>JAHIAL010000081.1:1200000-1793522 GCA_021605145.1 Aegilops bicornis
CCCATCTTTTTATCCTCGATGGCAACAATACAATACGTGTCTTGCAACCCTTTCTGTCACTGGGTAAGAACACCGCACACTACTAGGAAAAGGCCTACTAATGGCGCACCTAATTTGGCCATTAATGGCGCATTAGTGGTGCGCCATCGCCGATTGCCGATAGTATATCTTACTAATGGCGCACCAATCGTGCGCCATTAGTATCTGGTAGACTACTGGCGCACCTCTGATGCGCCATTAGTAAATAAAACTGTGCGCCATTAGTATGCATCCCTGTGGGCCATTTTTACCCTGGAGCTTTGGCATACTAATGGCGCACAACAACAGGATGCGCCATTAGTAACTTCGGCATACTAATGCCGCACTGTTTCATGATGCGCCATTAGTATCCTTCGGCATACTAATTCGTGCAGTAGGAGATGCACTCTTCGGTCAGAAAGCCCCTGGCTATACTTCCCTCTGGACGTGACATGTTGCGAACGTATCCTTTGAAGACACCATTCCTCCTTTCGAACGGCATCATGCCGCGTGCGAGAACGCCGGCCCAAGTTGGATGATATCCTCCACTATATGGACCAGCAGATGCACCATAACGTCAAGAATGCGGGCGGAAGTACATCTCAAGCTCGCATAGTATCACCACGATCTCTTCCTATAGCCTTCGAGTTGCCTCACGCCAATCGACTTCCGAGATGACATCGAAAAAAGTTGCATAGGCCAAATAGCGTTTCACGGACGCAGGCGCTCCATGATCCCACGGATTGCAACCGGAAGTATCTGCGTCATCAAGACGCGATAGCCGTGAGACTTCATCCCATCGAACTTCGCTTCATTTGGGTCTAGGTATCCGCTTATCTTCCCAGCGTAATCAGAAGGAAGTTTTACTCCTAGGAGGCGGTGAAAATTGCTCGATCTCCTGACTTAGAGTGAAGCACGCGGGAGGGTAGTCATTTCCGGTCTTCTTGGCCTTTTTGCCTTTGTGATGACTTACTATGTCCTGCTTCGCCTCATCATCATCATCATCATCATCATCATCATGATCATCATCATCATCATCATCATTAGCGTGAAGCTCCTGCCTGATGCCCATTGATTTCAAATCTGCCCTTGCTTTCGGCCCATCTTTGGTCCTCTCTGGCATTTTGAGCAGGGTACCAAGCAGACTCTCGCACACGTTCTTCGTGATATGCATGACATCAAGGCTGTGAGGCACACGGTGGATCTTCCAAGACGGGCAAGTCCCGTAAAACAGACCTCGTTTTCCATACCTTCAAGAGCGGCTCTGGCGCTTTTCGCTTCTTTCCCGGCTCGGCACCTTTTGCTTCTTTCCCGGCAAAGGCAGTCTTTCCAATTTTTCAACAGCTTGTCTATTTCCTCGCCGCTCCTCGTACACGGGCGTTTTGGGTTCGGTTTCACCATCGAACAGATCCTTGCGTTTCCTCCACGGGTCATCGTCAGCGAAGCCACCTTCGATGTCCCATGAACACGGTTTTCGAAGACCCGGATCTCTATCTAGCTGGCGATACGTTGTGTCATCCATGCACCTTACGCATCCGTAAAATCCGTGGACTACCCGCCCGGCGAGATATCCGTGAATCGAGATAGTCGTGGAGTAAGTGCTCTCATAGGGAAATATTCTTTCTCTGCGGCGTCCCACGTATTGGTGGCGTTTTCCACAGCGTGTCAAGCTCCTCTTTCAGCAGCCCCGTATACAGATTGATGTCGCTCCTGGTTGTTTCGCCCTTCAATTAGCATACTCATGTGAATGTACTTCCTCTTCATGCACAACCAGGGGAAGGTTGTACATCCACACAAACACGTGCCAGGTGCTATGTGTGCTTCTCTGGCTGCCAAAAGATTGACTCCATCGATGCTCGCGCCCGGACGATGTTCCTTGGATCCTTCCCAAATTCTGGGTCTTGAAGTTCAACGCTTGCCATCGCTCGCATCCTTAGGGTGACTCGACATCTTGTCTTTTTATCTATCTCCGGATCATTTTGCGTCATCTTCTCGCTTCTTCTCCTCCCTATCCGCTGTGCCAATGCAGGAGCTATGCTACCTTAGGGTCCGCGAAATACCGCTGCAAACGAGGAGTGATCGGAAAGTACCACACCACTTTTCGAGGAGCTTTCTTCCTCTTCTTGTATCGAGCGACGCCGCACACCGGACATATGGTAGACTCCGTGTGCTCGTCCCGATAAATGATGCAATTGTTCATGCACACATGGTATTTCACGCGGCGGTAAATCCGGAGGACACCACGATTTTCTTAGCCTCCTCCAAACTGGTCGGGCACTTGTTCCCCTTTGGGAAGACGTTCATGCCGAATGACATGTTCTCGCCGGCTACGCGTCGGTCATTTTGTGTTTTACCTTCATCTCCGAGCCATGAGCGTTACTTTCAGCGGGTATCCTCGGGCCTGCATCCTTCATACAATGGAGTAACCGCGTCTAACTCAAGTTGATCCATCTTGGCTTTCTCTGGCGGCAGCTCTTGCGTTATCCTTCCGCTTGAGAAGCAGCTCTTGAATATGAGGGTCCTGCACCCAGCCCATCGATGGTCCAGCGTCGTTCGCTCCGCCGGCATCATCATCTTCATGATCATGCCCGTCGTCCGCTCCGGCATCTTCCTCATCATCATGTCCTGCATCTTCTATATGATGATCGTATGCAAAGCATCACCGTCGTGATCATCTCACGGGGATTCTTCGCCTTCTCGCCCCGAGCCGCGGTGGTTGTCTTGCTGCCCTTCCTCATTTCTTGCCCGCCCCCATGGACGACTTCGTAGTCATCTTCATCACCTTGCCACCGATAGCCATCCATGAAACCACGCAAGAGCAGGTGGTCCCGCACCTGCCGGAATCCGGGTCCGCAATAAGGCTCTTTCACTTGCATCTTCGACACGGACATCTTATCTCCGTCTCGTTCTTTTGAAGCATCTCGGCCTTCGCGGACCTCAAAACCTATTCCACGATGCCTTCGGTCATCGTGCGGACCATGGTTGCCCTGCGGGGTAGAGCAAAGCGATATTTTAGAACCAAGAAAAAATTTGGCATGACTTTCCCTAAAAATAGGACCAAAAGAATGCTTAATGCCAAAATTCTCGCCAAACGGAAATGAATCAACATTCCGGCAAAATATTGGCAACTATCGCATTTCAAATACCGTACACCTCCAAACACAAACACATATGCAACACCACAAACATATGCAACACCACGAACATACATAGATCTAGCTAGGCCATAAAAAGTGCATGTGCACATTGTTGTAGGGAGAACAACATAAATATAGCTTCCCCCTTACTTACCTATCAAAACAAGGTAATTTAACCACTTAATTTGAATGAATCTATGGTGGCAATGAGGTGAAAAAGAGGAGGCACCCGAGACAAGGAGGAGGTGGAGAGAATGAAGTGGGGAAAGAGTGAGTGTGGGTAGGGGAGAGGCTGTCCAAAATATCTTGTTGCTGCCCACTTACTCATGGCGCACCAACTCTAAGTGCGCCATTAGTAATCCACGTTACTAATGGCGCACCCTCTGGTGGTGCGCCATTAGTAGTTTTGCAAAAAAAAACATACTAATGGCGCACTGCTCCACAGTGCGCCATTACGAGTTTAAACTAGTAATGGCGCACGGTGGAACAAAGGCGCCATTAGTAGTTTTGCAAAAAAAGGAATAAAAATATAATAAAAAAAACAACATTAGTGGCGCACTTTTCGATAGTGCGCCATTACTAGTTACAACTAGTAATGGCGCACAAAGTCTGAATGCGCCATTAGTATGTTTGGACAAGGCGCACTAGTTCAAAAAAAATTTGATACTAATGGCGCACCTTGGGCAAGGTGCGCCATTAGTAGTTTCAACTCTAATGGCGTGTCGTAACATGGTGCGCTTATTAGTATATCCTAATGGCGCACCGCTTGTCTGGTGCGCCATTAGTGTCAATCCCATCTATAGCCCTTTTTCTAGTAGTGGCAAGATTGAACCCAAAGCTAAGCACTTCTCCCATGGCAAGAAAGATCAATCTAGTAGGCCAAACCAAACCAACAATTCGAAGAGACTTGCAAAGATAACTCAATTATATAAAAGAATTCAGAGAAGATTCAATTATTATCCATCGATAAACTTGATCATAAACCCACAACTCATCGGATATCGACAAACACACCGCAAAAAGAGATTACATCGAATAGATCTCCACAAGAGAGAGGGTGAACATTGTATCGAGATCCAAAAAGAGAGAAGAAGCCAACTAGCTAATAACTATGGACCCGAAGGTCTGTGGTAAACTACTCACAACTCATCGGAGGGGCTATGGTGTTGATGTAGAAGCCCTCCATGGTGGAATCCCCCTCCAGCAGAACACCGGCGACGGCTCCAAGATGGGATCTCGCGGATACAGAAGGTTACGATGGTGGAAATTGTGTTTCGGTTGCTCCCTGGATGTTCTTGGGGTATGTAGGCTTATATAGGAGGAAGAAGTACGTCGGTGGCCGCATGAGGGGCCCACGAGACAGGGGGGCGCCCCTATAGGGGGGGGGGGCGCCCTACCCTCTCATGGCCGCCTCGGCTGCTTCTTGACTTGCACTCCAAGTCCTCTGGATCACGTTCGTTCTAAAAATCACGCTTCCGAAGGTTTTATTCCGTTTGGACTCCGTTTGATATTCCTTTTCTTCGAAATACTGAAATAGGCAAAAAAACAGCAATACAGGTTGGGCCTCCGGTTAGTGGGTTAGTCCCAAAAAATGATAATAATGTATAAAATGAAGCCCATAAACATCCAAAACAGGTAATCGTGGAACCTGTCGGTGTACTAGAGTAGGGGTACCCTAGTATCCCGAACTCGTGCACGGGCAGTTGTAACACCCCGCGGCAAGGCTTGCCAGGTGATCGTTGAGATCCTCCGTGGCTCCTTTGGAGCCATTCAAGAGCAAAGTATTCAAGCCCCCCCGGCAAGAGGAGCTTGCCGGGAAGGCAGATCAAGGCCCCGGCAAGAGGAGCTTGCCGAAGGCCAACCAAGGCACTTAGAAGACAATGCCCGGCAAGAGGAGCTTACCGGAAGGCCCGATGAGCGACAAGCTTAAAGGTAGCGACAAAGACAACTTGACCATGACTAGGCGCTTGCCGTGGCGGCGCCCTCTCGTTTCCTCCGCTCCATTTCGTCCCGCAACGTGTCGCCTACAGGACCCTTCCAAAGACGTGGCGAGAGGTCAGGCAGCGAGGATCTTGGCGGTGGTAAGCGGTCTTTGACAAAAGAGCCATCGTGGTAAGCGGTGGCGCCTGCGATTTGCCACTTTTGCAATTGTTTGGGTGACTTAGGCGGGCATTTATTGCCTTTGTCCCCTGCCGTCGGGGTTAGGTATGATGCAACTGTATGGTGGCTGTACCAACCACAAGTTCTTTCCCACTTTTACCCTTACCTATGTTGCCACAGCCGGTGACCTTGAGCATATAAAAGGAGGCCCATGTGTAACGTAGAGGAGGGTTCGAAGGATTCGAGGTTCAGTTCATTGAAACCAGAGAATACTCACGCTAGGCTTTGTAGCTCTCAACGCTCCATAGCAAAACACAATACAATCGGACAAGCAAAGCGGTAGGAGTATTATCTCTCCGGGAGAGCTCCGACTGGGTAAAGCTGCTCGTGTGCTTTGCCTCGATCTCGCTCTTTCGTGCGATCTCCGCCCCCACCGAACCGAAAGGGACTCGGCCGCCCGGTCCCATAGGTGTTCGTGGTCCGATCAGCCTCCCGACATCTTTGGCGCGCCCGGTAGAGGCGTCGAGGCTGTGTGAACCTGATCCGGCGTTCACACGAGCTGCATCTTCATCATCTTCATCGACATGCCACCGAAGAAGAAGGCTTGGCGGCAGCGGATCCGTCTGCGTCGAACCCACCACCCGAGCAAGCGGGTGGTGGGGTAGTGCCGGCGGAAGAAACGGACGATGGACGAGGGAGCCCACGACGCTGCCAAGTCCAAGGACAAGGCTGCGTAGACCTCGGCGTCCAGGACATTCACCGCGTCCATCCGGAGCCGCGGGACCGACAAGCGTCATGGTATTCACAATACCATCGCTCGTTAGACCAAGGCCGAAGCTGGTGGATCTCGCGATCTTTGAGACCAGCATGCCGCGTCGACATCTTTGCGAAGCGAAACATCGTCGCCCGGACGAGGGACTGCTCCTTCTAACATAGATAGAAGTCCGAGCATATCCCGCTCCTCGCACCGTTCGCCACTGCCGCCCACCACTCGAGCAGAAGCTTTGGCGCGGGCTCAGCTGCTCCTAGATTACCCTCCGACGTCCGGACAAGATCGGCGAGTGGAGGCCACCATTCGAGTCTCATCGGCTTTGCCAGCGGCGACAATCCACGGCAGCCGAAAGGCACATCATCGCCACGGCAAGACTGCGAGCACGCGAGCTGGTGGCGGCGAAACCCGTGGAGGTGCAACCACCATGCACTCTCCCCGAAGGCCAAGATCGCCGACTCACCGGATCCACCTCGGCGGCGACTCCACCGCATCGTCGGATCCACGAGCTTCGCCGCGATCAGCGCCAAGTTCTTCATGGCGACAACAAGAAGGCGCTCGAACTTCGCATCGGCGTCGAAGAAGAAGCCTTGGCGTCAATCAGACCAGCGCTAGGCCCTCTGTCAACATGCATGCGCCCGAAGAACCAGGCGACTTGCCGTCTGTGATAGGTTGCCCTGCGTTCACCCGTGAGCTGCTGCGGCAAGTCCGATGGCCCGACAAGAAAAATTTCAAGCCTGATGTGCTAGAGAAATGCGGCGGCAAGGACGCATCCGTCGAGGTTCCTCAGCATCTACACCATTGCGGTGCAGGCTGCGGGGGGACGCGACGACAAGATCCTCGCCAACTACTTCCCCGGCGGTACTCAAGCCCAATGTCGGATCCTGGCTCATGCACTTGCGGACAACTCCATATCCTCTTGGGCAGATCTGTGCCATCGGTTTGTCGGTGCCTTCACAGGCGGCCACAAACCCCATGGCCAAGAGAGCGACCTTCATCTGCTTGCCCAGAAGGAAGGAGAGCCCCTGCGCAAGTATATTCAGAGATTCAGCCGTGTACACTACAACATCCCAGATGTCCACCCTGCCGCGGTAATAAGCGCGTTCCATCAGAACGTGCGGAACCGCAGGATGAGGGAGGAGATGGCGATGTGCAAGATCAGGGCGTCGATGAGCTATATGCCACGGCCGACAAGTGTGCATTGCGTCTTTGAGGGGAGGAGACTCCCGGAGAGAATATGGAAGCAGTGGGATCTGATAGTGAGGAGACTGCCCCGGCAAAGAAAAGCCGGCGGCGAAACAACAGAAAGAAGAAGGGCAAAGATGTGCTAGTTGTCGAGCAGTCCGGCAATGGAGGTGCCGCCAATAAAGCCAAAGTTGGTAGCTCCGAAGAAGGAGGTTGCCATGGCGCTAACGACCGAGCTTTGGTGGTCGCCGACAAGCGGGGACAACTCAACAAAGCGATCTTGCAAGATCCACCACACCAAGGGCCATGACCTCCGGAGCTGCAAGAAGGTCGAGCAGCTTGTCGAGCAACAAAAAGCTGAGTCTGACGGCGCGACAAGGAGAAAGCGCGGGAAGGTGCTTTGGAGGAGCTGGCAAGAAGCGCCCGGCGGGGAGGACGCCTTGTGCAACAAGGCCAAGCGGCGGCAGAGACAGACCTCCAGCGGCGCGACAAGGCGAAGATGACGGCAGCGGCGAAGACATGGATGATAGCCGAAGCCGATGAGCAGGAGTTCCGAAAGCCACGAGAGGTCTTGTGCGTTGTGGCGGTGCTTCTGCGCATACTTCCCACCGCCAACTCAAGCGGTGGATCACGGGGAAGTCAATGCAGCAGAACCATCCATCGAGTCACGCAAACCTCTGGAAATGGTCCGACACGCCTATCATCTTTGACATTGAGGACCACCACGATAGCATAACTGCGGTCGGGTGCTTGCCGATGTTGGTTTCACCAACTATCCGCAACCTCAAAGTCACTAAGATGCTAGTTGATGGCGGGGCCGGCTTAAATCTGATCTCCTCCGCGGTACTCCAGAAACTCCAGATCCCTGACAGCGAGCTCGAAGAGACCGGCACATTCCAAGGAATCAATCCGGGAAGGAGCAAGCCGAAGGGAAGATTACGTTGCGGTAACATTTGGCGTGAGCTGAACTTCAGGGGTGAGAGGGTCACTTTTGGCGTTGCCGACTTCCCATTACCTTACAATGGGATACTCGGTAGTCGGCCTCGCCAAGTTCATGGCGGCCTCTCACTATGCATACAACTTCTTTGAAGATGCCGGGCCCGATAAAGCGTCATCTCGGTCCCTGGTGACAAGAAGGATGCTCTTATCTGCGCCGACAAGATCTACCGGGAAGCAGCAGCCGAAGCTAATCGCAAGACACTTGCCGCTGAAGCTCCCGGGGGGAAGAAGAAGTCCAAGTCCGGTAAGAGTTCTGATGCCCACTCCGGCAAGCGCACCTCTTCGGAGTGGTGCGCTACTGTCGAGGACGCACCATCGAGCTCCACTGGCAAGTGCAAGAAGAAGACGATGGCAGCTCCACCTGCAACCAAGAAGGTGTCCGCCAAGGAGGGCGGCCTTTGGTGGTACCTTCACCATCGATTGCCACGCTTGACCCTAAATAGGAAAGCGGCTCGTTGCTCTGGCAGGCGAATGTCGGCGTGTTTGCATGGCAACCATCCGACATCCCGGTGTTCCCGAAAGTAATTGAGCACCACCTAGCTGTCTGTCCTCATGCGCGACCGTCAAGCGAGAAAGTCGAGAAAAGCAAGCGGTGGGCGCCAAGAATTCATCGCGAAGAAATCAAGAAGTTGGAAGCAGCGGGCCTCGTCGGAGGAGTGCTCCATCCTCGTGGTTGGCCAATCACAGTAGTCTGCGCCAAAGCAAGCGGGAAATGGAGGCTTTGTATCGATTTTACCGATGTTAATAAAGCTTGTCCCAAAGACCCATTTCCCTTGCGGCGCATTGACCAGATTGTTGACTCCACAGCCGGATGTGATTTGCTTTCATTTCTTGATGCATACTCAGGATACCATCAGATCTTCATGGCAGAAGAAGATGAGGAGAAAACCGCATTCATCACTCCATGTGGCACATACTGTTTTATACGGATGCCTTTCGGATTAAAGAATGTTGGTTCAACATTTGCAAGAGAAATGTAGAAGCTTTTGAGCCACAAATGTTGGCACATACCGCATTCATCATTAGTCCATGAAGCTTTTGAGCCACAAATGCACAGAAATGTAGAAGCTTACATGGATGACATAGTGGTCAAGAGCAAGGACAAAACTACTACGATTCAAGATTTAGATGAGACTTTTGCAAATCTGCGCCAAGATCAACCTCAAGCTCAACCCCGAGAAGTGCGTGTTTGGAGTCCCCTCGGCAAGCTTCTCGGGTTCTTCGTCTCGGCCGGGGAATTGAAGCCAATCCCGACAAGATCAAGGCCATTGAGCAGATTGAAGCACCAAAGCGGCGTCAAGGATGTCTAAGACTTGCCGATTAATGTAGGCTGCTCTCAACAGGTTTATCTCTAGGTTCTGCTGGCTTGGCATACTGCCGTTTTCAAAATTTTGAAAAAGGCAGGTCCAATGAAATGGACTCCCGAAGCGGAGGCTGCGCTGCAAGACTTAAAGAGATACCTGTCCTCCACTCCAACACTTATCGCACCTAAGCCACAAGAGAAGTTGCTGCTATATATAGCGGTAACCAATCAAGTGGTTAGTGCTGCGTTAGTGGCGGAGAGGGAGGCGGAAGATGAGTCGGCAACCAAGGCAGACGCATCCAGCGACAAGCAAGGCACTTCACCGACAAGCTCTGGCCCCGACAAAGATGGATCTGCTTGCAGTGTGAAAAAGTGCGAGAAGAGAATGGTCAGCGCCCGATTTACTTTGTCGGTTCCCTCTTGCGAGGCTAGGTCAAAAGGTACTCTGGTGTGCAGAAATTGCTTTTCGGCCTTCTCATGGCCTCGAGAAAGCTGCGCCATTACTTCCAAGCACCACGAGATCACGATCGTCACTCGCTTTTATTGAAGAGGATCTTGCAAAATCCGGAAGCAGCGAGGCAGGATTGTCGAGTGGGCCTTTGGAACTGTCAAGCTTTGGCCTCAAGTTTGAAAGCACTTACACTATCCAAAGCAGCGAGCATTGGTGGAGTTCATAGCAGAATGGGCGCCAACACAAGATGAAGAAATTCGAGAGACAAGCATCCCGTCAAGGAAGCAAGCGGTGGCTAATGTACTTTGATGGTGCCTTCTCGCTGCAAAAGGCGCCCGGTCTTGAGCGTCTTGCTTGTCGCACTCCACCGGAGAACACCTGAAGTCGTAGTCCGGATGCACTTTCCCAAGGAGCAAGCAACAAACAATACCGGCAGAGTATGAGGGTTTGCTTGCCGGTCTCGAGATCATGATGAACCTTGGGATTAAGAAGCTCATTATGGGGGTGACTCACAACTTGTCATCCGTCAAGTAAACAAGAGTTATCGAGCCCGTTGATGGAAGCTTATGTTGATGAAGTGAGGAAGCTAGAAGAACACTTTATTGACCTACAAATGGAACATGTTCCAAGAGCTCAAAATAATATCGCTGATGGCTGTCGAAGTCGCTGCACTTAAGTTACACTGTGGAACCAGGAACCTTTGTGCTCAAGCTGACTCAACCAAGCGTAGCACCAACAACTGGGCGAGCAAAGAAGAGGAAGTTGATTTCTGGCGACTATCTTACGGCCGAGCTCCACGAGTCCGCCGCCAAGAAGGTCCGCCAAATCAACGCCAAAATCTTGAGGAGCGAGGCTGCTCCAGACAAGCCCTAGGGTTTGTTTCGTTGAAGCAAGCGCTCCCGACAAGTTTTGCTCCGGCAAGCTTGCCGGGGAACATCAACTCCGGCTGAGCCGCGAGTTCTTTGCCGTGAAGAGGATGTTCCGCAGCAGCGATTGTGCCTTTAGTCCTTGTTGTCGAGCCGCAAGCTCCGGCGCATAAGATGGGCGCAGCAGATTGTCCATTTCCTTGAGACGAGGATAACTTCCCGAAGAGCAAGAAGAAGCGGAAAGAGTAGCCCGGCGGTCAAGTATGTACCCGGTTTGTCGACAGACTGCTATGCGAGAAGAAGACTCAACGGTGTGAAATTGAAGTGTATTCACGGGAAGATGGGCGAAGAAGCTGTTGGCGAAGATACCGGAGGCATATGTGGTCACCACATTGGCGCAAGAGCACTTGTCGGCAAAGCGTTCCGGCAAGGTTTCTTTTGGTCGACAGACCCTCGAGGATGCAATCGCACAAGTAACCAAGTGTGAAGCGTGCGATTCCATTCCAAGCGAGATACATCAGCTAGCTCAAGCTCTCCGGGCGATCCCTTTATCCTGGCCATTTTCGGTGCAGGGGCTCGACATCCTCGGCCCCTTTCCCGAGCTGTCGGGGCTTTGAAGTACTTATACGTTGCAATCGACAAGTTCACAAAGTGGCGGAAGTGGAAGCGGTGAGGAAGGTGACAGCACGGTCGGCGATCAAGTTCTTGGTCGATTGTTTGCCGCCGGGATCCCTAACGGGATCATCACCGACAACCGCACCCAATTCTGAGCCGCACCTTTATGCGATGCGTCCAAGATCTTGGCGCCAAGGTCTGCTTTTGCTTCGCTGTTGCTCATCCGAGAAGCAATGGTCAAGCGGAGAGAGGCGAACGCTGAAGTCTTTCGCGGACTCAAGACCGAGACTTTCGACGGGCTGCACAAGTGCGGAAGAAAGCCTGGATTGAGGAGCTGCCGGTGGTTCTTTAATTCGATCAGGACGACGCCAAATCGAGCCACCGGCCAGACACCTTTCGCTCTAGTCTATGGAGCGGAAGCAGTTCTCCCCACGGAACTCGTATACGGGTCGCCTCGAGTGCTCGCTTATGATGAGCTCGAGCAAGAGCAGCTGCGACAAGATGACGCGCTGCTCCATGAGGAAGACCGTCTTCAGGCTGCTGTACGAGCTGCTCGATACCAGCAAGCTTTGCGCCGCTACCATAGCCGGAAAGTTAACGCCAGAAGTCTCGAGGAAGGCGACCTTGTTCTTCGGCGCGTTCAGTCCGCCAAGAATTCCAACAAGTTGACGCCGAAGTGGGAAGGTCCTTACCGGGTGAAACGAGTCACTAGGCTGGCGCTGTCATGCCTTGAGACCGAAGATGGCGTTCGGTGAGCAACTCCTGGAACATTGAACATCTTCGTAAGTTTTACCGTGAAGCGCGGTTCTTGGAACCTGTTCCGGCAACTACCTTTATTACAAGTCTTGCCGATGTTGCATGTAATCCTTTGTACAAAGCCGGGCGCAGACCCCGTGCATAAGTAAAGCTCATGTGTTCCGCACATCTTGTCAATTTCATGCTTTCTACTCATTAAATTGCATGTGTTATCTGACACTTTGTGCAGCACATACCCCCGTAACCAATACCGAGCCATGCGGCTTCTAATCTTTTTTTTCTCTTCTTTCTCTTTCACGAAGAAAGGAAGGATCCCGCGCACACAAGTTTTGCTGGGGGGGGGGGGGAGGAGAAGATAACGGTGTGGACCAAGCGTCGCTCGAGGAGGTCAAGCCTTGCCGGGAAGGAAAAGACAGAAAAGCTAAGTTGCCAAAGTTTGAGCAATCAGTTTCAAAATTTTGAAGTTATTCTCCTCGAACGACCGCACTTTGTATGGAAAACTTGTGCGCGGAGGAACGAACTCGTAGCTAGTTGCGCCCTTACTTTGTTTCGAGTCCACTCAACAATTTAAGTGAGCTGTGATTAGTTGTGACAAGGTTGCTTGCCGGAGGCGGCACCGCCAGCAGGCTCAGCCGGACGTCCAAGCACTCGGCTTCATGACTAAAGGTGCCCACACAAGCAAGTTCCCTAAAACCGTGAGGCAAAAACATACAAAGGAAGGAATCAAGTAAAGGAAATAACATAGCAATTACTACCCGAAATAGAGTTATATATTACAAAATAGCTTGTCGCAGCTCTAATAGATCGTTCTCCTAACATGATTAGCAGCGACAAGGAAAAGATAAAATGGGCGGCCTAATCTGCACGGACGCCTTCAACCCTCTTGATCCCGCTCACCTGTCCCACGATGGGAGGCGACAAGGGCCTTGGCGCCTCTACATCAGCATCCGGCGACAAGGACTTGAGGACGTTGGTGAGGTTGAGGCCTGGATTGCGGAAGGCCACCTTCATCAGCACCTTTTGGAGAGCTCCCGCGCAGATCTGGCGCGACTCCTCGGCCAGCCGCTTTGGGATCGCTACCCGGAGTCGCCGGAGAGCCGTCACCACGCCCTTGAAGAATAAGCTGAGCTTGGCGCTGGGCTGGAGATGCTCGTCGGAGGAGTATCCAAGATCCACCATCCCCAGCTCCGTCAGCTCCCTATCGATGGCGGCGGCAGTGTCCACGAGACCCTCGGTCCAGTGCTCCACGTTATCCCTGAAGGTATTAGGTAACGGCAGCACTTTCGCTATCGAGCCTCATCGGCCTTGATCTCCTCCACAGCCTCGTCCAGCGTCTTGGTCGGTGGTGGTCAGCTTCAGCTTCGAGATCCGCGTTGGAGTCCTTGACGGCGCTGAGTTCCTTGCTCCTCTCGGCGAGGCAGCCCTGCAGCTCGCCAAGAGTGTAGGCGTCCTTCTCGCGCTCATGCTTGAGTGCAGCAAGCTCCTCGCCGCTCTTCGTCAGATTGGCCTCCAGCTGCGTCACTCTCGTCGCCAACTCCTTCTTGGCGGCCTCGGCAGCTGCGGCAGCATCCTTTGCTTCCTTGAGGGAATCGCCAAACGTTTGCTCGCGCGCAGCAAGCTCCTCCTCGTGGCTGTCAAGATTGACCTTCCGCTGCACCAGCTCGCCTTCTTGCGCAGACAGCTTCTCGCCCGGCAAGCCTTTGTTGCTCTTGACTTCAGCCTTCTCGAGGATGAAGGCTTTGCGCTCCTCGGCGAATCGCTCCCGCTCCTCTCTGCCAAGGCCGGAGAGCCTCGATTTATGCTCGGGAGCTCCTCCGCGTGCTTCTCTATGTCCACGCCGCCGCTGGCGACAAAGCGCTTCTCGGGAGGCCAGCTTGGCTTGCCGGGCGCGGTAAAGTGACGGCAGCTTCGCGATGGCTGCTCCTCCTCGGGCTTCGCCACTTCTGCTGCTTTCGGTAGCGTCAACCAGCGTCAGCCCGGCAGAGGCGAGCAGCTCTTCGTCGAAGGTTTCCCCTTCAACTGGAGCCCTGGAGCTCGAAGCCTAGGGGAGTTTGATGAAGACGCCCTCGCCCGCCTTCAGATAGGCGCGGTGGGGCTCTTGAGCCCGGGACACTGTGGTAGCGGCGGAGGGATCGGCGGTCGGTGTAGCGCCTGTCGCTCCTGCAGCCCCAGGGCCGTCAGTGCGATCGCCAGACCCCCCGCCAGCTTCTGCGGCAGCAGCCTCGACGGCCTCTCCGTCGGCGGATTCATCAACGCCGGCCCCTTCGCCAGCGACCTCGGTCTCCATCGGCTCCGTCGCAGATGGACCTGAAGACCGGAAGTAGGAACAAGAGTCAAGCAAGTATTCAAAAAGAAAATCAGAAGAAGCCAAGGGAAATTTTCAGACAAGAAGAATACCTGTGCTGGGATCGACAGTCACCCTTGTCGGAGAGCGGTCCCTTGCCGGAGATGTCTCCCTTGTCAGGGAATCCACCCTTGGCGGAGTAGTTGAAGCAGAAGGCTTGTCGGGAGCGGCTTCCGGGCCCTCTTGGTGAGGCTGCTCTGCTCCTACACAAGTTAACAGACAGATATCAGCAAAGAAGAAGCACCCAAGCACGCTTAACAGCAGAAAGTAAACTTAACACTTACGCTGGGGGCTGTCTTTGGGGGCTACTGAGGAAAGGTTGCGGGTCCGGCGAGGTGGTCTTAGGCGCATCCTCTGCGGTCTCGGCGGGATCATCCTCGATGACAACCACCGAGTCTTGGCCCTTTTCGGCGCTCTACGGGCCAGCGTCCTGAAAAGGAAAGGGTTGAGAATAAAGCAAGTCGAGATAGAACAATGACAAGAATTGAAGGAATTTAAACTTAGCCAAGATTCTTACTCCTCTTCCTCCTCGTCGAGTTGGCGCGGAGAAGTCGAAGTCTGGCCCGTCCCGGCGCTTGACAGGCGGAGAGTAGATCCCTTGGGCGGCTTGGCGGGAGCAGAAGCGGTGGTCCGGGAGGGCCCCGCTCCGGTTGCTGCTGCAGCGTGAGGTGCTCCCGCGGCAACCGTGCTTGCCGCGGTGGAGCTCGTCGCGCGGCGCGGCGGCTGCTGCCTCGTCTGCCGCTCCGCTGCGTCCTCGGCCCTGCGGAGACGTCTTCTTGGCGGAGCTGGAGGTTCCGCTTGCGACGAACTACCGGAAGGTGCGAGAATGGAGGGGTCGGTCCTCGCCGTTTCGTCCGCGCCCTCGGCAGGCTCGCTCGGCTCGGCTTGAAGATCGGCGTGCTCTTCCTCGCCGGCAGGCTCTTCCTCGTCGCCAAACTCTCCACGCTCGGCAAGGCTTGCCGCCTCTGCTACCTCCGCCTCCTCCTCGGTGAACCCGAATTACGCCCGGTAATGACGGCAGTTCTGCCGCCTCCTCTAACCTAGTGGCGATCGTTTCATCTAAATGCGTCAGTGGTGTCGCGGGTGAGCCTCTTCTGCTCGTCAGCGCGGATAGGCACTTCTTCCAAGCTGTCGAAGAACACCAGCACGACGTCATCCGCAGGCTGTTGCCAGGTTGGCACAATCCCGTGCGAGTCGCCGCAAGTATCATCATAAGCGGCGGATGCGGTCAAGCAAAGAGTTTTTGCACAATGGAGCGACTCCCTCGGCAGGTGGAACACTTCCGGATGCTTTGAGGATCCCACTGAACAGCTCTGAAATATAAATCGTCAACTCCAAGGCGGTGAAGTTCCGATTGAGGCCGGGCGCAGCCTCATGATGTCCGCCCGGCGTTACGGAACTCCCGGGCAGGTCTCCTCCTCTCTCACGCAGAAGCGATACAGCGAAGAAAATCTGCTCCGACAGCCCCACGGTGAGTCCCGGCGAGTCTCGAGGCGCAGGATCACCGTGGTGGCGATCTTTAGCCTGTCATCCTCGGGGCCACGCTGCTCCGATCATTGCAGCGTACCACTGAGGGCTTAAGCGCTTGGCGGTGAAGCAGCTGCGGCTCCTCCTCGACGATCCAACACCAATCGGCTCTCCACTGCGTCCCATTTGCTGCGGAGCTCTCCTTCCATCGCCTCCTTCTTGCGGTCCCTCGAGATCCAGGCGATCCCGCGGATAAGGGCTCTCCTCTCTCGACTCGGGGCATGAAGAAGTGGCGGAAGAGGGCAACGTTAGGATGGACTCCGACAAAGTTTTCGCGGAAGGTGTCTGAAAACTGCCATGGTGAGAACGGCGTTGGGGGTGAAGTCAAGGAGGCGGAGGCGTGCGTGTTCATAATATCGCAGAAGAACTTCCGGAGAAGGGCGGCGAGCCCGCAATAGAAGAACGAGCGAAGAAAGGATACCCACTTGGGGCCAATTCAGCGGCGGCGGCGGGAGTACCTTAGTGCGGCGGAGTGCGCCGTGTCTCCGTCGACCGAGAAAAAGGTAGTAGTTTTCCCTCGGCTCTCCTTGGCGGCTGAGGAAAAATAACCCGCTCCTTGCGCTTGGCGCCGCAAACGCTGCGCCTCGGCCGACTTAGCGACCTTGGGGCCTTGAAGCCATGGCGGAGGCGGTGAGGGAGGTCGGCGGCGTTAGTGGTGACGGTGGCGGCGAGGCGGGCGCTGCTCTCTTCTTCGGCTTGGGAAGGTGGGGGAGCAATGGTGGTTTCGAGATCGAACAGCAAATGGCGAGGTGAGCGGAATGCCCTGTTTCCTCTGCTTATAAAGAGGGAAGGCGGACGTTTCGCCCTTCGGATAAAGAAATCCCCCACGATCTCGCCCCGATCTCTCCCACGCCCTTGCGATCGACGCAGCGTGCCGTTCGGGGAGGGCGTGGTGGGTCGAGGTGAGTTATGGCGTAATCCGGGCGGCGTGTGCCCGTGCCTGTTTTGGGCCTGGCCCAACAGCGCTTCGGCACCGTGTGTGGCCCGAGCCGGGGGCTCACTGACCGGTGTACTAGAGTAGGGGTACCCTAGTATCCCGAACTTCGTGCCGCGACAGTTATAACACCAGCGGCAAGGCTTGCCGGTGATCGTCGAGATCCTCCGTGGCTCCTTTGGAGCCATTCAAGAACAAAGTATTCAAGCCCCGGCAAGAGGAGCTTGCCGGGAAGGCAGATCAAGGCCCCGGCAAGAGGAGCTTGCCGGGAAGGCCAAGCAAGGCACTTAGAAGACAATGCCCCGGCAAGAGGAGCTTACCGAGAAGGCCCGATGAGCAACAAGCTTCCGGGCGCGACAAGACAACGACCGCGGCAAGGCGCTTGCCGCGGTAGGCATCCTCTCGTTTCCTCCGCTCCAGCTCATCTTGCAACGTGTCGCATACAGGACCCTTCCGGTATGCGTGGCGAGAGGCTGTGCAGCCAGGATGCGCTGGATCTTGTGATGCGTGGCGGTCTTGCGACAAAAGAGCCATCGTGGCAAGCGGTGGCGCCCGTGTGATCACTTTTTGCACTTTGTTTGGGTGACTTAGGCGGGCATTTATTGCCTTTGTCCCCTGCCGTCGGGGTTAGGTATGATGCCTTTATGCAGTAGCTGTACCAACCACAAGTTCTTTCCCACTTTTACCCTTACCTATGTTGCCACCTGTCGGTGACCCCTTGAGCATATAAAAGGAGGCCCATGTGTAACGTAGAGGAGGGGTTCGAAGGATTCGAGGTTCAGTTCATTCGAAACCAGAGAACACTCACGCTAGGCTTTCTAGCTCTCAACGCTCCATAGCAAAAACACAATACAATCAGACAAGCAGCAGTAGGAGTATTATCTCTCCGGAGAGCTCCGAAGTGGGTAAACTGCTTCGTGTGCTTCGCCTCGATCTGCTCTTCGTGCGATCTCCGCCCCCCACCGAACCGAAAGGGACTCGGCCCGCCGGTCCCATAGGTGTTCGTGGGTCCGATCAGCCTCCCCCACAGAACAATAAAAAATTATAGATACGTTGGAGACGTATCAAGCATCCCCAAGCTTAATTCCTGCTCGTCCTCGAATAGGTAAATGATAAAAACAGAATTTTTGATGTGGAATGCTACCTAGCATAATTCTCAATGTAATTTTCTTTATTGTGGCATGAATGTTCAGATCCAAATGATTCAAGATAAAAGTTCATATTGACAAAAGAAATAGTAATACTTCAAGCATACTAATAAAAGCAATCATGTCTTCTCAAAATAACATGGCTAAAGAAAGTTCATCCCTACAAAATCATTTAGTTAGGTTATGCTTCATTTTCATCACACAAAGATGTTCCCAACTTCTATACCCCCGATGACAAGCCAAGCAATTGTTTCGTACTTAAATAATCTCAAACTTTTTCAACCTTCACGTAATACATGAGCGTGAGCCATGGATATAACACTATGGGTGGAATAGAATAATGATTGGGGGTTGTGTGGAGAAGACAAAAAAAAGAGAAAGTCTCACATTGACGAGGATAATCAACGGGCTATGGGAATGCCCATCAATTGATGTCAACATGAGGAGTAGGGATTGCCATGCAATGGATGCACTAGAGCTATAAATGAATCAAAACTCAACAAAAGAAAACTAGCGGGTGTGCATCCAACTTGCTTGCTCACGAAGACCTAGGGCATTTGAGGAAGCCCATCGCAGGAATATACAAGCTAAGTTCTATAACGAAAAATTCCCACTAGTATATGAAAGTGACAACACATGAGACTCTCTACATGAAAACATGGTGCTACTTTGAAGCACGATATATATGAGACTTAGTACATGAAGAACAAGGTGCTACTTTGAAGCACAAGTGTGGAAAAAGAGATAGTAGCATTGCCCCTTTTATTTTTTTATTTTTTTTATTTTTCTTTTTTTTATTTTTCTTTTTTTCTTTTTTTTCTTTTTTATTTTTTTATTTTTTTTTCTTTGGCCTTCTTTTTTTTGGCCTTTCTTTTTTTTCTTTTTTCTTTTTGGGCAATGCTCTAATAATGATGATCATCACACTTTTATTGATTACAACACATGAATTACAACTCAAAACTAGAACAAGATATGACTCTATATGAATGCCTCCAGCGGTGTACCGGGATGGTGCAATGAATCAAGAGTGACATGTATGAAAATTTATGCATGGTGGCCTTGCCACAAATACGATGTCAACTACATGATCATGCTATGGCAATATGACAAAAGTAATGTATGTCATGATGATGATGAACGGAACGGTGGAAAGTTGCATGGCAATATATCTCAGAATGGCTATGGAAATGCCATAAATAGGTAGGTATGGTGTATGTTTTGAGGTAGATATAAGGAGGTTTATGTGTGATAGAGCGTATCATATCACGGGGTTTGGATGCACCGGTGAAGTTTGCACCAACTCTCAAGGTGAGAAAGGGCAATGCACGGTACCGAAGAGGCTAGCAATGATGGAAAAGTAAAAGTGCGTATAATCCATGGACTCAACATTAGTCATAAGAACTCATATATTTATTGCAAAAATTTAGAAGTCATCAAAAACCAAGCACTACGCCAAGCATGCTCCCTAGGGGATAGATTGGTAGGAAAAGACCATCGCTCGTTCCCGACCGCCACTCATAAGGATGCACAAGGCAGGTACACTTCATGCTTCAAATTTGTTACACAACTTTAACCATACGTGCATGCTACGGGACTTGCTAACTTCAACACAAACATTCTTTAAATTCATAATCACCCAACTAGCATGACTTTAATATCACTACCTCCCTATCTCAAAACAATCATCAAGTATCAAGTTGATCATAGCATCCAATTCACTTCCTATGATAGTTTTTATTATACCCAACTTGGATGCTCATCATTCTAGGACCAATTTATAACCATAGCAAATACCATGCTGTTCTAAAAGACTCTCAAAATAATATAAGTGAAGCATGAGAGATCAACAATTTCTTCAAATTAATCCACCGACGTGCTCTAAAAGATATAAGTGAAGCACTGGAGCAAAAACTAGCTAGCTCAAAAGATATAAGTGAAGCACACATAGAGTATTCTAATAGATTTCAATCAAAGAGGCTTATCCCAAAAGGTGTGTTACAGCAAGGATGATTGTGGTAAACTAACAAGCAAAGACTAATATAATACACGACGCTCCAAGCAAAACACATATCATGTAGCAAATAAAAATATAGCTCCAAGTAAAGTTACCAATGAACAAAGAAGAAAGAGGGATGCCTTCGGGGCATCCCCAAGCTTAAACTTTGGCTATTATTGAATATCTTGGGGTGCCTTGGGCATCCCCAAGCAAACTTTGCCACCCTTTATTCCATAGTCCATCAAATCTTTACCCAAAACTTGAAAACTTCACAACACAAAACTCAATTGGAAATGTCATAAGCTCCATTAGTGAAAGAAAAAAAACCACCACATAAGGTACTGTAATGAACTCATTCTTTACTTATATTGGTGTTAAACCTACTGTATTCCAAGTTCTCTGTGGTTCATACCCTTACATACTAGCCATAGATGCAGCAAAATAAGCAAACAACACACGAAAAACAGAATCTGTCAAAAACAGAACAGTCTGTAACAATCTGTGACTAACGCAAACTTCTGGAACCTCAAAAATCCTACCAAAATAGGACGTCCTAAACAATTTATTTATTGAACAGCAGCAAAAAGAATCAATGCAAAATCTCGTTCCTGTGATTTATTGAATGTTTTCTCGTGAGCGCAAAGTTTCTGTTTTTCAGCAGAATCAAATCAACTCATATCATAGGTTATCCTATAGGTTCTACTTGGCACAAACACTAAATAAAACATGAAAACACATCTAAACAGAAAGTAGAAGCAAAATTTATTACTAAACAGGAACTAAAACAAGAAACATAAAGAAATCTGGGTTGCCTCCCAACTAGCGCTATCGTTTAACGCCCCTAACTAGGCATAAAAGCGAAGATATATAGATCTAAGTAGTGCCATCTTTGGCACTTGGTTCAGAAGTAGCTCGCATGATAGATTCATAAGGTAATTTTACTTTCTTTCTTGGAAAGTGCTCCATGCCTTTCTTCAATGGAAATTGGAATCTAATATTCCCTTCCTTCATCAATAATCGCACCAATCGTTCTAAGGAAAGGTCTACCAAGAATAATAGGGCAAGAAAGATTGCAATCTATATCAAGGACGATAAAATATACGGGCACCAAATTTCTATTTGCAACAATAAGGACATTACTGATCCTTCCTATTGGCTTTTTAATGGTGGAATCCGCAAGATGCAAATTTAAAGAGCAATCATCAAGATCGTGGAAACCTAGAATATCACATAAAGTTTTCGGAATCGTGGAAACACTAGCACCCAAATCACACAAAGCAAAACACTCATGATCTTTAATTTTAATATTTCTAGTAGGTTCCCACTCATCATTAAGTTTTCTAGGTATAGAAACTTCCAAATTAAGTTTTCATCAAAAGATTGCATCAAGGCATCAACGATATGTTTGGTAAAAGCTTTATTTTGACTATAAGCATGTGGAGAATTAACAACGGATTGCAACAAGGAAATACAACTTTCTAAAGAACAATTATCATAATCAAATTCCTTGAAATCCGAGATAGTGTGTTCAATGCTATTTAAAGTCATGACCTCTCCAATCTCACTTTTACCAAATTTAGCATCAAGATCTAAAAACTCCGAATTCTTGGGACGCCTTCTAAATAAAGTTGACTCATCTCCAGTCCCATTATTTTCAAGATTCATATTACAAAACAAAGATCTAATAGGGGACACATCAATAACTTTAAGATCTTCATCATTATTTTCATGGGAACTAGAAGAACACGCTTTTATAAAGCTATCTTTCTTAGCATGCAATCTAGCGGTTCTTTCCTTGCACTCGTCAATGGAAATTCTGATTGCTTTGAGAGACTCATTGATATCATGCTTAGGAGGAGAAGATCTAAGTTTGAGAGAATCAACATCAAGTGAAAGTCTATCAACGTTCCTAGCCAAATCATCAACTTTGAGCAATTTTTCTTCAAGCAAAGCATTAAAATTCTTTTGAGAAATCATAAATTCTTTCACACTATTCTCAAAATCAGAGGGCATCTTATTAAAATTACCATAAGAATTATTGTAGGAATTTCCATAATTATTAGAGGAATTGCTGAGGGAGCAGTCTAGAATTAAAGTTCCCTCTATAAGCATTGTTTCCAAAACTATTCCTACCAACATAATTCACATCAATAGATTCATTATTATTCTCAATCAAGGTAGATAAAGGCATATCATTGGGATCAATAGAAGAACTCTTAGTAACAAACAATCTCATAAGCTCAACCATCTTTCCACTCAAAACATTAATTTCTTCTATAGCATGCACCTTTTTACTAGTAGATCGTTCGGTATGCCATTGAGAATAATTAGCCATAATATTATCAAGAAGTTTTGTAGCATCTCCTAAAGTGATTTCCATAAACGTGCCTCCGGCGTCCGAATCTAAAAGATTTCTAGAAGCAAAGTTCAAACCGGCATAAATTTTTTGTATGATCATCCATAAATTCAAACCATGAGTAGGGCAATTGCGAATCATCAATCTCATTCTTTCCCAAGATTGGGCAAAATGCTCATGATCAAGTTGTTTAAAATTCATAATATCGTTCCTAAGAGTGATGATCTTAGCGGGAGGAAATACTTAGAGATAAAAACATCTTTGCATTTGTTCCAAGAATCAATACTATTTTTAGGCAAATACGAAAACCAAACTTTAGCACGATCTCTAAGCAAAAACGGAAATAGTTTCAATTTAACAATATCATTATCCATATCTTTCTTCTTTTGCATATCACACAAATCAACAAAGTTGTTTAGATGAGTAGCGGCATCTTCACTAGGAAGGCCGGCGAATTGATCTTTCATAACAAGATTCAGCAAAGCGGTATTGATTTCACAAGACTCAACATCATTAAGAGGAGCAATCGAATTACTAAGGAAATCATTATTATTGGTGATTCGAGAAATCACACAATTTGGTATTATCTTGCGCCATGGCAACAAGTAATCCAACACACAAGCAAACGAGAAAAGCAGAACCGAAAAGAGAGGAGATTGGGAAAAAGAGGGCGAATAAAACAGCAAGGTGAAGTGGGGGAGAGGAAAAGCGAGAGGCAAATGGCAAATAATGTAAATGCGAGGGAGATGAGTCATGAAGGGTACTTGGTATGTCTTGACTTGAGCGAAGACCTTTCCCTTGGCAGCCAGTAAATCCTTCTTGCTACATCTTGAGCTTGCGTTGGTTTTCCTTCAAGAGGAAAGGGTGATGCAGCACTGTAGCTTAAGTATTTCCCTCAGTTTTTGAGAACCAAGGTATCAATCCAGTAGGAGGCTCATCAAAAAGTCCCACGAACCTACACAAACAAACAAATAACTCGCAACCAACGCGATAAAGGGGTTGTCAATCCCTTCACGGCCACTTGCGAATGTGAGATCTGATAGAGATAAAATGATAAGATAAATATATTTTTGGTATTTTATAATATAGATGTAGAAAATAAAGATGCAAATAAAAGTAGATTGGAAGCAAATATGATAAGAGATAGACCCGGGGGCCATAGATTTCACTAGTGGCTTCTCTCGAGAGCATAAGTATTACAGTGGGTGAACAAATTACTGTCGAGCAATCGATAGAAAAGAGAATAATTATGACGTTATCTAGGCATGATCATGTATATAGGCATCATGTCCGCAACAAGTAGACCGACTCCTGCCTGCATCTACTACTATTACTCCACACATCGACCGCTATCCAGCATGCATCTAGAGTATTAAGTTCATAAGAACAGAGTAATGCATTAAGCAAGATGACATTATGTAGAGGGATAAACTCAAGCAATATGATATAAACCCCATCTTTTTATCCTCGATGGCAACAATACAATACGTGTCTTGCAACCCTTTACATCACCTTTGGGTAAGAACACCGCATAGATTGAACCCAAAGCTAAGCACTTCTCCCATGGCAAGAAAGATCAATCTAGTAGGACAAACCAAACCGATAATTCGAAGAGACTTGCAAAGATATCTCAATCATATAAAAGAATTCAGAGAAGATTCAATTATTATCCATAGATAAACTTGATCATAAACCGACAATTCATCGGATCTCAACAAACACACCGCAAAAAGAGATTACATCGAAGAGATCTCCACCAGAGAGGGAGAACATTGTATTGAGATCCAAAAAGAGAGAAGAAGCCAACTAGCTAATAACTATGGACCCGAAGGTGCATGGTAAACTACTCACAACTCATCGGAGGGGCTATGGTGTTGATGTAGAAGCCCTCCATGGTGGAATCCCTCCCTCAGGACAGCAGCGGCATGACTCAAGATGGGATCTCATGGATCTGGAAGGTTCACGATCGTGGAAATTGTGTTTCGATTGCTCCCTGGATGTTTTCGGGGTATGTAGGCTTATATAGGAGGAAGAAGTACGTCGGTGGCCGCCCGAGGGGCCCATGAGACAGGGGGCGCGCCCTACCCTCTTGTGGCCGCCTCAGCTGCTTCTTGACTTGCACTCCAAGTCCTCTGCATCATGTTCGTTCCAAAAATCACGCTTCCGAAGGTTTTATTCCGTTTGGACTCCGTTTGATATTCCTTTTCTTCAAAATACTGAAATAGGCAAAAAAACAGCAATACGGGCTGGGCCTCCGGTTAGTAGGTTAGTCCCAAAAAATGATAATAATGTATAAAATGAAGCCCATAAACATCCAAAACAAGTAATATAATAGCCTGGAACAATCAAAAATTATAGATACGTTGGAGACGTATCACCAGCTGCCAAAGACACCTCAAGGATGGCCTCAATTACCTGCTGTAATTGTAAAAATGTTGGCCATAGATACACCAACTGTAATGATGCTTTGAAACCATCACTGTCAATGAGAAAGAACAGGCATGAGGTAACCATGTCCTAATAATGACTAAATTTCATCTTCCTGTCATCTTTGCAGTTCTTACACTTTTTGATCTCTTTGTAGCCAAGCAGCAGCTCCTAAGAACCTGATGCAGCCACACCAGCAAGGAGGGACTCTTCTGCTGCTGCTACTTCAACAGGAGCAAAGAAGAGGGCCTATACTGCTGCTGCTGCTAGTGCACCAGGACCAACAAAGAAGAGGGCCTCTTCTTCTTCTGCTACAACACCTGGACCAGCAAAGAAGAGGGCCTCTTCTGCTTCTGCTACAACACCTGGACCAGCAAAGAATAGGGCCACCTCTTCTGCTGCTTCTACTGCACCACCAAAGATGACAGCTGCTGGTAGTTCATTAGCTGCTATAAAGGGTAAAACATCATTAACTAGATCTTCAGCTGCTGCAATGGGAGCAAGGGCATCTTTCTTGCCTCCAAGGCCAACTGGTGTTTCCTAGAGAATCGGGAAGCCCACCCAGAAAATTAGAGATTACTTGACTGCTTCAGGTGCTCCATGGGAATGATGCATTTTAGGTGTGTGAAAGCTCTTGTGATAATGGTCAGTTTGCTTATGTGAAAACACTTATGGTGGTCAATTTGGTTGTGTCAAACTATTATTATGAAGTTGAGATGTTTAAGTTAAGTTGTGATAGTATGATGTTTAAGTTAAGTTGTGATACTATGATGTTTAAGTTAAGTTGTGATACTATGATCTAATCTGGTACATTTTGTGATGATGTCTAGATGTCGACAAAACCCCCAAAGATGCCAAAATATCCTAGTGGTGGCTAGATGTTGACAAAACCCCCAAAGATGCCAACATACCCTAGTGGTGGCTAGATGTCGACAAAACAATCAAAGATGCCAACATACCCTAGTGATGGCTAGATGTCGACAAAACCATCAAAGATGCCAACATACCCTAATGATGGCAAGATGTCGACAAAACCCCCAAAGATGCCAACATACCCTAATAATGGCCAGATGTCGACAAAACCATCAAAGATGCCAACATACCCTAATGATGGCAAGATGTTGACAAAACCCCCAAAGATGCCAACATACCCTAATGATGGCCAGATGTCGACAAAACCATCAAAGATGCCAACATACCCTTGTGATGGCTAGATGTCGACAAAACCCCCAAAGATGCCAACATACCCTAATGATGGCTAGATGTCGACAAAACCATCAAAGATGCCAACATACCCTAGTGATGGCTAGATGTCAACAAAACCACCAAACATGCCAAAATACCAAACATGCCAAAATACCCTAGTGAAGGCTAGATGTCGACAAACCCCCAAAGATGCCTAAAAACCCTATTTGATGCCTCAAATACATAAATTCTAAATAGATCAGATTTCATCCATCAACTCTAAATACCATCACATTTAGCATTAATTCAAAGTCATACATAATCATAGTACTAGATTAGTACATTACAGATCCATAGTTCAGGAAATTATACTTACAGCACAGCCAACCACACCCTACAAAAGGTAAGCACATGCCAAATGATAGTGCCCTCTTCCACAGCCAGGTGATCATCCATTTAGGATGACCCTTATCCCCTGCAGCTTGAAATTGCTCTCCTCCAGCTTCACATTGCTCTCCTGCAGCTTCGCATTGCTCTCCTGTAGCTTCACATAGCTCTCTTCAGCACTCTTCTGCAGCTCATCAATTTGGATCTGCAAGTTCTTCCTCTCTTCAGCTAGCTTGAGCTTCATGTTCCTAATGACACTGGCCTGAGCAGCTGCCAGGTTCTTCACCACCTCATACTTCTCCTGCAACTTCTTGGTTTCAGCATCTGTCTTTTCTATATCTGCCCTATGTTGCTGAGCATCCACAAGTGCATTGACATCTTCAACCAGCTTCTCATAGCTGGCCTGCAGCTTATCTTCTCTTATGTCAGGTTATGAACAACAAAAGAATTCATCAGAGTGTCCTCAGTCCTCTTTCTCTTGCACTCTTCATACTTCAACCATAACTTGTGCAATGCATTCTCAAGGGAATTGGGCCAAGCAGGATCAATCCATTGAACTAGTCCACAGTCTCTACCTTCCTAAAATAAGGTAGTATTCAATACCATATTAAAACCTTTCATCACAACCAAATCTAAATATACTATATTTAAAAGCTTCCAAGCTAAAGGTACATCATAAAGAAAGCACTGATGTTCTGCTCTCAATTATACAATGATGTGCTACTATTAGGAATAAACTAACCCATCATCCACTGTCGTTTAATCTAATTAACATTGTTGCCAGAGTAAAAAATGACTGGCTAAACACTATCCTCAGAGTAAACAATTACTGATTCATCAGTCTCCTGAGAGAGAGTAAACAGTGACTGCCTCAACACTCTCCCAACTTAACAATAAATAAACAATGGCCAAATCCTAACAATTATTGTGCTGTCACTTAGAAGCATATACCTTCTCAGAGCAACAGAGAAACCTCCTTCTAGTTAGAATTCCTTCAAAAGCAACACGCCTCTCTACTAACTTCCCGTGACCATGGCACAAAACAGGCATCTCATCTTCAGGGCCCTCGAAATCGGAGTCCTCAATTGAATCAGGGACCTGGGAGTGCAAAGAAATGAATAATATTTTATCAGCTAACACACAAGCTCCTTTGAGAAAAAATTCCCAAATCGTACAACAAACCCTAATCCTAACCCTTGGTCGAGGGACTTACCTGCACTCTGTTGTCGTCAGAACAAGAGTTGACGTACTCAATGGTGTGCTCGCTGCTGTCGCTTTCACTCCAGGACACCATGACGATGCGGCGGCGGCGGCGCGACGCGGAGCAGAGCGGCGGCAGCGAGCAAGAACAGAGCGAGAGCAAGAGCATGCGAGAGCAGAGTAAGAGAGGAACATAGGGTGAGAGAGAGAGCGTGCGAGAGCGGATTGATTCACTTATTCAAGCGCCGTCTAACGGCTGTCCGACCAGCCGACAGTGCCACGTCGGCAAAAAACGGGCCCCATCTGTCATAAACCCACTTATCGGTGCCCGGTCTATCGATTAGTGGTATTTGCAAATTGTTTACGAGAGAGGTGGTGCTTTTTGCCAAGAAATTATAACGTAGTGATTGCTGCAAACCTAGCCCTCAAATTGGTGGTTTTCTGCAATTTACTCCAGCGCAAGAGGATTTGGATGCTGAGGCAGTGCTCCATCACGTTCCGGAGAAGGTTACTGTCGAACATATTATGTAGGCCTACACGCATGTATATGGTTAGGATAATCTCCTACCGGCCCCGCCTCTAGTTTCCTTGTGTAGATGAGGCTTAGGGCTTCCCTTGTACTTATATATGTGCGTTGTGCACCCGATCAATATCGAGAGTTGCATTGCCTTCCAACATGGTATCAGTTTACTTCCCGATCCTACCCTAGCTCCAGTGAGATCCCTGAAGAACCTACCAGGTATTGGAGAATCTTCCCTCCAACGCAACCATGTAGCAACGGACGTGCTCGTCCACCTCGCTGAGACGGCGACGTACCACCTCCGCGGGGGACGTAAGCCTCCGCATCGTCAGTGGCCCATGCGACCGCCACCAAAGAAGGTTTGGGTCAACGAAGAGCTGGCTCCTCACCAAGCTGCGCCTCTCGGAAGGTAGCACCTCCCAGTACCAGCCTAGCGGAGCCCAGTACCGGACATGGCCCCTCTGATCAAGCAGGCCTCCTCCGCCAAGTTGACGATGAGGATGCGGGATAGACATCATCAAAGTTGATACGGGAATAAATGCTATAACTAATAAAATAACAACAAATGTGACATGTTCAAAATATGACATGTCCACTTCAAAACGACTCAACCTAGAATTCTATTAAATACACCTAAAACACCTAAATTCTATTAACTACACCTAATTAAAAACATACATTTTAAACATGGTTCGATCATAACTAGGGTTCATACTACATTATTCTAAAATTAAACACCTAAAATACCTAAATTAAATTAACAACATGGGGTGGCTGGTCTCACCTCGAGGTCGGAGGGGGTCGGTGACGGGGACGACGGCGGGAATGATGGAGGGGCACCTTGATTTCTGTAAAAACAATATATAAACAAAAACATTATTATCGTCATCTTAGGACTTATTGAAACTCCATAAGCTATCAAGTAAATATCCAATTTGATTCCAAATAAAATTTTCAATTTTATGCAATTTGTTTCCTAAACCCCAAGAACATTATTATCCTTATTTTTTACCTACTGTCTACTTCTTGAACCATAGAAAAATACCCTAACTTCACATAACTTAGAAAAATTCCTATTCTATTCAAAAGACCTACATTTACTTATTTTTTCAATTCTATTCAGAAAACGTACATTTACTAAAATAATCTCACATAGCATAATATATTTCTCTACCTAACAATTTCTATTACTAAATTTTTTATTGAAAATTTTTATACCTAAATTTTTATACAAAGAGAGGAGGGAAGTGGGAGGAGGAGGAAGAGGGAGGAGTGAGGGCTTCGGGCGGCTGGGGAAGGGAGGAGAGAGGAGGGCAGTGGGAGGAGCGAGCAGGGAGCAGGGAGGCGATCGGACGAGGGAGAGGAGGGAGGAGCGACGACTGCCGACGCAAGGAAGGAGGAGAGAGGAGGGCCGTGGGAGGAGGGAGAGAGGAGGGCGGCGAGAGGAGGAGGGAGAGAGGGAGGCAGATACCTTGGGGGTAACGGCGCGGGATGGAGTAGTACGGTGGGCGAGTGAGAGTGTGTGAGGGGAGAGTGAGAGGGACACGTGCAGGGTGTGAATAAGGTAAGCGCAGTAGTAGCACTGTTAAGCACTCACCGCTACTGCTATTTAGCAGTAGCGCTGGTTAGAGGACAACACTATTGCTACGTACAATAGCAGTAGCGATGGTTGCTTACGAGCGCTACTAGTATACCTACACGGCCTGCAACGGTTTTGGCAATTACTGTAGCAGCGTGTTTTGTAAATAAAGCGCTACTACTATATGCATAGTAGCAGCGCTCTTCGGGCACAAGCGCCACCGTTCTTTAGTAGCAGCGCTTTGTTATAAAAAGCGCTACTGGTGAGCTCCTGTGTATAAGCATTTCCCTACTAGTGTTAGGGAGAGCAAGGTCGTCGACGTCCATCCTGGCTTGTACATCGCCGTCATGGAGCAAGGTGGCTTCAGCAATGAGGCTCTCATGGCAGCTCTCAGCCACCTGTTGGACAACAAGGTCCAGGGTGTTGGGTTTGTTGCCATGGTAGATGCCCATAGGGTGTTGTGGCTCAGGAGCTGGCTGGGCAAGCATTACTACTAGAGTTTGCTGGTGATTACTGCGTGCATGATCCTCGACGGTGATGGCGATGGCGACAAGGACAATGACGACGTATATTTTAGCTAGGGCTTGAAAACAATCTAATGGTCTGTATATTTTGGTGAGGTGGTATATACTAACCCCTCATGGTGATCACGAACTTGGGGTGGTAGGATGACACCCTCTTTTGGATGTGGTGGTGGTAGGCTGACACCATAGTAGTGCTAGGTTAGAACTTGCTATGCCATATGATCATGCATGCTTACTACTTCTGCTTCATTGCTTGCTTCTTGATTGTTCTTTTGCTTGCTACTTCAACTGCTGCTCTTGTGCATTGTTATGTCAAATGGTATGCAGTGTTGGTAGGGAGGGTACCAGGGGTTTACAGCAACGGCATGCATAGAGGGTTTAAGACAAGGCAGGCGGCAGAAGAAGTTTACGCCAACTACGTGTGAAAGCACAAAGTTAGTGTGGTTGACGTTGGCAATGTTGCAGTTGCCAAGCCGGCGCCACTCCTTGCAGTGAAGAACTTCATCATCAATTCGTCGTCATTGCGGTGCTATGGCGTTGGTGTGCTAGATCTGATCATGTGTTAGGTAACCTCGCCACATAGGGTACACGGTTAGCACACCTTGCACCGTGTGTGCAACCAAACACCCTGCTTATGTGTGAGTTCAGACAATGCGGGTAACCAAACACCATGCGCTAAGCCATCTCCTAATGCGAGAGAACTAGATGCGCGCAACCAAACAATGTGCAGATGTTGCATTACAGCCTGCATTTCCTCAACCAGCCTCCATTGAGCCACGTCGAGCTTGGGTGAAGAGGAGATCTATCTTTTTTCTCTTCGGTGGCCGCTTCGGTGGCGTCAAAGAAAAAGAACAGGTGCTGGTCTTTTGCATAGGATTTTCCTATATTTTCAGTCATGTATGGTTGGTGCTTACATGCCTTGTAACTTGATCATTATTCTATATAAATGAGACACATATTATCATGCAAAAAAAAGAAGTGGAAGCAAGGTGCTCAGTGTGGTGTGTGTGTGTGCGCGCGCGCCACACAAAAGGAATCTCATCTTCGTTCTCCACCGTGTTCCAGGCTGACTATGGCCAACACTTGAAGATGTTTACAACGGGAGTAAATGCCTTCGATCTGGCCTCGCCCAACCCTACGTTAAGGTTTCTTTCTAGAGAGTCCTGGGGTCTGGCGAGTCTCTGGATCTCGATTAAGAATGGGGACCTAGATCTACCTTTCTTTATCGTCAAGGCGTCGAATAAGGCCAGGTGGAATATTCGTCTTCTAACAGTGAATACATTCTTGCGTCCTAGCACTACCATGTTTGCTGCAATTACCCATGTTGCAATTACGACCCATATTTTTGCTTCAGTTATCCATGTTGCAACTTGGTAACTTCAGAGCACCAAAAAAGTCACCGATACACCTGACCAAGATAAGTTTTATAATCTGAATCTAATATTAAAGCGATGATTGTTTCTTCACTATTTTTTGTCATCAGGTCCGTTTCATACGTCGTCCTTTTTTGTTTTTCGCACGTCATCCGTTTATGAAGCATTTCCATTTTTTTAAACGGAAAAAAATGTGATAATGAGGCCTCAAACCATGGTGGCCGGGAATTGAACCTCGCAGGGTAACCAACTCAACCAACCAACAACATTCCTTGAACAAGGGAAGCTTTTTCTTTATTATAAGACAAGCGGATTTTCAATAAATAAATAAATTGAAAGCCAGACCGAACAACTGCTCACTTTAAATGCAAAAAACTAATCTCCACACAATGGCTGCCCCATGTGTAATGGATGCCCCATGGACCTAAAATAAACTGTTGCCCCATGTGTGCGGATGATTTAGTTGGGCCATGCATTACTGTTTTGTTCTAAACTTCTGATGATTATTTTAGGGGTAATGACTTCTGATGATATAAGGGAAGTAACATAGATGCATATTTTCATCATACTTGCATCCCATATGACAATGATTTTATCATGATAAATTTATTAGTTGATGGGAAGCCTTGCTTCTGTTCTGAAAGTCAGAAAGCTTGAGGAGCTCGGCATTTGACCCTTGCGGCATCAGAATGCATAGATGTGAGGAAATACTATAGGTGGACAATGCGACACGAAGGTGGAATGCATTTTTTATTAATCTATTGTCTCCCTCGGGTCTGGTCGAACATACCGACATGACGCACCTTTTTTTTCAAGTTGAGAGATGATGGATAACTAACATTTGTGTTAATATTTTTATAAGTTTGTGCCTTTATCCATTAATTTCCCATAATATTTTTTTCACCGGGATGACAAGAAATGACCCAGTTCAAAATGCGCTTCTGGTCTGATCCATAATGTGCAAAGTTTTAATGGGTTCATATGGATTTACTTAGAATCAACTCACATTGTGGAAGTTACATCAATGATTAAAGATGGTTGAACTCACTGACCTTATTAGATATGCTTATTTTTTTTCCCGTTGCAATGCACGAGCATATTTGCTAGTCCAATAACAAGGACGTGACTGGCTGGCGCACGGGCGCCCGATCGCAGGAGCGAGCGCTTTTCCGGAAAAGGAAGGAGCAACCCCGCATGAGACCAAGGCAACCCAAAAAGGAAACCCACGCACCCGTGCGCGATCACGCTCACACTATCTATCCCAGCTACATTTATTAGGGGATCAAAAACTTTAAAAAGTTGTAACTTTTGATTAGAATGTCAAAATTCAAATCCGTTTTCACCGTTGGGTTTCTTGCGACGAGTTCTTCAAAACTAGATCCCATGCGAGTAGGTTTAGACGAAGTTTTTTTTTCCGAGCAACTTTGTGTGCTACAGATGCAACTTTAGTGCTATAGAAAAGCAACTCATTTTCCCCTAGTATGACTACCTATCAATGCAGGAACCTTCTAATTTGGTTACCATGACTACCAATTGACTAGTTTCACTTCTAAATCGCCTACCATAAAGACAACTCCAATGTGGATCACCAAATCGCCCTAAAAAAGACGGAATCGGCCTCTCTAGACACTTTTAACCATCCAAGGATGGTCATCTAATTCGTTTCAACAAGTTCGTACGTCTGAAATCCTCCAAACTAAACAACGACGAGGCGTTCTCAGGGCCCCTCAGCCTCCATTGCTCCCTCCGACATCAAGCCAGATCCCATCTTCTCAGATGACAAGAGGAGCAGAATCCGCACCTCCTAGGTGAGGCCCCCGAGATGGACAAAGAGCCCGCACTACAAATGGAGATGCTAACCCAACGACCAATCTCCCACCGATGTCTGACAAAGCCCTCTCCGCCGCTGCCGAGGAAACACGACGTCCAAAACTAGATGCCTCATAAAGGAGGAGACGTGAGATGTCGCGCCACTGCGCCAATCATTTCTGCTGTAACAAGGAGGTGGCAACAACAACTTCGAGTATTGACAAACAAAGCCACATATAGAAAAGACTAAGTTCATGTTGGGGAACGTTGCATGGGAAACAAAAAATTTCCTATGCTCACAAAGATCAGTCTAGGATATGAACATCTACGAGAGGAGAGATTGCATCTACATACCATTGTGGATCGCTAAGCGGAAGCGTTAAGAAACGCGGTTCACGTAGTCGAACATCTTCGTGATCCAATCACGATCCGTCCCGTGAACTCCCGATCCAAGTGCCAAACATACGGCACCTCCGTGTTCAACACACATACAGCTTGATGACATCTTCACCTCCTCGATCCAGTGAGCGATGGTGAAGTAGTAGCTCGAGTCCTCCGGCAGCACGACGGCGTGATGGCGGTCACTACTAGGGAAAACCCTAGTAGTAGCGCGTGTTTTGAGGCTATCAGCAGCGCGGACAGCCGCACTACTAATAAGGCGCTACTGACTAACGTTAGTAATGGCAGCGGTGCATGCCAGCTACTACTATTGACTATATCGACAGCGCTTTTCCAGAACACACTACTATTAGTTAGCTGTAGCGCTTTCCTAGCCCCGCGCTACTGTTATGTGTTGCATCATTTTCCCCCAGCTTCCTACCCAGTTTCAGTTTCAATAAACTGCAACTTCCAGATACTAGGCACTACTAGATATCAATTTCATAAAGCATTAAAGGTATTAGGTAGTACTACCTCCATTTGAACTAAAACCACGACGAGTAATTTGGAATGGAGGGAGTACTAGATAACAATTTCATATATAGTCAACATGCATCCTCAAGCAGTACAAGGTGATATCGACGACGATCATCTCATATAGTTCTAGATGATATCGACGACGATCATCATATGTAGTTCTACATGATATCGATGACAATCATCATATGTAGTTCTAGATGATATAGCCACACACACATATGTAGTTCTAGATGATATCGACGACGATCATCATCCTCAAGCCTAGGCGGTGGGTGTTCCTGATAGTAATTAGGATGGCCTGTCCAATACGAAGATTCTTGCCAACGAGGAATCTTTTCCACCCAACCGAGTTTAAGTGTGTGCGACCATCTGTGTCCGTGCGGTAAGTACAGGTGGTGATGGGGCCCCTTGCGGTAAGGCGTAGTCCAGCTAAGCCTTCTTCATCAGGCTCGATACCGCAACTCACATATATGTTCTTTGGCAATTTCTGAATAAGAAAAACATATCAATTAATAAATAGCCTCGCACATAATCTTGCAAATATATCTCTATCAATTATAGATTTCTACACTATCAAAAGACACAGTACTACACATTTGTACCAATTAAGCATTAATTCTACTAATAAGTATATATGGATTATCTAATTAATAGTTCCTTGGATTCTACACTAATAAGCATGTGATTAGACTCTACACTAAAGTATATCATCGACTAGATTCCACACAGCTATCATTGGACTCTACACTAAGCATATCATCGTATTCACTAAGCATATCATCGGATAATTTGCAATAAAGCATATATATATCATCAAATTACTACAGTCAGTATAACATACCATTTCATGTCGATCGGCAATGGTACTTGTCAGGCGGGTCACGAATGGCACCCCGACAAAGTCATCACGTGGCGGAATTATGTCCCATAGGTTGCACACCTCCTCCTCGCTCAGCCTCATTCTTTGAGCTACGATGGCTTCATGAAGTGGGTTCTCATCATCTTCACCGAGTGGGTCCTCATTATCTTCATCATCATCGTCATCTTCATCATCTTCGTCATCTTCATCATCTTCCACCAGGTTGATATAAATGACAGCCAACTTGGGTCTTTCTGCTCTGAAGGAGAAGCTGATCAACTCACCACCAGTAAGACACATGAGGGCGAGGAAACGGGCCCATCCATCTCCTCCAATCTACGACATATTGCGTCCTTTCTCGACCTCCTTAGTGTACGGCCCCCCAGGAGCCTCAAATGTCACAGTGTCTCTTGTCAGCTTGTTGAATTTCAACCTCACATTGCATGGGACAATCTGTGTAAAAAAAGAAAAATGACACAATGCAGTAATGCCAACACTAAAAATAAAATATTTGTTACATTTCATCTAATTTCTTACCACCGCATGACGAAAACTCGGCTAGAAGTAGATCCCGAACAGCTTGCGAGTTGCAAGGCTGCTGGTGCACCTTGACTTGCACAGTTGACATGGTGGTGGTGGTGGTGGCGCCATTTACCTAAAGCAATATGAGCAAAGGATTAACGATCCACTTCACAGGAAAGAAAAACAGTAGCATGTGATATTTTTGGTTCTTCTTCAGTTATATTTTCATAGTGGAACCCGATCCCAAAAAGTAAACACTAAGCTCTCAATTTGATGAAGAGATTCTTCCGCAAGAAGCAATTTGTTACAAGAAGCGAAGGTATCACCTCTGAAAGCATTTCAAATTGGCACCTATTGCCGAAAAAACTATTTGGCCCCTACCAAAGGTATAATCCTAAGATCTGTAATAAGTTATCTACCAAATCAAGGTACCACCTACCAAGACACATTTCATCTAATTTGGCCCCTATTGCGTAAGATAACTGATTAAGAAACAAGTGGCAAATTTAATTGGGATTAACTTAGCACTTGCAAACTAAATACTTATATCAAAACCAATATCTAGTAGATCACGGTACCACCTACCAAAGCATTTCAACTAAATTGGCACCTACATTTTGCAAAAAATAACTTATTATAGAAAAAAACAAAAGCATATAGTTATCCATATGAAATTTGTAAGCCATCGCTGCATCTAGGTAGGGCAGCCCTCGGGGGGTGCTGTTGAGGAGGGGGGATGGCATGGTGACCTCGGTCGGGGGTGTTGACGAGGGGAAGGCCGGTGACTTTCCTACAAGAGGGGGCGACAATGACCGAGGATCGAGGGCGTCGGCCAAAGGCGCTGGCAGGCTTCATGACAGAGTGGGCGGCGAGAGGGTAGAGGAGCAGCGGAGGGGCGGCGAGAGGGGGAGGAGCATTACCTGCGGTGGCGGTGGCGGTGCCGGAGGAGAAACCCTAACCACAGCTGTCGGCGTCGGGCAAAGGGGGACGATTGAGAGATGAGCGTCTTGAGGGAGGCGGCCCGGGCCGTGTGTTTTGTTTTGCTTTACAAGAGCAGGTGCAGGAGCTGCCATCGCTAAGCGCCTAAGCCTAATATCGGTAGCGCTTTGTCCTAAAAAAATGCTACTGCTAAGTCTAAGCATGTAAAAACATCAAAAATATACATTGGTCATCATTGATCTTTTTGCCTAGAATCTAAATAGTCAACATGAATCCTCACTGTACCTGTATAGGTACAGGCGAGGATTCATATTGCAGCCACAAATCCTACACATGTAGTTCAATGAAGACCAAGTGCTCGAGATAGTTTGAGAAGTAACATATTTAAGGTGGTAAACACCTTGTTAAGCTTAGCGATATGGGACTAAACTTAATTAGTTGCAAGGGGGGTGATACTTAGCAGCAACGAGTTTTGAAGAAAAATGCTGCTACTAAGTACTTTAGAAGTAGCGCGTCCAGAAGAAGGGCGCTACTACTATATCTAGCCTGGAGGCAACACCGTGGCAATTATAGTAGTAGCGCTTGTTTCACCTAGAGTGCTACTACTGCTGGGCTATTAGTAGTGCGGTTTCCTGAAGCTCGCTACTTATAATTAGCAATAGCGTCTGTTTTTAAACAACGCTGCTGCTAAGATTTTGTGTATAAGGTTTTTCCTAGTAGTGGGTGGTGGTGGAGAAATCTCAGCAGGGCTTCGCCAAGCACTACGGAGAAGAAGATGGACTATGAGGGAGAGGGAGGGCAGCGCTGTGGCATAGATGGGAGGAGTTGCCCTCTCTCTACCTCTCTATATATAGGGGGGAGGAGGGGGCGCCCTAGATCCAATCTAGGAGTGGCGTCCAAGGAAGATGGGGGCGCCCCCTAGGGAAACCCTAGGGTGGCTTGCCCCCCAAGCTAGGTGGAGGAAACCCTAGAGGGGGCACCCCACCTCTCCTGGCTATATGGGAAAGGGTGTGGGGGGTGCACAACCCCTTAGTGGGCTGGTTTGCCCCCTCCCCTTGGCCCATGAGGCCCCACAACACTTGCTGGGTCATACGTCTCCAATGTATTTATAATTTTTGATTATTCCATGATATTATATTATATGTTTTGGATGTTTAATAGGCTTTACTATACACTTTTATCTTATTCTTGGGACTAACCTATTAACCTAGAGCCTAGTGCCAGTTTCTGTTTTTTCCTTATTTTTGAGTTTTACAAAAAAGGAATACCAAACGGAGTCCAATTGACGTGCCGATTTTTTGATGATTTTTATGGACCAAAAGAAGCCCTCGGAGTAAAAGAGTTGGGCCAGAAGAGCCCCGAGACGTCCACGAGGGTGGAGGGCGAGCCCTACCCCTGGGCATGCCCCCCTATCTCGTGGACGACTCGGAGACCCCCCTGACGTGAGACCGACGCCAAAAATTCCTATAAATACAGAAAACCCCAGAAATAAACCTAGATCGGGAGTTCCCCCGCCGCAAGCCTCTATAGCCACCAAAAACCAATCAGGACCCTGTTCTGGCACCCTGCAGGAGGGGAGATCCATCACCGGTGGCCACCTTCATCATCCCGACGTCTCCATGACGAGGAGGGAGTAGTTCACCCTCGGGGCTGAGGGTATGTATCTGTAGCTATGTGTTTGATCTCTCTCTCGTGTTCTTGATTTGGCACGATCTTGATGTATCGCGAGCTTTGCTATTATTGTTGGATCTTATGATGTTTCTCCCCTTCTACTCTCTTGTAATGGATTGAGTTTTCCCCTTGAAGTTATCTTATCGGATTGAGTCTTTAAGGATTTGAGAACACTTGATGTATGTCTTGCATGTGCTTATCTATGGTGACAATGGGATATTCACGTGATCTACTTGATGTATGTTTTGGTGATCAACTTGCGGGTTCAATGACCTTGTGAACTTATGCATAGGGGTTGGCACACGCTTTTGTCTTGACTCTCAAGTAGAAACGTTGGGGCACTCTTTGAAGTATTTTGTGTTGGTTGAATAGATGAATTTGAGATTGTATGATGCATATCGTATAATCATGCCCACGGATACTTGAGGTGACAGTGGAGTATCTAGGTGACATTAGGGTTTTGGTTGATTTGTGTCTTAAGGTGTTATTCTAGTACGAACTCTATGATAGATTGAACGGAAAGAATAGCTTCGTGTTATTTTACTATGGACTCTTGAATAGATCGATCATGAAGAATAACTTTGAGGTGGTTCGTACCATACAATAATCTCTTTGTTTGTTCTCCGCTATTAGTGACTTTGGAGTGACTCTTTGTTGCATGTTGAGGGATAGTTATATGATCCAATTATGTTATTATTGTTGAGAGAACTTGCACTAGTGAAAGTATGAACCCTAGGCCTTGTTTCCTAGCATTGCAATACCGTTTACGCTCACTTTTACCGCTTGTTACCTTGCTGTTTTTACATTTTCAGATTACAAAAACCTGTATCTATCATCCATATTGCACTTGTATCACCATCTCTTCGCCGAACTAGTGCACCTATACAATTTACCATTGTATTGGGTGTGTTGGGGACACAAGAGAATCTTTGTTATTTGGTTGGAGGGTTGTTAGAGAGAGACCATCTTCATCCTACACCTCCCTCAGATTGATAAACCTTAGGTCATCCACTTGAGGGAAATTTGCTACTGTCCTACAAACCTCTGCACTTGGAGGCCCAACAACGTCTACAAGGAGAAGGTTGCGTAGTAGACATCAAGCTCTTTTCTGGCGCTGTTGCCGGGGAGGTGAGTGCTTGAAGGTATATCTTTAGATCTTGCAATTGAATCTTTTAGTTTCTTGTTTTATCACTAGTTTTGTTTATAAAAGAAAACTACAAAAAAATTGGAATTGAGTTTGCCTCATACGCTTCATCCTTTTAATATCTTTCGTGAGAATGATGGAAAATTGTGCTCAAGTGGTAGAATAAGAAGTCTATAAAATGTTTGGTACTAAATGTTTGTATGATGAGCATGATTGCGATGTTGTTAGTATGAATTCTTTGAATATCCATGATACTAATGATGATTGCACTAGTCATGATGAAAATGTCTATTATAAGAATGTCAATTTTTGTGGAGTGCATAGAGGTTGCAAGTATACACCAAATAGGGAAAATAGATTTTGCAAGAGGCATAAGTATTTAGAAACCAAATGGTTGCAAGAAAGGCTAGATGTTTGGGCTGAAAATTTAAAATTTCTTTGCCATCCTTGTGAACTTTGCAATGAACGTGATCATTTAAATCCCCAATGCAAATTGTTTCATGATCGTATCGTGTCCAAAAGTTGTGATGACTTGATTTCCCTTGCTCATCATGATGAACTTATTTTGCTTTTGGGTTATGAAGAAATAAAACGTATAACTAAAGATATGCCAGAATTTGTCCTTGATAAAGTTCTTGATTTTGATCTAGAAAAAAAAATTATGTATTGTGCGGTGAATTGCATTGAAAATCCTTATATTGCCAATTACATAAAGAAAAGAAAGCAAATAGAAGAGTAAGAGAATACTAATGAAAGGGAAGAGACTTACCAATATCCTCCTATTATTTCTTATGATGAATCAGGTAACGAGGAGGAGCTTTCTATTCAACCAATCTCATTAATAAGGATCTCCAAAAAGAGGGTTAACCCCACACATGATGAGAAGAAGAAAAAGAAAAGACAGAGAAGCAAAGGTAGAAAGGTATCCTTCCCAAATGATCTTGCTCCTATTACTCATTGTGATGATGATAATTGCTATACTATTGGTGCTATCCATACTATTAATGATGAGAGTGATTATGCTTATCATATGAAAAGGCCCAAGCTTGGGGATGCTATGTTTGATGAGAATGACATGTTTGAGAATTTATTTGCTGCAATTAATGTTTGTCCCAAGCTTGGGGATGCAATGTTTAATGAAGATGATATTTTTAGCCTCCCAAGTTTTGATGAGCAAATTTATTATGATGATAGCATGCCTCCTATTTATGATGATTATTGTCATAACACTTACGCTATAAAAAGTAGTGATGGTTATATTTATAAAACTTGTCATGATTATGATTACCCTTTTTCTGAACATTACTCTTTTAATATGGAAACAATTTATAGTATTCGAGTTCTTATGATACTCCCACTATTCCGAATGAGAAGAATTTTGCTTATGTGGAGAGTAATAAAAATTCTATGCTTGTAGATCATGAAAAAAATGCTTTATGTGCTTGTTATATTGTTGAATTCATCCATGATGCTACTGAAAATTATTATGAGGGAGGAATATATGCTTGTAGGAGTTGCAATGATATCAAGTTTCCTCTCTATGCGCTTAAAGTTTTAAAGTTATGCTTGTTTTGCCTTCCTATGCTAGTTGATTATTGTTCCCATAAGTTGTTTGCTCACAAAATCCCTATGCATAGGAAGTGGGTTAGACTTAAATGTGCTAGTCATATTCTTCATGATTCTCTCTTTATGTTTCAATTCTTATCTTTTATGTGAGCATCATTGAAATCATCATGCCTAGCTAGGGGCGTTAAACGATAGCGCTTGTTGGGAGGCAACCCAATTTTACTTTTGTCCTTTGCTTTTGCTCCCGTTTAGTTATAAATAATTCATATAGCCTCTGTTTAGATGTGTTTTTATGTTTTAATTAGTGTTTGTGACAAGTAGAAACTTTGGGAAGACTTGGGTGAAGTCTTTATGATCTTGCTGTAAAAAACAGAAACTTTAGCGCTCACGAGATTAGCTGCCATTTTTTACTGGAAAGTGATTTTAGGTTGAATATTTTTTCAGATGATTAATAGACAAATTCCTCACGTCCACCAGTTTATTTCAGAATTTTTGGAGTTACATAAGTATTTGAATGATACAGATTACTACAGACTTTTCTGTTTTTCATAGATTCTGTTTTCATTGTGTTGTTTGCTTATTTTGATGAATCTATGAGTAGTATCAGAGGGTATGAACCATTGGGAAGTTGTTATACAGTATATATTACACCAATATGAATTTATAATGAGTTCACAACAGTACCTAAGTGGTAGTTTTATTTTCTTATACTAACGGATCTTACGAGTGTTTTGTTGAGTTTTGTGTCGTGAAGTTTTCAAGTTTTGGGTAAAGATTCGATGGACTATGGAATAAGGAGTGGCAAGAGCCTAAGCTTGGGAATGACCAAGGAACCCCAGGGTAATATTCAATGACAACCAAGAGCCTAAGCTTGGGGGTGCCCCGGATGGCATCCCCTCTTTCATCTTCGTTTTACTTTAACTTTACTTGGAGCTATATTTTTATTCACCACATGATATGTGTTTTTCTTGGAACGCCATTTTATTTTGTTAGTATTTGCTTGATGTTATTTAGAATAATGTTTTGCATCTATATTTTCAATAAAAATGTCAAGGATAGCCTTTACCATGCTTATTTTGCAAGTATACATGTTGCTGTTTCAAAACAGAAAGTTTACTGATGTTGCAAAAATTCCCTAGAAAATTCAAAAAATGATAAAATGTTGACACCTTCTTCATATTGAGATCTGATAAATTTTATACAGTTTAGTATTTTTCTCATAATTTTTGGATTTAGAGAAGTATGATGAATCTTGCATTCTTTACAGACTGTACTGTTTTGGCAGATTGCTGTTATGTTTGCATTGTTTGCATATGTTTGCTTGTTTAATGATTCACTTTGAGGATAGGAGTATTAAATATGCAGAGAAATTTAGTATGCAATGTTGATAATAATTTTAGTGATTTGTTACAGTAGAAAATGATAAGGTTTTTGCATTGGTTTATACTAACTTATCTCACGAGTTCTTGTTGAGTTTGGTGTGGATGAAGCTTTCGAGATTTAGGAAACCGAGATATAAAAGGAATTAAGGAGACACAAAAGCTCAAGCTTGGGGATGCCCAAGGCACCCCAAGATAATATTTCAAGAAGTATCTTGGATGCCCCAGTAGGCATCCCACCTTTCTTCTTCGACAATTATCGGTTAGTATCGGTTGAACCTAAGTTTTTGTTTCTTCACATGATGTGTGCTATCCTTGAAATGTCATTTTGTTTTGTTTTGCTTGCTGTTTGAATAAAATACCAAGATCCGAAATTCTTAAATGTTAGAGAGTCTTCACATAGTTGCACAATTATTTGACTACTCATTGATCTTCACTTATATCTTTTGAAGTAGTTTGTAATTTTCTCTAGTGCTTCACTTATATATTTTTAGAGCACGGTGGTGGTTATATTTTATAGAAATTGTTGATCTCTCATGCTTCACTTATATTATTTTGAGAGTCTTTCAGAACAGCATGGTAATTTCTTTGGTTATGAATTTAGTCCTGATATGATGGGCATCCAAGTTGGGTATAATAAAAACTTTCATATAAAGTGCAATGAATACTATGAGAAATTTGATAGTTGATAATTGCTTTGAGATATAAAGGTGGTAATGTTAGAGTCATGCTAGTTGGGTAATTACGAAATTGAGAAATACTTGTGTTAAAGTTGGCAAGTCCCGTAGCATGCACGTATGGTAAACGTTGATTTGTTGCATGGGGTGTTCTTTTGATTGCCTTCCTTATGTGTGGAGGTCGGGATCGCGTGATGGTTAACTCCTACCAACCCTTCCCCTTGGAGCATGCGTAGTAGTACTTTGCTTTGAGGGCTAATAAACTTTTGCAATAAGTATATGAGTTCTTTATGACTAATGAGAGTCCATGGATTATACGCACTCTCACCCTTCCACCATTGCTAGCCTCTCTTGTGTCACGCAACTTTCGTCGGTATCATACACCCACCATTTACCTTCCTCAAAACAGCCACCATACCTACCTATTATGGCATTTCCATAGCCATTCCGAGATATATTGCCATGCAACTTTCCACCGTTCCATTTATTATGACACGCTCCATCATTGTCATATTGCTTTTGCATGATCATGTAGTTGACATCGTATTTGTGGCAAAGCCACCTTTATAATTCTTTCATACATGTCGCTCTTGATTCATTGCATATCCCGATACACCACCGGAGGCATTCACATAGAGTCATATTTTGTTCTAAGTATTGAGTTGTAATTCTTGAGTTGTAAATCAAAAAAAGTGTGATGATCTTCATTATTAGAGCATTGTCCCAAGTGAGGAAAGGATGATGGAGACTATGATTCCCCCACAAGTCGGGATGAGATTTCGGACTTTACAAAAAAAAGAGGCCAAAGAAGCCCAAATAAAAAAAAGAGGCCAAAGAAGCCCACCAAAATAAAATAATAATAATAAAATGAGAGAAAAAGAGAGAAGGTGCAATGTTACTATCCTTTCGCCAGACTTGTGCTTCAAAGTAGCACCATGATCTTCATGATAGAGAGTGTCCTATGTTGTCACTTTCATATACTAGTGGGAATTTTTCATTATAGAACTTGGCTTGTATATTCCAATGATGGGCTTCCTCAAAATGCCCTAGGTCTTCATGAGCAAGGGAGTTGGATGCACACCCACTTAGTTTCTTTTGTTGAGCTTTCATACATATATAGCTCTAGTGCATCTGCTGCATGGCAATCCCTACTCACTCACATTGATATCTATTAATGGGCATCTCCATAGCCCGTTGATACGCCTAGTTAATTTGAGACTTTCTCCCTTTTTGTCTTCTCCACACAACCTCCATCATCATATTCTATTCCACCCATAGTGCTATGTCCATGGCTTACGCTCATGTATCGCGTGAGGGTTGAAATGGCTGAAGCGCGTTAAAAAGTATGAACCAATTGCTTGGCTGAAACCGGGGTTGTGCATGATATGAGTATTTGGTGTGACGAAAATGAAGCATGGCCAAACTATATGATTTTGTAGGGATAAGCTTTCTTTGGCTATGTTATTTTGATAAGACATGATTACTTGTTAGTATGCTTGAAGTATTACTATTTTTATGTCAATATGAACTTTTATCTTGAATCTTTTGGATCTGAACATTCATGCCACAATAAAGAAAATTACATTGAGAAATATGCTAGGTAGCATTCCACATCAAAAATTCTGTTTTTATCATTTACCTACTCGAGGACGAGCAGGAATTAAGCTTGGGGATGCTTGATACGTCTCCAACGTATCTATAATTTTTGATTGTTCCATCCTGTTATATTATCTGTTTTGGATGTTTAATGGGCTTTACTATACACTTTTAAATTATTCTTGGGACTAACCTATTAACCTAGAGCCCAGTGCCAGTTTCTGTTTTTTCCTTGTTTTTGAGTTTTACAGAAAAGGAATACCAAACGGAGTCCAATTGACGTGCCAATTTTTTGATGATTTTTTATGGACCAAAAGAAGCCCTCGGAGTAAAAGAGTTGGGCCAGAGTCCTGAGCCGTCCACGAGGGCGGAGGGCGCGCCCCCCTATCTCGTGGATGACTCGGAGACCCCCTGACGTGAAACCGACGCCAAAAATTCCTATAAGTACTGAAACCCCGTAAATAAACCTAGATCGGGAGTTCCATACCGCAAGCCTCCATAGCCACCAAAACCAATCGGGACCACATTGTTCAAATCACCCTGCGGAGGGGGATCCATCACACAATGGCCATCTTCATCATCCCGACGCTCTCCATGACGAGGAGGGAGTAGTTCACCCTCGGGGCTAAGGGTATGTACCAGTAGCTATTTGTTTGATCTCTCTCTCTCTCTCTCTCTCTCTCTCTCTCTCGTGTTCTTGATTTGGCACGATCTTGATGTATCGCGAGCTTTGCTATTATAGTTGTGTCTTATGATGTTTCTCCCCCTCTACTCTCTTGTAATGGATTGAGTTTTCCCCTTGAAGGTATCTTATCGGATTGAGTCTTTAAGGATTTGAGAACACTTGGTGTATGCCTTGCATGTGCTTATCTATGGTGACAATGGGATATTCATGTGATCTACTTGATGTATGTTTTGGTGATCAACTTGCGGGTTCAGTGACCTTGTGAACTTATGCATAGGGGTTGGCACACGTTTTTGTCTTGACTCTCTGGTAGAAACTTTGGGGCACTCTTTGAAGTACTTTGTGTTGGTTGAATAGATGAATCTGAGATTGTGTGATGCATATCGTATAATCATGCCCACGGATACTTGAGGTGACAATGGAGTATCTAGGTGACATTAGGGTTTTGGTTGATTTGTGTCTTAAGGTGTTATTCTAGTACGAACTCTATGATAGATTGAACGGAAAGAATAGCTTCGTGTTATTTTACTACGGACTCTTGAATAGATCGATCAGGAAGAATAACTTTGAGGTGGTTTAAATGCCTACAATAATCTCTTCGTTTGTTCTCCGCTATTAGTGACTTTGGAGTGACTCTTTGTTGCATGTTGAGGGATGGTTATATGATCCAATTATGTTATTATTGTTGAGAGAACTTGCACTAGTGAAAGTATGAACCCTAGGCCTTGTTTCCTAGCATTGCAATACCGTTTACACTCACTTTTACCACTTGTTACCTTGCTGTTTGTATATTTTCAGATTACAAAAACCTTTATCTATCATCCATATTGCACTTGTATCACCATCTCTTCACCGAACTAGTGCACCTATCCAATTTACCATTGTATTGGGTGTGTTGGGGACACAATAAACTCTTTGTTATGTAGTTGCAGGGTTGTTTGAGAGAGACCATCTTCATCCTACACCTCCCACAGATTGATAAACCTTAGGTCATCCACTTGAGGGAAATTTGCTACTGTCCTACAAACCTCTGCACTTGGAGGCCCAACAACGTCTACAAGGAGAAGGTTGCGTAGTAGACATCACCGGGACCCCCCGAAACCCCTTTCGGTCATGCTGGTCATCATCCGGTACCCCTGGAACAATTCCGGACTCCAATACCCTTCGTCCAATATATCAATCTTCACCTCTGGACCATTCCGGAGTTCCTCGTCACATCTGGTATCTCATCCTGGCCTCTGAACAACCTTCTATAACCACCATAATGACTCAACTATACTTATATCGTCACCAAACATTAAGTGTGTAGACCCTGTGGGTTCGTGAACGATGCAGACATGACCGAGACACCTCTACGGTCAATAACCAATAGCGGGACCTCGATGCCCATATTGGTTCCCACATATTCTATGAAGATCTTATCGGTCGAACCTCGATGTCAAGGATTCAGCTAATCACGTATGTAGTTCCCTTTGTTTATCGGTACGTTACTTGCCCAAGATTCGATCGTCGGTATCTCCATACCCAGTTCAATCTCGCTACCGGCAAGTCTCTTTACTCGTTCTATAATACAAGATCCCGTGACCAACTCATTGGTCACATTGCTTGCAAGCTCATTGTGATGTTGTATTAACGAGTGGGCCCTGAGATACCTCTTCGTCATCCGGAGTGACAAATCCTAGTCTTGATCCATGCCAACTTAACAGACACCCTCAGAGATACCTGTAGAGCACCTTTATAGTCACCCAGTTACGTTGCGACGTTTGGTACACACAAGGTACTCCTCTGGTGTCAGTGAGTTGCATGATCTCATGGTCATAGGGCCATATACTTGACATGCAGAAAACGATAGAAATAAACTTGATACGATCATATGCTACGTTTATAGTTTGGGTCTTGTCCATCACATCATTCTCCTAATGATGTGATCCCATTATCAAATGACAACTCATGTCCATGGCTAGGAAACCATAGCCATCTTTGATCAACGAGCTAGTCCGATAGAGGCTTACTAGGGACATGTTGTTGTCGATGTATCCACACATGTATCCGCGTTTCCGAATGCTACGTCTTGAGCTTGCGTTGGTTTTCCTTGAAGAGGAAAGGGTGATGCAGCAAAGTAGCGTAAGTATTTCCCTCAGTTTTCGAGAACCAAGGTATCAATCCAGTAGGAGGCTCCTTATAAGTCCTACGCACCTACACAAACAAACAAGAACCTCGCAACCAACGCAATAAAGGGGTTGTCAATCCCTTCACAGCCACTTGCGAAAGTGAGATCTGATAGAGATAATATGATAAGATAAATATTTTTGGTATTTATATGATATAGATTGGAAAAGTAAAGATGCAAATAAAAGTAGATGGAAAGCTCATATGATAAAAGATAGACCCGGGGGCCATAGGTTTCACTAGTGGCTTCTCTCAAGATAGCATAAGTATTACAGTGGGTGAACAAATTATTGTCGAGCAATTGATAGAAAAGTGAATAATTATGAGATTATCTAGGCATGATCATCTTATAGGCATCACGTCCGTGGCAAGTAGATCTACTCCTGCCTGCATCTACTACTATTACTCCACACATCGGCCGCTATCCAGCATGCATCTAGAGTATTAATTTCAAAAGAATAGAGTAACGCATTAAGAAAGATGACATGATGTAGAGGGATAAACTCATGCAATATGATATAAACCCCATCTTTTTATCCTCGATGGAAACAATACAATACGTGCCTTGCTGCCTAACATTGCTTTGGGAAAGGACACTGCATGATTGAACCCAAAGCTAAGCACTTCTCCCATTGCAAGAAAGATCAATCTAGTAGGCCAAACCAAACTGATAATTAGAAGAGACTTGCGAAGATAACTTAATCACACATAGAAGAATTCAGAGGAGATTCAAATATTTCTCATAGATAAACTTGATCATAAACCCATAATTCATCGGGTCTCGACAAACACACCGCAAAAAGTTAGATCTCCAAGAAGATCAAGGAGAACTTTGTATTGAGATTGAAAGAGATAGAAGAAGCCATCTAGCTAATAACTATGGACCCGAAGGTGTGTGGTAAACTACACACAACTCATCGAAGAGGCCTTGGAGATGATGTAGAGGCCCTCCGTGGTCGATTCCCCCTCCGGTGGAGCGCCGGTGAAGGCTCCAAGATGGGATCTCGCGGATACAGAAGGTTGCGGCGGTGGAATTAGGTTTTCATGGTCTGTTCTGATGTTCTCAAGGTACGTGGGTATATATAGAGGAAGAAGTAGGTCGGTGGACGCTCGAGGGCCCACGAGGGTGGGGGTGCGCCCACCTGTAGGGGGCACGCCGGGAACCCTCGTGGCCGCCTCGCTTGTTACTTGACTTCCACTCCAAGTCTCTAGGTTCACGTTTGTTCCAAAAAGATCGCTCCCGAAGGTTTCATTCTGTTTGGACTCCGTTTGATATTCCTTTTCTTCGAAACACTAAAATAGGCAAAAAAAAAAAACAGCAATTCGGGCTGGGCCTCCGGTTAGTAGGTTAGTCCCAAAAATGATATAAAAGTGTAAAGTAAAGCCCATAAACATCCAAAACGGGTAATATAATAGCATGGAACAATCAAAAATTAAAGATACGTTGGAGACGTATCAAGCATCCCCAAGCTTAATTCCTGCTCGTCCTCAAGTAGGTAAATGATAAAAACAGAATTTTTGATGTGGAATGCTACCTAGCATAATCCTCAATGTAATTTTCTTTATTGCGGCATGAATGTTCAGATCCAAATGATTCAAAATAAAAGTTCATATTGACATAAGAAATAGTAATACTTCAAGCATACTAATCAAAGCAATCATGTCTTCTCAAAATAGCATGGCTAAAGAAAGTTATCCCTACAGAATCATATAGTCTGGATGTTGCTCTATCTTCATCACACAAAGTATTTAATCATGCACAACCCCGATGACAAGCCAAGCAATTTTTTCATACTTTAGTAATCTCAAACTTTTTCAATTTTCACGCAATACATGAGCGTGAGCCATGGACATAGCACTATATGTGGAATAGAATGGTGGTTGTGGAGAAAAAAAAGAGGAGTAGATAGTCTCACATCAACTAGGTGTATCAACGGGCTATGGAGATGCCCATTAATAGATATCAATGTGAGTGAGTAGGGATTTCCATGCAACGGATGCACTAGAGCTATAAATGTATGAAAGCTCAACAAAAGAAACTAAGTGGGTGTGCATCCAACTTGCTTGCTCACGAAGACCTAGGGAATTTTGAGGAAGCCCATCATTGGAATATACAAGCCAAGTTCTATAATGAAAAATTCCCACTAGTATATGAAAGTGACAACATAGGAGACTCTCTATCATGAAGATCATGGTGCTACTTTGAAGCACAAGTGTGGTAAAAAGGATAGTAGTATTGTCCCTTCTCTCTTTTTCTCTCATTTTTTTATTTGGCCTTTCTCTTTTTTTTATTTGGCCTTTCTTTTTTTTATTTGGTGGGCTCTTTGGCCTCTTTTTTTTAAAGTCCGAAGTCTTATCCCGACTTGTGGGGGAATCATAGTCTCCATCATCCTTTCCTCACTGGGACAATGCTCTAATAATGAAGATCATCACACTTTTATTTACTTACAACTCAAGATTACAACTCAATACTTAGAACAAGATATGACTCTTATATGAATGCCTCCGGCGGTGTACCGGGATATGCAATGAACAAAGAGTGACATGTATGAAAATTACGAAGGTGGCCTTGCCACAAATACGATGTCAACTACATGATCATGCAAAGAGCAATATGACAATGATGATGCGTGTCATACAAACAGAACGGTGGAAAGTTGCATGACAATATATCTCGGAATGGCTATGGAAATGCCATAATAGGTAGGTATGGTGGCTGTTTTGAGGAAGTTATATGGTGAGTGTATGGTACCGGCGAAATTTGCGCGGCACAAGAGAGGCTAGCAATGGTGGAAGGGTGAAAGTGCATATAATCCATGGACTCAACATTAGTCATAAAGAACTCATATAATTATTGCAAAAATCTACAAGTCATTGAAAACAAAGTACTACGCGCATGCTCCTAGGGGGGTAGATTGGTAGGAAAAGACCATCGCTCGTCCCCGACCGTCACTCATAAGGAAGACAATCAATAAATAAAATTCTGCTCCAACTTAATCACAAAGCAATTCACGATACGTGCATGCTACGGGAATCACAAACTTCAACACAAGTATTCGTTAAATTTATAATCACCAAACTAGCATGACTCTAATATTACCACCTCTATATCTCAAAACAATTATCAAGTATCAAATTGATCATAGCATCCAATTCACTTTCTATTATAGTTTTTATTATACCCAACTTGGATACCCATCATTCTAGGACCAATTTTATAACCATAGCAAATACCATGCTGTTCTAAAAGACTCTCAAAATAATATAAGTGAAGCATGAGAGATCAACAATTTCTACAAAATTAAGTCACCGTCGTGCTCTAAAAGATATAAGTGAAGCACTAGAGCAAAACTATCTAGCTCAAAAGATATAAGTGAAGCACATAGAGTATTCTAATAAATTCTAATCAAGTGGGCTTCTCCCAAAAGGTGTGTACAGCAAGGATGATTGTGGTAAACTAAAAAGCAAAGACTAATATCATACAAGACGCTCCAAGCAAAACACATATCATGTGGCCAATAAAAATATAGCTCCAAGTAAAGTTACCGATAGACGAAGATGAAAGAGGGGATGCCTTCCGGGGCATCCCCAAGCTTAGGCTTTTGGTTATCCTTGAATATCTTGGGGTGCCATGGGCATCCCCAAGCTTAGGCTCTTGCCACTCCTTATTCCATAATCCATCAAATCTTTACCCAAAACTTGAAAACTTCACAACACAAAACTCAACATGAAATCTCATAAGCTCCGTTAGTGCAAGAAAGAAAAACCACCACATAAGGTACTGTAATGAACTCATTATTTATTTATATTGGTGTTAAACCTACTGTATTCGAACTTCTATATGGTTCACACCCCTACATACTAGCCATAGATGCATCAAAATAAGAAAATAACACACGAAAAACAGAATCTGTCAAAAACAGAACAGTCTGTAGAAATCTATAACTCTCGAATACTTATGGAACTCTAAAAATCCTACCAAAATAGGAAGTCCTGGGAAATGTGTCTATTGATCAACAGAAAAAATAATAAACGCAGAAGCACGTTTATGTGAATTACTAAAATTATTTTCGTGTGCGCAAAGTTTCTGTTTTTCAGCAGAATCAAATTATATATTACCATAGGTTCTACTTGGCACAAACACTAATTAAAACATGAAAACACATCTAAACAGAAGGTAGATGGAAAATTTATTACTAAACAGAAGCAAAACAAAAAAAATTGGGTTGCCTCCCAACTAGCGCTATCGTTTAACGCCCCTAGCTAGGTATAAAAGCGAGGATAGATCTAAGTAGTGCCATCTTTGGCACTCAATTCATAAGTTGCTCGCATGATAGATTCATAAGGTAATTTAACTTTCTTTGTAGGGACATGTTCCATGCCTTTCCTTAATGGAAATTGGAATCTAATATTCCCTTCCTTCATATCAATAATTGCACCAATCGTTCTAAGGAAAGGTCTACCAAGAATAATAGGACAAGAAAGATTGCAATCTATATCAAGAACGATAAAATCTACAGGCACATAATTCCTATTTGCAATAATAAGAACATCATTGATCCTTCCCATAGGTTTCTTAATGGTGGAATCCGCATGGTGCAAATTTAAAGAGCAATCCTCAAAATCATGGAAACCTAGAATATCACATAAAGTTTTCGGAATCGTGGAAACACTAGCACCCAAATCACATAAAGCATAACACTCATTATCTTTAATCTTAATCTTTATAGTAGGTTCCCACTCATCATAAAGTTTTCTAGGTATAGAAACTTCCAAATTAAGTTTTTCATCATAAGATTGCATCAAGGCATCAACAATATGTTTGGTAAAAGCTTTATTTTGCCTATAAGCATGAGGAGAATCCAATAGGGATTGCAGCAAGGAAATACAATCTATTAAATAACAACTATCATAATTAAATTCCTTTAAATCCAAAATAGTGGGTTCAATGCTATTTAAAGTCTTGACCTCTCCAATCCCACTTTTACCAAATTTAGCATCAAGATCTAAAAATTCCGAATCATTGGGACGCCTTTTAACTAAAGTTGACTCATCTCCAGTCCCATCATTATTAAGATTCATATTGAAAAACAAAGATTTAATAGGGGACACATCAATAACTTTTAGATCTTCATCATTATTTTCATGGAAACTAGAAGAACATGCTTTTACAAAGCAATCTTTCTTAGCACGCAATCTAGCGGTTCTTTCTTTGCACTCATCAATGGAAATTCTCATAGCTTTGAGAGACTCATTGATATCATGCTTAGGAGGAGTAGATCTAAGTTTCAAAGAATCAACATCAAGCGAAAGTCTATCTACATTCCTAGCCAAACCATCAACTTTAAGCAATTTTTGTTCAAGCAAAGCATTAAAATTCTTTTGAGAGATCAGAAATTCTTTAACACTATTCTCAAAATCAGAGGGCATCTTATTATAATTACCATAAGAATTATTGTAGGAATTTCCATAATTATTAGAGGAATTACTAGGGAACGGTCTAGGATTAAAGTTTCCTCTATAAGCATTGTTACCAAAATTATTCCTACCAACAAATTTCACATCCATAGGTTAATTATTATTCTCAATCAAAGTAGACAAAGGCATATCATTGGGATCAATAGGAGCACTCTAAGTAGCAAACAATATCATAAGTTCATCCATCTTTCCACTCAAAACATTAATTTCTTCTATAGCATGCACTTTTTTACTAGTAGATCTTTCGATGTGCCATTGAGAATAATTAGCCATAATGTTATCAAGGAGTTCAGTAGCTTCTCCTAAGGTGATTTCCGTAAAAGTGCCTCCCTCGGCTGAATCTAAAAGATTTCTAGAAGCAAAATTCAATCCGGCATAAAAATTTGTATGATCATCCATAAATTCAAACCATGAGTAGGGCAATTGCGGATCATCAATTTCATTCTTTCCCAAGATTGGGCAACATGCTCATGATCAAGTTGTTTAAAATTCATAATATCGTTCCTAAGAGAGATGATCTTAGCGGGAGGAAAATACTTAGAGATAAAAGCATCTTTGCACTTAATCCATGAATCAATACTATTCTTAGGCAAAGACGAAAACCAAATTTTAGCATGATCTCTAAGTGAAAACGGAAATAACTTCAATTTAACGATATCATTATCCGTATCTTTTTTCGTTTGCATCTCACACAAATCAACAAAGTTGTTAGATTGGTAGCGGCATCTTCACTAGGAAGGCTGGAAAATTGATCTTTCATAACAAGATTCATCAAAGCAACATTGATTTCACAAGACTCAACATCATTAAGGGGAGCAATCGGAGTACTAAGGAAATCATTATTATTGGTATTGGAAAAGTCACACAATTTGGTATTATCTTGCGCCATAGTGACAAGCAATCCAACACACAAGCAAACAATAATCCAAGCGAAAGAAAGAGGAGATTGGGAAAGAGAGGGCGAATAAAACGGCAAGGGTGAAGTGGGGGAGAGGACAACGAGAGGCAAATGGAAAATAATGTAATGCGAGGGAGATGAGTTTGTGATGGGAATTTGGTATGTCTTGACTTGAGCGAAGACCTCCCCGGCAACTGCGCCAGAAATCCTTCTTGCTACGTCTTGAGCTTGCGTTGGTTTTCCTTGAAGAGGAAAGGGTGATGTAGCAAAGTAGCGTAAGCATTTCCCTCAGTTTTTGAGAACCAAGGTATCAATCCAGTAGGAGGCTCCTCAGAAGTCCCACGCACCTACACAAACAAACAAGAACCTCGCAACCAATGCAATAAAGGGGTTGTCAATCCCTTCACGGCCACTTGCGAAAGTGAGATCTGATAGAGATAATATGATAAGATAAATATTTTTGGTTTTTTAATGATATAGATTGGAAAAGTAAATATGCAAATAAAAGTAGATGGAAAGCTCATATGATAAAAGATAGACCCGGGGCCCATAGCTTTCACTAGTGGCTTCTCTCAAGATAGCATAAGTATTACGGTGGGTGAACAAATTATTGTCAAGCAATTGATAGAAAATCCAATAATTATGAGATTATATAGGCATGATCATGTATATAGGCATCACGTCCGTGAAAAGTAGATCGACTCCTACCTGCATCTACTACTATTACTCCACACATCGACCGCTATCCAGCATGCATCTAGAGTATTAAGTTAATAAGAACATAGTAACGTATTAAGAAAGATAACATGATGTAGAGGGATAAACTCATATAATATGATATAAACCCCATATTTTTATCCTCGATGGCAACAATAAAATACGTGCCTTGCTGCCCTAACATCTTTGGGAAAGGACACCGCATGATTGAACCCAAAGCTAAGCACTTCTCCCATTGCAAGAAAGATCAATCTAGTAGGCCAAACCAAAATGATAATTCGAAGAGACTTGCAAAGATAACTTAATCACACATAAAAGAATTCAGAGGAGATTCAAATATTTCTCATAGATAAACTTGATCATAAATCCACAATTCACCGGATCTCGACAAACACACCACAAAAAGAGTTACATCGAATAGATCTCCAAGAAGATCAAGGAGAACTTTTTATTGAGATTAAAAGAGAGAGAAGAAGCCATCTAGCTAATAATTATGGACCCGAAGGTCTGTGGTAAACTACTCACAACTCATCGGAGAGGCCTTGGAGATGATGTAGAGGCCCTCCGTGGTTGATTCCCCCTCTGGCAGAGCGCCGGCGAAGGCTCCAAGATGGGATCTCGCAGATACAGAAGGTTGCGGCGGTGGAATTAGGTTTTCATGGTCTGTTATGATGTTCTCGGGGTACGTGGGTATATATAGGAGGAAGAAGTAGGTCGGTGGATGCTCGAGGGGCCCATGAGGGTGGTGGTGCGCCCACCTGTAGGGGGCGCGCCGGGCACCCTCGTGGCCGCTGTCGGTGTCAAAACCGGCGGATCTCGGGTTGGGGGTCCCGAACTGTGCGTCTAAGGCTAATGGTAACAGAGACTGGGACACGATGTTTACCCAGGTTCGGGCCTTCTCGATGCAGGTAATACCCTACTTCCTGCTTGATTGATCTTGATGATATGAGCATTACAAGAGTTGATCTACCATGAGATCGTAGAGGCTAAATCCTAGAAGCTAGCCTATGGTATGATTGTTGATGATAATGATCGTGAGTCTTATGGACTAAACCCTCCGGTTTATATACACACCGGAGGGGGCTAGGGTTACACAGAGTCGGTTTACAGAGGAGGAGATCTACATCCGGATCGCCAAGCTTGCCTTCCACGCCAAGGAGAGTCCCATCCGGACACGGGACGAAGTCTTCTATCTTGTATCTTCATAGTCCAACAGTCCGGCCAAAGTATATAGTCCGGCTGTCCGGATACCCCCTTATCCAGGACTCCCTCAGTAGCCCCTGAACCAGGCTTCAATGACGATGAGTCCGGCGCGTAGATTGTCTTCGGCATTGCGAGGCGGGTTCCATCTCCGAATACTCCAAGATAAATTCCGAACACAAGGACCGTGTCCGGCTCTGCAAGATAACATTCCATATACCACCGTAGAGAGAATAATAATAATCCACGAATCTAATCTGCTGACAATTCTTCGAACCGTTTTCCACAACCTGCTTCCGCACACATCGTGAGGCGGTTTCTTTGGCACGTCTCATCAAAGCAGAGATCGTGTCCCCTTATCACGGGATCTCCATCAATGCGGGTATGGGTAACCCAACCAGCGCCATTAATCGAGGTGCCTGGAAAAATAAGAGATTTCTAGAGGCAAGTGGGGAGGCGCACATTCACATCGCCTTTATAAAGGGGTAGAAATCTCCCATTTTCACCCACGCCTTCTTCTTCCTTCGCTCATCCATTCTCGCACCCTCGAGCTCCAACGCCCAAGTTCTCACCTTCTCCTTAAGACTGCAGCATGTCCGGAGCGGGAGGCAAGTGGATGGCCTCCTCATCACACAGAGGAAAACATTACCAAGCTTCGAAGCGGATACTGGCCGCTAATATCAGCACAGGCTTCCAGCCTAACAGAGGACAAATTACCCCTGCGAAGCCTCGGGAGAGTGGTATTTCTCCCTCACTTCGTCCGTGGACTAGGGTTTCCACTCCACCCTTTAGTCCGCGGGCTTATGTATTACTACGGGCTAGATTTTCACGATCTGGCCCCAAATTTCATCCTCAACATCTCGGCGTTCATCGTCGTGTGCGAGGCCTTCCTCCGCATCAAGCCTCACTTCGGCCTGTGGCTGAAAATCTTCTGCGTGAAGCCGAAGATCGTGAGCGGCCAACAGGCGGAGTGCGGAGGCGCCATGGTGGGCAAAATGCCCAATGTTAAATGGCTCGAGGGCTCCTTCGTGGAGTCCATAAAGGGGTGGCAATCAGGGTGGTTCTACATCACCGAGCCGCGCGACGCCAACAGGGTGGCGGCCCCAAATTCAGATCCGAATCCCCACGCGGCTCACCTCACGGGAGAAGAAGGGCTGACCTCGGCGAACCCACGGAGCTGACCGACTCGAGACCCTCTGCCTCGGAAGTATGAGGGACAAGAAGATCAAGCTTGTCAACGTGGTCCAGGTCATGCTCATTCGCTGGATTCTCCCGTGTCAAAGACGGGCGTTTGATATGTCGGAGTTCGACCCGGCCGAACACCAGATGCTGCTAGAGCTCTTTGACACAAGGCACAAAGAAATCTGGAAGGTTCTGTTCAAGACCGGTGAAGTCCCTCCTCCCCTCTCCGAGGACCGGGGGCTCAGTGCAACGCGCCTTGCCAGTCCGGTAAGTCCCTTAACTATTTACGAGACATTCCCTTAGTACTTTCGGGGGAGGATTTTTAAGTCACCTTGCTGACCAAACAGGAGTGGGTGGAGACGACGGAGCGGATCGACTGTCCGGCTCCACTACCAGAGGACCCAGTAAGCGCACTCCTGGCGGAGATGCTGGTTCCGGCGCCTTACAAGGTGCCGAGAAAAAACGAAAGAAGGCCACGGGGACCCGAAGGGGTCTTCGGCACGAGGCCGCACTCGACGCCTCGCCAGAAGAGGACGAGGCGCACTCCTCCCATGAAGGGGAGGAGAGGAAGAAGAAGGGGGCCGCCTCACCTAAGGGGGCCGAAGGATCCAAGAAGGCGGCCACGGGGACCAGAAAAGGCCACCGGCGCAGGGCCGTGATAGAGTCGTCATCTGAAGACGACGAGGAAGATTCTCCCGCCGAAGATAGGGGAGAACATGAAGAAATGCCTCCTCCCCGCGCTAGGGAGGAGAAGAAAAGGAAGGCCGCCCTGTTGGGGGAGGCTGGGACGCCGAAGAAGGGCAAGGCGTCCCTTCTAGATCAATCCACTACCGCCGCTTTTAGTGATGAAGAGTGGCTGCCCAGGGGCAAACCCCGGGCGAGGTCGTAAGTATCCGCATTCCATAATATTTTTCGTACGACTTTCGACCTCATGGTTTGTAATGACGCCGAACACGTATATGCAGTCCGGCCGGGTCCGATCTCGAGGAGTCCTCTTCGGAGGAATCTCTGAATGAGTCGGAGATGAATTCGCTCCCGATGGCGACCTCTCCACGACCCGTGGATGACACCGAGGTGTTGTCCCGGAGGATGCCAGAGCAGGAGGCGATGGTTCCGGAGATGCCCCAAGGCAAAATCTCGGGCGCCGGACACATGGGGGATGAGAACCCCATGGATTATGCTGACGGGAGCCATAGCAAGTCTGGCTCTCGGCCGGTTACTGCGCCGGAGCCTACAAAGGTTCTGGATTCCGGCAAGTAGTCCCTCGGGAAGGAGGGTGAGCCGGCCGTGCCAATGACCTTCGGCCAGCCGGAGGCACCGGATAATTTGTTGGAAGTGCTTCGAGGCGCTTCCATCAAGGATGAACACCGTACACTTATGGGTACGGTGATTGAGAAGCTGCGGTCCGCCAAGAGCGGATTGACCGAAGCCTGCACCAGCCTTCTAACAGGCTTTGAGGTAAAGAAAGTGTGAGGAAATATCACCCGATAGATAGTAGCCCCTGATGCTCTGGTTGGTGTTCGGAAAGAAAAGCCAAACTGAGGGTCAACTAAAAAACCTCAGGAAGCTAATAGTTTTTATGCGAATGAATCAAGCGAGCACTGCTTTCGACCGCCCGGCTGCGTGCACGGCCGAGGTTGCCGGACTCAAGAGCGAACTGGGGCAGGCCGAAGAAGAGCTCGCCTCGTGAAGAAGCAGCTCGAGGCGAACAGAGGTGAGAAAAACCCCGTCCATATGTCGTATACAGGATAAAAAGTTGGTGATGCTAAGAAAAAGCATCATGTCTTTTGATAGGGACCGTGACCGAAGTGGCGGCCCTGAAGGAAGCATTGTCCGCGGCCGAAGCCAAGGCGGATACTAAGCGCACCGAGCGAGAGAAGCAAGATGCTCGGGTGGGAGAGGTACAGCAGCAGCTCCAGGAGCTCGGCCAGAAGTTCGGCTCCCTGGAGCATGACTACAAGACGCAATCGTCTGAGCGTGCAAAGGCCCTCCAGAGCGCGGCCAACACCAAGGCCGAAGCCCAAAAGGCCCTTCAGGAAATCCGGGCGGCCAAGAAGATAGCGGAGGGTAAGGCATTCTTTATGCAAAGCAAGCATGTGGAGGAGTCATTTCTTTTACATACACGAATCCGGAGCTCTCGAGGGGCATTCGCAGATCTGCCAAGCAGCATTTCGGATGTTGCGGAGTTCTATCGCGCTGAAGAGGGAAGCTCTACGGAGAAGTTGTTCTGGTCCCAATATACTGGAGCCGAACACCCGATGCCTCTGAGTGACCAACTGAAGCAGCTGGCCGAACTCCACAATGCGGCCAAACAGGCCATGGGTACCTCATAGTCCGGATGTGGCCTGGCGAGCCCCTGCCTGGCAGCTACTTTGGCCTGGTGAAGCAGATGGTGCATGCCTGTCCACGACTAGAAGTTATCAAGCAGTCCGCATGCATTGAGGGCGCCCGACGGGCCTTTGCCCGCGCGAAGGTGCATTAGGGCAAGCTGGACGCTGAAAAGCTCGTGAAGGATGGACCCCCGGAGGGCAAGGAGCATCGCTGCCCCGAGAAATATTATGATGGCTGAGGGAGTCCTGGATTAGGGGGTGTCCGGATGGCCGGACTATGACCTTTGGCCGGACTCCCGGACTATGAAGATACAAGATTGAAGACTTCGTCCCATGTCCGGATAGGACTTTCCTTGGCGTGGAAGGCAAGCTTGGCGATCTGATATGTAGATCTCCTCCCATTGTAACCGACTACTGTGTAACCCTAGCCCTCTCTCGGTGTCTATATAAACCGGAGAGTTTTAGTCCGTGGACGAACAACAATCATACCATAGGCTAGCTTCTAGGGTTTAGCCTCTCCGATCTCGTGGTAGATCTACTCTTGTACTACCCATATCATCAATATTAATCAAGCAGGAGTAGGGTATTACCTCCATCGAGAAGGCCCGAACCTGGGTAAAACATCGTGTCCCTTGTCTCCTGTTACCATCCGCCTAGACGCACAGTTCGGGACCCCCTACCCGAGATCCGCCGGTTTTGACACCGACATTGGTGCTTTCATTGAGAGTTCCTCTGTGTCGTCACCTTCAGGCACGATGGCTTCTTCGATCATCAACCACGACACGGTCCAGGGTGAGACTTTTCTCCCCGAACAGATCTTCGTATTCGGCGGCTTTGCATTGCGGGCCAATTCACTTGGCCGTCTGGAGCAGATCGATAGCTACTCCCCTGGCCATTAGGTCAGATTTGGAAGTTTAAACTACACGGCTGACATCCGTGGAGACTTGATCTTCGACGGATTCGAGCCACAGCCGAGCGCGCCGCACTGTCATGATGGGCATGATCTAGCTCTGGCCGGACAGCGCCCAGAGCGCCGCTCAGGTGTCCGCTCCGACCCTTAGCTCGGAGCCGACTGCGCCGATCGAGGACGGGCGGCTGGACGCCGCCTTGGGGGCTCCAATCTCTACGGCAATCAAGCCGAACACCAATCTTGTCCTTCGCGGAGCTCGTGACTCCGAGGCGCCGGACTCCGTTCCAGACACCGAATCTTCCGCACCCCTCCCAATCGAACCCAATTGGGCTCCGATCATGGAGTTCACCGCCGCGGACATCTTTCAACACTCGCCCTTTGGCGACATCCTAAATTCACTAAAGTCTCTCTTTATCAGGAGAGCCCTGGCCGGACTATGGTCAGTAGGGTTGGGATGCGGACGACGAAGAAATTCGAAGCCCACCCACCACCCCCTTCGTAGCCACTATCGACGATTTAACCGACATGCTCAACTTCGAATCCGAAGACATCGACGGTATGGACGCCGATGAAGAAGACGAACAAGAACCAGCGCCTATAAGGCAGTGGACAACCACCTCATCCCATGATGTATACATGGTGGACACACCTAAAAGAAACAACGACGAGGATCAAAAGGGCGCAACGAGGGATCGTTCCCTCGAAAAGCAATCAAAGCGGCGGCGGAAGCGCTGCGCCAAACCCCACCTCGACAGAGACCCAGCCATAGAGCAGGACGAACCGGCGGACGACGAACATGCCGTCGAGCAACCGTCCGAACAGGGAAACTTGGATAAACAAACCGAACAACCCGTCCCCGGCGAAGATAATAGTCCGGACGACCTCACGCCGGACAAGTTGCTGGAGAAGAAGAACCTCCACCAAAGGCTCGTCGCCACTGCGCGTAGCCTGAAAAAGCAGAAGCGGAAGCTCAAAACAGCGGAAGATGCACTCAGAATCAGATGGGGCAAAGTACTCAACACCGCACACAAGTACGGCGACAGTCACCACACAAAGAGCTATCCGAAGCGAAAATTACTACCGGAATTTGATGAGGAGGCCTTAGAGCCCCCACGGTCAAAAGACAAGGAAGCCACCAGGTCGGATAGACGACCCCATGACCGACATCGAGCGGCAAAGGGCGCCGCTCTCAATCCGGCACGCGATCCGCACAAGGATTCGCATCAAAAAGATGGCCCAACTAGATCTATCTACGGGCCAAGAAAGCAAGCTCTAGTAAGCAATGCAACGCAACTAATATCCGAACATCGCGGCACACCCAAATACGGGGGTGCCGCACATCCCCTATGTTTCACCGATGAGGTGCTGGACAATGAATTTCCAGCGGGATTCAAGCCCGTAAGCATAGAGGCATCTGACGGAACAACAGACCAGAGTGCGGATTGAGGATTATATCCTCCACATACACATGGCTAGAGGAGATGACCTCCACGCCATAAAATACTTACCCCTCAAGCTCAAAGGGCCAGCCCGGCATTGGCTTAAAAGCCTTCCGAAAACACCATAGGAAGTTGGGAGGAGCTCGAGGATGCTTTTCGGGCAAATTTTCAAGGGACCTATGTCCGACCTTCGGATGCAGACGATCTAAGTCATATAACTCAACAACCCGGAGAGTCAGCCCGGTAACTCTGGAACAGATTTGTTACCAAAAAGAATCAGATAGTCGACTGTCCGGGCGCCGAAGCCCTAGCAGCTTTCAAACATAGCGTTCGAGACGAATGGCTCGCCAGACACCTCGGCCAAGAAAAGCCAAGAACAATGGCCGCATTGACAAGCCTCATGACCCGCTTTTGCGCAGGAGAGGATAGCTGGTTGGCAAGAAGCAGCACCAGCGACCCAAGTACATCCGAAGTCAGAGATGGAAACGGGAAACCGCGCCGTAGCAAGGAACGGCGCTGGATCAAGGATAACAGCCCGAAGAAACCTGACGATCAGCGCGGATTCAAAAGCTCTCGGCAGAATCAGAAAAAGCCGCCCCCCAAAGATAATAGGGACGAGCTATCTAACCTCAACAAAATCTTGGACAAAATATGCCAAATCCACAGTACTCCCGGGAGGCCTGCAAACCACACCCACAGAGATTGTTGGGTCTTCAAGCAATCCGGCAAACTCAACGCCGAACACAATGGGCTCGACATACCAAGCGAGGATGGTGACGAACCCCACAAGCAGAGCACCTGAGAACAAAAGAAGTTCCCGCAAGAAGTCAAAACAGTAAATTCACTTCATGTGACAAAAGGGAAAAACAGAGTGGCGCCTATGGAGATACGCGCCATACGGCCTGTCCCAGAGGAGTCCCGCCACTAGTTGTTACAACCAATCACCTTCGATCATTAGGATTACTCTAGTGGTATCTGGAACGCAGGGGGGACTGCCTTGGTCTTAGATCCGATAATTGACGGACTCCACTTTACACAAGTCCTAATGGACGGCGGCAGTGATCTAAACCTGCTATACCAGGACACAATCCGCAAAATGGGGATAAACCCAGCAATAATTCGCCATGGCAACACTTCCTTTCAAGGGGTCACGCCAGGCCCAGATACCCATTGTATGGGTTCCCTCTCGTTAGAAGTTATGTTCGGCTCCCCTGACAACTTCCGAACCGAAAAGCTAACCTTCCACATCGCCCCATTCATAAGTAGCTATCAAGCACTACTGGGACGCGAAGCTTTCGCCCGCTTTAACGCAATACCGCACTATGCATCCTTTACACTCAAAATGCCCGGTCCACGAGGCATCATCTCATTAAAGGGAAATATCGAGTATCCCTCGAGCGCGGACGATGGTGCGGCTGCCTTGGCAGCCGCACACTAAACCAGCTTTACTAGTTAGAGCACCTAAACAGGTCGTTCAAGACCCCGGACATGGCTCGACGAGTCCGGCGTAAACATACAAAGGCTTAATAGCCGCATACCCCTGTACAAGGGGCTCCGCGCGTTGACACCAAGAGACAATAAAGCTCAATTCTATCCGTTTTCTGTATTATACTTTGTTTATTTTAACATAGATTTCTCGCACGATTGTTTTCAACTAAGTTCCTCCCTTTTACGCATTTAACGCCGTGCTACACCCGTCAGGATACGGCTACTTGAGAGATCTGGTATGAGCGTGTAGTAGGGACCCGCTTTCAAGGATTCTTTTCAGATTAAGACCTGCGTAAACCTTTTTACTGTCTCTTGTTGATAACATCCCCCGGTTTTTTGCTATAACCGAGGAGGAGGCTGGCGTCTTGGCATGTGGCCACGCCAGAATTTTGGCGTACCTGGACACCAGGGGCTTCTTACCAAGGGCTTTTGTTCAGCCCGTTTTCATAAAGACCGAATACCTTAGGGAGTGTTCGGCGTCGCGAGTTTGGCCTTATATGCATCAGCTCCGAATCATGTCTTTGGTCAAATGTTGGGTTTGCCCGGCTCCTGTGTTTTGCTGCCTTACGTTCCACTCTATCGGCTAAGGCGGCACCAGGAGAACTCTGCGATTGTGCCCCGGTTCGGCCAAAGTAGCACCTCAGTAGAGAAAGCCGAAAACTGACTGTCATGATCTAGCGAGAGACTGGTCAACCACTCGATGACTTGCCGGAATCTTTAGGATTCCTCCGCATTAATGAAGGGCCGTTTCCTGTCGAGCACACCTGCCGCCCGAATTGGGCGGCGGTGCCCCTAGGGCCTATTCAGTAGCCCCTTTGTCAAACTCCTATGGCTAAGTCAAAGTGATAAAGCATTATAGTCCGGTTGCCTAGTTAAGCTGCGCTATCACCTCCTTTATAGGACCAAGACGTTGGATCAAGTGTGAAAATGCGCCTTCTGCGAACACCCCCGCATTATATGTGTGGGGGCTGAAGCCAACGACTGCCATCTTTCAGGTTATATAAACATATACATTAACGGCCGCACAGGAGGTATTCTAAATTCTTGAAACCACAAGTATAAAAAGCTTTTATATTCAAACGGAACATTGTTTTACAAACAGTACATGTTATTCAAACATAACATCCTTCGAGCACTGCGTCTCTATTAAACGAGCGCCCTGTAGAACTTTCTCAAAATAGCGCTCGGCAGGTACTCGGCTTTCGTCCGAATCCTGGGATGCAACAGCACTGGCCTTCATCTCCGCCCAATATGTCTTGACACGGGCAAGGGTCATCTGTGCACCCTCTATGCACGCTAACCTCTATATTGCATCAATATGCGGCACCGCACCAAGGAACTGCTGCACCAAGCTAAAATAACTCTTCGGCTCGGGCCCCTTCGGCCACAGATGACTCACAACATGCTTCATGGCAAGTCCGGATAACCTGTTCAGCTCCGCCCATGCGGCCAAACGATCGAAGACCGAAAGTGGGCACTCTGGATTGTGGAACTGTGACCAAAAAAGTTCTTCCAATTCGTGGTCATCTAGACCCCAGAAGTGTTGATCGGCGTCCAGCGGCACTTCGCGTAAATCCGAATAAGTGTTCGCCGCACTCCACTTCCGGTCCAACGGAGCATACTTAGGATCCCCGAACTTCATCCGCAGCATATAGGGCTTTCTAGCCGTGATATCTCCGGCCTGACGTAGCTCCTCCTTCATAGCTCTCATTGCAGAGCGAGTGTCCTTGGCCTCGGCAGTGACCTTTTCTAGGTCCTTCCGTGCCACCCTATCTTCTTTTTCAAGAAGCTTACAACGGTCGGCAGCATCCTTCAATTTTACAGCCATCTCGGCCATTTCTTTCTTGCTCTGGCAGTGAGCAACTTGTTTGGCTCTTAGCTCTTCAACCGCCTTTAAGGCAGCCGCATCGCTTTTCCTGGCTTGCTCCTTGGCTCGGGCATGTTCCGCCCGAAGGTTCTCCACGGCAGCGGCACCATCTGCATTAAGCACACATGTTATAAGGTACGAGCATCAAGCTCCTCTTCCCAGATGTCTTCGGAGACATTACATACCTTGCGCCTCGTCCAATCGCTCATTTACAAGCGCGATGTCGGCATCGGCCACGTCAAGTTGCCGCTTTAGCTTGGCAAATTCATCAGTCCGGCTAGCCACCGAACACCTCGTCACCTACATAGGAAAGGCGACATATTATACCTGGTATTATGATCCTCTGTGCGCCATCATTTGTGACAACACACAGAGTCTCAGGGTCTACTATCTATACAGGGCGCATTTTATATATGCGGCTCTGTCAAAAGGTACATCATTTCGCGTACCTCAAAACCTATCAGTAAACTCCTGGCGGCCTCGTACAATCCGCTTTCCGCGGATGAAATCCTTCTAATCACCGTGTTCATTAATGCACGGTGTTCTTCTGAGATAGACGCTCGCCCGAGCAGATCCTTCAGCTCCTCCGACCGTGCACCGGAAGGTGCCGGACTAGTCCGAAGACCTTTCTCGAGGTCCGGATTTGGAGAAACCCTCCGAGACGACACCTCGGGGTCGCCCGCCTCGCAAGACGGTACAACTGGGGGAGGCGTTTCGCTCTCCATCATCTCCGAACGAAGATCCCCTGAAGATGAGCTCTGCTAAGAAGGGTTGAGATCCGAACTGCAAGGTAAAATTTCGGTTATCTTCCTCAGAAATAAAACAGGGATGTCACTCATTTTAAAACCCCTCTCTTTACTTACGGCTCGGTGGAGAGCTGATCCCCTTGGGGGCGCAATGCGGCAGGGCACTCTCCGCGCCGGACCTCCGGCGAAGATTTCTTCCCCGCTTTGAGGCCATCGCCTCCGGGTCTTCGTGAGGCGGTCCTTTTCTTTCCTGTTTAGGGGAATTCTCGATTCCTCCTTTCCTGACAGCCTCCTTCGCGGAGGTGGTAGCTTCTTGGTTCCCCTCTTTGCCTTCTTCCAAAGGCGCAATCTCCAGCATCCTGGTCAACACGGGATCCGGCGTAGTCTCAGGGAGGGGGGCCGGACACCTTATAAGCTTTGCTTTCGCTATCCACTCCTATTCAAAGGATAGCTCTTTTAAAGGGCAATTTTATGATAAACATACGGGTAGCGTGTCCGGGTACAGGGCTACTTACTTGAGTGTCTGGGCGATTGCAGCTCAGACCTGCGTCCTCGGATGAGTCCGGACACATTGCTTGTGATCCGAAGAACAATTTATACATCTCCAGGGGCGTCGTGCCCATAAAATGTTGGAGGACTCGCGGTCCCTCCGGATTAAATTCCCACAGGCGGAGGGGGCGACGTTTGCAGGGCAATATGCGGCGAATCAGCATAACCTCCGCCACTACGGCCAAATTAATATCTCTTTCTAGAAGATCTCGAATGCGGCCATGCAGCAAGGGCACGTCCTTGGACGGCCCCCAGTTATGCCCTTTATTGACCCATGACGCTAGCCGTGGTGGGGGACCCGAGCGAAAAGCAGGTGGCGCCACCCATGTGGTGCCCCTGGGAGCTGTGATGTAAAAGCACTCTCGTTGCCATAAGCCGAACTCCTCTTGAAAAGAGCCCTCGGGCCATGGAGCGTCGGCAGTCTTACTTATGATAGCACCTCCGCACTCAGCGTGCTGTCCCTCGATTATCTTCGGTTCTACCTTGAAGGTCTTAAGCCACAGTCCGAAGTGAGGAGTACTATGGAGGAAGGCCTCACACACGACAATGAACGATGAAATTTGGAGGATGGACTCCAGAGCTAAGTCGTGAAATTCCAGCCCGTAATAAAACATGAGCCCCCTCACGAAGGGATCAATCGGGAAGCCGAGCCCCCGAAGGAAGTGAGATGTGAACACCACGCTCTCACTGGGCTGGGGAGTAGGGATAGCCTGCCCTGGAGCAGGCAGCCTATATGAGATTTCGCCGGTTAGATACAGCATCTCTCGACTTCGCACATCTTCTTCCGTAACGGAGGAAGGCATCCACCGGCCTTGGAGGTCGGAGCCGGACATCATCGAAGGTCCGAAGCGCCTGAATCTGGAGCTTTGGGTGTTGGAACTCGAGGCGAGAGGCAGATTTGATGGGATTGAAAGAAAGGAGTCGAGCCTTGGTCTCTTTATAAAAGGGTTTGAATACCAAGAGCCCTCCCCGTGACCGTCTGGGATTCACTTTCAATTAAGAAGTCATACCCATGGCACGGTTGGGTTACCCACACCCGTATTGATGAGAATCCCGGAATAAGGGTACACGGTCTCTGCTTTGACAAGACGTGCCAAGGAAACCGCCTCGCTAAACACGCTGAGGTGGGACAGTAAAACGATTCGAATAAAGGCTTGGCTATGGCATGATGTCACGCTACGGAATACGTCAGCGGATTAGATTTGTGCGAATATTATTCTCTCTATGGTGGTATGTGGAAACTATTTTGCAGAGCCAGACAATATCCTTGTGTTCAACATCTTCTATGAAGTATTCGGAGGAGGAACCCGCCTTGCAATGCCGAAGACAATTTGCGTGTCGGACTCGTCGTCATTGAAGCCTGGTTCAGGGGCTACTGAGGGAGTCCTGGATTAGGGGGTGTCCGGATGGCTGGACTATGACCTTTGGCCGGACTCCCGGACTATGAAGATATAAGATTGAAGACTTTGTCCCGTGACCGGATGGGACTTTCCTTGGCGTGGAAGGCAAGCTTGGCGATACGGATATGTAGATCTCCTTCCGTTGTAACCCGACTACTGTAACCCTAGCCCTCTCCGGTGTCTATATAAACCGGAGAGTTTTAATCCGTGGGGGCGAACAACAATCATACCATAGGCTAGCTTCTAGGGTTTAGCCTCTCTCGATCTCGTGGTAGATCTACTCTTGTACTACCCATATCATCAATATTAATCAAGCAGAGTAGGGTTTTACCTCCATCGAGAGGGCCCGAACCTGGGTAAAAACATCGTGTCCCTTGTCTCCTGTTACCATCCGCCTAGACGCATAGTTCGGGACCCCCTACCCGAGATCCGCCGGTTTTGACACCGACAATGGCGTTATGAAAGGCGCTCTTCTTGTGGCGAATGAATGTCCTAAGAAAATAATTTTTGAGTGAATGTACTCATGTCATCCGTGTAATATGAGAACGGATTTATTTGTGATATGCAACACTTTGTTTGATTTAAAATATTACCTTCTTTGCGGTCGTTTATCAAAATCTGAAAGTAGGCCAGTCGTCGGCTTCCGCCCCCTTGTAACTAGTACTGGGGTGTTCGTGGAGACCCAAACACTCTTTATCCAAAGTTTTGGTCCTTTAAGGAGGTGTTTGGCGCAGCAAACAAGGCAATCGGACTATTCGGCTTTATAACTCTCACTTGACCATAGAAGTCTACAATTTTAAATTTCGGCGAAGCCCCTAGTATTCGGAAAGCCGAACTGGGGCATTATACACGCCTAAATCGGACGAAGCCGATTCCTCGCCTTAAGCGGAAAAAATCTTTAGGGATTTTGGTACCTCGCGAACAGCGACCAGCTCTCGCCGCATCATGACGGTCAGTTTTCGGCTTTCTCTACTGAGGTGCTCGTCCGGAAGAACCGGGACACAATCGCAGTAGTTCTCCCTGCGCTACCTTAGCCGATATAACGGGCGTAAGGTACCAAAACAAGGGGCGGGCTAACCCAACTATTGACCCAAGACATGATTTGGAGCTGATGCATATAATGCTATAAGTTGAGGTGCCGCCTTTGTTGAAAGTGTTCGGACTTTCCTTGCCATAGTGTGGGGCTCGATAAGAAGCCCTGGCAAATTGACCGTACCAAGACGTACGGATGCAATATTGAATAAATATTCAACAGAAAATATGAGGATAGTAATAAGAATCTGACGCTACGTACTACTTCCAATTCATTTGGACAATATGGCAAGACGTAGGTGTACAATTGATGCATTAAGCAGAAAAAGTTAGGAATATTTGACATGTCCTATCCAAGGGCAGGCTACATGCGGGTATGTAAGAACAGGTATAACGATCATTGGAGAAGACCATCTGAGTATTCCCCTGTGTGCAAAAGCCTCTTGCCTCCTTGGTGCCCCCTCCATAATGAGTCCGATTATCCGATCTCTTCTGAAGGGGCCGCCCGAAAGTGGGGTCCTGAAAAAGAAGAAGAAGAAAAAGGTATGCGAGCCTCCTGGCGGCTGAACCGCACTCTGGCCGCATTGTCATCTCGCCTCCACCTATGCCCATGGTATTTTGAGCGCGTAATTGTGTACGCGTGGTACGAACGCTGCTTGAATGGGGCTGGGGTGGAGGCCGGATTGCTAATCGAGCTCCTGGCATGCCTGACTGTCCTGTTGCGGGGCACTCCGGGCTCGCTTGACGATGTTCGGAGATGTCGTTGCTGGATTGGCTGTTTGTCGGAGGAGGCTGCTTTGTACTTCTGCCGCGAGGGCAGCAGTATGTTCTTCCGTATGGAGGAGCGGTCCGTATTTCCATTAACTGTTATGACCCGGGAGGTCCCGCATCTTGAGCTTGAGGTATGCATAGTGCGGTACAGCGTTGAAAGCAGCGACAGCGGTTCGTCAAAGTAGTGCGTGATAGCCACTCTTTGAAAGGGACGATATCAAAGATTAACTCCTCGCCCGGAAGTTATCCGGAGATCCGAAGACCACTTCCAGTGTTATTGAGCCCGTGCATCGGGCCTCTACCCCTGGAATTACACCTTTGAAGGTGGTTTTGGTGGGTTTGATCCGTGACGGATCGATGCCCATTTTGCGCACTGTATCCTGATAGAGCAGGTTCAGGCTGCTGCCACCGTCCATGAGGACTCGCATGAGGAGGAATCTGTCGATGATTGGGTCAAGGACAAATGCGGCTGAGCCGCCATGGCGGATGCTGGTGGGATAGTCCCTACGATCAAAGGGGATCGGGCAGGATGACCATGGGTTGAATTTCGGGGCGACGGGCTCCATCGCATAGACGTCCCTGAGTGCACGCTTTCGCTCCCGCTTGGGGATGTGAGTGGCATAGATCATGTTCACCGTTTTTACCTGGGGGGGGGGCGGATTTCTTCTGCCCTCCAGTGTTCGAACGCCGGGGTTCCTCGTCATCATCGCTATGCAGCCCCTTGTCCTTGTTCTCGGCGTTTATCTTGCCGGCCTGTTTGAACACCCAACAATCTCTGTTAGTGTGATTGGCCGGTTTATCGGGGGTGCCATGAATCTGGCACGAGTGGTCGATATCACGGTCGATCGGATGATCCCGGATTGTTTCTTTTGAGCGGCTTCTTCCGCTGACCGGACTTGGAGTTCTTGAATCCGGCATTGGCGCCGTATCCTCTGCATTGTCGCCATTATTTCGACGCTTGTGTGCATTAGCCGTGGCTTTCCGTTCTTATCACGGATGTCCGGCGTACCAGGGTTTCGAACGCGGTGTTGCTACGAGCCAGCCAACTGTCCTCACCCGCGCAAAAGCGGGTCATTAGTGTCGTGAGGGCTGCCATGGTCTTCGGCTTTTCTTGGCCGAGGTGTCGGGCAAGCCACTCGTCGCGGATATTATGCTTAAAGGCCGCCAGGGCCTTAGCGCCCGGACAGTCGACAATTTGGTTCTTTTTAGTGAGAAACCGAGTCCAGAATTCTCTGGCTGACTCTCCGGGCTGTTGGGTAATGTGACTTAAGTCATCAGCATCCGGTGGTCGCACATAGGTGCCCTGGAAGTTATCGAGGAATGCGTCCTCAAGGTTTTCCCAACTGCCAATGGAGTTTGCGGGCAGGCTATTCATCCAGTGTCTAGCTGGCCCTTTAAGCTTTAGTGTGAGATACTTGATGGCATGTAGGTCATCACCGCGGGTCATGTGAATGTGTTGAAGAAAACCCTCGATCCACACCACGGGGTCTATTGTGCCATCGTATGACTCGATGTTGACGGGTTTAAACCCTTCTGGGAATTCATGTTCCATTACTTCATCAGTGAAGCAGAGGGGGTGTGCGGCGCCTCTGTGCCGGGCTATGTCGCGGCGTATTCCGATTGGGTCTGGTCGGTAATGTCCGGCCTGGCCGGATTTATCAGCATTGTATCCGGCATGACGATCGGTGTCATGAGCTGTGGCGCGCCCCCGTGATCCGTAGATCGATCTTGGTTGTCCTGCGTTGTTTTCCAATATGGCTCGCAGGTCCTGCGTATTCCCCTAGGCCATGGTGAACCGTCGTGGGGGTGCGGGCTGGTGTCCGGCCTGATAGCATGTTTTATCCCGGCCACGAGGTGGCCGGTTAGCCTCATCTTGCGGCTGGATGTTCGTGCTTTTCAGCCTCTTCCTCTAGCAGTTTATGCTTTGGGTATCCCCTGCTGGGGCTCGAGTCCGTATTCCTCGGCCGCCAGGACTTCGGTCCATCTGTCTGCGAGTAGGTCTTGGTCAGTTTGAAGCTGCTGCTGCTTCTTCTTCAGGCTTCTTGCAGTGGCTATAAGCCTGCGCTCGAAGCGCTCCTGCTCTATGGGATGCTACGAGTACGCCCGAATTAAATGCGTCACCAAGGCTCACCTCGTCTTCGGAGGGAGGCATATAGTTATCGTCCTCCAAGTATCCGTTCGTCGCATGTTCATCTGGGCTAGCCAGCCCGTGTTCCTGTGCAGCTTGCTCGAAGGTGGGTTGATCAGGATCGTATTCCTCTTCGGCACCATCTGGATTTACTTCTCCAGTGCCGATATTGTTGTGGCGAGGCTTGGAGCGGCACCGATGACGCCCATGTTTTCCTTTCTTCCCCGAGGGGTTTTCTCCTGTTGCCTCATCGCCATTGGTTTCTTTGGGAGTATCCACCATGTATATGTCATATGAAGAGGTGGCGGTCCAGCGCCCTGTGGGTGGTGGTTCCTGTTCTTCTCCTGCATCATCGTCTATACCGTCGATGTCTTCGGAGTAGAAGTTAAGCACGTCGGTCAAGTCGTCGGCCGTGGCTATTAAGTGGGTGGTGGGTGGATAACGAATTTCTTCGTCGCCAGCTTCCCACTCGAGCCGGACATAGTTCGGCCAGGAGTCTCCTGACAGAGAGAGAGACCTTAAAGAGTCTAGCACGTCTCCGAAGGGTGAGTGCTGAAAGATATCCGTGGCGGTGAACTCCATGACTGGAGCCCAGTTAGATTCAATGGGCATGGATACGCGCGGTCCGGAACACACGGCCGGAGATGAGTCCGGGGGTCCGGAGATACAGATCCCTTTAAGAGAGGAGTCTCTGTTCGGCCCTAACGCCGAGGAGTGTGCAGACTCCGAGGCGGGGTCCATCCGCCCGTCCTCGGAAGGCACGACCTGCTCTGGAGTGAAGTCCGGAGCGGAAGCAGGTGCGATGTTCCGAATACTGTCCGACTGCCGATCTAGGTCGTGCACGTCGTGATTGTTCGGTGCTCCTGACACAGGCCTGAATCCGTCGAAGATCAAGTCTCCGCGGACGTCGGCGGTGTAGTTTAGGTTTCCAAACCTGACCTGATGGCCGGGGGCGTAGCTATCGATCTGCTCCAGATGGCCAAGCGAATTGGCCCGCAGTGCGAAGCCGCCGAACACGAAGATCTGTCCGGGGAGAAAAGTCTCACCCAGGACAGCGTGGTTGAAGGATGGAGGAGCCATCTAGCCTTGCAGCGACTACACAGAGGAACTCTCAATGAAAGCACCAATGTCGGTGTCAAAACCGGCGGATCTCGGGTAGGGGGTCACGAACTGTGCGTCTAAGGCTAATGGTAATAGGAGATTGGGGACACGATGTTTACCCAGGTTCGGTCCCTCTCGATGGAGGTAATACCCTACTTCCTGCTAGATTGATCTTGATGATATGAGTATCACAAGAGTTGATCTACCACGAGATCAGAGAGGCTAAACCCTAGAAGCTAGCCTATGGTATGATTGTTGATGATAATGATCGTGAGTCTTACGGACTAAACCCTCCGGTATATATAGACACCGGAGGGGGCTAGGGTTACACAGAGTCGGTTTACAGAGGAGGAGATCTACACCCGGATCGCCAAGCTTGCCTTCCACGCCAAGGAGAGTCCCATCCGGACACGGGACAAACTCTTCTATCTTGTATCTTCATAGTCCAACAGTCCGACCAAAGTATATAGTCCGGCTGTCCGGGTACCCCCTTATCCAGGACTCCCTCAGCCGCCTCGCTTGTTGCTTGACTTCCACTCCAAGTCTCCAGGTTCACGTTTGTTCCAAAAAAAATCGCTCCCGAAGGTTTCATTCCGTTTGGACTCCGTTTGATATTCCTTTTCTTTGAAACACTGAAATAGGCAAAAAAGACAGCAATTCGGGTTGGGCCTCCGGTTAGTAGGTTAGTCCCAAAAATGATATAAAAGTGTAAAGTAAGGCCCATAAACATCCAAAACGGGTAATATAATAGCATGGAACAATCAAAAATTATAGGTACGTTGGAGACGTATCACCGATCAATACAACTCTAGCATGGATAAAAAACGATTATCATGAACAAGGAAATATGGTAATAATCAATTTATTATTGCCTCTAGGGCATATTTCCAACAGTCTCCCACTTGCACTAGTCAATAATCTAGTTCACATCGCCATGTGATTATCACTCATAGTTCACATCGCCGTGTGACTAACACCCAAAGAGTTTACTAGAGTCAATAATCTAGTTCACGTCGCTATGTGATTAACACTCAATGAGTTCTGGGGTTTGATCATGTTATGCTTGTGAGAGAGGTTTTAGTCAACGGGGTTGCAACATTCACATCCATATGTACTTCGCAAATCTCTATGTCATATTGTAGACGCTGCTACCACGCTTCACTTGGAGCTATTCCAAATGGTTGGTCCACTATACGTATCCGGTTTGCTACTCCGAGTCATCCGGATATGTGTTAAAGCTTGCATCGACGTAACCCTTTACGCCGAACTCTTTTATCACCTCCATAACCGAGAAACATTTCCTCATTCCTCAAAGGACGATTTTGACACGCTGTCCAGTGATCCACTCCTGGGTCACTTTTGTACCCCCTTGTCGGACACATGGCAAGGCACACATCAGGTGCGGTACACAGCATGTCATACCATATAGAGCCTATGGCTAAGGCATAGGGGACGACCTTCGCCCTTTCTCTTCTTCTGTCGTGGTCGACCTTTGAGTCTCACTCAACTTCACACCTTACAACTCAGGCAAGAACTCCTTCTTTGACTAAGCCATTTTGAACTCCTTCAAAATCATGTCAAGGTATGTGCTTTGTGAAAGTCTTATCAGGCATCTTAATCTATTTCTATAGTTCTTTTTGCCCAATATGTAAGCAGCTTTACCCAGGTATTCCTTTGAAAAACTCCTTTCAAACAACCCTGTATGCTTTCCAGAAATTCTACACCATTCCCGATCAACAATATGTCATCCACATATACTTATTAGAAATGTTGTAGTGCTCCCACTCACTTTCTTGCAAATACAAGTTTCTTTCAAACTTTGTATAAACCCAAAATCTTTGATCACCTCATCAAAGCTTATATTCCAACTCCGAGATGCTTACTCCAGTCTATAGAAGGATCGCTGGAGCATGCATACCTTTTAGCATCTTTAGGATCGACAAAACCATATAGTTGTATCACATACAACCTTTCCTCACGAAAACCGTCAAGGAAACTTTGTTTTGACATCCATCTACCAGATTTCGTAATTGAAAATGCAGCAACTGCTAACAAAATTCCAACAGACTTTAGCATCTCTATGAGTGAGAAAGTCTCATCATAGTCAACTCCTTGAACTTGTCAGAAACTTCTTTGCGACAAGTCGAGCTTCATAAATGGTGACATTACCATCAATGTCTCTATTCTTCTTAAACATATATTTATTTTCAATGGCTTGCCGATCATCGGGCAAGTCCACCAAAGTCCAAACTTTGTTCTCATACATGGATCCTATCTCGGATTTCATGGCTCCCAGCCATTTGTTGGGATCCGGGCCCACCATCGCTTCTCCATAACTCGTAGGTTCACCGTTGTCCAACAACATGACCTCTAAGACAGGGTTACCGTACCACTCAAAAGTTGTACATACCCTTGTCGACCTATGAGGTTCGAGGGTAACTTGATCCGAAGCTTCATGATCATCATCATTAGCTTCCACTTTTACTGGCGTAGGTGCCACAGAAACATCTTTCTGTGCTGCGCTACTCTCTGGTTGAAGTAAAGGTTCAACAACCTCATCAAGTTCTATCTTCCTCCCACTCAATTCTTTTGAGAGAAACTCTTTCTCAAGAAAGGACCCGTTCTTAGTGATAAACACTTGCCCTCGGATCTGAGATAGAAGGTATACCCAACCATCTCTTTTGGGTATCCTATGAAGACACACTTGTCCGCTTTGGGTTCGAGATTATTAGGCTGAAGCCTTTTCACATAAGCGTCGCCTCAACGGTGTCAAACCATAATTCATACAGTTTCGCCTCAACGGATTTAGATGGTGCCCTATTTAAAGTGAATGTAGTTGTCTCTAATGCATAACCCCAAACCTATAGTGGTAGATCAGCAAGAGACATCATAGAACGCACCATACCCAATAAGGTACGATTACGGCGTTTGGACACACCATTACGCTGTGGTGTTGCGGGTGGCGTCAATTGTGAAACAATTCCACATTGTCTTGAGTGATTGCCAAGCTCATAACTCAGATATTCTCCCCTTCAATTGGATCATAGGAATTTAATCTTCTTGTTATTATGATTCTCAACTTCACTCTAAAATTGCTTGAACTTTTCAAATGTTTCACACTTATGCTTTGTTAAGTAAATATACACATATCTACTCAAATCATCGGTGAAGGTGAGGAAATAACGATATCCACTGCACGCGTCAACACTCATCGGACCGCACACATCAGTATGTATAATTTCCAACAAGTCACTTGCCCGTTCCACTATTCCGGAAAACGGGGTTTTAGTCATCTTGCTAATGAGGCATGGTTCACATGTGTCAAGTGATTCAAAATCAAGTGACTCCAAAAGTCCATCATCATGGAGTTTCTTCATGCGCTTTACACCAATATGACTTAAGCAGCAGTGCCACAAGTATGTGATACTATCATTATTAACTTCGCATCTTTTGGCATCAATATTATGAACATGTGTATCACTACGACCGAGATTTAATAAACCATTCACATTGGGTGCATGACCATAGAAGGTATTATTCATGTAAACAGAATAACCATTATTCTCTGACTTAAATGAATAACCGCATTACAATAAACACGATCTCATCATGTTCATGCTCAATGCAGACACCAAATAACAGTTATCTAGGTTTAATACTAATCCCGAAGGTAGAGGGAGCATGCGATGGTGATCACATCAACCTCTTGGAAACACTTCCAACACACATCATCACCTTGCCCTTAGCTAGTCTCCGTTTATTCCGCAGCTTTTGTTTCGAGTTACCAATATTAGCAACTGAACCGGTATCTAATACCCAGGTGCTACTAGGAGTACTAGTAAGGTACACATCAATAACACATATATCAAATATACTTTTGTTGAAGTTGACAGCCTTCTTATCTACCAAGTATTTGGGGTAGTTTTCCACTACCAGTGACCGTTCCCCTTACAATAGAAGCACTTAGTATCGGGTTTGGGTTGAACCTTGGGTTTCTTCACTGGAGCGGCAACTGGTTTGCCATTCCTGAAGTTTCCCTTCTTTCACTTGCCCTTCTTGAAACCAGTGGTCTTGTTAACCATCAACACTTGATGCTCCTTCTTGATTTCTAACTCCGCGGCCTACCGCGAACATCTCCATCCCTTGCATGTTATAGTTCATCACGAAGTTCTAGTCGCTTGGTGATACTGTCTGGAGAACTCTGTCAATCACTATCTTATCTGGAAGATTAACTCCCACTAGATTCAAGCGATTGTAGCACCCAGACATTCTGAGCACATGCTCACTGTCTGAGCTATTCTCCTCCATCTTGTAGGCAAAGAACTTGTCAGGGGTCTCATACCTCTCATCACGGGCATGAGCCTGAAATACCAATTTCAGCTCTTGGAACATCTCATATGTTCCATGGCGCTCAAAACGTCTTTGGAGCCCTGATTCCGAGCCGTAAAGCATGGCACACTAAATTATGAAGTAGTCATCAGGACGTGTCCGCTAGATGTTCACAACATCCACAAACGATGCTAGAGGGGTTGGCACACCGAGCGGTGCATCAAGGACATAAGCCTTCTGTGTAGCAGTGAGGACAATCCTCAGACTACGGACCTAGTTCACATAATTGCTTACAATATCTTTCAACTTAGTCTTTCTCTAGGAACGTATTAAAACTTGGAGCTAGAACGTGAGCTATTGATCTACAACATAATTTGCAAAGACAATTTATACTATGTTCATGATAATGAGTTCAATTAATCATATTACCTAAGAACACCCACTCAAATCAACATCCCTCCGGTTGTCCGAGTGTAACACGATCCAAATTCACCAACCCAAGTCCGATCATCACGTGAGTAAGGATTTCGACAACCTTACCATCCGCACTCTTCTTGCATCCCATGGCACCATCTTCCGGCTCACATGTCCTTACACCTCGCCGCAAAACGGTCATGTCGAATCGTGTGTTGTGCATCATTAATAATTGTGTACACACTCTCTTGTTTCATGCTCATGCTCCACCTCGCTTTTGGCATGATGCACTAGCCACAATAACTCTTCTTATTAACATTTGATCTTGCCATGTTCAATGGAACTACACACCACATTGTCTTCTCTTCGTACCACCATCTTACGATGATCTCCGGATCTTCGGCTATTTGTGTTACCCTAGCATCACTGCCACCACTCCATATAAGCTCACACCACGATCATTGCCTTGCATTTTTCTCGGTTACCCACCAAACACGAAGGGCTATCGCTGCTACGATCTGGTGTCTCACCAGGTTATCACGTCACGACATGCTTATTTTGACGAGATGGGGCTTTCCTTTTCAGCAGCTTAACAGGATCGCCGAGGCGTCGCCGTCATCTTCGGTGGCCCCTTGCCCCGTCACTGGTCGTCTCCATGCCGGCCCTGACGCCCCATAGCCTCGTGGCCCGTGCTCCTTGGCTTCTTCCCCGGCTACCCTGGTCGGCTCACCAGCCGTCTTGGCCGCTATGGCTGCCTCGTTAGCCTCCTCGACTTCGGGCCCCTCGGCAGCCTCGACGCCGACCTCCTCGGCGTGAGCTCATGGGTGAACTGGTTAGGTGCATAAATTTGCAACCAAGAGGTTCAGGGTTCCAAACCCAGTAAATGCCATAAGTAATTGTGTCCTGCCCTCGCTTCCGCTGCCCACGTCATAAATTCCAAAGAATCATAGACATGAGGGGGAGTGTTGGTCCTCTCTCATAGTCTGAGCTTTTGGGCGAACTGGCTGGTGCGTGAAGCTCTACACCAAATTTAAGGTTTCCCTCATCTTCATGTGCTCCAGGTTTATACCTGCAGCTCGGACTAGCAACATGGAGCACCTCACGTTGCTCAAGGAACTGTATATCTGTAATTGCAGGAATATCCGGTCTCTTCCAACATTGCCCCAGTATATTGATGAATAGTGTCTTGATTCCTGCAATGATGAGTTCATGAAGTCTTGTAAAACAAAACTGGCAAAAGATTGAGCATGTCCCCGGGAAAATTGTTGGGTGATCCAGCGATCTTATTGATCCAAACACGGGGGGGGGGGGGTGTGGGATGAAGACCTCTTGAACTTGATTTTTAACCCAGTTGACACACACAGAATATTGCAGATTCCGATAAGTAGCAACGCCTTTCAAGACTTCATAGCATGGAACCACGATAGGAGGGAGTCTTTTACATTCGAACAGCTTACAGTTACAATGGATGCAAAAGTTTGGGGCACATGGTAACAGTATACAGCAACCTGGTGGTTCTTCTATTCCTGCGGTTTGGACTAAACTTTGCAAACTATTGATTCCACGGAAAGTTTCCATTTTCTGTTGGAGATTACTACATGGAATCCTGCCGCTTAAGGGCATACTTGCTAACAGGCACATTGGGCTGTTCGGTTTCTGTCCTATATGTCACCAACACGCAGAGGATATTCGGCATCTCTTCTTCAACTGTATACACTCCCAGAATCTTTGGCAGAGGCTGGGCCTTAGTGATTTTATTGATGCTGCTGCGATGGTTGATCCTTCTGGATCAGTTATTATGCAGTACATACTATCTTTGGAGGATACATCGCTCCCACTAATGCCAATGTTGGACGTAAAACAAGTGATTGTAGTGGGGTGCTGGTACTTATGGTGGACGCGCCGGCGTATTACACATAATGAGACTTGTCCTCCTGTTGGTAAATGGCCAATGTCAGTTTTGGCCATCACAAGTAATTACCATAAAGCATCGATGAAGAAGGCAACTCCAGGTGATATTACATGGCTGAGACCAGATCCAACCTTTGTTAAAGTCAATGTAGATGCGGCCTTCTATGAGGATGAAGGAATGGGTGCTACAACAGTGTAATACGAGATGACAAAGGTAACTTCCTAGCAGGACAATGCAAATTTATTCCATATGCGGCTGATGTTATGACTACAGAAGCATTGGCGATGAAGGATGGACTGAACCTAGCAAGCAACTTGGGATTCAATCGTGTTGAAGCGGAGTCAAACTCACTGAATGTGATTAATTATTGTACTGGACAATCTACCGGTGGGATTGGTGGCGGCAATCTTTGCTGATTGTGTTGATATTAGCTCTTTGATTGGGAAGGTCAAATTTAAGCATTGTTTTCGTGATGCTAATCAAGCGGCGCGTAATGCTAGCTCAATTTAGCTTCTGTAATAAAATCTCTGATAGTTGGATTAACGAGCCACCAGACTGTTTGGTGAATAAGCTCCTAGACGATGTATCTACTGTTTAGTTGCAATAAAGCTAGCCATGATGGCCTTCCCTCAAAAAAAAAACTCAGCTTATTTTTGTTATACCATTTGCTACTGGTCGACATTTCAGAAAGGCAGTGAAGAACGTCTGATGCTCTTGAATCAATGGGGAGAGGCTTTAGGCATCGCAAGACAGTGAAGGACATTTGAACAAGTTGGTTGGAATGCCCGGCGAAACTGCAGGATGTGTTGCTGTTTCTTGAAGCGTTTCTTGCTGCCTACCTCCTTCTTTACCTCGTTTCTTGCTGTCTATCTCCTTCTTTACCTCATTTCAAGTGTTGTATGATATTAAAAACCCACTTCCTTTTCCACTTAGATAGGCTGTTGTGCATTTCTGAGGATTCAGCTGATGTGAATGCGCTGAATATTAGAGTGTTGGGCCTATCTCAGTCCATTTTCTCTCGTTTAGTTTTTCTTTTAGGTTTGTGGTGCTGTTAATCAGTAATTTGTACTGCTAAGACACCTGGTTTCAATTAAATGAAATGTCTTGCTTATGCTCTCCTGAGCTTGTTATCTGTCAGCAAAGCCAAGCTTTTTGTTTGGTTGCTGGCTCCACGCTTGCAGATGAAGAACGCTGCCTGTATTTATGCTACGTCTTTCCATTGGATCTGGAATTCAAACTGGTCGAGAATATCATTTTATCTTGACCAGCTGAAATCCATTGTTTGGCACGTAAATAAATAGTGATGAAGAATTCGTATTTTATTTTCATCATGGATACAAGGTGATATACCGGACCACAGCGCACCACAGATTTGAAATCCACAGATTCAGGCTGTAGCTTTCATCTTGAATTCGCTCGACGCCCTGATTCGAGCCTTCCTAGGCGGCAAGCTATCTACTCCCTCCGTCCCATAATGTAAGGCGCTTTTGACACTACTAGTGTCAAAATAGTGTCAAAAACGCGTCTTACATTATGGGGACGGAGGGAATAGTTCAGAGTCACCTCTGATGCTCCTAAGTGAAGCCCGGCCTCGCGTGAAACTCTGTTTTGCAGATTATTATTATTATTTCTGTCAAGATGATTCATTCGTTGAGTAGCACTAGGCACTAGAGAGCCTGGACTGAAGCTTGTGCCTGCCGCCTATGGAGATTCAGAACTGAAGCCTGAGTGGGGTTGACGCCTCGCCCGTGTCGTTGTTCGTCAACTTCCAAGCGATAGAATCTTGGATGATACCATTTTGAAAGGGGATGAGTACGTCTTGGATCAAGCACCGACCATGAAATGATGATCAAATCGATACGAAGATAACAGGACTTGTCCATCACTGTCTAGAACTGATTTAAGTGTGAAGAAGAAATTGGCAGTCAGAAGTTCCTCTAGATAGGTGTCACTTGGCAAACAGCAAGAAGTTTCTATGTTGATAAATCTCTATGTAAATCACAGATTCCCAGTGACTACAAAGTTGCGATTACACTAAGCGAACAGGCAGACATCTTCTATTAGAAAACTGCATTTGGAGAATCAAGCGTTGAAACAAGCCATAATTAAACCGTAATGGCAAAAAATCGCTTGTGGTTCGCATAAAGTTGGAACAGCAGTTCATATATCAGAAAGCCTCAGCAATAGATCGTGTTAACAAAAATACATCGCAGAAATGGAATAACAAAGAGAACTGAATCTCCACAGCATGTTGTCTTCGAATGCTACAGAAATACAACCAGTCTTGCATTCCAGGTCCAGCCAAACAACAAGATAACTTCTAGGCTAGAGCTAGAGATTGAGAACAGGAATATAACCATTCATTTCTACTGTCGGAAACACAAGGTTGCAAGAGTTCTAGGTTAATTAGAGCTAGGGGTTAGGAACAAGAAAATAACCATTCATGTACAACTAAAGTTCATATGCATATAAATACATTCAAACAGGAAATGAGCGGAGAGAACGTAGATATTAAAATATTCATAATAGTTCCAACAAAACAGTAAATATCCATAGTTAAGCGTTGAGATTATTACGCTGTGTGGCTGCTACAAATGGCCACTCGAACACAAACAGAGTACTAAGCTCACTGAATAGCAAGCTGCATAAAGTCCGATTACATGAGTGCAGTCAAGCACCAACCGCTTTATCACAACTTCATGAATCTCTGCCCAAATCACTTGCTTCCCTGCTGGTACCATTAATGTAACTCTAGTATCCTCAGAAAGGCTGTCAATTGTGAGGCTCCAATACACAAGACATTTAGTCCCCATCTGCTAATGACTCCGAGAACAAAGGAACATAGGAAAGATAAGGCAACCTGGAATTCCATGGAAGATCACATATGAGACGCAGCTCCCCAGAATCCATTGCATATGAAAATAATTTCATCTCTGGTCGGTACCACAATCTAAATCCTTTGGTTATGAATATCATATTGTGCTCTGGGTGGGCTGAGATAACACCGTAAAATTGCTCGAGCTTGAATAGTCTATTCCAAACAGTCGCAAGTAGCTGATATTGAGCTTGAGGTCCAACAATTTTCACTACTAGAATCTTCAAGAACCCGAAGACAGTTCGAGCATACGAATTGTGAGATACAATTGTCCCCGTGATACATAGACATTAGGACCACCAGGATCATCATGTGAAGTAGGAAGAGGAATGACCCTACAATTTCCCTCCAGGTCGATGGCTGCAACTCAATTATTATCAGAACATAAATACAACACTCCGCTCAAAAACGCGCCACCTGATAAGTAGAGTATCTCAGTTGGATCGTCCCAAACAATTGGATGTTTCCAGACTCCAACTTTGGAAGAGTAGATCCCCACCGCTTCAATGCTATAATCATCCCACTTAATCGGATTCCAAGCAAGGGCAGGTACCAACTCGAACACATAGAAATGTGAGGACACGGCGGGTCGAATCCCGAGCAAGCGCTGCTCATATCCCAAGACCACTTGGTGGCCGGCACGGTCACCCATTTCTCGGTGGCGGATTGCACACCACGTAATCCAGCGTCTCGGGGTCGACAATGTCCCGGGGATGAGCGACTTCCGGCCTCGACAGAGGAGGAGCCCGTTGCAGCAATCTAAGATTTCAAGGCTCTCGTATTTGGGCAGGAACGAGAGGGCGGCGTCATGAGGGCACCGGTTCCTCGAGGCGCTTAAGTAACCATGAGAAAGATGTCGATGGTGTCCCGTGGCGTTGGTTGCATGGAAGAAGCGGCGGTCGACCCGGGAAGCTTGTCGCGGTGGTCGGGGTGGGAGATGAGGTCCGCCTTGACGTGGAGATGCACTTGCGGCAGGTGGACTTATGCGGCACGCGGGAGATGACCTCGACAAGGAGGTCGTCGGGGACCTTGATGGTCGGATCGGTCATGAGGGCCGCCTCCATGGATCCCGCCGCCATCTCCGGGGAGGAAACGAGCGGCCAATCTGCAGATCGGGGCGGAGGAGGAGAAATTAGGGATTCATCGATCCCGGCCGCGAGGGGAGCGTGGGGAAAGAGAGGACCTACCAAATGTGTGAGGCGCGAACTGCAAAGAGAGGATCGGCGAGAGCGCCGCCGCTGGGTGCTCCCATCCGCGCCGGCCGGTGAGGGTTTGGTTTGGGTGCGGGGCGAGATTTTTCTTTTCTTTTTGGAGCACAGCTGCGGGAGGCACTTATCTCGCCTTTTTCCTCGGCTCAGTGAAAGACACGTTTTAGCTGATCCTTGAAATTTTGCTAAGAAAAGAAGTTGATCTTTGAAATACATTTTGATTCTGTCAAAAATAGCACTTTGCTATTAGTAAACTAATATAAGAGCGTTTAGATCACTATTTTAGTATTCTAAACGCTCCTATATTAGTTTACAGAGGGAGTACTTTTGAAGAGGGTAAAATCCATTCAAACTGCACTCATAATCTAAAGTCAATCTTTTCATGTCGCCTATGATGTTGTGTGCCCCGAGAGAATCTTCGTGTTCTTCGTGTTCTTGGGGATTTCCCCTCCAATTCGTGAAAGATCTCCACATAGGGTTCCACCCTACAACATCTTGGTATCATGAGCCATGGTTTCTCATGAAATTGGAGCCCCCTTCTTGTTCTCTAGCCTAATTTTGTTGTGTTCTTCCCCAATTTCGAAAATTCTCCACCAAAAATAGCCCCAATTGTTTTTTGTGATTTGTTGGTTTGATGAGATTTTGTTGGATTTGATCCATGGATTTGCTTGGTTTCAAGTGGATCTAGCATTCCCCCATCCATCTCCACCTTTCCCTCCACGAAATCCACAAATTTCTTCCATTTTTCCATGAATTTCCGCCCAAATCCGTCACCCCCGGGCACCCGGACCCCCCTGTGCATCCCCGCTGACCAACCTGGGTGCCCGCACCCCTTACCCACGGGCCTCTTCTTCAGCCCAACCTCACTGACCACCCCGGGTGCCCGCACCCCCAAACCCCGGGCACCCACACCCTGTTGGAAATATGCCCTAGAGGCAATAATAAAATGGCTATTATTATATTTCCTTGTTCATGATAATTGTCTATTGTTCATGCTATAATTGTATTGACTGGAAACTGTAATACATGTGTGAATACATAAACCATAACATGTCCCTAGTGAGCCTCTAGTTGACTAGCTCGTTGATCAATAGATGGTTATGGTTTCCTGACCATGGACATTGGATGTCATTGATAACGGGATCACATCATTAGGAGAATGATGTGATGGACAAGACCCAAATCCTAAGCAAAGCACAAGATCGTGTAGTTCGTTTGCTAAAGCTTTTCTAATGTCAAGTATCATTTCCTTAGACCATGAGATTGTGTAACTCCCAGATACCGTAGGAGTGCTTTGGGTGTATCAAAGCGTCCTGGCAACGTGAATCGGGTGGCTATAAAGGTGCACTACAGGTATCTCCGAAAGTGTCTGTTGGGTTGGCACGAATCGAGACTGGTATTTGGGCCCACTCGGTAATGCATCATCATAATGAGCTCAGTGTGACTAAGTAGTTAGTCACTGGATCATGCATTACTGAACGAGTAAAGTGACTTGCCGGTAGCGAGATTGAGCGAGGTATTGGGATACCAACGATTGAATCTCGGGCATGTAGCGTACCCGATTGACAAAGGGAATTGTATCTGAGGATTGATTGAATCCCGACATCGTGGTTCATCCGATGAGATCATCGTGGAACATGTAGAAGCCAACATGGGTATCCAGATCCTGCTGTTGGTTATTGGCGGAAGAACGTCTCGGTCATATGCGCATGATTCCCGAACCCGTAGGGTCTACACACTTATGGTTCGGTGACGCTAAATTTGTTATGGGAAATAGTATGTGGTTACCTAAGGTTGTTCGGAGTCCCGGATGAGATCCCGGATGTCACGAGGAGTTCCGGAATGGTCCGGAGGTGAAGATTTATATATCACGAAGTCCGATTTTGATTGCGGAATGGTTTCGGGGGTGATCGGTATTGTATCGGGACCACCGGAAGGTGTCCGGGGGTCCACCGGGTGGGGCCACCTGCCCCGGGGGACTTGATGGGATGAATATGGGAGGGAACCAGTCCCTAGTGGGCTGGTGCGCCCCTCCCCAAGGGCCCAAGGCGCCTAGAGTTGGAAACCCTAGGGGAGGCGCCTCCACCTGCTTGGGGGCAAGCCTCCCCTCCTGACGCCCCCCCTCTAGATGGGATCTAGAGGGGCCGGCCCCCTCTCCCCTTCACCCTATAAATACAGGGAGGGTGGGAGGGCTGCAGCACCCTTGCTTTTGGCGCAGCCCCTCCCTCCTCCAACTCTTTCTCCTCCTCCGTAGTGCTTGGCGAAGCCCTGCAGGAATACCACGAGCTCCACCACCACCATGCCGTCATGCTGTCGGAGTTCTCCCTCAACTTCTCCTCCCCCCTTGCTGGATCAAGAAGGAGGAGACGTCCCAGGTTGTGCGATGTGTTGAGCAGCGGGCGCCCGTCAGATTCGGCACTAGATCGGATCTTCCGCGATTTGAATCGCCGCGAGTACGACTCCATCAACCGCGTTCTTGTAACGCTTCCGCTTAGCGATCTTCAAAGGTATGAAGATGCTCATCCTCTCCCTCTCTTGTTGCTAGAATCTCCATAGGTTGATCTTGGTGTTGCGTAGAAAATTTTGAATTTCTGCTACGTTCCCCAATAGTGGCATCATGATCTAGGTCTATTGCGTAGATTCTATGCACGAGTAGAACACAAGTTGTTGTGGGCGTTGATTTTGTTCAATATGCTTACCGTTACTAGTCCTATCTTGTTTCGACGGTATTGTGGCATGAAGCGGCCCGGAACGACCTTACACGTACACTTACGTGAGACAGGTTCCACCGACTGACATGCACTTGATGCATAAGGTGGCTAGCGGGTGCCAGTCTCTCCCACTTTAGTCGGATCGGATTCGATGAAAAGGGTCCTTATGAAGGGTAAATAGAAATTGGCATATCACGTTGTGGTTTTGGCGTAGGCAAGAAACATTCTTGCTAGAAACCTATAGCAGCCATCGTAAAAACTTGCAACAACAATTAGAGGGCGTCTAACTTGTTTTTGGCATATAATATGTCGATGATGTGATATTGCCAAGAAGGATGTGATGAATGAAATATATGTGATGTATGAGATTGATCATATTCTTGTAATAGGAATCACGACTTGCATGTCGATGAGTATGACAATCGGCAGGAGCCATAGGAGTTGGAGTTGTCTTTATTTATTGTATGACCTGCGTGTCACTGAATAATGCCATGTAATTACTTTACTTCATTGCTAAACCGTTAGCCATAGTAGTAGAAGTAATAGTTGGCGAGACAACTTCATGGAGACACGATGATGGAGATCATGATCATGGAGATCATGGTGTCATACTGGTGACGATAATGATCATGGCGCCCCGAAGATGGAGATCAAAAGGAGCAAAATGATATTGGCCATATCATGTCACTTTTTGATTGCATGTGATGTTTATCATGTTTTTACATCTTATTTGCTTAGAACGACGGTAGCATAAATAAGATGATCCCTCATAAAATTTCAAGAAAGTGTCCCCCCTAACTATGCACCGTTGCGAAGGTTCGTTGTTTCGAAGCACCACATGATGATCGGGTGTGATAGATTCTAACGTTCGCATACAACGGGTGTAAGCCAGATTTTCACATGCAAAACACTTAGGTTGACTTGACGAGCCTAGCATGTACAGACATGGCCTCGAAACACAAGGGACCGAAAGGTCGAACATGAGTCGTATAGCAGATGCAATCAACATGAAGATGTTCACCGATGATGACTAGTCCGTCTCATGTGATGATTGGGCACGGCCTAGTTGACTCGGATCATGTATCACTTAGATGACTAGAGGGATGTCTATCTGAGTGGGAGTTCATTAGATGAACTTAATTATCATGAACATAGTCAAAAGGACTTTGCAAATTATGTCATAGCTTGAGCTTTAGTTCTACTGTTTTATGTTCCTAGAGAAAATTTAGTTGAAAGTTGACAGTAGCAATTATGCGGGCTGGGTCCGTAAGCTGAGGATTGTCCTCATTGCTGCGCAGAAGGCTTATGTCCTTAATGCACCGCTCGGTGTGCTAAACCTCGAACGCCGTCTGTGGATGTTGCGAACATCTGACATACACGTTTTGATGACTACGTGATAGTTCAGTAATGTTAAACGGTTTAGAATTGAGGCGCTGAAGACGTTTTAGAAATGTCGCGGAACATATGAGATGTTCCAAGGGCTGAAATTGGGATCTCAGGCTCGTGCCCACATCAAGAGGTATAAGACCTCTGACGAGTTTCTTAGCCTACAAACTAAGGGAGAAAAGCTCAATCGTTGAGCATGTGCTCAGATTGTATGGGTACTACAATCACTTGAATTGAGTGGGAGTTAATCTTCCAGATGAGATAGTGATGTTTCTCCAAAGTCATTGCCACCAAGCTGCTAGAGCTTCGTGATGAACTATAACATATCAGCGATAGATATGATGATCCTTGAGCTATTCGCGATGTTTGACACCGCAAAAGTAGAAATCAAGAGGGAGCATCAATTGTTGATGGTTAGTGAAACCACTAGTTTCAAAGAGGGCAAGGGCAAGAAGGGATACTTCATGAAACAACAAATCAGTTGCTGCTCTAGTGAAGAAACCCAAGGTTGAACCCAAACCCGAGACTACGTGCTTCTGTAATAAGGGGAACGGTCATTGGAGCAGAATTACCCTAGATACTTGGTAGATACGAAGGTAGGCAAGGTCGACAGAAGTATATTGGATATACATTATATTAATGTGTACTCTACTAGTACTCCTAGTAGCACCATGGTAATAGATACCGGTTCGGTTGCTAAGTGTTAGTAACTCGAAATAAAAGGCTACGGAATAAACGGAGACTAGCTAAAGGCGAGGTGACGATATGTGTTGGAAGTATTTCCAAGGCTGATGTGATCAAACATCGCATGCTCCCTCTACCATCGGGATCGTTGTTAAACCTAAATAATTGTTATTTGGTGTTTGCGTTGAGCATAGACATGATTGGATTATGTCTATCGCAATACGGTTATTCATTTAAGGAGAATAATGGTTACTCTGTTTATTTGAATAATACCTTCAATGGTCTTGCGCCTAAAATGAATGGTTTATTGAATCTCGATCGTAGTGATACACATGTTCATGCCAAAAGGATATAAGATAGTAATGATAGTACCACCTACTTGTGGCACTGCCATGTAAGTCATATTGGTATAAAACGGATGAAGAAGCTCCATGTTGATGGATCTTTGGACTCACTCGTTTTTTGAAAAGTTTGAGACATGCGAACCATGTCTAGTGGTATGTACGCATGAAGAAACTCCATGCAGATGGATCATTTGGACTCACTTGATTTTTGAATCACTTGAGACATGTAAAATCATACCACATGGGCAAGATGACTGAAAAGCCTCATTTTCAGTAAGATGGAACAAGAGAGCAACTTGTTGGAAGTAATACATTTTGATGTGTGCAATCCAATGAGTGCTAAGGCACGTAGTGGATATCTTTATGTTCTTGCTTCACAGATGATTTGAGTAGATGCTAAGTATATTTACTTGATGAAACACAAGTCTGAATTATTGAAAGGTTCAAGTAATTTCAGAGTGAAGTTGAAGATCTTCGTGACAAGGGGATAAAATGTCTATGATATGATCATAGAGATGAATATCTGAGTTGCGAGTTTGGTACACAATTAAGACATTGTGGAAATTCTTTCACAATTAATACCGCCTGGAACACCACACTACTAGGAAAAGGGCTATAGATGGAATTGACACTAATGGCGCACCAGACATGTGGTGCGCCATTACTATATACTAATGGCGCACCATGTGTTGGTACGCCATTAGTGTCCAAATACTAATGGCGCACCACATCGCGGGTGTGCCATTAGTAAATTTTTTTTTAAAATTTTTGTAAAAACTACTAATGGCGCACCGTGGAGTGCTGCGCCATTACTAGTTGAACTAGTAATGGCGCACCATGCCACCAAGTGCGCCATTAGTAACTTGGCCACCACTTCCACCGAATGCACCCCCGGTGGATCGCCTTTTCAGTTTAAAAAAAATAAAACAAAATGATGAAAATGTCAAAAAAATAAAAGAAAATAAGTTTCCCATGTGATATGTGGTCTAGTTGTTGGGAAAATTTGCAAATATGAATTTTGACTTCCTTTGCAAAATCTCCCGAGAATTTGTAAAAATGGGCATAACTTTTGCATACTAACTCGGATGAAAAGTTTTTTATATGAAAAATCATCTACTCGAAAAGTTACATCCGAATTTAACGGGGGAACCCCGTTAAACATTTTCAAAATCCTCAAAAACCTAACAGAAAAAAAGATACGGGGCTTTTAAGATCTGGAGAGGCAAAAAAATTCAAAAAAATTCAAACTCACTAATGGCGCACCCACCATGGTGCGCCATTAGTATCTTCCTGCCTTCAAAATTTAAAATAAGTCAAAAAAATAAAAAAAAAGTTTCTAATGGCGCACCTGCCCATGGTGCGCCATTAGTATCTTCCCGCCTTCAAAATTCAAAATAAGTCAAAAAAAATAAAAAAAAATTACTAATGGCGCACCGGCCCATGGTGCGCCATTAGTATCTTCCCGCCTTCAAAATTCACAATAAGTCAAAAAATAAAAATAAAAGTTACTAATGGCGCTTTTGCCCATGGTGCGCCATTAGTATCTTCCCGCCTTCAAAATTCAAAATAAGTCAAAAAATAAAAAAAGTTAGTAATGGCGCTTTTGCTTGCAGTGCGCCATTACTATGTCAGATATGGCTGGCGCACCTCCTCCACTCCACCTCTCCTCCACTCCATCTCCTCCTCTCCTCTCCTCCACTCCATCTCCTCCTCTCCTCTCCTCCACTCCTTCTCCTCCTCTCCCGTGACCTCCTTCTCCTCTCAGCGACCTCCTCCTCCTCTCCCATGACCTCCTCCTCCTCTCCCATGACCTCCTCCTCTCCCAGGAACTGCTCCTCCTCCTCCTCCTCCCCTCCCCTCCCCTCACGATTTCTCCTCCCGCCTCCCGGTGAGCTCCTCCTCCCTCCTCTCCTCCCATTCCCTCATGGTTTCTCCTTCCTCCTCTCCGATGCTTGGTGAACTCCTCTCCAGCGACCTCCTCCTCCTCTCTGGCGATGTAGGCGAGCGCCTCTCCGGTGACCTCCTCCTCCTCCTCTCCGGCGAACTCCTCTCCGGCAAAAGAACACGGCAAAAGAACGTACAAGATCCAAAAACAAGAACAAAATTTGAAATAATATTGTGCCAAGAAACGAGCAAAAAAAAACTAGCAAAAAATGGGCAAAAAAATCATGATCCAGATCCAAATTCAAAATTCAAAATAGCAATGGCGCCACGGTGGGGTTAGGCAGTGCGCCACTACTATTTTCCGCCTTCAAAATTCAAAATACTAATGGCGCACCGTGGCCTATACTAATGGCGCACCAGTGGCCTATACTAATGGCGCCTTGTGGCCTATACTAATGACGCAGTGGTGCGCCATTAGTATACCAGACTACTAATGGCGCATCGGTGGTGCGCCATTAGTAAAATTACTAATGGCGTGCTAGTAATGGCGCACCGGTGATGCGCCATTAGTAGGCAAAACTGGTGCGCCATTAGTAGGCCTTTTCCTAGTAGTGATAGTGTGATGGTGTGTCCGAACATCATAACCGCACCCTATTGGATACGGTGCATACCATGATGTCTCTTATCGAATTACCACTATCGTTTATGGGTTACGCATTAGAGACAACCGCATTCACTTTAAATAGGGCACCACGCAATTCCGTTGAGATGACGCCGTATGAACTGTGGTTTAGAGAAACCTAAGCTGTCGTTTCTTAAAAGTTTGGGGCTGCGACGCTTATGTGAAAAAGTTTCAAGCTGATAAGCTCGAACCCAAAGCGGATAAATGCATCTTCATAGGACACCCAAAATAGTTGGGTATACCTCCTATTTCAGATCCGGAAGCAAAACTGATTGTTTCTATAAACGGGTCCTTTCTCGAGAAAAAGTTTCTCTCGAAAGAATTGAGTGGGAGGATGGTGGATACTTGATGAGTTTATTGAACCGTCACTTCAACTAGTGTGTAGCAGGGCACATGAAGTTGTTCTTGTGGCGCCTACACCAATTAAAGTGGAAGCTTATGATAGTGATCATGAAACTTCGGATCAAGTCACTACCGAACCTCGTAGGTGGACAAGGATGCGTACGACTTCAGAGTGGTACATAATCCTGTATTGGAGGTCATGTTTCTAGACAACAATGAACCTACGAGCTATGGAGAAGCGATGGTGGGCCCGGATTCCGACAAATGGCTCGAGGCCATAAAATCCGAGAGAGGATCCATGTATGAAACAAAGTGTAGACTTTGGAAGAACTACTTGATGGTTGTAAGACTGTTGGGTACAGATGGATTTTAAAAGGAAGACGGACAATGATGGTAAGTGTCACCATTAAGAAAGCTCGACTTGTTGTTAAGATGTCTTCCGACAAGTTCAAGGAGTTGACTACGATGAGACTTTCTCACTCGTAGCGATGCTAAGAGTCTGTTGGAATTATATTAGCAATTACTATATGATTTATGAAATCTTGCAGCTAGGATGTCAAAACATTGTTTCATCAACGATATTCTTGAGGAAAGGTTGTATGTGATACAACCAGAAGGTTTTGTCAATCCTGAAAGATGCTAACAAGTATGCAAAGCTCCAGCAATAATTCGAAGGACTGGAGTAAGCATCTTGGAGTTGGAATATACACTTTGATGAGATGATCAAAGATTTTGAGTTTATACAAAGTTTATGAGAAACTTGTATTTACAAAGAAGTGAGTGGGAGCACTATAGAATTTTTGATGAGTATATGTTGTTGAAATATTGTTGATCGGAAATGATGTAGAATTTTACGGAAAGCATATAGGGTTATTTGAAAAGTGTTTTCAATGGAAAACCTGGATTAAGCTACTTGAACATTGAGCATCAAGATCAATAAGGATAGATAAAAAACGCTTAATAGTACTTTCAAATGAATACATACCGTGACAAGATTTTGAAGGAGTTCAAAATAGATCGGCAAAGGAGTTCTTGGCTATGTTATAAGGTGTGAGTATTGAGTAAGACTCAAGACCTGACCACGGCATAAGAGAGAGAAAGGATGAAGGTCGTCCCCTATGCTTTAGACGTAGGCTCTACAGTATGCTATGATGTGTACCGCACCTGAAGTGTGTCTTGCCATGAGTCAGTCAAGGGGTACAAGTGTGATCCAGGAACGGATCACAGGACAGCGGTCAAGGTTATCCTTAGTAACTAGTGGACTAAGGAATTTTCTCAATTATGGAGGTGGTAAAACAGTTCATCGTAAAGGGTTACGCTTGATGCAAACTTTGACACTAATCTGGATGACTCACGAGTAGTAGACCGGATTCAGTATAGTAGAGCGATTATTTGGAATAGTTCCAAATAGTGCGTAGTAGCTGCATCTAGGAGATGACATAGAGATTTGTAAAAGCACACATGGATCTAAAAGATTAGGACCGTTGACTTATAACCTCTCTCACAAGCGAGATATGATCAAACCCAATGGGTGTTGGATTCATTGCAATCACATAGTGATGTGAACTAGATTATTGACTCTAGTGCAAGTGGGAGACTGTTGGAAATATGCCCTAGAGGCAATAATAAAATGGCTATTATTATATTTCCTTGTTCATGATAATTGTCTATTGGCCATGCTATTACTGTATTGACTGGAAACCGTAATACATGTGTGAATACATAGACCATAACATGTCCCTAGTGAGCCTCTAGTTGACTAGCTCGTTGATCAATAGATGGTTATGGTTTCCTGACCATGGACATGGAATGTCATTGATAACGGGATCACATCATTAGGAGAATGATGTGATGGACAAGACCCAAATCCTAAGCATAGCACAAGATAGTGTAGTTCGTTTGCTAAAGCTTTTCTAATGTCAGGTATCTTTTCCTTAGACCATGAGATTGTGTAACTCCCGGATACCGTAGGAGTGCTTTGGGTGTACCAAACGTTACAACGTAACTGGGTGGCTATAAAGGTGCACTACAGGTATCTCCGAAAGTGTCTGTTGGGTTGGCACGAATCGAGATCGGATTTGTCACTCCGTATGACGGAGAGGTATCTCTGGCCCACTCGGTAATGCATCATCATAATGAGCTTAATGTGACTAATTAGTTAGTCAAGGGATCATGCATTACGGAGCGAGTAAAGTGACTTGCGATAGCGAGATTGAACGAGGTATTGGGATACCGACGATCGAATCTCGGGCAAATAACGCATCGATTGAGAAAGGGAATTGTATCACAGATTGATTGAATCCACGACATCGTGGTTCATCCGATGAGATCATCGTGGAACATGTGGGAGCCAACATGGGTATCCGGATCCCGCTGTTGGTTATTGGCCAGAGAACGTCTCGGTCATATGCGCATGATTCCCGAACCGTGAGGGTTTACACTTAAGGTTCGGTGACGCTAGAGTTGTTGTGGGAAATAGTATGTGGTTAGCAAAGGTTGTTCGGAGTCCCGGATGAGATACCGAACGTCACGAGGAGCTCCGGAATGGTCCAGAGGTGAAGATTTATATATGGGAAGTCCAGTTTCAGTCGCCGGAATGGTTTTGGGGGTTATCGGTATTGTACCGGGACCACAGAAAGGTGTCCGGGGGTCCACCGGTGGGGCCACCTGCCTCGGGGGACTTGATGGGATGAATATGGGAGGGAACCAGCCCCTAGTCGGCTGGTTCGCCCCTCCCCAAGGGCCCAAGGCGCCTAGGGTTGGAAACCCTAGGGGAGGGGGGCGCCTCCACCTTGCTTGGGGGGCAAGCCTCCCCTCCTGGCCGCCCCCCCTCTAGATGGGATCTAGAGGGGCCGGTGTCGGTGTCAAAACCGGCGGATCTCGGGTAGGGGGTCCCGATCTGTGCGTCTCAGGCTGATGGTAACAGGAGGCGAGGGACACAATGTTTACCCAGGTTCGGGCCCTCTCGATGGAGGTAAAACCCTACTTCTTGCTTGATTAATATTGAAGATATGAGTAGTACAAGAGTAGATCTACCACGAGATCGTAGAGGCTAAACCCTAAGATCTAGCCTATGATTGTATGATTGTAATTGTGATCGTCCTTCTAAGGACCAACCTCTCCGGTTTATATAGACACTGGAGAGGGCTAGGGTGTAACGCCCCGGATTCGATGCGCCAGGTGTCTACCAGTTATTCGCCATCGTTGCCATGTCATTGGCTTGCGTGTTGCATTTTATGATGTCATCATGTGCATTGCATTGCATTGCATACGTGTTCGTCTCATGCATCCGAGCATTTTCCCCGTTGTCCGTTTTGCAATCCGGCACTCCTATGTCCTTCGGTGTCCCCCTTTTGTCTCCTGTTGTGAGCGGGTGTTGAACATTCTCAGAATGGGTCGTGATTTGCCAAGCGGCCTTGGTATACCACTGGTAGACCGCCTGTCAAGTTTCGTGCCATTTGGAGGTTGTTTGATACTCCAACGGTTAACCGCGTAGCCCGCAAAGCCCCTTTTGTCTTGCAGCCCAACACCCCTCCAAAGTGGTCCAAAACCCATCTAACTCCCCTCCATGCTCTCGATCGTTCGATCACGATCGTGTGGGTGAAAACCACACCCCATTTTGACTCCCCTAGCTCCCAGAATCTATAAATTAGCCCCTCCCCTCGAAATTCGCGGATGAATCCTCCCGAAACCCTAGATCTTTTCCTCCTCTGCGCCGCCGGACACGTCCGCCCGGCGCCGGACATGTCCGCTCGTCGCCCCGGCCAATCCCGCCTTGCCACGTGGCGTGTCGCCGCCGCCCTCGCGCCCGGCCAGCCGAATCAGCCACGCGCGCCGCCCGCCTCTCGCCCGCCGCCTCCGTCGCCTCGGATCTCGCCGCCACGGTCGCCGACCCCGCCGCCCTCGCTCCAGCCGCAGCCTCCTCGCGCGCCTCGCCAGCGACCCAGCGCCTCGCCAGCGCCGCCCGTCGCCGATCGCGCCCTCCCATGCCGCCCGGTTGCCCAGGCGCCCGCCCTTGCCCGCTCGCCCGGCAGGCGAGCTCCGCCGCCCAGCAGTCCGGCCCGCCCGGCGCCCCTCCGTCGCCTCACCCATCGCCGGCGCCGTCTCCGGCCACCTCCTCCCCGAACTCCGGCGAAGCTTCCGGCGAAGTCCTGAAAATATTTGCATTTTATGCCCCTGTTCATCGCATCATAACTCTGCATCCGTAGCTCCGTTTCATGCGTGAAATATATCAAAATGTTAATCATGAGATTCTCTACATTTCATTCCGTTGTGCCATGCTTGTTCGAGTCCACCTCGATGCCTGAATCATCGTTGCAAGAGTGCTATATGATGTTAACTGCTGTCTGTTAACATAACTTGCTGATTTGTCATTTTTGTTGCATTTGATGTGTGCATTCTATGAGGTTGATGTCTACATGTGTTTTGAGCTATGTCATGCTATCTTTACAGGGGTGCAATCGATGTATTTTTGTGAGTCCTGTAGTGAGTGCATCGAGCTGGTTAAGTAGGGCACTTGCTGTTACTGTTTTGCTAGGCAGAATCTGTTATTTTGTGATGCTATGTAAACCTGCTGCTACAAGTCATTCTATGCATAATCTGGATATGTTCACTAAGGATGATTCATTATACATGTCATGCTCTATCCATACATGCCCCTGGTTGCATTTATAGATTATGTAGCTTGTTGTAATCTTGCTCCAAAGTTTCTAAATAATGTTGCTGTCATCCTGTTAACATTAAGTTCAGTTTTGCCATGTGATTTTCTAGTGATCCATGTACCCTATGAACTTGTTCTTGCCACACTTGGCTTCATAAATATGCCGTCTTACTGTTGGTAACCTTTCTATGCCATGTATTTATTTGTAGGGAGTGGTACGAGCTCACCAACATGCCTACTTATCATTGTTCCTGCCATGCCCTGTTTGCTGAATCTGTCATATAACTGGCCATGTTTACATGGGTGCCATCATATCTTCTGTTCCTTTTTGGCTCATGGTCATTAAAGGACTTTTGTTATATGCATCTAGTAGTATCATGCCATGCCCTTGTTTTCTATGATAAGGTCCTGTAGCATGTTGTTTGATAGCTCTAAACATTGCAACCTGATGTTATTTCTGCAAAGTCTGAAACTGTTATCATTTGCAATATTGCCATGTGTTTTTGAGTATGTTCGATTGATGTATGGAGATATCTCAGTGTTCATGTTTTGTCATGCTTTACCTGTACATCATTCCCATGCATTTGTTTTTCATGTTGAGATGCTGTAGCATATTGTTTTGATGCTTGCAAGATGCCTAGTTGCTGTTTTGGACAGCTTGTCCTTTAAACTTGTATAGCGTGTATGTGTTGAACCGTTGCTCTGTTTTGAGTGTGCTCTATATGAAACGTGCTTAGAATTGCATGTAGTTTCATATTATCATGTTGCATCCATGTTTTGAGGTGTTTGCTTGATGTTTGTATGCATTTTGCATCAATGTCATGGTTAACTTGTTTTGCTCATATCTTCTAGGCCATAGCTCCAAATCTAATGAACTTTATATGTAACTTGACTAGAATTACGTGTAGATCCTCTTAGTGCTCTTTAACTTGCTGTTTAACAACTTCAACATAAGGTTTATTCAGATCTGCACCAATTTCGAAATTTGCATATGAGGACTTACCGGAATTGTTATATGTTCTTTCCGGCCTCATTTAAACTTGCCTTGATGTGTCGCTCTTGTATGCATCATCTCTTGCCATGAGTAGCTTCATGTAGTCTTGTCTTGGATCATTCTTGGTTGTGCATCATGTCATGTATATGTGTGGTGTGTTTACTATGTTGTGTGCTTCTTCTCGATAGTTCCCGTTTCGTTGCGATCGTGAGGATTCGTTCGTCTACGCTTGGTTCATCTTCGTGGCTTCATCTTCTTCATGGACTCGTTCTTCTTCCTTGCGGGATTTCGTGCAAGATGACCGCCACCAGATCTCACTACTATCATTGCTATGCTAGTTGCTTCGTTCTATCGCTATGCTGCGCTACCTATCACTTGCTCTTCAAGCCTCCCAGATTGCCATGTCAGCCTCTAACCTTTTCACCCTTCCTAGCAAACCATTGCTTGGCTATGTTACCGCTTTTGCTCAGCCCCTCTTATAGCGTTGTTAGTTGCAGGTGAAGTTGAAGATTGCTCCATGACGGACAGGATTATGTTGGGATATCACAATATCTCTTATTTAATTAATGCATCTATATACTTGGTAAAGGGTGGAAGACTCGGCCTTATGCCTAGTGTTTTGTTCCGCTCTTGCCGCCCTAGTTTCCGTCATATCGGTGTTATGTTCCCGGATTTTGCGTTCCTTACGCGGTTGGGTGATTTATGGGACCCCCTTGACAGTTCGCTTTGAATAAAACTCCTGCAGCAAGGCCCAACTTTGGTCTTACCATTTGCCTCACCTAGCCCTTTTTCCCTTGGGTTTCTGGAGCCAGAGGGTCATCTTTATTTTACCCCCCGGGCCAGTTCTCCTCCGAGTGCTGGTCCAAACCGAAAGCGATGTTTGGCCCACAGGCAACCAGGGTCTATGCCAACCCGTTATGCGGCTCATCCGGTGTGCCACGAGAACGAGATATGTGCAACACCTATCGGGATTTGTCGGCACATCCGGCGGCTTTGCTGGTCTTGTTTTACCATTGTCGAAATGTCTTGTAAACCGGATTCCGAGTCCGATCGGGTCTTCCGGGAGAAGGTATATCCTTCGTTGATCGCGAGAGCTTATCATGGGCTAAGTTGGGACACCCCTCCGTGGTATAAACTTTTCGAGAGCCGTGCTCGCGTTATGTGGCAGATGGGATTTTTTAATGTCCAGTTGTAGATAACTTGACACCAGATACGAATTAGAACGCATCAACCGCGTGTGTAGCCGTGATGGTCTCTTTTCGGCGGAGTCTGGGAAGTGAACACGGTTTTGGGCTATGTTTGACGTAAGTAGGAGTTCAGGATCACTTCTTGATCATTGCTAGCTTCACGACCGTTCCGCTTGCTCTTTTCTCGCTCTTATTTGCGTATGTTAGCCACCATACCATGCTTAGTCGCTGCTGCAACCTCACCACCTTACCCCTTCCTTTCCCATTAATCTTTGCTAGTCTTGATACCCATGGTAATGGGATTGCTGAGTCCTCGTGGCTCATGATTACTACAACAACAGTTCTTGGTACAGGTTATGCGATGATCATGACGCGAGAGCGATGTTTGCTTGTTTTGGAGTTCTTCTTCCGCTTCTTCTTTGATCGGGATAGGTTCGGTCGTGACAGCCTGGGCTAGCAGGGTGGATGTCGTTTGAGTTTCTGTTTGTGTTTCATCCGTAGTCGGATGATGCTATTATGTATTGTGATGTTGTATTCGTGTGGCATTCCATGCCTCTTGTATGTATCCCCATCTATTATGTAATGTTCATGTAATGATATCCACCTTGCAAAATCGTTTCAATATGCGGTTCTATCCTTGGTGGGACCTTCGAGTCTCTTTAGGATAGTATCGCATATTGGGCGTGACATAGGGTTTACAGGGAGTCGGTTACAAGGAAGGAAACATAATATCCGGATCGCCAAGCTTGCCTTCCACGCAAAGGAGAGTCCCATCCGGACACGGGCCGAAGTCTTGAGTCTTGTATCTTCACGCTTTAATAGTCCGGACGATGTATATAGTCTGGCAGTCCGGATACCCCTAATCCAGACTCCCTCAAGAGTCTCTGAACCAGGCTTCAATGACGATGAGTCCGACGCGCAGTTTTGTCTTCGGCATTGCAGGGCGGGTTCCTTCTCCGAATACTCCAAAGTAATTATCGAACACGTAGACCGTGTCCGGATCCATAAGATGATTTTCACATTTCATTTTAGGGAACATAGCGTAAATCTGATCTGCTGGCAATCTTCGTACACCGTGCCCTTGCATCGTGGCCTGGTCCAACACGAACCGGCGTTTCTTTCCCCACCTCAACTCGTGCTGCGAGGCGGTTTTATTGGCACGTCCTGCCAAAGCAGAGATCGTGTTCCTCTTATTACGGGATTTTCCATCAATATGGGCATGGGTGACTCCGTGTTTTGGATAAGTCTCAAGCGGTCACGCTGAGGACTCTTGATATTCACCCCCTTTATAAAGGGATCGAGGCCTATGCCTCTTTTCCACCTCCCCTGCACCTTCTCGCACCTCGAGCTCCAACACCCAAGACCTAAGCTCCAACACCCCAGATCCTCCAATATGTCCGGATCCAACCCTAAAGGCCAGTGGATGGCCTCCTTGATCCAAGAGGAGGACATTATGAGGCTTAGGGAGGTCGGATACCTGACCGCCGATATCCAACACAGGCTTCCTGCTCCAGGGCAGGTTATCCCTACACCGGAGCCCAATGAGAGCGTTGTGTTTGTCCCTCACTTCCTCCGCGGCCTGGGCCTCACCCTCGACCCCTTTGTGAGGGGGATCATGTTCTACTATGGGTTGGATTTTCATGATCTGGCTCCGGACGCTATCCTCCATATCTCGTCATTCATTATTGTGTGCGAGGCTTTTCTCCACGTCACCCCACACTTCGGCTTATGGCTCAAGACCTTCAATGTGAAGTCGAAGATGATCAAGGGGCGACATGCGGAGTGCGGAGGTGCCATAATAAGCAGGAACGCCAATGCCCCATGGCCAGAGGGTTCTTTCCCGGAAGTATCCGATGTGTGGCAACGGAGGTGGTTTTATGTTACAGCTCCCAGAGGCACAAAGTGGGTAGCCGCCCCCGACTTCCGTTCGGGCCCTCCGCCACAGTTGGCATCATGGACCGATATAGGATGGAATTGGGGGCCCGCCAGTGATGTTCCAATACTGCAGAGCCGTATCCGGGAGCTTATCGAGAGGGACATAAATCTTGTCAGCATAATTCAAGTAATGCTATTCCGACGGATGTTGCCGTGAAAACGTCGGCCTCTCCGGATGTGGGAGTTCAATCCGGAGGTCCAGCGGACTATTAAGCACTTCTTGACTGAAGCTCGAAGGATGTGTAAATTATTCTTGAATACAAGTAAAGTGTCCGGACACCACCAAGGATGCAGGCCTAAGCTGCAATCGCCTAGATACCCAAGTAAGTAACCTTAAGCCGGACACTCTGTTTATATTTGCCATAACCATTGTTACGAAAAACCCTCCATGGCCAGGAGCAGCTCAACAAGGCGAGAGAGAATCAGGTGTCGGTGCGACTTCCTGAAAGGCTCTTGGGTCCAACCGTTGCCAAGATGCTCAGCTGTGTGCTTAGCAAAATGCCCTCGGGGAAAGGCAAAGGAAAGGGGCAGCGTGACCGGACTTCACACACTACGCATCCGGACCGGGGGAATTGATTTCTCCCCAAAGGAGGATAGTCGGGGAGGGGAATCTGAGGCCACCTCCCCGCGCGGGAAGAAAAGGGCCGCCTCCGAAGACTTGGAGACGAAGATGCCCAAACAGGGGAAGAAAGTGTCCCCGAGGGGCTCTGTCTCGACGGGCGTTTTCACCACATCACGCCTGCTGTCGGTGTCAAAACCGGCGGATCTCGGGTAGGGGGTCCCGAACTGTGCGTCTAGGCGGATGGTAACAGGAGACAAGGGACACGATGTTTTTACCCAGGTTCGGGCCCTCTCGATGGAGGTAAAACCCTACTCCTGCTTGATTAATATTGATGATATGGGTAGTACAAGAGTGGATCTACCACGAGATCAGAGAGGCTAAACCCTAGAAGCTAGCCTATGGTATGATTGTTGTTCGTCCTTCGGACTAAAAACTCTCCGGTTTATATAGACACCATTAATGCTTTAATCCGGGCCAAAGCATGGGTGCCAGACTTCGATCCTATGGAGGCAGCTCAGGGCTATCCCAGTTTGAAGGACGACCGTTCAGAGTTCAACGAGAATGATCGAGAGCAATAAGCGGGCGGTGTGCCCTCCGGGCTTGCCAACTAGTCGAAGAGGCAAATTTGTCACATTATCAAGCTCAATATGGCCGATCGAGAACAAGCGAGTGGCTGCACCTGTTCTGAAGCGGAGAACCTGATTCCCCAAACCGTAAGCACACTTATGCTCACGATATTGAACCATCTTCCCTGATCCATGAAGAGGCTGTCTTTCAAGCTTTAATAGGAATCGATGGACCACTTTGTTGACTTCCGGCCGGTGGGTAGAAATGAAGAAATTTGAAGCTGCGCAGGGCGACCCCACAACCATCGGGCCGGGCGGCGAGCAAGGTATGAACCAGCCAGTTTAAATAGCTGTTGCATTATTTTCCGCCAAAAACAATGATCTTATTTGGGCACCATGTTGCCTTGTAATAGGATAGCCAATACTCTTACCTTGAATATGCCTTCGTGCATAGGTACTGATACCTTTGCATGAATGATCGAAAATTTCAATCTATATTGCCTGCAGTCACAAAATCGTAAACCGCCACGGTGGTTTGTACCGCCGATTGGCTTGTGATGTTCATATATATATGAAATGAAATATGGAGGTATACAATCAAAATTGTGATACAAAATACCTGCCATCGCTGGGCATAAAGTTGGTTTAACCAATCTTGAAGCGGAGGTTGTATAAACCCTTACCGTCAAAGGAGAAAATAGCTCCTGTATTTATAATGCCGGTTTACAGCGTAAACCGTGCCGGGTCATGACAAGCCCCCTGCTACTCCGTAATGGGATGTTAACAGAACAAACCAAACCAGTGAAACTATCTCCAGATTAAAAATGGACCGAATTTCGTCAATTGACAGTTTGAACCGGCTTAAAAATGTTGTCGGTTTAAGAAACACAACAATAATCAAGAAAATCATGGAAGCAAAGGCAATGATAAACCGTTTGCAAAAAAGAAGGCTTTACTGAGCCGATCAGATGGTGTTACCATGGTGGGACACGATCAAGCTCCCTATAAGGTGTAGCTATGATTCAAGTTAGCTGTGTCCCCAAGCTGAAACTGTGGGCATTATGCCGATCAAGTGGCGTGGCAATGGTTCGGGTTCGACCAAGCCCCAAGTGACTCTATGGCCTTAGGTCGATCAAGAGGCGTGACTGGTTCAGACTTGACCATGTCCCCAAGTGATCTGGTGGCTTTCGCCTATCAAAAGGTGTTGCATTGGTTTGGACACGACCAAGCCCCCAAGTGATATTACAAAGCTCTTAAAAAGCAAATTCAGGGGGTAAACCGGAGGTCGTTTCAAAAACATAGCAACTCCGTGTAACCACACATGATGTAACAGAACAGATACCCCGCTTTAGCTGAGGTTCCGGTTTATTACTTTATTTGTATCATAAACATCAAGTTATAATATGTATGCGTAAGTAGAGCCGATGGCTCAGGTATAGTAAGGCGAAGATGAGCTATGTTCCACGGCCTGTTGGTCTCCCTCCTCCGGCGTGCGTGAGTCTTTATGCTCTCGAATATCGATCGGATAGTATGACCCGTTGTGCAGATTTCTTGACCACGAAAGGTCCTTCCCAAAGGCGGGATAACTTGTGCATATCCGTCGGTCTTGGATGAGCGAAGCACCAAATCTCCTTCTTGAAAAGTTCTGGTTACGACCCAACTTTGATAATGACGAAGATCCTGTTGGTAAATTGCCGAGCGGGCAGCTGCTAAGTGTAAACCGCCCTGAAGGGGCCGGGTTACCCTCATCCATGATCAGGGCCCACGGAGGAGGCCCAAAGCCCAGAGGCGGATTAGGATCCATTCATGCAAACCGCCTTAGTCTTGTAACTTGAGTTGTAAGATAAGAGAGAAGAGACCAGGCCGGACACTTGTATGAGCTTCTGATCGGGACTCAGAGAACCGCCGAGGCGAGAACCCGTGTATATAAGGGGACGACCCGGCGGCGGGTTAGAGACAGACAATTCGAGGCTTAGGCGAAGCTATTGCTCCCTAGTCGCCGAAATCACATCAATCCCATCACAACTAGACGTAGGCTTTACCTTCATCGAAGGGGCCGAACTAGTATAATTCCCGTTCCTTTGTGTCCGCTTTAACCCCTTTGAGTTAACCCGTACGATGGCCCTGCGACTAAGTCCTTTCACGAGGACATCTGCCGTGACAATTCCACGACAGTTGGCGCCCACCGTGGGGCTATCGCACGACGGTTTGATGATCTTAGAGGGCAAGCTCGAAGGACTCGAAGGCTATCTGCGGTGGGCCGGATGACTAAGAGTCGCCGCGGCAAACTCTACATCGACGATCGGAATTTTGGGGCCCGAGGCGGCTCGATTGAGTACGGGTACCGGGTCCCCTTTGGGGGCATACACGTATTCATCGGCAAGATCGGCCAGCTGGGGCTGGGCGGACATCTGCACCGGCCTCGTCGAGACGGCTCTGAGCGAAAAAGAATCCTGCCACAGCTAAACCGGGTACATCAAGCGTGCTTCTGTGGGAGTCGCCCATGGAGACTATGAGGGCGGATCGATTAATCCGCGGCGAAACCGTTGTCTACTCTGGTGACGAAGTCGTCGGCCGAGAAACCGAGTCTCTGTACCAGGCTGCGAGATGGCCGGATCGGGGCTGTTCGACGGTGAGAGTATTCCGACCCCTTTGATCTACCCAACCGGGTTGGAATCTTCATGGCCGGGTACACAAGCCACGCTTCACTCTTCAAATCACCGCGGGCGCCTAGGTCACCGTTCAGTTGTGGCGATGGCAGCCGGGGAAGGAGGCCCTGTCGCCCGCCATCTCAGTTTTGTCGGAGCTATTCGACGCATTGGTCGTGCTCATGGCGAGAGGTTAATCATGGCGGATCAAGACCTGCATAACGCAGAGATCGCAAGGGTGAAGGAACAAATCGCTGCGGCTTCTAAAGCGGATCTAGCAGCAGCGACGTAAGGATGGCGGAGGAACGGGCGCTTTGGATCGCGAGCTTATAGGTTCATCTTGGATCGAGCAACGCGTCGCATGAAGTCATGAAAGAAAGTACAGAATCCCGCCTGCCTTCGATTTTCGAGGAGAGACCTCTTCAATACCCGAGGCAGGAACCAAGAATCCGCCGCGGTGTTGAACCGGCTAAAGCACACAGGGCCAGGCGTGCCGGTTCAGCCCCGCGGTGATAGATCTGCCTCGCCATCATGCCGGGCGCGTGCCCCAATTTGTGCAGACACCTCCTGGTCACTACTCCAACCCGATGGATAACCTTATTGCGGCTGCGGCGGCACGGTTGGAGGCGATTCGATCCAAGGCGATTCACCGCAGCGGTAGAAACGCCGCCGGTCAAAGAGCTCTCGTGACAGCCCTGGCTCAGCGAGGAAGCATATTCATACAGTCGAGATCGGATCCACTCCACCCCCGCCCGAGCGGAGTTATAGCCGGTAGCGTAGATGAACCGGCCGTGTCAAGCAATGCGCGGTAGCGGTCCGCCTACGTGGCAATAACCCGGCGGGTGGCGCGGAGACAGCTCAAGTGGTGGTGGACCGGGCCAGAACGCGTAGGGAGGCGAGTTAGCGGCAAAGATGAGGATCCTCAACTCGCGCCCGGTTCGGCCGACCGTCTTTGAACCGGGGTCACGTCGGCTCTTTGGGGGTGCCTTGCCTCGTCCCGCTTTACGCAATGTCACGCTTGCCCAAGGACTTCAAAGGGCCCGCAAGGTGCCCAATTATACCGCCGATTTGGCTCGAAGCGTGGATAGAAAGCTATGAGATGGCCATGGAGATGCTGGATGTGGATGAAGCTGCGTGTCGCGAAGTATTTCACCATGATGTTGGAAGGTACGGCCCGTGCTTGGTTGAAGAACTTGCCGCCTAACTCGATCAGTTCATGGACCCGATTGCGGACCGGTTCATTCAAAATTTCAAAGACACCGCAAACAGCCCATGTCTGTGGTGGATTTGGCGGCTTGTGTCGAGCAGAGGGAGAATCCACAACCCATTGGGTGCGCCAGCGTTTCGGAAGTTTTACATTCTTGAGACCGGATCAACCCTGATTCCGCGATCTTAACCTTTGGTAGCCAATTGCGGTTCAAACCGTTAAAGTTGAAGCTGGGCCGCATGAAGGCGTTTACGCAATGACATGGGCACTCTCATGGGCGTTTTGGTAAAGTATGCTGACTGGATAGTACCAAGGATCCCGAGTGCAGGGGAGTATGACGGAATAGGAAAAAATGTAATAGCAACTCCAGAGGCTAGCGGGATCAGGTGACGGGTAATGGAGGAAACAAGCGTAAAGGCAAAGCGGTAACACGGGCTTCATAGCCAACACCAACGCCGCAGGACAAGGGTCACAAGCGCAAGGGTAAGCAATCAAACCGGGCGGTGCGCAAGGTCACAATCCGGATCGTCTGAATTATCTATTGAATCAACCTTGTCCGAAGCATGGGACGAAGGAGGCACCGTGAACCACCTTTGGAAGGATTGTTATATTATGCAGGAGTTCAAAAACTCTAACGCCTTCCGGTATGATCAAGGGCCCGGCGGCGGTTCAGGGTCCGCCCCGGGTTATGGCGGAGGAAATTCCGGTCCAGGGTTCGGTGGTAATCCGGGCGGGCAAGGCAATTAGAGTAATCGGAACAATCAAAACCAAGGGGGTTACAATCAACAACAGCAGCAGTCGGGTTACCAAAGTGATCCAAAGTAGTTGAACGGTGGACAGTATCACGTCTTTACCACCAGCTTAGACAAACGAGACCGAAAACTTCAGAAGCGGGCGGTCGGTGTTGTTGAACCGGCCGCAAGACATTACCTGCGCTGGTCGAGCAGCCTATCATATGGAAGCAGAGGATCATCCTCCCCGGGTTTACAATCCAGGTCAGCTAGCCCTAGTGGTGGCACCTCAGGTGGGAGGATACAAGTTTACCAAAGTGCTCATGGATGGAGGGAGCAGCATCAACATCCTGTATTACGAGACCTTCCGACGTATGGGGTTGACGGATAAGCATCTCAGCCGCCCAAAGATAAGAGTTTCACGGCATGGTGCCCGGCAAGTCAAGATACCCGGTCGGTAAGATAGCTCTGGAGGTGGTCTTTGGAGATGAACATGACTCGGATCGGAAGCGTTGACGTTTGAGGTGGTGAAAATCCAAAGCCCTTACCACGCCTGTTTGGGCGGCGGCTTATGCTAAGTTTATGGCACGACCCTGTTATGTTTATTTGCAGCTGAAAATGCCGGGTCACAAGGGGACGATAACGGTTCATGGGAACCGCCGGATCGCTTTGGAGTGCGAGGAAGGTGATGCGGCTTATGCAGAGTCGGTTTGTGCCACTGAAGAGCTAAAGTATTATAAAGACAATGTTGATCCGGCGGATATGACCCCTTTGAAGAAGCCAACTACAGAGCACGATCCGGATTTGAAGTTCAAATCGGCGGCTGAGACAAAACTTGTTGATTTTGTGCCCGGCGATTCGTCCAAGCAGTTCACCATCAGTGCTAACTTGGATCCTAAATAGGAAAGCGCGCTCATCGAGTTCATCCGTGAGAATCGGGACATTTTCGCATGGAAACCTTCTGACATGCCAGGTGTACCGAGGGAACTCGCTGAGCACACTCTTAATGTTGATCCCAAAGTACGAAGTAAAGCAGTTTCTTCGCCGGTTTAACGAGGAGAGGCGCAAGGCCATTGGAGAGGAGGTTGCTGTGCTTTTAGCGGCAGGGTTTATCGTTGAAGTTTTCCATCCGAGTGGCTTGCTAATCCGGTGTTAGTCCTTAAAAAGAATGGCACTTGGCGCATGTGTGTTGATTATCTGAGATCTTAACAAGGCTTGTCCAGCAGATCCTTTCGCCCTTCCCCGTATTGATCAGATTATTGATGCTACGGCGGGTTGTGAGCGTTTGAGTTTTTTGGATGCATATTCCGGATATCATCAGATTAAGATGGCGGTTAAGGACCAGGAGAAGACGGCGTTTATCACCCCTTTTGGAGCGTTCTGCTATGTATCTATGCCTTTTGGGCTCAAGAGCGCCCAAGCAACTTATCAACGTTGTGTGCAGAATTGCTTGCATGAACAGATCGGCCGTAATGTGCATGCTTATGTGGATGATATTGTGGTTAAGTCAAGAGAAAAGGAAACACTGATTGAGGATTTGAGAGAAACCTTTGACAACTTGCGGGTGTACAAGATGATGCTTAACCCGGCCAAGTGTGTTTTTGGTGTTCCGGCAGGCAAGTTACTGGGTTTCCTTGTGTCCAACAGGGGGATTGAAGCTAATCCGGAGAAGATTACAGCTATCACCTCCCTGGCTAAGCCTAAGTGTATCAATGATGTCCAACGTTTGGCAGGTCGGATTGCTGTGCTGAGCCGGTTTATCAGCCGTCTAGGAGAGAAGGCCATTCCTTTGTACCAGATGCTAAAGAAAACGGATCAGTTAAATGCCTGGAGTTCACCACCGATGACGCATTGGAGGACTTAAAGCGGCGATTGGCCAACCCGCTTTGTCCTCGCCGCTCCCATTGACAAGGAGCCGCTCTGTTGTATGTTGCTTTGCTAATGCGAGGCAGTGAGCGTAGCCATTGTGGTGGAAACGAAAGGAGGCGGGGAAGGAGTATCGGTTCAACGGCGGTTTACTACATCAGCGAGGTGCTCATTGAGTCGAAAACAGAGATATCCGCATTGGCGTAAGCTGGTATATGGCGTTTTATGGCAAGCGGAAGCTGAAGCAATATTTTCAAGGGCATCCCATCACGGTGGTCGATTCAGCTCCTTTGGGCGATATCATACGTAACCGGGGCCTTGATTGGCGGATTGCTAAGTGGGCTATAGAGCTTGGGCATACGCAGTTTAAGATATGTGCCTCGGACGGGCGATAAAATCTCGAGCACTTGTGGATTTCATTAATGATTGGACGGAGTTGCAAGTGCCCGAAGAAAACCGGATCATACCTATTGGACCATCCACTTTGGCGGATCCGAGGCAACTGGAGGGCTCGGGCTGGAGTCGTGTTAACTTCCCAGCGAGGTGACAAGTTACATTACGTTCTCCGCTTAATGTTCCCTTGTACTAACAATGCAGCTGAGTATGAAGCTTTGCTCCATGGTCTCCGGATGGCTATGAGATGAATCTCAGCGGGTTAAATGCTTTGGTGACTCGGACTTGGTGGCCCAGCAAGTATCAGTACTGGGATTCCAAAGATCCACTCATGGCTGCATACCGTCGGGAGGTGGATCTTGTTGCGTGCCACTTTAAAAGGATATCAGGTGGACCATGTGGATCGTCGGAAGAACGAACCAGCGGATGCCTTAAGCCGGCTGGGTTCTCGGCGTAAACGGTCCCGCCTAATGTCTTCCTTTGATGTGCTGCACAATCCGTCGATCAAGCTTCCTAATGAAGTAGATTTGGCTATTCCTGATCCGGAGGCTCGATTGGTGGCAACCTTGCATGTCATTCCTGATTGGGCGCTCCCTTATTTGGCATACCTGACCGGGGCGAGTTACTGGGGAGGAGAGGCGTTGGCCCGGCAGTGTAGTTCGGCGGTCTAAATCTATGACCATTATTAATGGCGAAGTTGCATCATTGCAAAGTGTGACAGAGGCGTTCAGCGTTGTGTGTCCCCGGAGGAAGGGTGTGAGATATTGCGAGAGATCCATGAAGGGGACTGTGGTCACCACGCCCGGTTCAAAATCTTTGGTGGCCAAAGCGTTCCGCCATGGTTTTTATTGGTTGTTGCCCATCTTGATGCGGAGGATCTGGTCAGCGATGTGATGGTTGCCGAAGTTTTCTAGGCGATGCGCATATCTGGCTCGTGAATTGAGGATGATTCCAATTACTTGGCCGTTTGCGACTTGGGGCTGGACATGGTGGGACCTTTTAAAAGGTCCAAGGACAAGAAACGCACTTGCTGGTCGCGGTTGACAAATTTACAAAGTGGGTCGAGGTCGAGCACATTAGCAAGTGTGATGCGGCCACGGCGGTTGAGTTCATGAAAAGGGTGATCTTCGGTTTGGATTTCCACAGTATCATCACGGATAATGGCACCAATTTGTCCAAAGGTGCCATGAAGGAGTTTTGTGAGCGTGAGCACATCCGGCTTGATGTTTCCTCGATTGGCCCACCCGTAGTCCAATGGTCAAGCGAGCGGGCTAATCAGGAGATCTTGAGAGCTATCAAGCCCGGCCACGGTCCCTTTTCTGAGAGGACGCCGGGTTGTTGGGTAGAAGAGCTACCATCTGTGATATGGAGTATCAATACTACCCCTAACAGATCCACTTTGGATATACACCGTTCTTTATGGTCTATGGAGCGGAGGCGGTCCTTCCCAAATGATATCCGTCATGACTCACCTCGTGTGGCAGCTTATGTTGAGGCGAGATAGCGAGGCAGCACGGCGGGGCGCTTTGGATCGACCGGATGAAGAGCGAGATATGGCGGCTGCTAGTTCGGCGATTTACGAGCAGGATCTTCGTCGGTATCACAGTCGGCGGGTTAAAACCAGAACCTTTCAGGAAGGAGACTTGGTACTTCGGCTCATTCAAGACCAGACAGATATGCACAAGCTATCCCCACCTTGGGAAGGGCCCTTTGTGGTCAGCAAGAATCTGCACAACGGGTCATACTATCTGATTGATGTTCGAGAGCAAAAGACTCACGCACGCGTCAGACGAGGAGACCAACGAGCCGTGGAATATAGCTCATCTTCGGGCCTTATTATACCTCGAGCCATCAGCTCCACTTATGTACATATTAAGACAATGTATATATTATGAATAAAAGCAATAAACGGGTCCTCGGCTAAGCGGGGTATCCGCTCAGAAAAGTCTGGTTTGGGTACATGGAGATGTTGTTCGGGAAGCGGCCTCCAGTTTAACCTTCGGTCTTGCTTTTTAAGTTTTCGTTCACTTGGGGGCTTGGTCGTGTCCGAACCAATGCAACACCTTTTGACGGGCGAAAGCCACCAGATCACTTGGGGACATGGTCACGTCTGAACCAGACACGCCTCATGGTCGGCCTAAGGCCATATAATCACTTGGGGGCATGGTCGAACCCGAACCATTGCAATGCCACTTGATCGGCATAATGCCACGATTTCATTTGGGGACTGGCTGACTTGAACCATCGCTACACCTTATAGGGAGCTTGGTCCTGTCTGCAATTGCCGGTAACACCATCTGATCGAGGCTCAACAAAGCCTCTTCTTACAAAGCGGTTTTTATCATTGCCTTTGCTTCCATATGGTTTGCATCTCGGTTCTTTGACTTTTTGTTTGCCTTCTTAATCCGCGATTTTTCCGGTTTGATTTTTTTCTTAAACATCCCATTATGGAGTAACAGGGGGCTTGTCATGACCCGACACGGTTTACACGGTAAACCGGTATTATACACGCAGGAGTGGTTCTCCTTTGACGGTAATGGTTTATACAACCTCCGCCTCAAGTTTGGCTAAGCCAAATGCATGCCCGATGCTGGCAGGTATTTTTTGTATCACAAAGTTTTTATCATATACCTCAATATTTTCTTATATACATATATAGGCGTCACAAGCCGGCTGGCGACACAAGCCGCCCTAGCCAGTTTAAAGAATTTGTGATTGCAAAGTAAATAAGTTGACGATTCATCAATCCAAAGTATCGCATCACCATGCAAAGGATACAGACTGAGGTCATAAAGGCATTGTTCAAAACAAGGTGCTAACTATCCTATTACAAAGCCTTCCAAGGCCCGGCGTTTCGCATGGCGTTATGGCTAGCAGTTTCGGAGGCGTCACCCGGCTTGACGGATTACGCTTCTTCGCCCAAAGTTGGCGTGAGGTAGAGGCGCCTGGCGTCGGTTCAACTTCTTCCTCTTCATCACCCAAAGCCCGGAAGTCGTTGGTAGACCAGTCAATCCGGGTTAAGGCCTGAAAGACAGCCTCTTCACTTATAAGCTCAGCCGGATCAACGTCAGGGGCATAAGTGTGCTTACGGATTGGAGGAACAAGGCTCTGCACTTCGGGAATGACAAACTCCACCCGCTTGTTGTTTGCGCTATAAAAGAGCGGTAAACCGCCAGTTGGCTTCTTTGCCGCTTGACTTGCCAGCGGACGCATCTCCTTTGTTACTCGTTTGAGCGTCGTTATCAAAGGCTTCACCGCTTTCTTGGCGCTGGGAAACCCTTGGCTATGTCGGTCACCGGATCAAGGTCTCGCTATCCACGCCTTTGGCGCGAGTCGAGGAAACCCGATAAAGTGCCAGCGGACCCACGGACCGTTCAACTCTTCAAGTCGCTACCGGAATCATAGACAGCCGGTCCAAAGTGTGTCTTTGATCAAGGACGGAGCCGTGTTGTCGTACGATGTGGCACATATGACTCATTGGCGCCGTATACACTGCTCAATCAGGGTGTAAGAGGCCTTTGAGCTTTTTCCGCACGCCGAGCCGGATGAGCAATACGCTTGTCTGCGCCAGGTTCAGACAGCTCAAGTTAAACCGGCGGCGATATTAACGCAGGTGTATTCAGTGCAAATTTTCTTACCAAAGATGGCAGAGGTCATGGCATGAACTTGGCGCTTCAGTCTGGTAAGCTCTTCGGTTATCGGTTTAAGAGCTGATTCGGCATCTTCTGCCCGTTTTGTCAAACCGGCTTTCTCGGTGTCCCATTTGGCCCGCTCGGACGCATATCCCTCCTTCAGCTGTTCCATAGCGGCCAAGGCCGTTCTCAATTCATCCTTGGCCTTGGTGGTCTCGGCTTGTTGGGTTGCCAAGTCGGCACGAAGGTCCTTGAGTTGCACGGTTTGTCTTTGGTATATCTCATTACGATAACAAAGGGAGCACGTTAGTTGTGTTATTATAAAGTCCCAAGCTCAATATAAATATTCAACTTGGCACTTGGGGCTAATGGCTAGTTGATCTCGGTTTGCTATGAGGATGCGAAATTAAGTCCGGTTTAACTATGCTTTGCTTGAACCGGCCCTTGAGGGCTACAGTGCAGGAAAAATACAAGGTGTAACTCCTTTACCTCATAGCGGTCCTTCATACGGTTTACCAGGCCAGCTTCAAAGTCGCGGCTTGTGTAGAGCCGGTTCAGAAACCCGGAGTGGAGTTCTTGGGCAGAGAAGTTGTCATAAAATTTGACAGATCAGTTTCCCCTTATCTTTACTCATGGTGGCGACTCTTCCTTGGCAACATGTTTGGCTAAAGCGACCGGTTGGTTAGGAGCGGTGTAGCCGCGTCTGCCGTTACAATAACATCATCATTTTTGGCCGAGCTGGCGGATCGGGCGGTCTTCTTTGGGCTTGGTGCCTTCAGGCTCTGGCTCGGCGGTTCAATAATTACGACCCGTTACGTGGTGGGACTCGGTGGAAGCAGGATGCGAGGTTTCCACTTGGGCCTCGGTTCAGCTTCCGGCGGATCGAAATATCGTCTCGGTACAACTCGCCAGAGCTATTCTTAGCGACTTCAGGATTTCCGCCCTGTTGCTCTGGGGTTTTTTCCGGATCAGCATCTGCAGTAGGCTCAAGAGTTTTTGCTTTTTTACTCAAGCGAGCCTTGGTACTGCAGTGTTCAGAATTAGAGTAAGATAAAACGACCAACGCAACTATACACCGAATTGGTGGAACAGAGGTATGATACTTACCCTGCAGCAACTTTAAGCGGAGGCAGTTGCGTGGTTGATGAGCCGCCAGAGGAGTTGGAAGAAGCCTGGTAATACGGGTCAGACGGATTGAGAGGACATCGGAGGAAACCCTTTAAGGGATAACGTTTTTCAGGAGAACAAGTCACCTCTGGACGACGCTTCCGGGTTGGTGTATCTGGTAAACCGGAGGAGAGAATCTGTTGACCACTATGCCGGGTTGTACGGCGCTCTTCAGCCTGCTGTGTCTTCAAATAAGCATAGGAATGAGATTTTTTCACTTTCCGGACGGTATGACGAATTCTTTTAACCGCACGAGGTCGGAGTCGGAAGAGAGAAGGATTACCTCAACATGGTCGGCATGGTCTGGCTTCAAAGATCATCCTGGGGATTAAATTTGTCGATGAGGGAAGAATAAAAGGAACAAACTATAAGTAAGAGGAAACACAAGGTGGAGAGCCGGTTCTGGCGGCTCCCTCGTAAGAGATATCCACCTTTACCTCTGCTTCGATTCTTCATCTTCGGCGGATCGAGAAGACCCGGCGGTTTTCTTGCCAGCCTTTTTGGTAGCCTTGGACTTTATACGCGGAGCTCGGGCGGTTTGGTCCGCCTCGTATGAGCTGTTAGCCTGCGAGGTCACAAGGATTAATGAGTATCAACAAAGTATTAAAGGCCCGAAAAGGACGGTGGTAGAGCTTTACATGAAGCGGTTGGTTGGCAACACAGAGCAGCCAACCCGGTTAGGCTGCGCACGGAGATTGGTTCGTCAAGCATCCTCTTCTGATCTCTGTGACCTCAAGTTCAGTTATTGGTAATCCATGACGTCTTTGAGGGTCTTTGAGGCTGCCAGTATATTCGTGCATCAATCCGGGCCGGCGGCTTAAGGGCAAGATACCCCAAGAAACCCAGCATCGCACAAGGTCCACACCGGTTAGTCCATTGGCCATTAGAGCCCGGAGTTTAGTGATCTGGGGTGCAAAGTTCTTCCGTTCCGCGGCGGTTAAGCGTAAAGGCAGCGGATGATTGTTGCTGAGCCGGTGAGGACGGTAACCCGGCAAAGGATTCTCGTTGGCAGGAGCAGTGTTCCGGCAGTAGAACCAGGTTTGGTTCCAATCTTTTGGATGGCTGTGGTGTTTGGCGTGAGGAAAGTCCGCTTCCTTCCTCTTCTGGATTGAAACGCCGCCCAGCTCTGTGTTGGGACCATCAGAAAACTCCGTACGACGGTTCAAGTGAAAGAAATCCCGGAACAGCTCCACGGAGGGTTCTTCTTGAAGGTAGACTTCACAGAACACTTGAAAATTGCATATGTTTGACACGGAGTTGGGACCAATATCCCGTGGATGGAGTTGAAAAGCTGGCAAGGACATCCGGAAGAATTTTGATCCGGGTGGGCAGAATCCCGGTCTAGGTGCTGCACAAATACAATTACTTCTCCTTCTTGCGGAGTGGGAGGGCATTCGCATCCGGAACCCTTGCCAATGGAGGACATTCTTAGCAGCCAAAGCGCCGGTGGTGGCGTATCCGTTGAGTTGCGTCTCGGTGGCCTTAGACCGGACCCAATTACGCAGCTGCGGTGCGGGGCCATTCCGGAAGATCAAAAGCTGCGAAAGGGAACAGCGATTCACCGTTAAACGGCTCAGGCATATTATACAATGTTAAACCGGCAATTCGGCAGCTAGTTCCGATTCCGGTTTAACTGAGGGCTAATGGGGTGACAGGTTAGCTATCAGAAAGTTAAACCGCCAAAAGAGACAAACCTGAAAAATTTGCTAAGTATGGACAGAAACAGGTTTCACACGCGAATGGAAGTGATCTAGATCTACCGACGCTTTGATGAGAAAAACTTCTACGACCTATGCAAGCCTCATAAAACGCAGGAAGGTTCGGGCGTGCTAAACTAAAGGATCTGAGCGAAAAGGGAAGATGCATAAAGAGTCGAGTTTGACGCGAACGATCACCCGCACGGGATGTATGGTAATGCAGTTGAGTTATGCGGCCATGGCAGAGCAGGTATGAAGAAGCCGATATGAACACATATGAACTATGAGATGAACAGGATCTTCAGATGGGATCTTGGGTTTGAAAGGGACCTTACCTGATGAACAAAGCCGCGGAGGAGCGCCGGGAACTTCTGATACGATCAGGTTGATGCAATGCCCGGGCCGACGCGCGATTGAAAGGTTTGAGGCGGCGGTGAGCTTCAGGCTGGGGCGTCGCGAGGAAGGAGAAGAAGAAGAAGAAAAGGGCCTGCCGGTCTATTTATAATGGACGGAGCAATTAACGGTAGCGAGAATCGAGGAGTCAAAAAGCGGCGGATGGCGCAGCGATCGCCTCGATTTCCGGGATAGCATTAAATGAAAAGGGAATCTTACTGTTGGATTTCTTTATTAAAGATGACGTCAAGGCGCCATCTTGGCGATGGTCGGAGGCTGACGTCACGGCGGTTCAAGCAAATGGCGGTTTACGGAGCTTCCTGAAGATATCGGAGATTCACAGGCACCGGTTCAAGTCAATCTGGGGCCGAATGTTGGGGATATAACTACTAAGTGTAAACCGCCCTGAAGGGGTCGGGTTACCCTCATCCATGATCGTGGCCCACGGAGGAGGCCCAAAGCCCGAGGCGGATTAGGATCCATTCATGTAAACCGCCTTAGTCTTGTAACTTGAGTTGTAAGATAAGAGAAGAAGAGACCGGCCGGACACTTGTATGAGCGGATCGGGACTCTCAGAGACCGGCAGGCGACAACCCGTGTATATAAGGGGCGACCGGTGGCGGGTTAGAGACAGACAATTCGAGGCTTAGGCGAAGCTATTTCTCCCTAGTCGCCGAAATCACATCAATCCCATCACAACTAGACGTAGGCTTTACCTTCATCGAAGGGGCCGAACTAGTATAATTCCCGTGCCTTTGTGTCCGCTTTAACCCCTTTGAGTTAACCCGTACGATGGCCCTGCGACTAAGTCCTTTCACGAGGACATCTGCCGTGACAATTCCACGACATCATCCAACCGATCCAAAGCGTCCTGTCGTGCCGTCTCGTTGTCCGCTTCAACATAAGCAGCCACACGAGGTGAATCATGACGGATGTCACTGGGGAGAACCGCCTCCGCTCCATAAACCATAAAGAACGGTGTGTATCCGTGGACCTGTTAGGCGTAGTGTTGATACTCCATAACACGAGACGGTAGCTCTTCTACCCAACAACCCGGCGTCCTCTGCAAAGGGACCATAAGCGGGGCTTGATGCCTCTTAAGATCTCTTGATTAGCTCTTTCCGCTTGACCATTGGACTGTGGGTGTGCTCTTGAAGAAACATCTAGCCGGATGTGCTCACGTTATGAGAACTCTTTCATGGCACCTTTGGACAAGTTGGTACCATTATCTGTGATGATACTTTGTGTGGAAAGCCAAACGGAAAATCACCTTTTGATGAACTGAACACGCCGTAGCTGCATCACACTTGCTAACAGGTTACGCCTCCACCCACTTTGTAAATTTGTCAACCGCTACCAAGAGGTGGGTCTTTTTGTCCTTGGACCTTTTAAAAGGTCCAACCATATCCAGCCCCAAGTTGCAAATGGCCAAGTAATGGAATCATCCTCAATTCTTGGGCGGTACATGAGCATGTCTGGAAAACTTTTGGCAACCATCACATCGTCGACCAGATCTTCCGCATCGGCATGAAGCAGTCAACCAATAGAAACCGTGGCGAAATGCTTTAGCCACCAAGGATTTTGAACCTGCGTGGTGACCACAATCTCCTTCGGATCTCACGCAATATTTCATAGCCTTCCTCGGGGACACACAGCGTTGAAAGCGCCCGGATCTGCTGCAATGATGCAATTCCCCATTAATAATAGTCATAGACTTAGATCGCGGACTATCGGCCGAGCCAAGGTCTCCTCTTACGGTAACTCGCCCGGTTCATGTCGCAAGATAAAGCGGTGTCCAATCCGGAATTAAGCGTGAAGAGCTGCCACCAATTGAGCCTCCGGATTAGGAATAGCCAAATCCGCTTTCACCAGGGAGCTTAACCGACGGGTTGTGCAGTACGTCCAGAAAAACATTGGGCGGGACCGGCTTGCGTTGAGAGCCCAACCGGCTTAAAGCGTCCGCCGCTTCATTCCTCCGACGATCCACGTGGTCCACCTGATAGCCCTTGAAATGACCCGCGACGTTATCCACTTCACGACGATATGCAGCCATGAGTGGGTCCTTGGAATCCCAAGTGCCGGATACCTGTTGAGCTACTAGGTCCGAGTCCTTTGAAGCACTTAACCCGCTTAGGTTCATCTCTTTAGCCATCCCGGAGACCATGGAGCAAGGCTTCATACTCAGCTCCATTGTTAGTGCAAGGGAACATTAAGTGAAGAACATAACAAAACTTGTCACCTCGTGGGGAAGTTAGTACGACTCCAGCCCCCAAGCCCTCCAATTGCCTGGATCCGTCAAAATGGATGGTCCAATATGTGTGATCTGGCTTTTCTTCAGGTGCTTGCAACTCTGTCCAATCATTAATGAAATCCACAAGTGCTTGAGACTTTACCGCCCGTCCGAGGCACGTACTTCTGAACCCAAGGCCCAAGCTCTATAGCCCTTAGCAATCCGGCCGGTCGCTTCCGGTTTTGTATGATATCACCTAAAGGAGCGAAGCCTGACCACCGTGATGGGGTGCCCTTGGAAATATTGCTTCAGACTTCGGCTAGCCATAAAACCCCATACACTAGTTTCTGCCAATGCGGATACCTTTTCTTAGATTCAGTAAGTACTTCGCTGATATAATAAACCGGACGTTGAACCGGATGCTCCTTCCCTGCCTCCTTCCGTTCTACCACAATGGCCACGCTAACTTCCCTGGCATTAGCAGCAACATATAGCAGAAGCGGCTCCTTGTCAATGGGAGCGGCGAGCACAGGCGGGTTGGCCAATTGCCGTTTTAAGTCCTCCAACGCTTCATCAGCAGCTGGACTCCAGACAAACTGATCTGTCTTCTTCAGCATCTGGTACAAAGGGATGGCCTTCTCTCCGAGGCGGCTGATAAACCGGCTTAGTGCGGCAATCCGGCCTGCCAAACGCTGGACGTCGTTAATGCACTTCGGTTTAGCCAGGGAAGTAATAAGCCGTAATCTTCTCGGATTAGCCTCAATTCCCCTGTTGGACACGAAAACCCAATAACTTGCTCGCCGGAACACCAAAAACACATTTGGCGGGTTGAGCATCATCTTGTAAACCCTTGAGGTTGTGAAAGGTTTCCTTCAAATCGCCAATCGGTGTCTCCTTTTCCCTTGACTTGACCACAATATCATCCACATAGGCGTGCACATTACTGGCCGATCTGTTTATCTTGAGCAATTCTGTACACAATGACGATAAGTTGCTTAGGCGCTCTTGAGCCCAAAGGCATAGACACATAGCGAGAAGGCTCCAAAGGGGGTGATAAACGCCGCTTTCTCCTGGTCCTTAACTGCCATTTTGATCCGATGATACCCAGAATATCGTCCAAAAGCTCAAGCGCTCACAACCCGCAGTGGCATCAATAATCTGGTCAATGCGGGGAGGGCAAAGGATCTCGCGGACAAGCCTTGTTAAGATCATGTAATCCACACACATGCCAAGTGCCGTTTTCTTAAGAACCCGACACCGGATTAGCAAGCCATTACGGATGGAAAACTTCAACGATGAAACCAGCTGCTAAGAGCACAGCCACCTCCTCTCCGATGGCCTTGCGCCTTTCTTCGTTAAACCGGCGGAGAAACTGCTTCATCGGTTTGTACTTGGGATCAACATTAAGAGTGTGCTCAGCGAGTTCCTACGCTACACCTGGCATGTCAGAAGGTTTCCAGGCAAAAATGTCCCGATTCTCACGGATGAACTCAATGAGTGCGCTTTCCTATTTCGGATCCAGGTTGGCACTGATGTTGAACAGTTTGGATGAATCGCCAGGCATGAAGTCAACAAGCTTAGTTTCAGCTGCCGATTTGAATTTCAGGGCCGGATCATGCTCTGTGGTTGGCTTCTTCAATGGAGTCATGTCCGTCGGTTCAACATTGTCCTTATAATACTTCAGCTCCTCGGCGGCACAAACCGACTCTGCATAAGCTGCGTCACAGTCCTCACATTCCAAAGCGATCTTGCGGTTCCCATGAACCGTTATTGTCCCCTTGTAACCCGACATCTTGAGCTGCAGATAAATATAACAAGGCCGTGCCATGAATTTGGCATAAGCCGTCCGCCCAAATAGGCGTGATACGGACTTTGTATTTTTACCACTTCAAACATCAATGTTTCCGATCTAGAATCATATTCATCTCCGAAGGCCACTTCTAGAGCTATCTTACCAACCGGATATGCTGACTTGCCAGGCACCACACCATGGAACACTGTATTGGACGGTTTAAGATGTTTATCTGTTAACCCCATACGACGGAAGGTCTCATAGTACAGGATATTAATACTGCTCCCTCCGTCCATGAGTACCTTGGTGAACTTATAACCTCCCACACGAGGTGCCACTACGAGCTAGCTGACCCGGATTGTCCACCCGGGGAGGATGATCCTCTCTACTCCAAATAATGGCCTGCTCTGACCAGCGCAGGAAATGGGGCCCGGCCGGTTCAACAGTGTTGACTGCCCGCTTCTGAAGCTTCCGGTCTCACTTGTTTAAGCTGGTGGTGAAGACGTGATACTGCCCACTATTCAACTACTTTGGGTGGCTCTGGTAACCCGGCTGCTGCTGCTGCTGGCTGTAACCACCTTGGCTATTCTCGATTATTACGATTGCTATGTCCGCCGGAGCACCATTAAATCCTGAACCGGAATTTCCTGCAATGAAACCTGGTCCGGTTCTGAACCGCCGGAACCTGATCATACCGGAAAGCATTGGAATTCTTGAACTCCTGCATAATGTAGCAATCTTTCCGAGGTGGTTTCTTTGGTGTCTCCGTCGTCCGTGCTTGAGCATAGGTTGATTCGATAAATAGCTCAAGCGGTGCAGGTAGGATTATTAGCGCCGCCTCGATTCGGCCGTTTGCCCTTGCGCCGCTGACCCTTGTCCTGCGTGTTAGTGTTGGCCACGAAGTCCATGTTGCCATTCGCCTTACGCTTGCCTCCACCGTTACCTGCCGAGTGATGTTGCTGGCCCTTGAAGTTGCTGTTCTTTTTTCCCTTCCCTGTCTCGTCATCGCCGGACTCGGGATCCTTGGTACTATCGTAATCAGCACATTTTACTAAAGCGCCCATGAGAGTGCCCATGTCATTCTGGGAACCGCTTCATGCGCCCCAACTTCAACTTTAAAGGCGTAAACCGGGAATTACCCTCCAGGGTTATGATCGCAGAGTCAGCATTGATCCGGTGTGATGAATACAGGATTTCCGAAACACGGCGTACCCAACGGGTTGTTGACTCCCCTTCCCGCTGGACACAAGCCGCCAAGTCCACTACGGACATGGGCTGTTTACATGTATCTTTAAAATTCTGGATAAACCGGGTCCGCAGTTGGGCCCATGAACTGATAGAATTGGGTGGCAAGCTCTTCAACCAAATGCGGGCCGTACCTTGAGCATCATGGTGAAGTACTTTGCACATGCGGCCTCGTCCACATCCGGCATCACCATGGCCATTTCATAACTTTCTATCCATGCTACAGAGCTAAATCGGCAGTGTAATTTGGCACCTTGCGCGGACCCTTGAAATCTTTGGGCAAGCGCACATTGCGTAAAGCGGGGACGAGGCAAGGTACCCCCAAAGAGCTAGAGGAAATCCTAGGCTCGATCAAGATGGTTGGACGAACCGGCTTAGGCTGATATGCTTGATGTTGTGCTGCTAACTCGGCCTCCCTACGTGCTCGGGCCCGGTCCACTACCTCCTGGGCGTTATCGACACCACATGTCGGTGGTTGCCGCAGGCGCTTTTCCACGCCGTGCATTACCAATCTGGCGGTTCATCCACGTGCACCTGCTATAGCTCCGGCTTGGGCGGGGGTAGAAGTGGATCTGGTAATTATGTATGAATCGCCTCTGTTGAACTAAGGCTGTTCTAAGGAGCTCCTTAACCCGGCTGCGTCTCTACCGCCTCTGCGGTGAATCACCTTCAAGCTGGAATAGCTTCCAGCCCGCCGCGCGCTGCAACAAGGTTATCCATCGGATTGGAGTAGTGGCCGGAGGTGTTTGCACGACTGAGGTATCTTGGCGTTATGGCGAAGCGAATCTATCAAGCGAGGTTGAACCGGCGCATTCATCGAGCGCTTCCTTCCGGTTTCTTCTTTGGCGGATTACTGGTTCCGCCCGGGTGTTGAAAAGGTCTCTTCCTCCGAAACCTGAAGGCAAAGCAGGATCTATATTTCCTTTTCATGACTTCATGCGGCGTTACGATCCAACATGAGCCTATAAGCTGCGCATCTAAGCGGCCAGCTCTGCCGTCATCTGGCGTCGGCGGTATGGTAGATCCGTTTTAGCACAGGCGATTTGTTCCTTTACCTTTGCAATCTCCGCATTGTGGCGTCCTGATCCGCCGGTTAACCTACGCCACGCAGCGCAGCCAACACATCGAGCAGATCTGATAAAACTTGAAATTTGGTGGGCGCCTGCAGGGCCTCCTGCCCGGCGTGCCGTCGCCCGCTATTGAGCAGCCATCATCGCCGCGCAGCCGTCGAAGAATGAAGCACCGCTTGTGTACCTGCCATGAATATTCCAACCCGGTTGGGTAGATCGGAGGGTCGGAATCTGTCACCATCGGAACGACCTCCAATCCGGCCATCTTGTAGCTGATACAAAGATTCAGTTTCTCCGGTTGACGACTCGCCATCAGAGCAAATGACAGTTTCGGTGGATAACTCCCACAAAGGCACGCCTCACGGCCGGTTTAGCTTGGGCAGATCTCGTCAGACTGAGCCGTCTCGGCGAGGTCGGTACAGATGTCCGGCTCGAGCCCTGGCTCCCGATCTTGCCGATGAAAGCGTGGATGCCACCAAAGGGGACCCGGTATCCGTACTCGATTGAACCCGGTCTGGGGTCCCATCCTGCGTCGTTGATGTAGAGCTTGCGCGGCGACTCTTGGTCATCCGGCCCGACATAGCCTTGAGTCCTTCAAACTTGCCCTCCAAGATCATCAAACCATCGTGCGATAGCCCCACGGTGGGCGCCAAGCTGTCGTGGTTTTGTCACGGCAGATGTCCTCATGAAAGGACTTAGTCGTGGAGCCATCGCTACAGATTAACTTGAAGGGGTTAAAGCGGACGCACAGACACAAGAATTATACTAGTTCGGCCCCTTCGATTAAGGTAAAAGCCTACGTCTAGTTGTGATGGGATTGATGTGGTTTTCGATGACTAGGAGCAAATAAGCTTCTCCCTAGGCCTCGAGTTGTTGTCCTTGAACCGTCTCCCGGTCGTCCCCTTATATACATGGGTGGCGCCCGTCGATTGAAGAGTCCCAATCTCCGGTTCATACGCATCCGGGTTTGGTCTCTCTCTATTCCTAACTTATGATACAAGTTTACATATCGGGCCGGTTTTATAGCTACAGTTGCTAAACCGACTACAGGCCTTGGGCCCTTACTTTCAGGCCTCTTGGGCTTCTACACTGTTGATTTACTGATGAAGTTAACCCGGCCCAGATAGGCCGGTTTACGCCCTGTAGTGATATCCCCAACAGCTAGGGTTACATAGAGTCGGTTACAATGGGAGGAGATCTTCATATCATATCGCCAAGCTTGCCTTCCACACCAAGGTAAGTCCTATCCGGACACGGGACGAAGTCTTCAATCTTGTATCTTCATAGTCCGGGAGTCCGGCCAAAGGTCATAGTCAGGCCGTTCGGACACCCCCTAGTCCAGGACTCCCTCAGTAGCCCCTGAACCAGGCTTCAATGATGACGAGTCCGGCGTGCAAATTGTCTTCGGCATTGCAAGGCGGGTTCCTCCTCCAAATACTCCATAGAAGATGTTGAACACAAGGATAGTGTCCGGCTCTATAAAATAAGTTCCACATGCCACCATAGAGAGAATAATATCTACACAAATCTAATCTCTTTGGCGTACTCCATGGCGTGACATCACGCCATACGGCCAAAGCCTTTATTGAATCGTTTCTTGTTCCACCTCATCGCATTTAGCGAGGCGGTTTCCTTGGCACGTCTTGTCAAAGCAGAGATCGTGTCCCCTTATTCCGGGATTCTCATCAATACGGGCGTGGGTAACCCAACTGTGCCTTTGGTATGACTCCCTAATTGAAAGCGAGTCCCAAACGGTTACGGGGAGGGCTCTTGGTATTCAACCTCTTTATAAAGAGACCAAGGCTCGACTCCTTTTAACTCGATCAAATCCGCCCCTCGCCTTGAGCTCCAACATCCAGAGCTCCAGCTTTAGGCGCCTCGGACCTTTGACGATGTCCGGCTCCGACCTTCAAGGCCGGTGGGTGCCTTCCTCCTTTACGGAAGAAGACGTGCGAAAGCTGAGAGATGCCAGGTATCTGATCGGTGAATTCTCACATAGGCTGCCTGCTCAAGGGCAAGACATTCCCACTCCCCAGCCCGGTGAGAGCGTGGTGTTCACATCTCACTTCCTTCGGGGGCTAGGCTTCCCGATTGATCCTTTCGTGAGGGGACTTATGTTTTATTACGGGCTGGAATTTCACGACCTAGCTCGAGTCCATCCTCCAAATCTCATCGTTCATTGTCATGTGTGAGGCCTTCCTCCATATTACTCCTCACTTGGATTGTGGCTGAGAACCTTCAAGGTGGAACCGAAGATAATCGAGGGCAACCTGTTGAGTCTTGGAGGAGTTATCGTAAGCAAGATGGCCCGACGCTCCATGGCCCGAGGGCTCTTTCCAAGAGGAGTTCGCCATGGCAGCAGGACTGGTTTTACATCACAGCCCCCAGGGGTACCACATGGGTGGCGCCACCTGCTTTTCGCTCGGGTCCCCCACCACGGCTAGCGTCATGGGTCAATGAAGGGCTTATCTGGGGGCCGTCCAAACACGTGCCCTTGCTGCAGGACCGCATTCGAGATCTCCTAGAAAGAGATATCAACTTGACCGTAGTGGTGCAAGTCATGCTGATTCGCCGCACGCTGCCCTGCAAACGTCGCCCTCTCCGCCCGTGGGAATTTAATCCGGAGGGACCGCGAGTCCTCCAACACTTTATGGGCACGACGCCCGTGGAGATGTCCAAATTGTTCTTCGGATCACAGGCAAGGTGTCCGGATTTGTCCGAGGACGCAGGTCTGAGCTGCAATCGCCCGGATGCTCAAGTAAGTAGTCCCGTATTTGGACATGCCATCCGTATTTTCATCACAAAATTACCCTTAACAGAGCTACCCCTTGAACAGGAGTGGATAGCGAAGGCAAATCTTATTAGGTGTCCAGCCCCCTGCCTGAGACCGTGCCGGATGCTGTGTTAACCAGGATGCTGGAGGTCGTGCTTTTGGCAGAAGGCGAAGGGGGGAACCAAGGAGCTACCGCCTCCGCGAAGGAGGCTATTAGGAAGGGAGGAATCAAAAATTCCCCCGACCAGGGAAAGAAAAGGACTGCCTCTGAAGACCCGGAGGATGGCCTCAAAGCAGGGAAGAAATCTTCGCCCGGAGGTCCGCGCGGAGAATGCCCCGGCCGCATTGCGCCCTCAAGGGGATCAGCTCTCCCCCGAGCCGTAAGTAAAGAGAGGGGTTCCAAAATGAATGACATTCCTGTTTTATTTCTGAGGAAGATAACCGAAATATTACCTTGAAGTTCGGATCTCGACCCTTCTCAGTGAGCTCATCTTGAGGATCTTCGTCCGGAGATGATGGAGAGCGAAACGCCTCCCCTTGTTGCACCGTCTCACGAGGCAGGCAACCCCGAGGTCTTGTCTCGGACGGTTTTTCCAAGTCCGGACCCTGAAAAAGGCCGTCAGGCTAATCCGGCACCTTCTGGTGCTTGTGATCCGGAGGGCTGAAGGATCTGCTCGAGAAGCGTCCATCTCGGAAGAACACCGTATGTTGATGAACATGGTGATTGGAAGGATTTCATCCATGAAGCGGACTGTCTGAGGCCGCCAAGAGTTTCTTGACGAGGCTTTGAGGTCGTAAAAGGTGTACCTTTTGGTAGAGCCGCATATAAAATGCGCCCTGTATAAATAGTAGCCCCTGAGACTCTGTGTGTCGTCAAAAGTGATGGCGCGCAGAGGATCATAACCCCAGGTATAATATGTCACCTATGTTGTGAAGGTGGCGAGGCGTTCGGTGGCTAGACGGACTGAGGAATCTGCCGAGCTAAAGCGGCAACTTGACGTGGCGGATGCCGACATCGCGCTTGTAAATAAGCGGCTAGATGAGGCACAAGGTATGTTCCAAAGACATCTGATAAGAGGAGTTTGGTGCTCGTGCCTTATAAGATATGTGCTTAATGTAGATAGTGTTGTTGCCATGGAGAACCTTCGGGCGGAACTTGCCCGAGCCAAGGAGCAAGCAAGGGAAAGTGATGCGGCTCACGTTAAGGCGGCTGAAGAGCTAATAGACGAACAGGCTGCTCACTGCCAGAGCAAGAAAGTAATAGCCGAGATGGCTATAAAATTGGAGGATCTTTGTCGACCCTTGATGAAATTTCTTGAACAAGGAGATAAAGGCGGCTCGGAAGGATCTTGAAAAGATCACTGCCGAAGCCAAGGATACTCGCTCTGCAATGAGAGCTATGAAGGACGAGCTACGTCAGGCCGGAGATATCACGGCTGGGAAGCCCTATATGCTGCGGATGAAGTTCGGGGACCCCAGGTATGCTCCGTTAGACCGGCAGTGGAGTGCGGAAAACACTTATCTGGATTTGGCAGCTAGTGCGGCAGACGCGACCGAACACTTCCGCCGCCGAGGTGACCATGGATTGGAAGAGCTTTTTGGTCGCAGTTCCACAATCCGAGCGCCCACTTTTGGTATCCGACCGTTTGGCCGCTGGCGAGTTGAACAGGTTATCCGGACTCGCCATGAGGTATGTTCTTGCGAGTAAATACTGTGGCCGGAGAAGCCGGAGCCGAAGAGTTATTTTGGCTTGGTGCAGCAGTTCCTTGGTTCGGTGCCGCATGTTGATGCAATGAAGAGGTCGGCGTGCATAGAGGGTGCACAGATGGCTCTTGCCTGTGTCAAAACATATTGGGCGGATATGAAGGCCAGTGTTGTTGCATCCCGGGATTCGGACGAAAGCCGAGTACCTGCCAAGCACTACTTTGAGGAAGTTCTTCATGGCGCTCGTTTAATAGAGGCGCAGTGCTCGAAGGATGTTGTGTTCGAATAGCATGTGCTATTGTAAAACGAATATTTTGATAGAATATAAAAGCTTTTTATACTTGTGCTTGCAAGAATTATAACGCCTCCTGTGCGGCCGTTAATGTATATGTGTATATAACCTGAAAGATGGCAGTCGTTGGCTTCAGCCCCCACGCAGATAATGCGGGGGTGTTTGCAAAAAGGCGCCTTTTCACACTTAATCCAATGTCTTGGTCCTATAAACGAGGTGATAAGCGCAGTTTAACTAAACAACCGGACTATAATGCTTTATCACTTTCACTTAGCCATAGGAGTTTGACGGTGGGCCTCTTGAATAGCCCTAGGGGCACCGCGCGCTTTCGCCAATTGAGGGCGCGTGTGTACTGACCGGAAGCGGCCCTTCCTTAATGCGGAGGAATCCTAAAGATTCCGAAAGTCATCAGTGGTTGACCAGTCTCTCGCTATATCATGACGAGACAGTTTTCGGCTTTCTCTCTTGAGGTGCTTTCGCTTTGGCGGCGAACCGGGCACAATCGCGGTAGTTCTCCAGTGCCGCCTTAGCCGATAGAGCGGAGCGTAAGGCAGCAAAGCACGAGGCAGGCAGACCCAACATTTGACCAAAGACATGATTCGGAGCTGATGCATATAAGGCCAAACTCGCGACGCCGAACACTCCCTAAGGTGTTCGGTCTTTATGAAGACGGGCCGAACAATAGCCCTTTGGTAAAAAGCCCCTGGTGTCCAGGTATGTGCAAAATTCTAGCGTGGCCACATGCCAAGACGCCAGCCTCCTTCTCGGTTATGGTGAAAACCGGGGGATGTGATCAACAAGAGACAGTAAGAAAGGTTTACGCAGGGTCTTAATCTGAAAAGAATCCTTAGAACGTGTCCCTACTGCACGTCTGTGTCTGTGTCTCCGTTGTGCCGTATCCTGGACGGGCGTAGCACGGTGTTTGTCTGCAAAAGAGAGGGACTTAGTGAAAAATAATCATGCGAGAAATCTATATTAGAATAAACAAAATATAACACAGAGGCATGAGTAAGATTGGGTCGTATTGTCTCCTGGTGTAAACACGCGGAGCCCCTTGTACAGGTTTATGCGGCTGTTAGGCCTTTGTATGTTTACGCCGGACTTGTCGAACCGTGTCCGGGGTAGCGAAGCTGGATTAGTGTGCGGCTGTCAAGGCGGCCGCACCATTATCCGTACTTCGGGGATCAATTGATATTTCCCCTTAATGAGATGATGCCTCGCGGACCGGGCATTTCGAGTGTGAGGGATGCATAATGCGGTATTGCTTTAAAGCGGGCGAAAGCTTCACGTCCCAGTAGCGCTTGATAGCGACTTATGAATCGGGCGATGTGAAAGGTTAGCTTTTCGCTTCGGAAGTTGTCGGGTGAGCCGGACATGACTTCTAACGACAGGGAACCCATACTCTGGGTATCTGGGCCCGGCGTGATTCCTTGAAAGGAAGTGTTGCCATGGCGAACTGTTGCGGGGTTTACCCCCATTTTGCGGATTGTGTCTTGATATAACAGGTTTAGGTCACTCCCGCCGTCCATTAGGACTTGTGTAAATTGGAGTCCGTCAATAATCGGATCCAAGACCAAGGCAGTCCAGCCTGCGTTCCGGATACCTCTGGAGTAATCCTGATGGTCGAAGGTAATTGGTTGTAGCAACCAGTGGCGGTGCTCCTCTGGGGCGGGCCGTGTGGCGTTTATCTTCGTGGGCGCCGTTCTGTTTTTCCCTTTTGTCACCTGAAGTGAATTTACTGTTTTGACTTCTTGTGGGAACTTCTTTTGTTCTCCGGTGTTCTGCTTGTGGGGTGCATCGTCATCCTCGCTTGGTGTGTCGAGCCCCTTGTGTTCGGCATTGTGTTTGCCGGACTGCTTGAAGACCCAACAATCTCTGTGGGTGTGGTTTGCAGGTCTCCCGGGAGTACTGTGGATTTGACATAGTTTGTCCAAGATTTTGTTGAGGTTGGATAGCTCATCCCTGTCATCTTTGAAGCGGCTTTTCTGATTTTGCCGAGAGCTTTTGAATCCGGGCGTTATTTGCCATGCTCATCGGGCTGTTGTCCTTGATCCGTAGCAGTTCTTTATTCTGGTAGCGGTTTCCTGTTCCATCTCACGAGTTCGGACGTATTGGTCATTTGGTGCTGCTTCTTGCAAACCAGCTATCCTCTCCTGCACAAAAGTGGGTCATGAGGCTTGTTAATGCGGCCATTGTTCTTGGCTTTTCTTGGCCGAGGTGTCTGGCGAGCCATTCGTCTCGGATGCTATGTTCGAAAGCTGCTAGGGCTTCGGCGTTCGGACAGTCGACTATTTGATTCTTTTTAGTAAGAAATCTGTTCCTGAGTTTCCGGGCTGACTCTCCGGGTTGTTGAGTTATATGACTCAAATCGTCTGCATCCGGGGGTCAGACATAGGTCCCTTGCAAATTTGCCCGGAAAGCATCCTCGAGCTCTTCCCAACTTCCATGGTGTTTTCTGGGAGGCTTTTAAGCCAATGCCGGGCTGGCCCTTTGAGCTTAAGGGGTAAGTATTTTATGGCGTGAAGGTCATCTCCTCTGGCCATGTGTATATGGAGGATATAATCCTCGATCCAGACTCCAGGGTCTGTTGTTCCGTCGTATGCTTCTATGTTTACGGGCTTGAATCCCGCTGGAAATTCGTGATCCAGTACCTCATCGGTAAAACATAGGGGATGTGCGGCGCCCCTGTATGTAGGTGTGCCGCGATGTTCGGATATTTTTTTGCGTTGCATTGCTCAATGGAGCTTGCTTTCTTGGCCCGTAGATGGATCTGGTTGGACCGGTTTTCTGATGCGAATCCTTGGGCGGCTCGGGTGCCGCATTGAATGCGGCGCCCTTTGTTGATTGAGGTCGATCGTGGGGTCGTCTATCCGACCTGGTGACTTCCTTGTTTTTTGATTGTGGGGGCTCTTGGGCCTGTTCATCAAATTCCGGTAGTAATTTCCGCTTCGGATAGCTCTTTGTGTGATGACTGTTGCCGTACTTGTGTGCGATATTGAGTACTTTGATCCATCTTATTCTGATTGCATCTTCTGCTGTTTTGAGCTTCCGCTTCTGATTTTTCAGGCTACGCGAAGTGGCGACGAGCCTTTGGTGGAGGTTCTGGTGCTCCAGCGACTTGTCCGGCGTGAGATCGTCCAGACCATTATCTTTGCTGGGGACAGATTGTTCGGTTTGTCCGCCTTGTTTGGGCGGTTGCTCGATGTCATGTTCGTCTTCCGTTGATTCGCCCTGCTCCATGGCTGGGTCTCTATCGAGGTGGGGCTTGGCGCGGCGCTTACACCACCGCTTTGATTGTTTTTCGAGGGAACGATCCCTGGTTCTGCCCTTTTGGTCCTCGCCGTTGCTTCTTTTAGGTGTGTCCACCATGCATACATCGTGTGATGAGGTGATTGTGCGGCGCTCTATAGGTGCTTGTTCTTTGTCGTCTCCTTCATCGGCGTCCATACCGTCAATGTCTTCGGAGTCGAAGTCGAGCATGTCGGTTAGGTCGTCGACAGTGGCTACGAAGTCGGTGGTGGGTGGGATTTGAATTTCTTCATCGTCCGCATCCCAACCTTGCTGACCATAGTCCGGCCAGGGCTCTCCTGACAAAGAGAGAGACTTTAGAGAATTCAGGATATCGCCAAAGGCGAAGTCTTGAAAGACGTCCGCGGCGGTGAACTCCATGATCGGGGCCCAATCGGGCTCGATCGGAAGGGGTGCAGAAGATTCGGAGACCGGACAGGAGTCCGGTACCTTGGAGTCACAGGCCTCGCAAGGGACTAGGTTGATATTCGGCTCTATCGCCGTAGAGATTGCGGCTCCTGGGGCGGCGTCCAACCGTCCGTCCCCGACTGGCGCAGTCGGCTCCGAGCTAATGGTTGGAGTGGGCACCTGAGCGGCGCTCTGGGCGTTTTCCGGCTGCAGAGCTAGATCATGCCCATCGTGATAGTCTGTGGTAGCGCTTTCGGCCGTGGCTCGAATCCATAGAAGATCAAGTCCCAGCGGATGTTGGCCGTGTAGTTTAAACTTCAAACCTGACACGATGGCCGGGCGTAAGCTTCCGATCTGCTCCGGATGGCCAAGCGGATGGCTCGCGGTCTTGAAGCCGCCGAATACGAAGATCTGTTCGGGGAGAAAAGTCTCACCCTGGACCACGTCGTGGTTGATGATCGAAGAAGCCACCGGGCCTAAAGGTGACGACATAGAGGAACTCTCAATGAAAGCACCAATGTCGGTGTCAAAACCGGCGGATCTCGGGTAGGGGGTCCCGAACTGTGCGTCTAGGCGGATGGTAACAGGAGACAAGGGACACGATGTTTTTACCTGTGTTGGGGCCCTCTCGAAGGAGGTAAAACCCTACTCCTTCTTGATTAATATTGATGATATGGGTAGTACAAGAGTAGATCTACCACGAGATCAGAGAGGCTAAACCCTAGAAGCTAGCCTATGGTATGATTGTTGTTCGTCCTACGGACTAAACCTCTCCGGTTTATATAGACACCGGAGAGAGCTAGGGTTTCACAGTGTCGGTTACAATGGGAGGAGATCTACATATCGTATCGCCAAGCTTGCCTTCCACGTACGCCAAGGAAAGTCCTATACGGACACGGGACGAAGTCTTCAATCTTGTATCTTCATAGTCCGGGAGTCCGGCCAAAGGTCATAGTCCGGCCATCCGGACACCCCCTAATCCAGGACTCCCTCAGTAGCCCCTGAACCAGGCTTCAATGACGACGAGTCCGGCGCGCAAATTGTCTTCGGCATTGCAAGGCGGGTTCCTCCTCCCAATACTTCATAGAAGATGTTGAGCACAAGGATAGTTTCCGGCTCTGCAAAATAGTTTCCACATACCACCGTAGAGAGAATAATATTCGCACAAATCTAATCTGCTGACGTATTCCGTAGCGTGACATAATGCCACAGCCAAGCCTTTATTCGAATGGTTTTACTGTCCTACCTCAGCGTGTTTAGCGAGGCGGTTTCCTTGGCACGTCTTGTCAAAGTAGAGATCGTGTCCCCTTATTCCGGGATTCTCATCAATACGGGCATGGGTAACCCAACCGCGCCATTAATCACGGTGCTTGGGAGATAAGCAAGTTTTACTAGGCTGGTGGGGGCACATAGTTTCGGCCGCCCATATAAGGGGATAAGAATCCACCCTTTCCATCTACGCCTTCCTCCTCCTTCGCTTATCTATTCCTGCGCACTCGAGCTCCAGCGCCCAAGTCCGCACTTCCCACCTCAACCTTCTCCAATCATGTCCGGAGCGGGAGGCAGGTGGATGGCCTCCTACATTACGGAGGGGCAAATCAAGAAGCTGAGGAAAGCCGGATACTTCTCCAACGACATCGCGCACCGGCTTCCAGATGAGGGGCAGCTCATCCCCACCCCCAGGCCCCATGAGAGGTTCGTGTTTCTCCCCCATTTCCTCCACGGACTGGGCTTTCCCCTTCACCCATTTGTCCGGGGGCTCATGTTCTACTACGGCCTGGATTTCCACGATCTGGCCCCAAACTTCATCCTCAACATCTCGGCGTTTATCTTCGTGTGTGAGGTCTTCCTCCGCATCCAGCCCCACTTCGGCTTATGGCTGAAGGTCGTGGGCGGCCGACAAGCGGAGTGCGGAGGCGCCATGTTGGGAAAGATGCCCAACGTCACCTGGCTCGAGGGCTCCTTTGTGGAAACCATCTAAGGGTGGCAATCAGGGTGGTTCTACATCACCGAGCTGCGTGACCCTGAATGGGCAGCGGCCCCTGAATTCCAATCTGGCATCCCCACACGGCTCACCTCCTAGAAAGAGACGGGCCTGTCGTGGGGTAATCCGGAAGAGGTGACCGGACTCCAAATCTGCGTCCAAAACTTGGTGAACAAGAAGGTTAAGCTTGTCAGCATGATCCAGGTCATGCTCTTCACGCGGATCACTTCCGTGTCAGCGGCGGGCTTTCAACTTGTGGGAGTTCGACCCGGATCAGTACCAAACTTTGTCCAGGCTCTTGACACTGGCATACGAAGATGCAGGAAGGTGCTATTCAAGAGCTCGAGAGGTTCCCCATCCATTACCGAGGATCGCGGATTCGCATAAGCGCCAAGCCAGCCTTGATAGCTTCGTTTACCCTTTACGAGGATACTCGTTTTCCATAGTTTGATTCTATGTGGGATCTAAGCTCCGCTCCTTTGACAGGGCCCGGAAGAAAAGCGTCAGGGCCAGTTTAACTGTCCGGCTCCCTTACCGAAAGGCCTAGCTGATGCAGCTTGGCGAAAGCTGCTGGCCCGGCACCTCACGTGGTGCTTGGGAGAAGAAACCAAGAAAGAAGGCCACGGGAACTTCGAAGAGCTCCCGGCGCTGGTGGTGTCGAACTCATCGCTTTGGCGACCCCAAAGCGCACTCCTCCTCCGAAGACGATGAGGAGGAAGAAGCCTCTCCCCCTCAAGCGGGGGGAGGAAAGAAAAGAAAGGCCGCCCCAACTGGGGAGGCCGGAGGGTCCAAGAAGGGGAAGACCCTTCTTGGGACCTCGCCTCCGGCGCCCGGCACGGGCGGAGAGGAGTGCCATCCAGGGGCCAAGCCCACAGCCAAATCGTAAGTATCCGGATACAAGAATAGTTCATCAGCGTTCCTTTATTTGCAGTACCTTGACGCCTTGAATATAATCATGCAGTCCGCCCAAGGCTCAGCTCGGCGTTTACGTCGGCGGCTCCCCAGATTCGTCGGATGTGAATAGTCTTTCACTCCCGGCGGCTACCTCCCGCCCCCTACCGGGCGATGCCGAGGTGGAGTCCCAAAGAGGCTAAACCAGGAGGAGGTGATCCGGAGGCGCCCGCAAAGCGACCTCCGGACTCCAGGCCCAAAGGATAAAACCCCGGAGGGATCTAAGTCCGCCCCTGGGCCGACACCGCACGGAACCTTGGTGGCTCCAGTCCGGCGAGAGGCCCCTCGCAAGAAGGGCAAGCCCTCGACACCGGCGGCCTCCGTCAAGCCCAGGAGGCCGGACAATTTGCCGGAGAGGTGCTTAACGGCGCCTCCATCCAGAGAACACCACCACAGTTATGAGTGCGGTGATCCGGAAGGTTCGATCCGCCAAGAAGCGGTGGCAGAAGCTGTGCCAGCCTTCTAACAGGCTTTGAGGTATGTATTTAAAACATATAAAAATATTACCGCATAGACGGTAGCCTGATGCTCAGTTTGGTGTTAGGAAAGAAAAGCGGGACTGAGGATCTAAAAAGATATACTGTGAGAGTCTAACATAAATATGTCAATATGGGAATGCAGGCTGCATTTCTTGACCTCTGCCCGCCTTGACTGAGGTCGATGCATTGAAGTAGAGCCTCGAGCGGTCCGAGAACAAGCTCGGCCGTGCCAAGAAGCAGCTCAAGGAAAAGGAAGGTAGGTAGTACCTTATGTAAGTATATAAAAATACCTGGTTGCAAATAATGACAGGACCAATGTGAATATTACAGGGGCCACAACCGAGGTGGCGGCCCTGAAGGCAGCGCTATCCAAGGCCAAAGACAATTTGGCCGTGGGCGCCTTGGCGAAAAAACAAAAGAGGCGAGTGGCGGAGAGTGCGGCAAGAGCTCGATGCTCTCGTGAAGAAACACGAGAGTTTAGAGCTTGACTCCAAGACTCGAGAGTCTCGAGCTTGCTCTCGGCGGCGGCCAAAAGCGCCAAATCTGCCAAGGCCGAAGCCCAAACGGCCCTCCAGGAAATTGAGGCGATGAAAAAGATAGCGGCGGGTAAGGCATTCTTTATGCAAAGCAAGCACGTGAAAGTAAATTACCTATTACTTACCAGTCCGGAGCTCTCCGGGGCGATTCGCGAATCTGCCCGCAGTGTATCCGGCCTTGCCCGCATTCTACCGGGCCGAGGAGGGAGCTCGACGGAGAAGGTGTTACGGTCCCGGTATGTTGAGGCGGACACCCAAGGTGCCTGGCGACCAGCTGAAGCAACTGGTCGAGCTCCATAAGGCAGCGAGCAGGCCATGAAGGGCCTTATAGGCCGGTGTGGCCTAGGGAGTCCATGCACAGGAGCTACTTTTGGGCTGGCGTTGGTGGTGGATGCGTCCATGGCTTGAAGTCATCAAAGCGCTCCGTATGCATCGAGAAGGCGCCAGTAGAATACTTGCCCGATGTAAAGTGCCTTTGGGGCAAGGCTGGATCTTTGAGAAGGCTGGTGAAGGATGGGCCACCAGAGGGGAAGGAGCATCGCAGGCCCGAGATGTACTATGAGGGCGTCCTGAAGGGTGCCCGCCTTGTGGCGAACGAATGTTCCAAGGATTTAATTTTTGAGTAAACTCGCTTATGTTTGTCCTGTGCGCTGAAAACTCGTTCATATGCACTAAGCAACGCCTTTTGAAATTAAAATATTAACTTCTGTGCGGCCGTTTATTAAATCTGAGAGATGCAAGTCGGCTTGACCTTTATGCCACGAGTCTTTGGGGTGTTGGGAATAAACCTGGCGCTCTTGTTTCCCATTCTTGGGTCCTTGAGGGAGGCGCTCAGCACCGCGAACAAGGAAATCGGACTTATAATGCTTTATCACTCTCACTTAGCCATAGAATTCTATAATTTTAAATTTCGGCGAAGCCCCTAGTATTCGGAAGACCGAGTTCGGGGCACTATCCACGCCTAGGCCGGATAAATCCAGCTCCTCGCTCTAATCGGCATAAGTCTTTAGGGACTCGAAAAACCTCTCGAACAGCGACCGGTCTCTCGCCCTATCATGACGGTCAGTTTTAGCTTTCTCTACTGAGGTGTTAACCCAGCTCAAGCTGAGGCACAATCGCAGTAGTTCTCCCAGCGCTACCTTAGCCGATATAGCGGAACGTAAGGTACCAAAACATGGGAGCCGGGCAAACCCATCTATTGACCCAAGACATGATTCGGAGCCGATGCATATAATGCTATAAGTTCGGGGTGCCGCACTCATGAGAGTGTTCGGTCTTCTCACACCGTATTCTGGGGTGCTGAAGCCCCTGGTGTATTAGTCGTACCAAAGTGTACGGTTGCATAATGTCATGACTGAACATATTTATATGAAAAATGAACGCAATAATAGACAAGAGCTATGTATTGTTAATTGAAGGGCTGCTATGAAAGCAGAACGATACAAAGAGTGCGATAAGCAAGAGATGGGATTTTTTAACATGTCCCCCTCCAGGGGCAAGCTGCGAGACTTTAAGTAAGATAGGTATTTAGCTCGTTATAGAGACCACCTGGACTTTCAACGTGGCTTGCTATCTCCCTGGCTGTTGCATCATGTGTTCGGCGAGTGTACTGCCGGACAGGCCTTCCGAAGAGTGGATTCCTGGAAGTAAGAAAAGAGAAATGACAAAATCGGGAACCCCTAGTGCGGTTGAGCCGCATTCTGGGCATGCCGTGGTTGTGCCCCTCCCCTTATGCCCATGGTATTTCCAGAGCGTAATTATGTACGCGTGGTACTGGTTTCGCAATCTCGCGGCGGCTGGGGTTGGGGCCGCCTTGCTATGCTTGCTCGGAATGTGCAGACGGTCTTGTTGTAGAGTTACTCGGCGGCGCTTGACGGTGTCACGGGCGTTTAACGGCCGGACTGGAGAATTGCCTTGAAAGGCTACTTTGTACTTCCGCCCGCGAGGGCCGCCGTGTGCTCCTCTGTTCGGAGAGGCGTTCGGTGTTTCCATTGACCGTAATGACTCCTCGAGGGCTGGCATCTTGAGCTTGAGGTATGCGTGGTCTTGGCACTGCATTGAACTTTACAAATGCGGTTCGTCTGATAGGGCGTGACGTGATAGCCACTGCGAGCAGGACTATGTCGAAGATTAACTCCTCGCTTGAAATTATCCGGGGATCCGAAGACCACCTCGAGTGTGTAATCGAGCACATCTGACAGGGCCTCTACACAGTATGGCGCCTTTAAAGGTCGCGTCTTTGTGGGTTTAATCCTTGAGGATCTATGCCCATTTTTCGCATTGTATCCTGATAAAGCGGAGTTCAGAATCTTCTTGCCGCCGTCCATGAGGACTCTAGTGAGGTGAAATCCGTCAATGATTGGGTCTAGAACCAATGCGGCGAATCCGCCGTGACAAATGCTAGTGGGGTGGTCCCTTCGATCAAAAGTGATCGGGCAAGAGGACCATGGGTTGAACTTTGGGGCGACTGGCTCCAACGCGCATATCGTCCTGGCGCACGCTTCCGCTCACTTTTGGGGATGTGGGTTGCGTATATCATGTTCACCGTCCGCACTTGCGGGGGGAAGCCCTTCTGTCCTCTGTTGTTCAGCGGCCGGGGCTCCTCCTCGTCATCGCTACGCAGCCCCTTGTCTCTGGTTTCGGCACTTAACTTGCATGCCTGCTTGAACACCCAACAGTCCCTGTTGGTGTGGTTGGCTGGTTGTTGAAGTGCCGTGTATCGCACGAGCGATCGAGTATCCGGTCCTAAACTGGGCCGGGCCCGGGGTATTTCTTTTGAATGGCTTTTTCCGCTGGCCGGGTTTAGAGCCTCTGAATCCGGCATTAACTGCCGTATCCTCGATGTTATGCGCCCGTTAATGCGGCGCTTGTGCTTGATACGGCCGACCTGCCATTGTTGTCCTTGGTATCTGAATTACGAGGGCTCTTGGTCATGTTATTACTACGAGCTAGCTAGCTGTCTTCTCCCGCGCAAAAGCGGGTCATGAGTGTTGTGAGGGCTGCCATGGATATCGGCTTTTCCTGTCCAAGGTGCCGGGCAAGCCATTCGTCACGGATGTTATGTTTGAAGGCTGCGAGGGCCTCTGCATCCGGACAGTCAACTATTTGATTTTTCTTGGTTAGGAACCGTGTCTAGAATTGTCTGGCCGATTCCTCTAGCTGCTGAATTATGTGGCTTAGGTCATCGGCGTCTGGTGGTCACACATAAGTGCCACAGGAAGTTGTCAAGGAATGCGGATTCGAGGTCCTCCAAGAACCAATTGAATCTGCTGGCAAGCTGTTAAGCCAATGCCGAGCTGGTCCTTTAAGCTTGAGTGGGAGGTATTTTATGGCGTGTAGATCATCATCGCGGGCCATGTGCATATGAAGGAGATAATCCTTGATCCATACCGCAGGATCTGTTGTGCCATCGTATGATTCGATGTTTACGGGTTTAAACCCTTCGGGGATTTGATGATCCATTACTTCATCTGTGAAGCATAGTGGGTGTGTGGTGCCTCTGTACTGGGCTATATCACGACGTAGCTTATATGAGCTTTGCCTGCCCTGTTCAGCCTGGCCGTATTTGCCATATCCGACGTGACGGTTATCGTCACGTGTCGTGGGGCGCCCATGCGATCCGTAGATCGATCTTGTTTGCCTTGCCTAGTCCTCCAATATGTCTCACAGTGCAGCGCGTTTCCCGTGCCTTGGTACTTTTTGGCGGGGGTGTGGCTTGAGTTGAGGTCGAAAAGGCCTCTGTCATGACCACGGGTGGCGATCGGCGCATCATACGCTGGTGATGTAGGTTTAGTTTCTTCCTCCTCTAGTTGGGGTAGCAGCCTGTGCTTTGGGTAGCTCTTGGAGGGGCGTTCGAGTTTATACTCTTCGGCAGCAAGGACTTCCATCCATCTGTCGGCTAGCAAGTCTTGGTCAGCTCTAAGTTGCTGTTGTTTTCTCTTGAGGCTGCTTGCCGTGGCCATGAGCCTGCGTTTGAAACGCTCTTGTTCGACGGGGTCCTCGGGCACGACAAATTTTTCATCGTCAAGGCTTGCTTCGTCTTTGGAGGGAGGCATGTAATTATCGCCCTCGACCTCTCTGTCTGCCGCTCTCTCATGAGTGCTGGCTTCTCCATCCTCCTGCGCTGAATCCTCTTTGGAGGGTTGCCTTCGGACCTTTGTCCGAGTGTTATTGTCTCCGGTGCGGACTACGCCGTTTTGCTTTGGCGGGATTTAGAGCGGGCCTTGGCAGCCTTGGCGCTTAGGCTGTTTCTTGGAGAGGTCATCCTCCGTTGTTCCACTTCCATCGCCATCCCCTTCTTTTGGGGTGTCCACCATGTATATGTCGTATGACGAGGTGGCTTTCCAGTGCCCTATAGGCGCTGGTTCTTGGTCGTCTCCTTCATCGGCGTCCATACCGTCGATGTCTTGGTCAAGTCGAGCATGTCGGTTAAATAAATCGGCGGTGGCTCACGAAGTGGGTGGTGGGTGGGTTTCGAATTTCTTCGTCATCCGCATCCCAACCTTGCTAACCATAGTCCGACCAGGGCTCTCCTGATAAAGAGAGAGACTTTAGTGAATTCAGGATGTCGCCAAAGGGCGAGTGTTGAAAGATGTCCGCGGTGGTGAACTCCATGATCGGAGCCCAATTGGGTTCGATCAGGAGGGGTGCGGAATATTCGGAGTCCGGAAAGGAGGCCGGCTCCTTGGAGTCACGAGCTCCGCGAAGGACAAGATTGGTGTTCGGCTCGATCGCCGTAAAGATTGCAGCCCCCGAGGCGGCGTCTAGCCACCCGTCCTCGACCGGCGCGGTGACTCCGAGCTAAGGGTCGGGCGGACACTGAAACAACGCTAAGCCTTTATCCGTGGCGAGCTAGATCATGCCCATCATGATCTTGGCGGCGCTTTCGGCTGTGGCTCGAATCCGTCGAAGATCAAGTCTCCTCGGATGTCAGCCGTGTAGTTTAAACTTCCAAATTTGACCTGATGGCCAGGGGCGTAGCTTTCGATTTGCTCCAGATGGCCAAGTGAATTGGCCCGCAATGCAAAGCCGCCGAATCTGAAAGATCTGTCCGGGAGAAAAGTCTCACCACTGGACCGCATCGTGGTTGATGATCGAAGAAGCCATCGGGCCTAAAGGTGACGACAGGAGGAACTCTCAATGAAAGCACCAATGTCGGTGTCAAAACCGGCGGATCTCGGGTAGAGGGTCCCGAATCTGTGCGTCTAAGGCGGATGGTAACGAGGAGACAAGGGACACGATGTTTTACCCAGGTTCGGGCCCTCTCGATGGAGGTAAAACCCTACTCCTGCTTGATTAATATTGATGATATGGGTAGTACAAGAGTAGATCTACCACGAGATCAGAGAGGCTAAACCCTAGAAGCTAGCCTATGGTATGATTGTTGTTCGTCCTACGGACTAAACCTCTCCGGTTTGTATAGACACCGGAGAGAGCTAGGGTTACACAGAGTCGGTTACAACGGGAGGAGATCTACATATCGTATCGCCAAGCTTGCCTTCCATGCCAAGGAAAGTCCTATCCGGACTCGGGACGAAGTCTTCAATCTTGTATCTTCATAGTCCGGGAGTCCGGCCAAAGGTCATAGGCCGGCCATCCGGACACCCCCTAATCCAGGACTCCCTCACCCGACCTACCCCACGCCAGCCACCGGCCCTACCCCGGGTGCCCAGTCGGTTTGACCCCAGGTGCCTGCACCACTCCGATGGCCTGCGTGCCTCTTTGGGTTTTTACCCTTGTATCCGCCCTCCTCCTCTTATTTGGTCCCTAGACTATATATACCCCTTCCATAGCTCATTGAGAGGATAGCAAAGTATTGGATAGACAAAGAGAGAGCTTTTCTCATCTTCCTCCTCATGGAGATCATGACCTCCTAAGGGCGAAGATCTTCTTGTGGATATCAAGACCCCATCTAGGGAAGGATCCCCATCATAGGATCATCAAGACCTCTTTCCTCATAGAATTGGGATGAACTAGTACCTTGTATCTTTCCTTTGTTGTCATTGGATTCATTGTTACCTCTTGTGTGCTCTTGGATCTAGCATATGTGTGATTGGATCTAGTCAATTTGAGTGTTTTCCCTCTCTTGTGTTCTTCGTGTTCTTCATGTTCTTGGGGATTTCCCCTCCAATTCGTGAAAGATCTCCACATAGGGTTCCACCCTACAACAACTTTGTTATAGGGCCAATCCCTTACTAGTGATCTTTCACGAATTGGAGGGGGGAAGCCTGAAGAACACGAGGGGAAACACGTGGGAAATCACGAAGGGAAACACAAATCAACACACATAGATGCAATAAAAAATACACATATATAGCAAATCATTGAAAGAGTGAGATGGAACAAGATAGTTCTTCACCAATTCCTAGAACGTGGAGGTCTTTTGATTCTATGACGGGAATCCTTCTCCACAAATGGAGGTCTTGATAATCCCTAGGGATCCACTACTAGGGAAAACCCTAGTAGTAGAGCATGTTTTGAGGCTATCGGCCAGGGCAGCAGCCTCACTACTAATAAGGCGCTTCTGACTAATGCATTAGTAATGGCAGCAGTGCATACCGCTTACTACTACTATTGACTATATCAGCAGGGCTTTTCCAGAACACGCTACTATTAGTTAGTTGTAGCGTTTTCCTAGCCCCGGGCTACTGCTATGTGTTTCATCATTTCCCCGCCAGCTTCCTACCCATTTTCAGTTTCAATAAACTGCAATTTCCAGATACTAGGTACTAATAGATATCAATTTCATAAAGCATTATAGGGATTAGGTAGTACTACCTCCGTTCCAAATTACTAAATGCGTGGTTTTAGTTCAAATTTGAACTAAAACCACGGACAATAATTTGTAACGAGGGAGTACTAGATAACAATTTCATATATAGTCAACATGCATCCTCAAGCAGTACAAGGTGATATCGACGACGATCATCATATGTAGTTCTAGATGATATCGACGGCGATCATCATATGTAGTTCTACATGATATCGACGATGATCATCATATGTAGTTCTAGATGATATAGCCACACACACATATGTAGTTACGGATGATATCGGCGATGATCATCATCCTCAAGCTTCGGGCGGTGGGTGTTTCGATAGTAATTAGGATGGCCTGTCCAGCCACGAAGATTCTTGCCAATGAGGAATCTCTTCCACCCAACCGAGTTTAAGTGTGTGCGACCGTCTATGTCCATGCGGTAAGTACAGGTGGTGACGGAGCCCCTTGTGGTAAGGCGTAGTCCAGCCTAGCCTTCTTCATCAGGCTCGATACCACAACTCACAGATAGGTTCTTTGGCAATTTCTGAATAAGAAAAACATATCAATTAATAAATTAAATAGCCTCGCACATACTCTTGCAAATATATTTCTATTAAGTATAGATTTCTACACTATCAAAAGACACAGTACTACACATTTGTAATAATTAAGCATTAATTCTACTAATAAGTATATATGGATTATCTAATTAATAGTTCCTTGGATTCTAAACTAATAAGCATGTGATCGGACTCTACACTAAAGCATATCATCGACTAGATTCCACACAGCATATCATCGTATTCACTAAGCATATCATCATATTCACTAAGCATATCATCGGATAATTTGCATTTGTAAGTATAACAATAAAGCATATATATATCATCAAATTACTACAGTCAGTATAACATACCATTTCATGCCGATCGACCATTGTACTTGTCAGGCAGGTCACGAATGGCACCCCGACAAAGTCATCACGTGGTGGAATTATGTCCCATAGGTTGCACACCTCCTCCTCGCTCAGCCTCATTCTTTGAGCTACGATGGCTTCATGAAGTGGGTTCTCATCATCTTCATCAAGTGGGTCCTCATTATCTTCATCATCTTTGTCATCTTCATCATCTTCCACCAGGTTGATATAAATGACAGCCATCTTGGGTCTTTCTGCTCTGAAGGAGAAGCTGATCAACTCACCACCAGTAAGACGCATGCGGGCGAGGAAACGGGCCCATCCATCTCCTATAATCTGCGACATATTGCATCCTTTCTCGACCTCCATAGTGTATGGCCCCCAGGAGCCTCAAATGTCACAGTGTCTCCTGTCAGCTTGTTGAATTTCAACCTCACATTGCATGGGACGACCTGTGTAAAAAAAGCAAAACGACACAATGCAGTATGCAAACACTAAAACGAAAATAGTTGTTACATTTCATCTAATTTCTTACCGCCCCATGACGAAAACTCGGCTGGAAGTAGATGCCGAACAGCTTGCCAGTTGCAAGGCTGCTGGCACACCTTGACTTGCACAGTCGACATGGTGGTGGTGGCGCCATTTTCCTAAAGCAATATGAGCAAAGGATTAACGATCCACTTCACAGGAAAGAAAAATAGTAGCATGTCATATTTTTGGTTCTTCCGCGACAAGCAATTTGATGGACAATTATAATCCTAAGATCTAGTACCATATTAGATGACAAGGTACCACCAACCAAAGCATTTCGGTGGCACCTATTGCCTAAAAAACTTTTCAGAAATATCTACCAAATCAGGGTACCACCTACAAAGGCATTTCATCTAATTTGGTCCCCTATTGCCTAAGATAATTGATTAAAAAAACAAGTGGCAAATTTCACTAAATTGGCACCTACATTTTGCCAAAATATAACTTATTACAGAAAAACAAAAGCATCTAGCTATCCATGTACAGAAAAAATAACAATAAAATGGTGCATACTAAATCAACTAGCCTACTAAATCAACTAAATCAACTAAATCAAAATGTTCTAAATCAACTAGCCTGCTAAATCAACTAAATCATATCAACTAAATCATATCAAATAAATCAAAATGTTGCATATGGAGGAGGGAGCAGGGAGAAGGAGGGGCGACTCGAGGAGGGAGAAGAGAGTAGGACGGGGGAGGAAGGCGGAGCGAGGAGTGGCCGGCCGGCGGCGAGTGGAGGGAGGAGGGAGGAGGAAGGCGGAGCGAGGAGGGGGCGGCCAACGGCAAGTGGAGGGAGGACGGAGGAGGAGGCCGGTACCGAGTCCAGTGCGGAGGAGGAGGTGACGGCGGCGCTAGGGAGGAGGGGTGATGGAGTCCTGGATTAGGGGGTCCTCGGACAGCCGGACTATATACCTTGGCCGGACTGTTGGACTATGAAGATACAAGATTGAAGACTTCGTCCCGTGTCCGGGTGGGACTCTCTTTTGCGTGGAAGGCAAGCTTGGCAACTCGGATATGTAGATCTCCTTCTCTGTAACCGACTCTGTGTAACCCTAGCCCCCTCCGGTGTCTTTATAAGCCGGAGGGATTAGTCTGTAGGACAACAACAATCATAAATATAGGCTAGCTTCTAGGGTTTAGCCTCTATGATCTCGTGGTAGATCAACTCTTGTAATACTCATATCATCAAGATCAATCAAGCAGGAAGTAGGGTATTACCTCCATCGAGAGGGCTCAAACCTGGGTAAACATCGTGTCCCCCGCCTCCTGTTACCATTAGCCTTAGACGCACAGTTCGGGACCCCCTACCCGAGATCCGCCGGTTTGACACCGACATTGGTGCTTTCATTGAGTTCCACTGTGTCGTCACGATAAGGTTTGATGGCCCCTTCAATCATCTTCAACGATGCGGTCCAGGGTGAGGGTTTCCTCCCCGGACAGATCTTCGTACTCGGCGGCTTCGTACTACGGGCCAACTTGCTTGGCCGTCTGGAGCAGATCGACATCTATGCCCCTGGCCATCAGGTCAGGTTTGGAAGTTTGAACTATACTGTTGACATCCGCGGAGACTTGATCTTCGACGGATTCGAACCCATGTCAGGTGCGCCGAACAGTCATCACAAGCATGACTTAGATCTGCCATCGGACAATGTTCGGGAGATCACGCCTGCGGCTGCCCCGGCCGTCAATCCGGAGCAGATCGTGCCATCCGAGGACGGGTGGATGGACCCCGCCACAGAGGCCGCACACTCATCGGTGCTAGAGCCAAACATGGACTTCACATCCAAAGAAATCTGTGTCATCGGACCCTCGGACTCATTGTGGCGACCGATTCTCTGGGTATTAATTCCCAGAAAATGGCCCTTGTGCTCATCAGCCCCAGGATGACTGTCAGCTGATGAGGCACCATCTTGATACAGAAATTCCAAGCGGAATACAACATATGTAGTACAAGACCATTTTGGCCTGTGAGTACAACAAATGGTTTCTAGTGGTAGATGGCGGAAGCGGGTTGTGAAACATCAGTGTCTATGGGACTCCATTTCCCACGGGAACAGTTGACCAGGTTAACTTCTATCTTCGCGAGGCTGCTATCACCGTTGCTTAGGTTCCGGGGCTGTCAACACGGTCGCTCCTTTCCACGCAAGAAATCTGGCCAAGACAATAGCCAGGGACAAGCCAGTGAGTACTTTGAATGTACTCGCAAACATTATGAACACAAGTATAATATGACAATGATGTGTTGAAAAAATATTTTATGCTCATGACATCAGTCACAAAAGAATAATTAAAACTCTGAAGCGAGTAAGCATGTTATATATGAATATGAAATGCCGTAGAAGCATAAAAAAAATTATGAAATAAATAACAAGCATGCCCACGATCGGCGTCGGCGACACCACATAAAGGGCTTTAAAAAAGAAATGCCACGATGCGAGGCGTCACGGCGACACCACATAAAGGGCTTTAAAAGAAATGCCACAGTCGATCGTCTGAGCGACACCACATAAAGGGCTTTAAAGAAATGCCACGGGATCGGGCGTCTGGCGACACCACATAAAGGGCTTTAAAAGAAATGCCACCGATCGAGCGTCTGAGCGACACCACATAAAGGGCTTTAAAAGAAATGCCACGGTCGGGCGTCTGGCGACACCACATAAAGGGCTTTAAAAGAAATGCCACAATGTCGAGGCGTCCTGAAAGCGACACCACATAAAGGGCTTTAAAAGAAATGCCACGATCGAAGGCGTCGAGCGACACCACATAAAGGGCTTTAAAAGAAATGCCACGATCGGGCGTCTGAGCGACACCACATAAAGGGCTTTAAAAGAAATGCCACGATCAAGTCTGGCGACACCACATAAAGGGCTTTAAAAGAAATGCCACGATCGAGGCCTGGCGAGACCACATAAAGGGCTTTAAAAGAAATGCCACGATCGAGGCGTGCGACACCACATAAAGGGCTTTAAAAGAAATAAACATAGTGAATATCCCAGAGGTAGAACCATCCTAGAGATATTCGATGATGACCAAATATCACGGGTTAGTCCAAAAAAATAATAATAATCATAATTATCACAAGTAGTAATTCCAGTTTTGGTTTAATAGTTTCACCTCCGAAGACCAACCCTAAGACCGACATTGGACCCATCCCAGACTGTAGTCCTTAACCATGGACACGGCTATTCGAATAGGTTTAATCTCTGCAGAGGGTGTACTCTTTACCCACAGTAACGGATTTCTTTAGTCCATCGGGACTAATTCCGTCTCTGATCTTTTTGTTGAAAACACACCTAACTTGCACACACCAGCTTAACTCACATGTGTGCGGAATCACCCACGACACACTGTTAGCGAAACTCTAAGTAGGGAGGCTACAACCTCGGCGTAACATGGGATCACAAAATTTATACAGCGGGCAAACTGAGGAGCTACCCCTTTCGGCTACAAATCAAACACCCATGCTCCCGGACCCGGTGGCATGACTACGGATGCCTCCGTAATCTTCCACCACGGCCTCTCATGCAGGTGTGTGCTAGGAAAGGGTTGACAACTTCTTGAACCGTACCCTACTAGGTGTAGAGACGAGTGGTAGTACGAAGCTATTATGGGGGTTACTGGCACAAGACTCGATCTACGGTCGACTCAGGAGGTTGTAATATTTCCTGCATGATTAGTATAACAATGCATATATTACAAACAGGAGATAGAAACACCACACGACATATCCCCCTCATGCCATACCGGACACGTCCTGTCTTCGACGGAGGACTAGGGGCAAGACCGTGTCTACCCAAGACAAAGGGCCTTCCCGGCTTTCCTCCCGTATACGTGAAAAGGCATATGTCGGGATTTCAATCATAATCATCTCCACTTCATTTGCATGAAACCTGTTAACATGTAATCATGAGTAGGAACACCTTCTCACATAAAATAACGTATGCACGTGTCGGGGTGGTGTTGTCACCGTGCTAATGCAACACACACACGCATTTCACCAGGGTTCAGAATGCTTGCCTTCAGGTCATGGGAAAGGAGGGTGCATCCAAAACATCTTGAAATCTTCAAAAATCCTATTTAAAAGAATATATTTGAATTAACACACAAAATAAAAACAGCACAAAAGGTTGTTTGAAATTTTTTCAAATAAATCATAAAATAAACTAGACAATATTTGAGAGAGGTAGCAAAAGGAATCAATTCATGTGGAGTTGTATTTAAAAAGTTTTCAACAGTCAAAGTTCTGGTCAAATCTGATTTTAAAATAAAATAGAGAAACAGAAAAAACGTTTCGATTATACATTACACGTCGGCGCGCTTTCGAAATACGTTTCCACTTACTCCGCGTGGACCGTGCGTGGTCACCGACAAATGGGTCCTAGGTGGCCCACTAGTCAGGTTTGACTAGTCCGCCTCCTTCTTCTCCCCTGTCCCAGCGGAGGCGGGATTCCAGCGACTGCGCCGCTTGTGACAGCGGGTCCTTGGGGGAAGTTGAGTGCGAGGATGGATCAGCGGGTCGAGGTGATCCTCCGGTGGTTGCGAGGTGAAGCAGAGGTGGAGGGATTTGCGGCGGGCGAGCTCCTTGGCGGAGGAATGTTTCGTGGTAAAGTGGTTTTTGGGGCGCGGTGGTTCCGAGCCGAAATGGAGTAGGGGGATGTGATCACGGGAGGAAGGGAAAGTTCCTGTTGGAGAGAGTGGAGAGGGGGATGCTCCGGAGGTGCCGTCAGGGCCTGGGCAGTGGCGGCGGCCGGAGTCGCCGGAGAGGTTGAAGATGGCCTGCTCCCCTCCAATTGGCGGCTAGAGGGGCACTAGCGAGACGGTGTGAAGCTGCCTGCGTGCGGGCTTGAGCTCGGGTCTCCTTATATAGTGTGGCTAGGTTGGTCCGGGAGTATGCCGGTGATAAGAACAACGGCGAACCGACGCTCAGCATAGCAGCAGGGGCCGTGGCAACGACGGGAGCTAGGGGACACGCTTGCGGATGATCACGTCATCGCCTCACAAGGGCAGGTGGCGAGCCGGGTGGCTTTGGCGGTGCCGACCACGGTCGAACTGCTAGCTGACCCGGCAGTTAGCCGCCACAGCCATCTGGCCCGGTGGCGCTGTGGGGTGCCAGGTTGGTGGGGTGGTGTGGCGGTGCGGGAACACGGAGTGCCGGGCTGGGGCAGGTTTTGAGTCTTGAGGTGTGTGGCGCGGCTCGGCGCTCGTGGGTGCCAAGCATACGCTCTGGCAGCCTTGAGAGCACGCCCGGGGTGTGCTCGGCCGAAATGCCAAGGGCAGTCTAGAGTTCCAAACCACAAGGGAGTTAGCGAGAAAGGGGTTATGGGCTAGGGCAAAACGTTAGGACATGTTGGGTAGGTCAGAGCTCAAGCTCACAATGTAAGCTTGAAATCATGCCAAAATTGGTCATGCACACAGGTGTTTGACAAATGCCAAAGGCACCAAGGTAGCTCTTGGAGTGGCCAAACTCTCCAGATCGGTGTCTCTATGGATATAAGAGAGGGTGGTGAGGTTAGTTTGCAAAAGGAGAAACTTGCTAGTGCAAGTTTTGCGTAACTACAATTCTGGACAGGAGTAAATGGCATCATTTCATGGACCAAAAGTATGCCAATGGTTGCATGCTCCACGGACTTAGGGGTTTAGCATGGAGGACTACAAGTAGGGAAAAGAATCTAGGGCCAAAGAGCAAGCAAGAGTATGGTTGCTGTACAAACCTTCATGTTGGGCGAGAATGAAGATGAGGTTGATTCACCAAAAATTCCAAAGAACAACCACAGGTTTTTGCATATTATGGAATCATATGCTCCCTCTTACGACTTCCCATAATTTTGGTGGAGGCTAGAAAGAATTATTTAAAAGGGTTGTAGTGCAAAATTGCCCCTTTGGACCGAGAGAGGAAAAACATGTGTAGCACTCAAATTATGCAATGAATGAAATATATTATTGCACAAAAGTGATCTAGAGACATCACATGACGTCTCCAAATTTTGGTTGAAATTTTAGTTAAATCTATCAAATGATTGTAGTTCAAAAAGAGCTCCAAACTTAAAGCAAGTCATTTTAATAAACATAGCCCAGGGTGAAATAATTTAATAAATAAATCCACTGATTATGAAAATGTAATAATGAGCTGGTATAGAAGTCCAATGTATTTTGGAAAGATCCACTTGGGAAAAACTCCTCAATAATAAAAGAAAAGTTTTGAAATCAACAGAGATATTCTTGCAAGCAAAAATTTTAAACTCTTGGCAAAAATTTTAGTGACTAAAACCTGGTTAAATTTTTGGGGTGTTACAATTACTACCCCCTTAAGAAAAAATCTCGTCCTCGAGATTTGCTAAGGGCTGTCTCTATAGCAAAATTGTACCAAAACAAAAACAGCTACAGTGAGAGGGCAATAAGTGGTGAGTAACTACAGTGTGGATACTGGCTTTGTGTGGAGAAGTTCCACGCTTAGGAACAACGAGCGATTTCTACGCTGGACGCCGTGAATTTAGAATAAATTCTAAATTCTACATTACGCTGGTCGTGCCGAGAGCATCTGAGTGCTCCCTTTGGGTGGCCAGGTGGGACCAGGCCCACCGTCGATCTCTCCTTCTACCTCCGGCTCTTCCTTCTTCATCTCCCCGCGTTTCTCCGCTCCTTTCTCCACCGCGATGCCTGGCGCGTGAGGCACCTAGGCCGTCTTTCGGTAGTCTTGTGGCGTGCTAGCTGTCAGGTCCAGCGTGCACTCACCTCACGGGCCAGCGCCGCTGTCGGCCTTTGCCATGATTCGCCTCCGAACACCGGGTCAGGCGGCAAGCGGCGCTGAGGACCACGCCCACCGTACACCGAGCTCGGGCTTATAAAACGACCGCGGCGTTCTCCTCTTTGGCCTCGCTCCTCCTTCTCCTTTCCTCTCCTCTGTTTCCGTTTTGCCGGAGCTCGAGACGAGGCGCTAATGGCGGAGGTGGCGCCGGACTGGTACGTGATCCTGCTATGCGGAGGGCTGGCAGCGGTGCTGGGGCTCTCGGTGCTCCTGTGCGCGATGATCCTCGATGATCGTCGCGATCTTTCTTCTTCGATTGCTGGCTCTCCACGCCGCGGTGGCCACGATGAGTACGTGGGGTGTGCGGGTGATAACCGTTGTCCGGAGGTGCTTAGTTAGACGCAATACGCTTGCAAAATTTTACCAAGCGATGTATGGGTTCGGAGTAATTGTGGTTGTGAGTCTGCTGTCGTGGTGCTGCGTGAAATAAATGATCTATATCGTGAGAAAATATATGATGCGGCAACTCAGGGAAAAGAAATCTCACTCCAGGATTTCTCGCGAGAGAAAACAGTAATACACTAGAGTCAAATCGCGACAGAGCTGCTTACATTAATGATTTACTCGCCGCGAAACTTGGGGTACTAAGCATAAGTTACAACACATAAATAAAAATTGCAACAATAAATACAACGGTGCATCTAAATTGAAAGCGTAATCGGGCCAGGGGTCCTCGAGAAAACATTCCTGGTACTGGAATACACTCTTCTTCTATCGGAGAAAGGGGATTGACCAGTCGATGAATGCGTCTCTCCTGGTCGGGCCTCAGTGATCTACCGATGGCGATTTGGGGATTTAAATCCGCGAGGCTCTGTAGGTAACCCATCACATGTTGGGTTAGCCGCTCTTGAGCGATGACGTATTGGACGAGGTTGGCCAAGACTGGGTCTCTCTCAATACATCCACCTGGAAAAGATGTTACTCCCGGGTCTTTGCTGCGGCTCGGAAAATAATAATACCCTCGTCGCGAGCGCATAGGGTACCGCGAATCGGCGAGCAAGTGCTTCATACGCAAGCTCCTATGGCTATGTGCGGGGTTGGCATGGATTTCCCCACGAAGGAGACTTACATTGGGTCTTGGTTTGGGTTCTGGGAGGGATGTGCACGGCTGCCCAATATCTCGAGGTGGAAGGGTGATCCTCGATTTGAACAGCTCGTCTTGGGGTGGCTGGGTAGCGCCCATGGTATCATGCGAGTAAAATCCCACAATATCTTGACAAAACTACAGGGTAGCATCTGGAGTCCTCGTAAATACTAGGGCTCGGCATGGCAAGAAATGGTTGTGGGGATGGTGCACAAGGTGAGGGTGCTTGGCAAGGTCACTCGGTGGCCCTTTTTATAGCACGGGGCTGGGTCATTTACCGTGGTAAAAGTAGAGAATTGGCCGGCTCAGCTGGGGTCAACCACAGATACACACATCTCACTAAAGTGACGTATCACTGTGGATATTGTCGGGGCGGTTTCTGGTTTCTGGCATGAATTTTAACCTCAACTGCTGCTTAATCAGGGTGATGACCCATTCTGGAGAAAGAAACTTCCCCAAGAGAAACCAGAGAAGCCCGACAAACCGGAGAAACCAACCCGGCAAAAGACCAAAGTTGTCAAGAGAACTGCTTATAAAAGAAGAACCACCAGATCTTTCCGATCCGCCGCCGGATGATGCTGTGAGTAATCCGGACCTTGAGGTAGAACTTGATTCACTTGGCTTACTTTTCATATGCCTAATTAACGATGATATTTGTCAGGATGAAGCTGAAGCCAGTATTGCTGATGATGTAGAGGTAATTATTCTCTCCTCTGATTCAAGTCCTTCGCCTTCATTAAAAATCCGTCGGGCAAACCGGAAAATTAAATTTTCTCATCCCTTGCTTACTTGGACCCCAAATTTCTTATGAAAACTCAGCAACATGAAGCTCGCCCGCACAACTTCAAAGCCAAATGCCGGTGTAGTTACCTCCGCCGGTTTACAAAATAGTCCGGTTCGAAAACATCGTTCAGAGGTCTCTAATTTGCTTGTCAGTGCTTATCCTAAAGCGGGCTGTGTTCGTCAACCCCTTAAGCCATCTGACTCCGATTATCAGGTCACTTCCCACTCTTCATCTGGCGAGTCATCAGCCACTCAGCTGCCACCGCTTAAAACGGTGCTTGGGTAAGTCATACACTTTATATTATTTCCAGTGCATCCTTTCATAACATACGCTGTATTTGACTGTTCTTGTGCTTTTCCAGGGCTAAACCGAGGCCAAGCAAAAAGGCTCGTCTGGATAAGACGGTTGACGAAGAGACTGCCCCTGAACCGGAAAGCACCCCGAATCCTGAAGCGGCTATTTGTGAAGATACGCCCAACGACCCACCATTGCATGATGACATTCTTGTTGCTGAGGATAGGCCTATTGATTCCTCCCGTCTTGCTGATCAGCCCGGAGGCCCGACCCGGATTGAGAAACCCACCAGTCCAATCCGTCCTGCCGATAAAACGACCGTTCCTGGTCAAACCGGCGTTAGCAAGGACGATGATGTTGTAATCACTGGTTTTGGCCACAGTGAACCGGGTAACCCGGTCGCTTTAGCCAAGCATTCTGCCAAGGAAGAATCCGCGCTATGAGCAAGGGCAAGTGGGATGTTGATCGGCAACTTACGCCCGCTCTGAGCCCCCAAGACCTTTATGCTGGTTATTTGAACCGGCTGTATACTAGCCGTGATTCTGAAGCTGGCACAGTGAAGATGATGAAGGAAAATTTTGAGGTAACCTCCATGTTTCTTTCTACTAGAATGTTTCAATTGTTGTTAGCTCTCCTAGCCCCCAAGGGCCGGTTTAACTGTAATATAGTTAAACCGGGACTGTAATCCATAGCACCGCATTAGAACATGTTCGATCAACTAGCCATTAGCCCCCAAGTGCCAAGTTGAATACTTGTATTAAGCTTGGGACTTTGTGATTCCGTTGGTAGATGATGATTAAATATGCATTAGCCCCCAAGTGCCAAGTGTATAACTGGTTATGCACTGGACTTAGAATTTGCTCTTGTGTTGTTGCAGCGAAATATGTCAACAAGGCGTACAAATCAATGATCTGCAAGAGAATCTGAAGACCCAGCAAGCAGAAACTTCCAAAGCCAAAGATGAACTGAAAACCGCCTTGACCACAATGGAGCAGCTCAAGGAATGGTTCAAGTCTGAGCGGGCCGGCTGGGATACTGAGAAGGCCGCTTTAAAAAAAGGGCTGAAAATGCTGAAGCTGCCCTTAAACCGGTGGTGGAGGAGCTGACCAGCGTGAAGCGACAAGTACACGCCATGACTGTGGCTATCTTTGGTAAGCTTTGCCTGACTTCTGTAATAACTTGGGCTGTATTATGATAAATCCGGTTTGTGATTGCTCTTGTATTGTCATAGGCACACGTATTGGTCACTTGGGATCAGATGTGCGGATGAAATTGAAAGCTGTCTATACTCTAGTAGAGCAGCTTGTACACGGGCGCAGCGAATCATCTCCACCGCATCCCACAACAATCCGCACCCTCCTTGATCCAAGACACTCTTAGGAGGCTGTCCATGCTCCTCGCCCGGATTGAAGAGCTGAAAAATCTGCTGCTCGAACCGGTGCCATTAACGCTTATAATCCGGCCAAAGCATGGGTGCGATTCGATCCTGTGGAGGCAGCCGGGGCTATCCCAGTTTGAAGGAGGACGGTTCAGAGTTCAACGAGAATGATCCGAGGCGATAAACCGGGCGGTGCGCCCTCGCTTGCCAACTAGTTGAAGAGGCAAATTTGTCACATTATCAAGCTCAATATGACGATCGTAACAAGCGAGTGGCTGCACTGTCTCTCAAGCGGAGAACCTGATCCCCCCAAACCGTAAGCACACCTATGCTCCTGAGATTGAACCATCTGCCCTGATCCATGAAGAAGTTGTCTTTCACGCTTTAATGGGAATCGATCGACTCTTTGTTGACTTCAAACGGCAAGCGAGATGAAGAAGCTGAAGCGGCACAGGACGACCCACAACCATCAGGCCGGGGCGGCGAGCAAGCATGAACCGGAAGCCGGTTTAAATAGCTGCTTCATTATTTTCTGCAAAAAACAGTGATCTTATTTGGGCACCATGTTGCCTTGTAATAGGATAGCCAATACTCTTGTCTTGAATATGCCTTCGTGCATAGGTATTGATACCTGTCCGTGAATGATCAATATTTTTAATATATATCGCCTGCCATCGCTGGGCATAAAGTTGGTTTAACCAATCTTGAAGCAGAGGTTGTATAAACCCTTACTGTCAAAGGAGAGAACAGCTCCTATATTTATAATGCCGGTTTACAGTGTAAACCGTGCCGGGTCATGACGAGCCCTCTGTTACTCCATAATGGGATGTTAACAGAACAAACCAAACCGGTAAAACAAACTCCAGATTAAAAATGAACCGAATTTTGTCAAATGATAGTTCGAACCGGTTTAAAAATGTTGTCGGTTTAAGAAACACAACAAAAATCATGAAAGCAAAGGCAATGATAAACCGTTTGCAAGAAAGAGGGCTTTACTGAGCCGATCAGATGGTGTTACCATGGTCGGACACGATCAAGCTCCCTACAAGGTGTAGCTATGATTCAAGTCAGCCAGGTCCCCAACTGAAACCATGGCATTATGCCGATCAAGTGGCGTGGCAATGGTTCGGGTTCGACCAAGCCCCCAAGTGAATCTATGGCCTTAGGCCGATCAAGCGGCATGACTGGTTCAGACTTGACCATGTCCCCAAGTGATCTGGTGGCTTTACGCCTATCAAAAGGTGTTGCATTGGTTCGGACACGACCAAGCCCCCAAGTGATATCACAAAGCTTTGAAAAGCAAACTCAAGGGGGTAAACCGAGGCCGCTTTAAGGCAGAACAACTTCATGTAACCACACATGATCTAACAGAACAGATACCCCGCTTTAGCTGAGGCTCCGGTTTATTACTTCATTCATAACATATACACTGTCATAATATGCACATAAGTAGAGCCGATGGCTCAGGTATAATAAGGCCGAAGATGAGCTATGTTCCACGGCCTGTTGGTCTCCTCCTCGGCGTCGTGAGTCTTTATGCTCTCGAATATCGATCGAGATAGTATGACCCGTTGTGCGATTCTTGCTGACCACGAAGGTCCCTCCCAAGGTGGGGGATAACTTGTGCATATCGATCTGGTCTTGGATGAGCCGAAGCACCAAATCTCCTTCTTGAAAAGTTCTGGTTCTGACCCGGCGACTATGGTAACGACGAAGATCCTGTTGGTAAATCGCCGAGCGAGCAGCTGCTATGTCCCGCTCTTCATCCAACCGATCCAAAGCGTCCTGCCGTGTCGTCTCGTTGTCCGCTTCAACATAAGCTGCCACACGAGGTGAGTCATGACGGATGTCACTGGGGAGAACCGCCTCCGCTCCGTAGACCATAAAGAACGGTGTATATCCCGTGGATCTGTTAGGCGTAGTGTTGATACTCCATAACACAGATGGTAGCTCTTCTACCCAACAACCCGGTGTCCTCTGCAAAGGGACCATAAGCCGGGGCTTGATGCCTCTCAAGATCTGATTAGCCCTTTCCGCTTGACCATTGGACTGTGGGTGGGCTATCAAGAAACGCTGTCAAGCGGATGTACTCACGTTAGCAAAACTCTTTCATGGCACCTTTGGACAAATTGGTACCATTATCTGTGATGATACCGTGTGGAAAGCCAAACCGAAAATCACCTTTTGATGAACTGAACTGCCGTAGCCACGTCACACTTGCTAATGTGTTCTGCCTCCACCCACTTTGTAAATTTGTCAACCGCCACCCAGAGGTGGGTCTTTTGTCCTTGGACCTTTTGAAAGGTCCAACCATATCCAGCCCCCAAGTCGCAAACGGCCAAGTAATCAGAATCATCCTCAATTCTTGGGCCGGTACATGAGCACGTCTGGAAAACTTTTGGCAACCATCACACCGTCTGACTAGATCTTCCGCATCAGCATGGGCAGTCAACCAATAAAAACCGTGACGGAATGCTTTAGCTACCAAGGATTTTGAACCGGCGTGGTGACCACAATCTCCTTCGTGGATCTCACGCAATATTTCATAACCTTCCTCAGGGGACACACAGCGTTGAAACGCCCCGGATAAGTTGCAATGATGCAATTCATCATTAATAATAGTCATAGACTTAGACCGCCGGACTATTTGCCGGGCCAACGTCTCATCTTCTGGTAACTCGCCCCGGTTCATGTACGCAAGATAAGGGAGCGTCCAATCCGGAATGATGTGAAGGGCCGCCACCAATTGAGCCTCCGGATCAGGAATAGCCAAATCCGCTTCACCAGGGAGCTTGACTGATGGGTTATACAGTACGTCCAGAAAAACATTGGGTGGGACCGGTTTACGTTGAGAGCCAAGCCGGCTTAAGGCGTCCGCCGCTTCATTCTTCCGACGGTCCACGTGGTCCACCTCATAGCCCTTGAAATGACCCGCAACGATATCCACCTCACGACGATACGCAGCCATGAGCGGGTCCTTGGAATCCCAAGTGCCGGACACTTGTTGCGCCCACTAGGTCCGGAAGTCACCAAAGCACTTAACCCGGCTTAAATTCATCTCCTTAGCCATCTGGAGACCATGGAGCAAGGCTTCATACTCAGCTGCATTGTTAGTACAAGGGAACATTAAGCGAAGAACGTAACAAAACTTGTCACCTCGTGGGGAAGTTAGCACGACTCCAGCCCCGAGCCCTCCAATTGCCTGGATCCATCAAAGTGGATTGTCCAATATGTGTGATCCGGTTTTTCTTGGCGCCGCAACTCTGTCCAATCATTAATGAAATCTACAAGCGCTTGAGATTTTACCGCCCGTCCGAGGCACGTATTTCAGATCGTGCGGCCCAAGCTCTATAGCCCATTTAGTAATCCGCCCGATCGCTTCTCGGTTTTGTATGATATCGCCTAAGGGAGCGGAACTGACCACCGTGATGGGGTGCCCTTGGAAATACTGCTTCAGCTTCCGGCTAGCCATAAAAACCCCATACACCAGCTTCTGCCAATGCGGATACCTTTGCTTAGATTCAATAAGTACTTCGCTGATATAATAAACCGGACGTTGAACCGGATGTTCCTTCCCTGCCTCCTTCCGCTCTACCACAACGGCCACGCTAACCATACGGCATTAGCAGCAACATATAGCGTAAGCGGCTCCTTGTCAATGGGAGCGGTGAGCACAGCGGTTGTCCAATTGCCTCTTTAAGTCCTCCAACGCTTCATCAGCAGCCGGACTCGCATAAACCGATCTGTCTTCTTCAACATCTGGTACAAAGGATGGCCTTCTCTCCGAGGCGGTGATAAACCGCTCAACAGCGGCAATCCACCTGCCAAGCGCTGGACATCATTAATGCACTTCGTTTAGCCAGGAAGTAATAGCCGTGATCTTCTCCGGATTAGCTTGATTCCTGTTGGATACTGAAAACCCAATAACACTCGGCGGAACACCAAAAACACATTTGGCCGGGTTGAGCATCATCTTGTAAACCCGCAGGCTGTCAAAGGTTTCCTTCAAATCGTCAATCAGTGTCTCCTTCTCCCTTGACTTAACCACAATATCGTCTACATAGGCGTGCACATTAGGGCCGATCTGTTTATGCAAGCAATTCTGTACACAGCGTTGATAAGTAGCTTGGGCGCTCTTGAGCCCAAAAGGCATAGACACATAGCAGAAGGCTCCAAAGGGGGTGATAAACGCTATTTTCTCCTGGTCCTTAACTGCCATCTTGATCTGATGATACCCAGAATATGCATCCAAAAAACTCAAACGCTCACAACCCGCCGTGGCATCAATAATCTGGTCAATGCGGGGGAGAGCGAAAGGATCTGTCGGACAAGCCTTGTTAAGATCTGTGTAATCCACACACATGCGCCAAGTGTCGTTCTTCTTAAGAACCAGCACCGGATTAGCAAGCCACTCTGGATGGAAGACTTCAACGATAAAACCCGCCGCCAAGAGCCTGGCTACCTCTTCTCCGATGGCCTTGCGTCTTTCTTCGTTAAACCGGCGGAGAAACTGCTTCACCGGTTTGTACTTGGGATCAATATTAAGAGTGTGCTCAGCGAGTTCCCTCGGTACACACAGCATGTCGAAGGTTTCGAGCAAAATGTCCCGATTCTCACCGGATGAACTTCGATGAGCGCCGCTTTCCTATTTCGATCTAGGTTGGCGCGACGCTTAAACTGTTTGGATGAATCACCGAGCACGAAGTCAACAAGCTTAGTCTCAGCTGCCGATTTGAACTTGAGGGCGGATCATGCTCGTGGTTGGCCTCTTCAATGGAGTCATGTCCGTTGGATCGACATTGTCCTTATAATACTTCAGCTCCTCGGTGGCACAAACCGACTCTGCATAAGCTGCGTCACCTTCCTCACATTCCAAAGCGATCTTGCGCCTCCCATGAACCGTTATTGTCCCTTTGTAACCCGGCATCTTGAGCTGCAGATAAATATAACAAGGCCGTGCCATGAATTTGGCATAAGCCGGCCACCCGAATAGGGCGTGATATGGACTCTGAATTTTTACCACTTCAAACGTCAACGTTTCCGATCTAGAATCATATTCATCTCCGAAGGCCACTTCCAGAGCTATCTTACCAACCGGATATGCTGACTTGCCAGGCACCACACCATGGAACACTGTATTGGACGGTTTGAGATGTTTATCTGTTAACCCCATACGACGGAAAGTCTCATAATACAGAATGTTAATACTGCTTCCTCCATCCATGCGTACCTTGGTGAACTTATAACCTCCCACCTGAGGTGCCACTACTAGGGCTAGCTGACCCGGATTGTCCACCCGGGGAGGATGATCCTCTCTACTCCAAACAATGGGCTGCTCTGACCAGCGTAGGTAGTGCGGCACGGCCGGTTTCAACAGTGTTGACTGCCCGCTTCTGAAGCTTCCGGTCTCGCTTGTCTAAGCTGGTGGTGAAGACATGGTACTGCCCACTATTCAACCGCTTTGGGTGGCTCGATAACCCGATTTGTTGCTGTTCGGTTGTAACCTCCTTGGTTATTCTGATTATTACGATTACTATGTCCGCCGACGTACCATTAAATCTGAACCGGCATTTCCTCCACGAAACCCGACCCGGATCTGAACCGCCGCCGTAACCTTGATCATACCGGAAAGTGTTGGAATTCTTGAACTCCTGCATGATATAGCAATCCTTCCAGAGGTGGTTTCTTTGGCATCTCCGTCGTCCGATGCTTCGGACGGGGCTGATTCAATAAATAGTTCAAGCGGTCCGGATTGGAATTAGGCGCCCGCTTCGATTCGACGCTTACCCTTGCGCCGCTGGCCCTTGTCCTGTAGCGTTGGTGTTAACTCTGAAGTCCATGTTAAAATTAACGTTTCGCTTGCCTCCACCATTACATGCGGAATGATGTTGATGGCCCTTGTAGATGGTGTTCTTGTTTCACTTCCCTGTCTCGTCATCGTCAGACTCGGGATCCTTGGTACTATCGTAATCAGCATATTTCACTAAAGCACCCATGAGAGTGCCCATGTCATTACAAAACCGCTTCATGCGTCCCAACTTCAACTTTAAAGGCGTGAACGGCAATTACCCTCCGAGGTTATGATTGCGTAGTCGCGTTGATCGATCCGATGAATGCAGAATTTCCGAACGCGCGCACTCCAACGGGTTGTTGACTCCCCTTTCCCCTGGAAACAAGCCGCCAAGTCCACTACGGACATGGGCTGTTTACATGTATCTTTGAAATTCTAGATAAACCGGGTTCGCAGTTGGGCCCAAGAACTGATAGAATTGGGTGGTAAGCTCTTCAACCAAGTACGGGCCGTGCCTTCGAGCATCATGGTGAAGTACTTTGCACACGCGGCCCCGTCCACATCCAGCATCTCCATGGCCATTTCATAGCTTTCTATCCATGCTTCTGGAGCTAAATCAGCAGTGTAATTCGGCACCTTGCGCGGACCTTTGAAGTCTTTGGGCAAGCGTACATTGCGTAAAGCGGGGGCGAGGCAAGGTACCCCGAAAGAACTAGAGGAAAGCCGGGCTCGATCGACACGGTTGGGCGTGCAGCGTGAGGGCTGATATGCTTGGTGTCAGGCTGCTAACTCGGCCTCCTGCGTGCTCGGGCCGGTCTACTACCTCTGGGCATTATCAACACCACCAGTCGGGTGGTTGCCACGTAGGCGCACTTCGCCGTTCATTACTTGATACGGCGGTTCATCCACGTGCTCGCTATAGCTCCGGCTTGGGCGGGGGTAGAGTGGATCCGATGCGCTGTATGAGTATGCTTCCTGTTGAACTAAGGCTGTTCTAAGGAGTTCCTTAACCGGTAGCGTCTCGACCGCCTGCGGCGAATCACCTTCAACTGCAATAGCTTCCAATCGCGCCGCCGCTGCAACAAGGTTATCCATCGGATTGGAGTAGTGGCCCGGAGGTGTTTGCACAGCCTGAGGCACACTGGTGTTATGACGAGGCAGATCTATCAAATGGTGTTGAACCGGCGCAGCCATCCTGTGTGCTTCATCCGGTTTGTCTTTGGCGGATTACTGGTTCCCGCCCGAAGTGTTGAAAAGGTCTCTCCTCCGAAACCGTAAGGCAAGCGGGATCTATATTTCCTCTTCATGACTTCATGCGGCGTTACGATCCAACATGAACCTATAAGCCTGCGCATCTAAAGCGGCCCGTTCTGCCGTCATTATCTGGCGTCGGCAAGACTGCTAGATCCGCTTTGGCCTGGGCGATTTGTTCCTTCACTCTTGCAATCTCCGCATTGTGAGCATCCTGATCCGCCGGGTTAGCTTCTGCCATGAGCGCAGCCAACACATCGAACAGATCTGATAAAACTTGAGCTGGCGGGCGCACGGGGCCTCCTGCCCCGGCAGCCGTCGCCGCTGTTGAACCGGCCATCGTCGCCGCAGCCGTTGAAGAATGAAGCGCTGCTTGTGTACCAGCCATGAATATTCCAACCCGGTTGGGTAGATCGGAGGGGTCCGGAATACTGTCACCATCGGAACAGCCCCCAATCCGGCCATCTTGTAGCTGATACAGAGATTCAGTCTCTCCGGTTGACGATTCATCGTCAGAGCAAACGACCGTTTCGGTACCAGATTCTGATCCGCCCTCATAACTTCCTCCGTGGATAACTCCCACAAAGGCACGCCTCATGGCCGGTTTAGCTTGGGCAGATTTCGTACTCTGAGTTGTCTCGACGAGGTCGGTGCAGATGTCCAGCTCAGGCCCTGGTTCTCCGATCTTGCCGATGAAAACGTGGATGCCGCCAAAGGGGACCCGGTATCCGTACTCGATTGAACCGGTCTCGGGGCCCCATCCTGCGTCGTCGATGTAGAGCTTTCGCGGACGACTCTTGGTCATCCGTCACGGCATAGCCTTCGAGTCCTTCGAACTTGCCCTCCAAGATCATCAAACCATCGTGCGATAGCCCCACGGTGGGCGCCAACTATCGTGGTTTTGTCACGGCAGATGTCCTCATGAAAGGACTTAGTCGTGGAGCCATCGCTACGGTTTAACTTGAAGGGGTTAAAGCGGACGCGAAAGACACGAGTTATACTAGTTCGCCCCTTCGATGAAGGTAAAAGCCTACGTCTAGTTGTGATGGGATTGATGTGGTCTCGATGACTAGGGAGCGAATAAGCTTCTCCTAGGCCTCGAATTGTTGCCCTTGAACCGCCCCGGGTCGTCCCCTTATATACATGGGTGACGCCCGTCGGTTCAGAGAGTCCCAATCTCCGGTTCATACACATCCGGGTTGGTCTCTCTCTATTCCTAACTTATGATACAAGTTTACATACCGGGTCGGTTTATAGCTACAGGTGCTAAACCGACTACAGGCCTTGGGCCCTTATTCTCATGCCTCTCGGGCTTCTACACTGTTGATCTACTGATGAAGTTAACCCGGCCTAGAGCGGCTGGTTTACGCCCAGTAGTTATATCCCCAACACTCGGCATGGCAAGAAATGGTTGTGGGGATGGTGCACAAGGTGAGGGGTGCTTGGCAAGGTCACTCGGTGGCCCTTTTTATAGCACCGGGGCTGGGTCATTTACCGTGGTAAAAGTAGAGAATTGGCCGGCTCAGCTCGGGGTCAACCACGATACACACATCTCACTAAAGTGACGTATCACTTTGTGGAGATTGTCGGGCGGTTTCGTGGTTGCGCCAAGGATAGAGAAATCACACTGCATGCTAACACATTCATGCAAGACTACTATATAAAAGCAGACGTCTGATGCCGGCTGCGCTAATTTAAGGAATCACAAAATTACAAAGCGGGATACTGGGACTCACCACTACTCGAGTGACTCGGTCTACTTCGTTTACATCCAAGCGGGCGTCCCTTGTGGATGTCGAGGCTTCTCCACAGTTCTCACCGTCGGAATTTCTTTGGAGAGGGTTGAGGGGCTGCAGGCTCGGGTAGTGATGATGACCATCGCGGGGATTGTTGACCACAACCCGCTGGAGTGTGCTCCCGGGAGGCGGCGAAAGCACTTCGGGGTCATCAAAGCACCTTGGCTGGACGGGTGGGGCTGACCTCGGGGTCTCGATCGGTTGTCCAAACAAAGACGACCGGGTTGTCGGCGTTGGGCCGATCTCCTCTCTTCTTTGGGGCTCGACGAACCAGCTCTCCAAGGGCTGCAATCAGATCAATGGTGATTTGATCGAATAGGTCCTCCAAAGTGCACTTACATAGCGCACTAGGTGTAGTAATGCGGGATCCGTCTCGTGATCTCCGTTGGCAACTTGGGGTGGTCTACCATACCCTTCCCGCGTGGTGTAGTAGTGGAACGAGCGACTGTTAACTCTGTGCGACAGGTTCCTGCGATGAACTATAGCCTCTAGAGCAGCTAGTTGGATGGCTTGTGGCTCAAAGGAAGTGTTTCGTCCGGTGTACCTGTAGGGGCGCTGGTGCAGACCCCTCACCGTAGATATGTATGCAGGGCCCGTAATTGACGGCTCTCACAACTTATGGGTCCTTGGTACACAACATATTCGGGTGGCTCTTCTAATGCATAGGCACGACGGGTAAGGTTTGCGAGTATGGTCACAAAACCTCCAAGGTTGGTTGCTGTAGTCTCATGGTGCACCACGGGACCGGGCATTGTGGCTCAGTTTTTGGGGTAGCGGTGTCTTTGGGCTGAGTTGAGGCGGCGAGTCCTTTTATAGAAAAAGGGGATGGAGTCTTCCTTCGTTGCGCTATGCGAAGAGACACCTTTGGTGCTGGTAGTTGGTGTGTGATAGACGGGCTAGGCTGATAGGTTGGGCACCGACCGCCAAAAGCGTCGGGTCACTGTGTGGCTATCTTGCACGGGAAGCTTGGCTGGGGTTTTGGTTATGGCTTGGTGGGTTGTTAGCCTAAGTTTATTGACCTGGCTAAGATAGGATTAGCCAATGGTTAGCCTGGCTCTGATACCAAGTCTGTGGCGGCCGATTCTCCGGGTATTAATTCCCAGAAAATGGCCCTTGCGCTCATCAGCCCCAGGATGACTGTCAGCTGATGAGGCACCATCTTGATACAGAAATTCCAAGCGGAATACAACATATGTAGTACAAGACCATTTTGGCCTGAGTACAACAAATGGTTTCTAGTGGTAGATGGCGAAGCGGGTTGTGAAACATCGGTGTCTATGGGACTCCATTTCCCACGGGAACAGTGACCGAGTTAACTCCTATCTTCGCGAGGCTGCTATCACCATTGCTTAGGTTCCGGGGCTGTCAAGACGGCCGCTCCTTTCCACAAAGAAATCTGGCCAAGACAATAGCCAGGGACAAGCCAGTGAGTACTTTGAATGTACTCGCAAACATTATGAACACAAGTATAATATGACAATGATGTGCTAAAAATATTTTATGCTCATGACATCAGTCACAAAAAAATAATTAAAACTCTGAAGCGAGTAAGCATGTTATATATGAATATGCAATGCCGTAGAAGCATAAAAAAATTATGAAATAAATAACAAGCATGCCACAGTCGAGCGTCTGAGCGACACCACATAAAGGGCTTTAAAAGAAATGCCACAGTCGGGCGTCTGAGCGACACCACATAAAGGGCTTTAAAAGAAATGCCACAGTCGAGCGTCTAAGCGACGCCACATAAAGGGGCTTTAAAAGAAATGCCACAGTCGAGCATCGGAGCGACACCACATAAAGGGCTTTAAAAGAAATGCCGCAGTCGGGCGTCTGAGCGACACCACATAAAGGGCTTTAAAAGAAATGCCACAGTCGGGCGTCTGAGCGACACCACATAAAGGGCTTTAAAAGAAATGCCACAGTCGGGCGTCTGAGCGACACCACATAAAGGGCTTTAAAAGAAATGCCACAGTCGGGCGTCTGAGCGACACCACATAAAAGGCTTTAAAATTAATAAACATAGTGAATATCCCGGAGGTAGAACCATCCTAGAGATATTCGATGATGACCAAATATCACGGGTTAGTCCACAACAATAATAATAATCATAATTATCACAAGTCACAAGTAGTAATTCTAGTTCTGGTTTAATAGTTTCACCTCCAAGACCAACCCTAAGACCGACCTTTGGACCCATCCCTGACTATAGTCCTTAACCATGGACACGGCTATTCGAATAGGTTTAATCTCTGCAGAGGGTGTACTCTTTACCCACGAGTAACGGATTTCTTTAGTCCATCGGGACTAATTCCGCTTCTGGTCTTTTGTTGAAAACACACCTAACTTGCACACACCAGCTTAACTCACATGTGTCCGGAATCACCCACGACACTGTTAAGCGAAACTCTAAGTGGGGAGGCTACAACCTCGGCGTAACATGGGATCACAAAATTTATACAGCAGCATAACCGGGAGCTACCCTCTTTCGGCTACAACCGAAACACCCATGCTCCGGACCCGGTGGCATGACTACGGATGCCTCCGATATCTTCCACCACGGCCTCTCACATGCGGTGTGTGCTAGGAAAGGGTTGACAACTTCTTGAACCGTACCCTACTAGGTGTAGAGACGAGTGGTAGTCTGAAGCTAGTATGGGGGTTCTTGGCACAAGACTCGATCTACGGTCGACTCAGAGGTTGTAATATTTCCTGCATGATTAGTATAACAATGCATATATTACAAACAGCAGATAGAAACACCACACGACATATCCCCCTCATGCCATACCGGACACGTCCGTCTCGACGGAGGACTAGGGGCAAGACCGTGTCTACCCAAGACAAAAGGCCTTCCCGGCTTTCCTCCCGGTATACGTGAAAGGCATATGTCGGGATTTCAATCATAATCATCTCAACTTCATTTGCATGAAACACAGTAAGATGTAATCATGAGTAGGAACACCTTCTCACATAAAATAACGTATACTGCGATGTCGGGGTGGTGTTGTCACCGTGCTAATGCAACACACACACACGCATTTCACCGGGGTTCGTAATGCTTGCCTTCAGGTCATGGGAAAGGAGGGTGCATCCAAAACATCTTGAAATCTTCAAAAATCTTATTTAAAAGAATATATTTGAATTAACACACAAAATAAAAACAGCACAAAAGGTTGTTTGAAAATGTTTCAAATAAATCATAAAATAAACTAGAGAATATTTGAGAGAGGTAGCAAAAGGAATCAATTCATTTGGAGTTGTATTTAAAAAGTTATTGACAGTCAAAGTTCTGGTCAAATCTGATTTTAAAATAAAATAGAAAAACAGAAAAAACGTTTCGATTATCATTACCACGTCGAAGGCGCCTTTCGGAAATACGTTTCCACTTACTCCGCGTGGGCCATGCGTGGTCACTGACAGTGGGTCCTAGGTGGCCCACTAGTCAGGTTTGACTAGTCCGCCTCCTTCTTCTCCCCCTGCCCCGAGCGGAGGCGGATTCCGGCGATCGCCGCTGAGCAGCGAGTCCTTGGGGAAGGCGAGGGCGGGATGGATCCATGGTCGAGGTGATCATCCCGGTGGTTGCAGGGTAGACAGAGGTGGAGGGATTTGCCGGCGGCGAGCTCCGCGGCGGAGGAAAGTTTCGGTGGTAAAGTGGTTTTGGGGCCGCGGTGGTTCCCGACCGAAATGGAGTAGGGGGATGTGATCACGGGAGGAAGGGAAAGTTCCTGGTGGAGAGAGTGGAGAGGGGGATGCTCCGGAGGCGCCGTCAGGGCCTGGGTAGTGGCGGCGGCCGGAGTCGCCGGAGAGGTTGAAGATGGCCTGCTCCCCTCCAATTGGCGGCTAGAGGGGCACTAGCAAGGCGGTGTGAAGCTGCTGCGTCTTGGGCTTGAGCTCGGGTCTCCTTATATAGTGTGGCTAGGTTGGTCCGAGGCGGCCGGGTGATAAGAACAACGGCGAACCGACGTTACGCTCAGAGCAGCAGGGGGGTCGTGGCGACGACGGGAGCTAGGGGACACGCTTGCGGATGAGCACGTACTGCTCACAAGGGCAGGTGGCGAGCCGGGGTGGCTTTGGCGGCGCCGACCACGGTCGGGCCTGCTAGCGGCCGGCAGCTAGCCGCCACGGCCATCCTGGCGGTGGCGCTGTGGGGTGCCAGGTTGGTCGGGGTGGTGTGGCGGTGCAGGGGAACACAGAGTGCTGGCTAGGGCCGGGTTTTGAGTGCGGGTGTGTGGCGGCTCGGCTTCGTGGGTGCCAAGCACGCACGCCTGACGCCCTTGAGCATGCCCGGGGTGTGCTCGACGAAATGCCGGGGCAGTCTAGAGAGTTCCAAACCACAAGGGAGTTAGCAGAAAGGGATTATGGGCTAGGGCAAAACCTTAGAACATGCTGGGTAGGTCAGGAGCTCAAGCTCACAATGTAAGCTTGAAATCATGCCAAAACTGGTCATGCACACAGGGTGTTTGACAAAATGCCAAAGGCACCAAGGTAGCTCTTGGAGTGGCCAAACTCTCCAGATCAGTGTCTCTATGGATATAAGAGAGGGTGGTGAGGTTAGTTTGCAAAAAGGAGAAACTTGCTAGTGCAAGTTTTGCAAAACTACAATTCTGGACAGGGAGTAAATGGCATCATTTCATGGACCAAAAGTATGCCAATGGTTGCATGCTCCTGGACTTAGAGGTTTAGCATGGAGGACTACAAGTAGGGAAAAGAATCTAGGGCCAAAGAGCAAGCAAGACTATGGTTGCTGTACAAACCTTCATGTTGGGCCAGAATGAAGATGAGGTTGATTCACTCAAAAATTCCAAAGAACAACCCTGGGTTTTTGCATATTATGGAATCATATGCTCCTACTGACTTCCCATAATTTTGGTGGAGGCTAGAAAGAATTATTTAAAAGGGTTGTAGTCCAAAATTGCCCTTTGGACCGGAGAGGAAAAACATGTGTAGCACTCAAAATATGCAATGAATGAAATATATTATTGCACAAAAAGTGATCTAGAGACATCACATGGCGTCTCCAAATTTTGGTTGAAATTTTAGTTAAATCTATCAAATGATTGTAGTTCAAAAAGAGCTCCAAACTTAAAGCAAGTCATTTTAATAAACATAGCCCAGGGTGAAATAATTTAATAAATAAATCCACTGATTATGAAAATGTAATAATGAGCTGGTATAGAAGTCCAATGTATTTTGGAAAGATCCACTTGGGAAAACTCCTCAATAATAAAAGAAAAGTTTTGAAATCAACAGAGATATTCTTGCAAGCAAAAATTTTGAACTCTTGGCAAAAATTTTAGTGACTAAAACCTGGTTGAATTTTTGGGGTGTTACACTCATCTCCGGCCACAGGCTCCGAACTGCGTACGTCCGTGCCTATCAAATCTGATTGGGCACCGATCATGGAGTTTACCTCCGTGGATATCTTTCAACACTCGCCCTTGGGCGACGTGCTAAATTCACTAAGGTCTCTCTCTTTGTCAGGAGACTCCTCGCCGAACTATGTCCAGCTAGAGTGGGAAGCGGACGACGAAGAAATTTGTTCCCCACCCACCACCCACTTAATAGCCATTATCGATGACTTAACCGACGTTCCTGACTTCCACTCCGAAGACATCGACGGTATGGACGGCGATGCAGAAGAAGAACAGGAACCACTACTCATAGGGCGCTGGACAGCCACCTCATCATATGATATATATATGGTGGACACCCCCAAAGAAGGCGATGGCGATGAGGCAACGGAGGATAGTCCCCCGGAGAAGCAATCTAAGCACCGGCGTCGTAGGCGCCACTCTAAGCCCCGCCAGAGCAAAAATAGCAATACCGGCACAAGACATGATAGCAATCCGGATGGTGCCGAGGACGAAAACAACCCCGCCCAGCCAGGCTTCGAGCAGGCCGAGCGGGATGACGGGCAAGCTAGCCTTAAGGAACATGCAACGGATGGAGAATCAGAGGATGACAATTACATGCCCCTCTCCAAAGACGAAGTGAGCCTCGGCGACGAAGAATTCACCGTGCCTGAGGATCCCGTCGAGCAAGAGCGCTTCAAGTGCCGGCTTATAGCCACTGCAAAAAGCCTGAAGAAAAGGCAGCAGCAACTTCAAGCTGATCAAGATCTGCTAACTGATAGATGGACTGAAGTCCTGGCAGCCGAGGAACACAGACTCGACGGCGCTACCAAAAGTTACCCAAAGCGCAGGTTGCTAGCTCAACTCGAGGAGGAGATATTAAAGCCCACACTACCAGCGCATGATGCAGCTGACCGGCCACCTCGTGGCCGAGACAAAGCGGCGTATCAGCCCAAACCCCAGCCCGCACCTCGTCGCCAAGCAAACAAAAACACGAAGGCCCGGGGCTACACGCAGGACCTGCAAGGCGTATTGGAAAACAAAGCGGGGCCAGTCAACATCGATATACGGATCACGGAGGCGCGCCCCGATGTGCAACGATGACCGTCACGCCGGATATACTAAAAACAAATCTGGCCGGGCTGAATACAGCAGACCAGACTCATTTGAACTGCGTCATGATGTAACCCGGCATAGAGGCGCCGCACACCCCCTATGCTTCACTGATGAAGTAATGGATCATGAATTACCAGAAGGGTTTAAACCCGTGAACATTGAATCACCGATAAACCAGCCAACCACACCAACAGAGAATGTTGGATGTTCAAACAGGCCGGCAAGTTGAATGCCGAAAACAAGTAAAAGGGGCTGCATAGTGATGACGACGAGGAGCCCCGGCCGCCAAACACAGGAGGACAGAAGAAATTTCCTCCCCAGGTAAAAGCGGTGAATATGATATACGCAACCCATATCCCCAAGCGGGAACGGAAGCGCGCACTATGGGACGTCTACGCGATGGAGCCAGTCACCCCAAAATTCAACCCATGGTCTTCTTGTCCGATCACTTTCGATCGCAGGGACCATCCTACCAGTATCCGTCACGGCGGCTCGGCCGCATTGGTCCTCGACCCCATCATTGACGGATTTCATCTCACACGAGTCCTTATGGGCCCGGTGGCGGCGACTTTCGAACCTGCTCTTCTCCGGATCTGATCTCGCATAAAATGGGCATCGACCCATCAAGGATCAAGCCCACAAAAACCACCTTTAAAGGTGTCATACCAGGTGTAGAAGCCTGTTGGACGGGCTCAATCACACTGGAAGTAGTCTTCGGATCACCGGGAAACTTCCGAAGCGAGGAGTTAATCTTCGATATCGTCCCTGAAGGAGTCCTGGATTAGGGGGTGTCCGGATGGCCAGACTATGACCTTTGGACGAACTCCCGGACTATTACGATACAAGATTGAAGACTTCGTCCCGTGTCCGGATGGGACTTTCCTTGGCGTGGAAGGCACGCTTGGCGATACGATTTGAAGATCTCCTCCAATTTTAACCGACTACAGGTAACCCTAGCCCTCTCCGGTGTCTATATAAACCGGAGAGTTTTAGTCCGTGGGGATCTAACAACAATCATACCATAGGCTAGCTTCTAGGGTTTAGCCTCTACGATCTCGTGGTAGATCAACTCTTGTACTACCCATATCATCAATATTAATCAAGCAGGAGTAGGGTTTTACCTCCATCGAGAGGGCCCGAACCTGGGTAAAAACATCGTGTCCCTTGTCTCCTGTTACCACCCGCCTAGACGCATGATTCGGGACCCCCCTACCCGAGATCCGCCGGTTTGACACCGACATTGGTGCTTTCATTGAGAGTTCCTCCGTATGCGTCACCTTTAGGCCCGATGGCTTCTTGATCATCAACCACGACGCGGTCCAGGTGAGACTTTTCTCCCCGGACAGATCTTCAGATTCGGGCTTCGCTGCGGACCAATTCGCTTGGCCATCCGGAGCAGATTGAAAGCTACGCCCACTGGCCATCGGTCAGATTTGGAAAGCTTAAACTACACGGCCGACATCCGCGGGGACTTGATCTTCGACGGATTCGAGCCACGCCGGCGCGCCCGACCGGCCACGATGGGCATGATCTAGCTCTGCCGCCGGACAGCGCCCAGAGCACCACTTAGGTGTCCGCTCCGACCCTTAGCTCGGAGCCGACCACGCCAATCGGGGACGGGCGGTTGGACGCCGCCCCAGGAGCCGCAATTTCTACGGTGATCGAGCCGAATACCGGCCTAGTCCTTTGTGAGGCCTGTGACTCCAAGGTGCCGGACTCCTTTCCGGACTCCGAATCTTCTGCACCCCTTCCGATCAAACCCAATTGGGCTCCGATCATGGAGTTCACCGCCGCGGACGTCTTTCAGCACTCGCCCTTTGGCGACATCCTGAACTCGCTAAAGTCTCTCTCTTTGTCAGGAGAGCCCTGGCCGGACTATGGTCGGCCGAGGTTGGGATGCTGCAGACGCGAAGAAATTCGAAACCCACCCACCACCCACTTCTTAGCCACTGTCGACGATCTAACCGACATGCTCGACTTCGACTCCGAAGACATCGACGGTATGGACGCCGATGAAGGAGACAATCGAGAACCAGTGCCTATAGAGCACCGGACAATCACCTCATCACACGATGTATACATGGTGGACACACCTAAAAGAAGCAACGACGAGGATCAAAAGGGCGCAACCAGGGATCGTTCCCTCGAAAAACAATCAAAGCGGCGGCGTAAGCGCCGCGCCAAGCCCCATCTCGACAGAGACCCAGCCATAGAGCAGGGCGATTCAATGGAAGACAAACATGCCATCGAGCAACCGTCCAAACAGGGCAGACAAACTGAACAATCCGTCCCCGGCAAAGATAATAGTCTGGACGACCTCACACCGGACAAGTCGCTGGAACACAAGAACCTCCACCAAAGGCTCGTCGCCACTGCGCGTAGCCTGAAAAAGTTGAAGCGGAAGCTCAAAACAGCAGAAGATGCACTCAGAATCAGATGGGGCAAAGTACTCAATACCGCACTAATCCAGCTTTACTACCCCGGACATGGCTCGACGAGTCCGGCGTAAACATACAAAGGCTTAATAGCCGCATAAGCCTGTACAAGGGGCTCCGCGTGTTTACACCAGGAGACAATACGGCTCAATTCTACTCATGTCTCTGTATTATATTTTGTTTATTTTAACATAGATTTCTCATACGATTATATTCCACTAAGTTCCTCTCTTTCGCTGACGAACACCGTGCTACACCCGTCCAGGATACGGCTTGAGAACCACAGCGCAGACGTGCAAGAGGGACCCGTTTAAGGATTCTCTTGATTAAGACCACTGCCTAAACCTTTCTTCTGTCTCTTGTTGATAACATCCCCGGTTTCGCCATAACCGAGGAGGAGGTCGGCGTCTTGGCATGTGGCCACGCCCGAGAATTTTATGCTGCGTTAAATGGGCGCGGGGCTTTTACCAAGGGCTTTTGTTCGGCCCATTTTCATAAAGACCAAATACCTTAGGGAGTGTTCGGCGTCGCGAGTTTGGCCTTATACGCATCAGCTCCGAATCATGTCTTTGGTCAAATGTTGGGTTTGCACAGCTCACTGTGTTTGCTGCCTTAAGTTCCGCTCTATCGGCTAAGGCGGCACCAGGAGAACTACTGCGGTTGTGCCCCGGTTCGGCCAGGCGAGCACCTCAGTAGAGAAAGCCGAAAACTGACTGTCATGATATAGCGAGATACTGGTCAACCAGTCGATGACTTCCGGAATCTTTAGGATTCCTCCGCATTAACAAAGGGCCGCTTCCCAGTCAGGCACACACGCGCCCCGAATTCGGGCGAGCGCGGTGCCCCTAGGGGCTATTAAGTAGACCCACTGTCAAACTCCTATGGCTAAGTGAAAGTGATAAAACATTATAGTCCGGTTGCCCTGGTTAAACTCTTGCGATCACCTCCTTTATAGGACCAAGACGTTGGATTAAGTGTGAAAAGGCGCCTTTTGTGAACACCCGCATTATATGCGTGGGGCTGAAATAACGAGCGCCATCTTTCAGGTTATATACACATATACATTAACGGCCGCACAGGAGGAATTATAATTCTTGAAAGCACAAGTATAAAAAGCTTTTATATTTCATCAAAATATTGTTTTAAAATAGCACATGCTATTCGAACACAACATCCTTCGAGCACAGCGCCTCTATTAAGCGGCGCCTACGAAGAACTTCCTCAAAGTCGTACTTGGCGGTACTCGGCTTTAAATCCGAATCCCGGATGCAACAACATCGGCCTTCATATCCGCCCGGTATGTCTTGGACACGAGCAAAGAGCCATCTCAGTGCACCCTCTATGCACGTTGACCTCTTCATTGCATCAACATACGGCATCGAACCAAGGAACTGCTGCACCAAGCTAAAATAACTCTTCGGCTCTGGCTCTTCCGGCCGCAGACGACTCGCAACATACCTCATGGCGAGTCCGGATAAACTATTCAGCTCCGCCCAAGCGGCCAAACGGTCGGATACCGAAAGTGGGCGCTCTGGATTGTGGAACTGCGACCAAAAAAGTTCTTCCAATTCATGGTCACCTCGACCCCGGAAGTGTTCGGTCGCGTCTGCGGCACTCGCTGCCAAATCCAGATAAGTGTTCTCCGCACTCCACTGCCGGTCTAACGGATCATACTTAGGATCCCCGAACTTCATCCGCAGCATATAGGGCTTTCCAGCCGTGATATCTCCGGCCTGACGTAGCTCCTCCTTCATAGCTCTCATTGCAGATCGAGTGTCCTTGGCCTCGGCAGTGATCTTTTCAAGGTCCTTCTGAGCCGCCCTATCTTCTTGTTCAAGAAGTTTACAGCGGTCGGCAGCATCCTTCAATTTTATAGCCATCTCGACTATTACTTTCTTGCTCTGGCAGTGAGCAGCCTGTTTGAATTTTAGCTCTTCAGCCGCTTTAACGGCAGCCGCATCACTTTTCCTTGCTTGCTCCTTGGCTCGGGCAAGTTCCGCCCGAAGGTTCTCCACGGCAGTAGCACCATCTACATTAAGCACATATCTTATAAGGCACGAGCATCGAGCTCCTCTTATCAGATGTCTTTAGATACATTACATGCCTTGTGCCTCGTCTAGCCGCTTATTTACAAGCGCGATGTCGGCATCTGCTACGTCAAGTTGCCGCTTTAGCTCGGCAGATTCATCAGTCCGGCTAGCCACCGAACGCCTCTCCACCTTCATAGAAAAGGTGACATATTATACCTGGGGTTATGATCCTCTGTGCGCCGTCATTTTTGACAACACACAGAGTCTCAGGGGCTACTATTTATACAGGGAGCATTTTATATATGCGGCTCTACCAAAAGGTACACCTTTTCACGTACCTCAAAGCCTGTCAGTAAACTCCTGGCGGCCTCATGAAATCCGCTTTCCGCGGATGAAATCCTTCCAATTATCGTGTCCATCAACACACGGTGTTCTTCTGAGATAGACGCTCGCTCGAGCAGATCCTGCAGCCCCTCCGACCGTGCACCTAAAGGTGCCGGACTAGTCCGACGACCTTTTTTGAAGTCCGATTTGGAGAAATCCTCCGAGATGACACCTCGGGGTCAATCGCCTCGTAAGACGGTACAACTGGGGGAGGCGTTTCACTCTACATCATCTCCGGACAAAGATCCCCTGAAGATGAGCTCCGCTGAGAAGGGTTGAGATCCGAACTGCAAGGTAAAAATTTCGGTTATCTTTCTCGGAAATAAAACAGGGATGTGACTCATTTTGGAACCCCTCTCTTTACTTACGGCTCGGTGGAGAGCTGATCCCCTTGGGGGCGCAGTGCGGCCGGGGCATTCTCCGGCGCCGGACCCTCTGGCGAAGATTTCTTCCCCCGTTTTGAGGCCATCGCCTCCGGGTCTTCAGAGGCGGTCCTTTTCCTTCCCTGGTTGGGGGAATTCTCGATTCCTCCCTTCCTGACAGCCTCCTTCGTCGAGGCGGTAGCTCCTTGGTTCCCCTCTTCGCCTTCTTCCGAAGGCGCAATCTCCAGCATCCTGGTCAACACGGGATCCGGCGTGGTCTCAGGCAGGGGGGCCGGACACCTGATAAGCTTTGCTTTCGCTATCGACTCCTGTTCAAAGGATAACTCTTTTAAGGGCAGTTTTATGATAAAAATACGGATGGCGTGTCCAAATACGGGGCTACTTACCTGAGCATCCGGGAAGTTGCAGTTCAGACCTGGGTCCTCGGACAAGTCCGGACACCTTGCTTGTGATCCGAAGAACAATTTGTACATCTCCACGGGCGTCGTGCCCATAAAATGTTGGAGGACTCGCGGTCCCTCCGGATTAAATTCCCATAGGCGGAGAGGGCGACGTTTGCAGGGCAGCATGCGGTGAATCAGCATAACTTGCGCCACTATGGTCAAGTTGATATCTCTTTCTAGGAGATCTCAAATGCTTCCCTGCAGCAAGGGCACGTCTTTGGACGGCCCCCAGATAAGCCCTTCATTGACCCATGACGCTAGCCGTGGTGGGGGACCCGAGCGAAAATCAGGTGGCGCCACCCATGTGGTGCCCCTGGGGGCTGTGATGTAAAACCAGTCACGTTGCCATAAGCCGAACTCCTCTTGGAAAGAGCCCTCGGGCCATGGTGTCGGGGCAGCTGATCGGACCCACGAACACCTATGGGACCGGCGGACCGAGTCCCTTTCGGTTGATGGGGGCGGAGATCGCCTGAAAGAGCGGTCGGCGAAGCACCTGAGCAGTTTACCCGGCTTGAGCTCTCCGGAGAGATAATACTCCTCTTGCTTATGCGATTGTGTTACTGTTTTACTAGGGAGCGTTGAGAGCTACAAAACCTAGTGTGTGTGTGTTCTCTGGTTTCGAATGAACTGAACCTCTCCTTACGTTGCACATGGGCCTCCTTTTATATGCTCAAGGGGTCACCGACAGGTGGCAACATAGGCAAGGGTAAAAATGTAAAAGAACTTGCGGTTGGTACAGCTACCTGTACAGTGTATCATACCTAACCCTGACGGCAGGGGACAAAGGCATTAAATGCCCGTCTACGTCGCCCCAAACAGTGCATAAAGTGACCGTCACGGGCGCCACCGCTTGCCACGATGGCTATCTTGTCAGCACCGCTTACCGCGCAAGACCCCGGCTGCCGCGACCTCTCGCCACGTCTTTGGAAGGGTCCTGTGGCGACACGTTGTTGGATGAGCTGGAGCGCCTTGAGTGCAGTGGATGCTGCCTGGCAAGCGCCTTACCTTGATCGTGGTCTTGTCGCGGTCCGGAAGCTTGTCGCTTTCGCCCGGGCCTACGCCCGGGCCGAGCAGCGTCGCGGCAAGTCCCTTGGGGTGCCTTGGTTGGCCTTCCCGGCAAGCTCCTCTTGTCGGGGTCTTGGTCTGCCTTCCCGGCAAGCTCCTCTTGCCGGGGGCTTGAATACTTTGCTCTTGAATGGCTCCAAAGGAGCCACGGAGGATCTTGGCGGTCACCCGGCAAGCCTTGCCGCGGGTCTTTGCAACTGCCCAGGTGCGAAGTTCGGGATACAAGGGTACCCCTACTCTTGTACACCGGCAGAGCCCCAGACCTGGGCCATACAGTGCCGAGCGCTGTTGGGCCAGGCCCAAAACAGGGCACGGGCACACGCGACTTGGGTTACGCCGCACCTCACTCCGCAACCACCGCGCCCTCCCCGAACGGCACGCGTCGATTGCGGCGTCGTGGGAGTGATCGTGGGTGGCTTCTTTATTCGGAAAAGCGGGCGATCCGTCCGCCCCCCCTCCCTCTTTATAAGCAGGGGAAGCAGGGGCCGTTCGCCCATCTCGCCGGTTATTGCTCCCATCTTGAAAACCTCCGCCGCTCCCCCCTTCTTCCCGAAGTCGAAAGAGAGCAGCGCTCCGCCCCTCGTCGCCACCGTCACCACCAATGCCGCCGACCTCCTTCACCGCCTCCGCCATGGCTCCGAAAGCCCCGAAGGTCGCTGGAGTTTGACGAGGCGCAGCGGCTTCGCGGCGCTGCGCATGAGCGGGCCACTTTTCCCCCTCATCTCGCCGCCTTGTAGGGAGCTGAGGAAAACTACTACCTTTTACGGTCAGCGGAGACACAGGCGCATCCGCGCGCAAAGGTACTCCCCTTGCCCGCCGCCGCTGAAATGGCCCCAAGTGGGTATCCTTTCTTCGCTCTGTTCTTCTATTGCGGGCTCTGCCGCCCTTTCTCCGAGTTTTTCTGCGATATCCATGAACACGTCTGACCTCCGCCTCCTGGACTTCACCCCCAATGCCGTTCTCACCATGGCAGTTTTCGCACACCTCTGCGAAAACTTTGTCGGAGTCCATCCCAACGTTGCCCTCTTCCACCACTTCTTCATGCCCCGAGTCGAGAGAGGAGAGCCCTTATCCGGCGGGATCGCCTGGATCTCGAGGACCGGCAAGAAGGAGGCGTATCTGGAAGGAGAGCTCCGCAGCAAATGGGACGAGTGGAGAGCCGATTGGTGTTGGATCGTCGAGGAGGAGCCGCGAGCCGTTCACCGCCCTGCGCCAAGCCCCAAAGGGTACGCAGCGGCAATGATTGGAGCAGCGTGGCCCGGAGGATGACGGGCTAAAGATTGCCATCACCAGGATCCTGCGCCTCGAGACTTGCGGGCTCACCGTGGGGCTGTCGGGCCGGATTTTCTTCGCCGCCGCGCCATGCTGCGGGAGAGGAGGAGACCTGCACAGGAGTTCCGAGCAGCGGCGGACATCATGAGGCTGCGCCTGGGCCTCAACTTCAATTTCACCGTCTTGGAGTTGACGGTGATGCTTCAGGAGTTGTTCAAGTGGGATCCTCAGCATCCGAAAGCGTTCAAGCTGCCGAGGGGAGTTGTTCCATTGTGCAACAATTCTTCGCTTGACCGCATCCGTGCCATGATGCCGCTGTGCGACTCACATGGGATTGTGCCAACCTGGCAAGAGCCTGCAGATGACGTCGTGCGGGTGTTCTTCGACAGCTTGGAAGAAGTGTCGATCCATGCCGACGAGCAGAAGAGGCTCACCCGCGACACCTGCTTGATGGCGAGATACAGCGCGCCATACGAAGGTTGAAGAAGGCGCCCGGCAAGCTTGCTGCCGCTGGCGAATTTGGGTTCATCGTGGAGGAAGCGGAGGCAGCAGAGGCGACAAGCCTTGCGGCGTGGAAGCTTGGCGGCGAGGAAGAGCTCTGCCGGTGAGGAAGAGCACGCCGATCTTCAAGCCGAGCGGCGAAAGCCCGCGCCGGCGTGGGCTAAACGGCGAGGACCGACCCTCACTCTCGCACCTTCCGGCAGTTAATCGCATAGCGGAGCCTCCAGCTCGCCAAGAAGACATCTCCGCAGGGCGGGGCGCTTGCGGAGCGGGCAGACGAGCAGCAGCCGTCGCGCGCAGCGGCGACTCCACCCAGCGGCAAGCACGGTTGCCGCGGGAGCACCTCACGCTGCTGCAGCAACCGGAGCGGGGCCCTCCCGGACCACCGCTTCTGCTCCCGCCAAGCGTCCAAGGGATCCTACTCCTCCGCCCCGTCGCGCCGGGGGCGGGCCAGACTTCGACTTCTCCGCGCTCAGCTCCGACGAGGAGGAAGAGGAGTAAGAATCTTGGCTAAGTTTAAATTCCTTCAATTCTTGCTGCTGTGTCTTGTATCTGACTTGCTTCATTCTGAACCCTTTCCTTTTCAGGACGCTGGCCCAGAGAGCGTCGAAAAGGGCCAAGACTCCGGTGGTTGTCATCGAGGATGATCCCGCCGTGACCGCAGAGGGTGCGCCCGAGACCACCTTGCCGGACCCGGCAACCTTTCCTCAGAGCAGCCCCCAGCGCAGCCCCCAGCGTAAGTGTTGGGTTTACTTTCAGCTGTTAAGCGTGCTTGGGTGCTTCTTCTTTGTTGATATCGACTTACGGTTTTGTGCAGGAGCAGAGCAGCCTCACCGGGAGGGCCCGGAAGCCGCTCGGCCAGGCAGTCTGCTTGACTACTCCGCCAAGGGAGGATTCCCGGCAAGGGAGAAATCTCCGACAACGGACGGTTCTCCGGCAAGAGGCGTGTCGATCCTATACAGGTACTCCTCTTGCTTTGAAAAATTTCCTTGGCTTCTTCTTCTGATCTTCTTTTTGAATATCTGCTTGACTTTTCTTCCTTTTCGGTCTTGAGTCCATCTGCGACGGAGCCGATGGAGACCGAGGTCGCCGGGAGAAGGAGCCGGCGTTGATGAATCCGCCCGGCGGAGAGGCCGCCGAGGCTACTGCTGCGAAGGCGAGTGCAGCGATCGCCGACGGCCCTGGGGCGCGGGAAGCGGCAGGCGCTACACCGACCGCCGATCCCTCCGCCGCTACCACAGCGTCGGGCTTCGAAGAGCCCCATCCTGGCGCCTATCTGAAGGCAGGCGAAGGCGTCTTCATCAAACTCCCCTGGGCTTCGAGCTCCAGGGCGCCGGTTGAAGGGGAAACCTTCAGCGAGGAGCTGCTCGCCTCCGCCGGGCTGACGCTGGTTGATCGCCCGAGCAGCGGCGATGCGAAACTTGAGGAGGAGCAGACTCTTCTGCAGAAGCTGCTGTCACTTTACCCCGCCCGGCAAGCCAAGCTGGCCTCCCGAGAAGCACTTGTCGCGCAGGCGGGCGTGGACATAGAGATGCGCGCGGAGGAGCTCCGGGGCGTAAATCAGGAGGCTCTCCGGTCTTTGGCGGAAGGCGGGAGGCGATTCGCCGAGGAGCGCAAAGCCTTCATCCTCGACAAAGGCTGAAGGTGAAGAGCAACAAAGGCTTGCCGCCCGAGAAGCTGTCAGCGCAAGAGGGCGGTAGCTGGTGCAGCGGAAGGTTAATCTCGACAGCCACGAGGAGCTTGCCAGCGAAACAATCTTTTAGCGATACCCTCAAGGAAGCAAAGGATCTTGCCGCAGCTGCCGAGGCCGCCAAGAAGGAGCTGGAGGCAAGGCGACACAGCCTGAGGCCAACCTGAAGAAGAGCGGCGAGGAGCTTGCTGCACTCAAGCATGGCCTTGAAGGACGCCTACACTCTTGGCGAGCTGCAGGGCCGTCTCGCCGAGAGGAGCATGGAGCTCGGCGCCAAGGTCTCCAATGCGGATCTCGGTGGAAGCCGACCACCTGACCAAGACGCCGGGCGAGGCCGGGGAGGCGAGATCAAGGGCGGCCAGCGGCGCTGGCGAGTGCTGCCGTTACCCAGAATACCTTCAGGGATAACATGGAGCACTGGACCGAGGGTCTCGTGGATACTGCCGCCGCCATTGATAGGGAGCTGACGGAGCTGGGGATGGTGGATCTTGGATACTCCTCCGACGAGCATCTCCAGCCCAGCGCCAAGCTTCGGCTTATTCTTCAAGGGCGTGGTGGCGGCTCTCCAGGCGACTCGGGAAGAGATCCCAAAGCAGCTGGCCGAGGAGTCGCGCCGGATCTGCCTTGAGAGCTCTCAAAGGTCTTGATGAAGGTGGCCTTCTGCAATCCAGGCCTCAACCTCACCAACGCCCTCGTGTCCTTGCCGCGGATGCTGATGTAGAGGCGCTCAAGACCCTCGTCGCTCCCATCGTGGGACAGGGTGAGCGGGATCAAGAGGGTTGATGGCGACCGCGTAGATTAGGCCGCCCATTTTATCTTTTCCTTGTCATTTGCTAGTCATGTTAGGAGAACAATCTATTAGAGCTGCGACAAGCTATCTTGTAATCTATAACTCTATTTCGGGTAGTAATTGCTATGTTATTTCCTTTACTTGATTCCTTCCTTTGTATGTTTTTGCCCTGCGCTTTTAGGGAACTCGCCATGAGCACCTTAGCCATGAGTGCCGAGTGCGTCGGCCGACTGTTTTGGCGGCCGCATCCGGACAAGCAACCTTGTCGCAACTAATCGCAGCTCACTTAAATTGTTGAGCGGACTCGAAACAAAGTAAGGCGCGCAACTAGCTACGAAGTTGGTTCCTCCGCGCATGGGTTTTCCATACAAAGTGCGGTCGTTTGAGGAGAATAACTTAAAAAAATTTAAAACTGACCGCTCAAACTTTGGCAACTTAGCTTTTCTGTCTTTTCCTTCCGGTAAGGCTAGACCTCCTCGGCGGCGCTTGGTCCACACCATTATCTTCTCCTTCCCCCGGCAAACTTGTGTCGAGGGATCCTTCCTTTCTTCGAGAAAGAGAAAGAAGAGAAAATAAAGATATGAAGCCTCATGGCTCGTTATTGCTTACCGGGGTAGGTGCTGCACAAAGTGTCAGATAACACATGCAATATAATGAGTAGAAAGCATGAAATTGACAAGATGTGTGGAACACATGAGCTTTACTTATGCACGGGGTCTGCGCCCGGCTTTGTACAAAGGATTACATGCAACATCGGCAAGACTTGTACAAAAGGTGATTGCCGGGAACAGGTTCGGCAATCGCGCCTACTGGTAAAACTTACGAAGATGCTCAATGTTCCGAGAGTTGCTCACCGGAACGCCATCTTCGGTCTCAAAGGCGGACAACGTCGGGCCTAGTGACTCGTTCACCCGTAAGGACCTTCCCACTTGGCGTCAACTTGTTGGAATTCTTGGCGGACTGAGCAGCGAAGAACAAGGTCGCCTTCCTCGAGACTTCTGGCATTAACTTTGCGGCTATGGTAGCGGCGCAAAGCTTGTTGGTATCGAGCAGCTCGTACAGCAGCCTGAAGACGGTCTTCCTCAAGGAGCAGCGCGTCATCTTGTCGCAGCTGCTCTTGCTCAAGCTCATCATAAGCGAGTACTCGAGGCGACCCATATACGAGTTCCGTGGGGAGAACTGCCTCCGTTCCATAGGAACTAGAAGCGAAAAGGTGTTCGGCGATTGGCTCGATTTGGCGTCGTCCTGATCGACCAAAGAACCACCAGCAGCTCCTCAATCCAGTTTCTTCCGCACTTGTGCAGCCTGTCGAAAGTCCTGGTCTTGAGTCCGCGCAGCACTTCAGCATTCGCCCTCTCCGCTTGACCGTTGCTTCTCGGATGAGCAACAGAAGCAAAGCAGACCTTGGCGCCAAGATCTTGGACGTACTGCATGAAGGTGCGGCTCAGAATTGGGTGCCGTTGTCGGTGATGATCCTGTTAGGGATCCCGAAGCGACAAATAATCAACATGAAGAACTTGACTGGCCGACCGTGTTGTCACCTTCCTCATCGCTTTCCACTTCCGGCCACTTTGTGAACTTGTCGATTGCAGCGCATAAGTACTCAAAGCCCCGACAACTTCGGGGAAAGGGGCCGAGGATGTCGAGCCCTGCACCAAAAATGGCCGGGATATAGGGATCGTCTGGAGAGCTTGAGCTGGCTGGTGTATCTGCTTGGAATGGAACTGCACGCTTCACACTTGGTTACTTGTGCGATTGCATCTGGAGGGCTGTCGGCCAAAAGAAACCTTGCCGAACAGTTCTTGCGGCAAGTGCTCTTCTTGCGCCAATGTGGTGACCACATATGCCTCCGTGTATCTCGCCAACAGCCTCTTGTCCGTCCTCCCGGTGAATACACTTCAATTTCACACCGTTGAGTCTCCTTCTGTACAGTGTGCTATCGACAAACTGGTACATACTTGACTGCCGGGCTACTCTTTCCGCTTCTTCTTGCTCTTCGGAAGTTCTCCTGTCTGAAGGAAATGAACTATCTGCTGGCGCCCATCTTTGGAGCTTAGCGGCTCGACAACAAGGACCAAAGGCACATCATTGCTGCGGGAACATCCGATTCTACAGCAAGAACCTGCTGCTCAGCCGGACCTTGATGTTCCCCGGCAAGCTTGCCGGAGCAAAACTTGTCGGGTGCGTTTGCTTCAACGAAACAAACCCTAGGGCTTGTCGGAGCAGACTGCTCCACAGCACTATAGGCGTTGATCTTGGGGACCTACTTGGCGGCGGACTCGGGGAGCTCGGTAGGAAAATAGTCGCCAATCAACTTCCTCTTCTTGCTCTGCCCGATTGTTGGTGCTACTTTGGTTGAGTCAGCTTGAGCACAAAGGTTCCTGGTTCCATAGTAACTTAAGTGCAGCGCACTTGACGAACCATCAGATCATTTTGAGCTCTTGGAACATGTTCCATTTGTAGGCCGTCAAAGTGTTCTTCTAGCTTCCTCACTTCATCAACATAAGCTTCCATCAACGGACTCACGATAACTCTTGTTTACTTGACGGATGACAAGGCTGTGAGTCACCCACGACAATGAGCCTCTTAATCCCAAGGTCTACTGCGATCCACGAGACCGTAAGCAAACCCTCATACTACTGGTATTGTTTGTTGCTTGCTCCTTGGGAAAGTGCATCTGGACTACGACTTGAGGTGCTCTCCGGTGGAGTGCGACAAGCATGCACGCCAAGACCGGCGCCTTGCAGCGAGAAGGCACCATCAAAGTACATTAGCCACTCTCTGCTTGCTTCCTTGACGAGGATGCTCGTCTCTGGAATTTCGTCATCTTGTGTTGGCGTCCACACTGCTATGAACTCTGCCAATGCTCTGCTTTGGATAGTTGAAGTGCTTTCAAACTTGAGGCCAAAGCAGCAGTTCCAGTGCCCACTCGACAATCCTGCCTGTTGCTTCCGGGTTTTGCGGTATCCTCTTGGTGAGCGAGTGGCAGCGATGATCTCGTGTGCACGGAAGTAATGGCGCAGCTTTCGAGGCCATGAGAAGGCCGAAAAGCAATTTCTGCACACCAGAGTACCTTGACCTAGCCCCGCAAGAGGGAATCGACAAAGTAAACCGGGCGCTGCACCACTCTCTTCTCGCACCTTTTCACACTCCTGCCAGATCCATCTTTGTCGGGACCAGAGCACATCGGTGAAGTGCCTTGCTTGTCATTTGGATGCATCTGCCTTGGTTGTCGGCTCATCATCTACCTCTCTCGCCACTAACGCAGCACTAACCACTTGATTGGTTGCTGCTATATATAGCAGTAACTTCTCTTGTGGCTTAGGTGCGACAAGTGTTGGAGTGGAGGGCAGGTATCTCTTTAAGTCTTGCAGTGCAACCTCCGCTTCGGGAGTCCATTTCATTGGACCTGCCTTTTTCAAAATTTTAAAAAATGGCAGGGCGCGCTCAGCAGACCTAGAGATAAACTCTTTGAGAGCAGCTACGCAACCCGGCAAGTCTTCGTGACATCCTTGACGCGCTTTGGTGCTTCAATTTGCTCAATGGCCTTGATCTTGTCGGGATCTCTTTAAGTCTTGCAGCGCAGCCTCCGCTTCGGGAGTCCATTTCATTGGACCTGCCTTTTTCAAAATTTTGAAAATGGCGAGCCGCCAAAGACACCTAGAGATAAACCTCTTTGAGAGCAGCTACGCAACCGCAAGTCTTCGTACATCCTTGACGCCGCTTTTGGTGCTTCAATTTGCTCAATGGCCTTGATCTTGTCGGGATTGGCTTCAATTCCCCGCCGAGACACGAAGAACACGAGAAGCTTGCCGGAGGGGACTCCAAACACGCACTTCTCGGGTTGAGCTTGAGGTTGATCTTCGCAGATTTGCAAAAGTTTCATCTAAATCTTGAATCGTAGTAGTTTTGTCCTTGCTCTTGGCCACTATGTCATCCATGTGAGCTTCTACATTTCTGTGCATTTGTGGCTCAAAAGCTTCATGGACTCCTCGTGCAAATGTTGAACCAGCATTCTTTAACCCGAAAGGCATCCGTATAAAACAGTAGGTGCCACATGGAGTGATGAATGCGGTTTTCTCCTCATCCTCTTCTGCCATGAAGATCTGATGGTATCTCGAGTATGCATCAAGAAATGAAAGCAAATCACATCCGGTACGTGGAGTCAACAATCTGGTCAATGCGCGGCAAGGGAAATGGGTCTTTGGGACAAGCTTTATTAACATCGGTAAAATCGATACAAAGCCTCCATTTCCCGTTTGCTTTGGCGCACGACTCTGAGATTGGCCAACCACGTAGGATGGAGCACTCCTCTGACAAGGCCTGCTGCTTCCAACTTCTTGATTTCTTTTGCGATGAATTCTTGGCGCTCCACTGCTTGCTTTCTGACTTTCTGCTTGACGGGTCGCGCATGAGGACAGACAGCAAGGAGGTGCTCAATTACTTTCACAGGAACACCGGGATGTCGACGGTTGCCATGCAAACACGCCGACATTCGCCCGCAGGAAAGCAACGAGCGCGCTTTCCTATTTAGGGTCGAGAGTGGCACTGATGGTGAAGGTACCACCAGTGCCGTCCTCCTTGGCGAACACCTTCTTGGTCTCTGGTGGAGCTGCCATCGTCTTCTTCTTGCACTTGCCGGTGGAGCTCGATGGTGCGTCCTCGACGGTAGCGCAGCACTCCGAAGAGGTGCGCTTGCCGGAGTGGGCATCAGAACTCTTGCCGGACTTGGACTTCTTCTTCCCCCCGGGAGCTTCAGCGGCAAGTGTCTTGCGATCTGCTTCGGCTGCTGCTTCCCGGTAGATCTTGTCGGCGCAGATAAGAGCATCCTTCTTGTCGCCAGGGACAGAGATGACGCTTATCGGGCCTGGCATCTTTAGCAAGTTGTATGCATAGTGAGAGGCCGCCATGAATTTGGCGAGTGCTGGACGGCCGAGTATCCCATTGTAAGGTAATGGGAAGTCAGCGACGTCAAAAGTGACCCTCTCAGTCCTGAAGTTCAGCTCGCTGCCAAATGTTACCGGCAACGTGATCTTCCCCTTCGGCTTGCTCCTTCCCGGATTGATTCCTTGGAATGTGCCGGTCTCTTGAGCTTCATTGTCGTGATCTGGAGTTTACGGATTACCGCGGAGGAGATCAGATTTAAGCCGGCCCCGCCGTCAACTAGCATCTTAGTGACTTTGAGGTTGCGGATAGTTGGTGAAACCAACATCGGCAAGCACCCGACCGCAGTTATGCGATCAGGGTGGTCCTCAATGTCAAAGATGATAGGCGTGCTTGACCATTTCGCAGGTTTGCGTGACTCGATGGATGGTTCTGCTGCATTGACTTCCCGCATCCACTGCTTGAGTTGGCGGTGGGAAGTATGCAGAGAAGCACCGCCGTCAACGCACAAGACCTCCGTGGCTTTCTGGAACTCCTGCTCATCGGCTTCGTCATCATCCATGTCTTCGTCGCTGTCGTCATCTTCGTCCTTGTCGCGGCCGCGGGGAGGTCTGTCTCCTTGCCGCTGCTTGGCCTTGCCGCGGTGTCCTCCCCGGCCGGGGCGCTTCTTGCCAGCTCCTCCAGCACCTTCCTGGGCCTTCTCCTTGTCGCGCCGCTCGTACTCAGCCTTCTGCTGCTCGACAAGCTGCTCGACCTTCTTGCAGCTCTGGAGGTCATGGCCCTTGGTGCGGTGGATCTTGCAATACTGTTTGTTGGAGCTGTCCTGCTTGTCGGCGACCGCCATCGCTCGTCTGGTCGGTACCAAGGGCAACCTCCTTGCCGGTGCTACCAACTTTGGCTTTATTGGCGGCACCTCCATTGCCGGACTGCTCGACAACTAGCACATCTTTGCCCTTCTTCTTTACATTGTTTCGCCGGCTTTTCTTTGCCGTGGCAGCTTCCTCACTATCAGACCCTCCTGCTTCTACATTCTCCCCGGGGAGTCTCCTCCCCTCCTCAGCACGTGCACACTTGTCGGCCAGGGCATATAGCTCACTGACGTCCTTGATCTTGCACATCGCCATCTCTTCCCTCATCCTGCGGTTCCGCACGTTCTGATGGAACGCGCTTATTACCGCGGCAGGATGGACATCTGGGATGTTGTAGTGTACACGGCTGAATCTCTGAATGTACTTGCGCAGGGGCTCTCCTTCCTTCTGGGCAAGCAGGTGAAGGTCCTTCTCTTGGCCATGAGGTTTGTGGCACTTTGTGAAGGCGCCGACAAACTGATGGCACAGATCTGCCCAAGAGGATATGGAGTTGTCCGGCAAGTGCATGAGCCAGGATCTGACATTGGGCTTGAGTACCAGCGGGAAGTAGTTGGCGAGGATCTTGTCGTCTCGTCCCCCAGCAGCTTGCACCGCAATGGTGTAGATGCCGAGGAACTCTGACGGATGCGTCTTGCCATCGTACTTCTCTGGAACATCAGGCTTGAAATTTTTCTTGTCGGCCATCGATTTGGACTTGCCGCAGCTCACGGGTGAACGCAGGGCAACCTACGTCTGACGCAAGTCGCTGGTTCTTCGGGCGCATGCATGTCGATAGAGGGCCCGGTGCGCTGGTCTGATTGACGGCGCGCTTCTCTTCGACGCTCGATGCGAATTCGAGCGTCTTCTTGCTGTCGTTCGTGAAGAACTTGGCGCTGATCGCGACGAGCTCGTGGATCCAACGATGCGGTGGAGTCGCTGTCGAGGTGGATCCGGCGAGTCGGCGACCTTGGCCTTCTGGGTGGAGAGTGCATGGTGGTTGCACCTCCGCGAGTTTCATCGCCACCAGCTCGTGCACGGCAGTCTTGCGCAGCGATGTGCTTTCGGCTGTGGATTGTCGCCGTTGGCAAAGCTGATGAGACTCTGAATGGTGGCCCTCCATTCGTCGATCTTGTCTGACGTCGGAGGGTAATCCAGGAGCAGCTGAGCTCGCGCCAAAGCTTCTGCTCGAGTGGTGGGCGGCAGTGGCGAACGGTGCGAGGAGCGGGATATGCTCGGACTTCTATCTATGTTAGAAGGAGCAGTCCCCCGTCCGGGCGACCGTGCCTCGCTCACGCCAGCATGTTGACGTGCATGCTGGTCTTGAGCACTGCGAGATCCACCAGCTCGACCTTGGTCCAACGAGCGTATGGTATTGTGAATACCATGACGCTGTCGGTCCCGCGCCTCCTGAGATGGGCGCGGTGAATGTCTGGACGCCGAGGTCTGCGCAGCCTTGTCCTTGGACTTGGCAGCATCGTGGGCTCCCTCGTCCACGTCCGTTCTTCCGCCGGTGTCTACCCCACCACCCGTTTGTTCCGGTGGTGGTGGGTTCGACGCGGACGGATCCGTTGCCGCCGAAGCCTTCTTCTTCGGTGGCATGTTGATGAAGATGATGAAGATGCAGCTCGTGTGAACGCCGGATCAGGTTCACACGGCTTTGACGCCCTACCGGGCGCGCCAAAGATGTCGGGAAGTTGATCGGACCCACGAACACCTATGGGACCGGGCGACGAGTCCCTTTCGGTTCGGTGGGGGCGGAGATCGCCGCGAAAAGAGTAGATCGAGGCGGCTAACACGAGCAGTTTACCCAGCTTCGGAGCTCTCCGGAGAGATAATACTCCTACTGCTGCTTGTCTGATTGTGTTCTGTTTTTACTAGGGAGCGTTGAGAGCTACAAAACCTAGTGTGTGTGTGTGTTCTCTGGTTTCGAATGAACTGAACCCCCTCTCTACGTTGCACATGGGCCTCCTTTTATATGCTCAAGGGGTCATCGACGGTGGCAACATAGGCAAGGGTAAAAATGTAAAAGAACTTATGCGGTTGGTACAGCTACATGCGATTGTATCATACCTAACCACGACGGCAGGGGACAAAGGCATTAAATGCCCGTCTCACGCCGCCCCAAACAGTGCATAAAGTGACCGTCGAGGCGCCACCGCTTGCCACGATGGCTATCTTGTCGGCGCCGCTTACCATCACAGCACCCGGCTGCCTGACCTCTGCGCCACGTCTTTGGAAGGGTCCTGTGGCGACACGTTGTTGGATGAGCTGGAGTGCAGGTACGAAGTGGATGCCTGCCGCGGCAAGCGCCTTGCCGCGGTCGTGGTCTTGTCGCAGTCCGGAAGCTTGTCGCTCGCCGGGCCTCGCCGGGACGAGCGGCGCGTCGCGGCAAGTCCCTTGGGGTGCCTTGGTTGGCCTTCCCGGCAGGCTCCTCTTGCCGGGGTCTTGGTCTGCCTTCTCGGCAAGCTCCTCTTGCCGGGGGCTTGAATACTTTGCTCTTGAATGGCTCCAAAGGAGCCACGGAGGATCTTGGCGGTCACCCGGCAAGCCTTGCCGCGGGGTGCTGCAACTGCCCGTGCACGAGTTCGGGATACAAGGGTACCCCTACTCTTGTACACCGACACATGGAGCGTCGGCCATCTTGCTTATGATAGCCCCTCTGCACTCAGCGTGCTGCCCCTCGATCATCTTCGGTTCTACCTTGAAGGTTCTAAGCCACAATCCGAAGTGAGGAGTAATATGGAGGAAGGCCTCACACACGACAATGAACGATGAGATTTGGAGGATGGACTCCGGAGCTGTCGTGAAATTCCAGCCCGTAATAAAACATAAGCCCCCTCACGAAGGGATCAATCGGGAAGCCTAGCCCCCGAAGGAAGTGAGATGTGAACACCACGCTCTCACCGGGCTGGGGAGTGGGAATGGCCTGCCCTTGAGCAGGCAGCCTATGCGAGATTTCGCCGGTTAGATACCTGGCATCTCTCAGCTTTCGCACGTCTTCTTCCGTAATGGAGGAAGGCATCCACCGGCCTTGAAGGTCGGGGCCGGACATCATCGAAGGTCCGAAGCGCCTAAAACTGGAGCTTTGGGTGTTGGAACTCGAGGCGAGGGGCGGATTTGATTGAATTGAAAAGAAAGGAGTTGAGCCTTGGTCTCTTTATAAAGATGTTGAATACCAAGAGCCCTCCCCGTAACCGTTTGGGACTCACTTTCAATTAGGAAGTCATACCAAAGGAAACGGTTGGGTTACCCACGCTCGTATTGATGAGAATCCCGGAATAAGGGGACACGATCTCTGCTTTGACAAGACGTGCCAAGGAAACCGCCTCGCTAAACGCGCTGAGGTGGAACAGTAAAATGATTCGAATAAAGGCTTGGCCGTGGCATGATGTCACACTGCGGAATACGTCAGCAGATTAGATTTGTTCATATATTATTCTCTCTATGGTGGTATGTGGAACTTATTTTGCAGAGCCGGACACTATCCTTGTGTTCAACATTTTCTATGAAATATTCGGAGGAGGAACCCGCCTTGCAATGCCGAAGACAATTTGCGCGCCGGACTCGTCGTCATTGAAGCCTGGTTCAGGGGCTACTGAGGGAGTCCTGGATTAGGGGGTGTCCGGATGGCCGGACTATGACCTTTGGCGGACTCCGGACTATGAATATACAAGATTGAAGACTTCGTCCCGTGTCCGGATGGGACTTTCCTTGGCGTGGAAGGCAAGCTTGGCGATACGATATGAAGATCTCCTCCCATTGTAACCGACTCTGTGTAATCCTAGCCCTCTCCGGTGTCTATATAAACCGGAGAGTTTTAGTCCGTAGGACGAACAACAATCATACCATAGGCTAGCTTCTAGGGCTTAGCCTCTCTGATCTCGTGGTAGATCAAATCTTGTACTACCCATATCATCAATATTAATCAAGCAGGAGTAGGGTTTTACCTCCATCGAGAGGGCCCGAACCTGGGTAAAAACATTGTGTCCCTTGTCTCCTGTTACCATCCGCCTAGACGCACAGTTCGGGACCCCCTACCCGAGATCCGCCGGTTTTGACACCGACAGTCCCCTTCTGAAGTGGCTATCATGCACTGCTCGAACGAACCGCATTTCCTAGATTCAATGCCGTACCACATTATGCATACCTCAAGCTCAAAATACCGGGACCTCGCGGGGTTATAACAGTAAATGGAAACACAGAGCACTCACTCCGTACGAAGGAGCACTCTGCGGCCCTTGCAGGAGAAGTACAAAGCAGCCTTCTTAGGCAGACTGCCAATTCGGCGATAAAGAACCCGGACACCGTCAAGCGAGACCGGATTACCCCGAAATAGGATTGTCCGGCACGTCCAGAGCTCCCCTAGCAATTCGGCCTCCGTCCTTGTCCCAGTCAAGCGGCTAAATTTGTGCCGCACTGATACGTGTCTGTCGTATCTATACTTTTTGATTGTTCCATGCCAATATTCTTCAACTTTCATATACTTTTGGCAACTTTTTATACTATTTTTGGGACTAACATATTGATCCAAAGGCCAAGTGCCAAGATTTATGCATGTTGCATGTTTTATGTTTCGCAGAAACCCAATATCAAACGGAATCCAAACGGGATAAAAACGGATGGAGAATTATTTTGGAATATTTGGGATTTTCCGGAGGAAGAATCAACGCGAAACGATGTCCGAGGTACCAGGAGATAGGGGGCGCGCCCTCCCCCCCGTAGGCACACCTGGCACTCTCCTGGGCCACCCGTAAGGCAGTTGACACTCTTCTTTTGCCGAAAGAAATCAAATTTAGGACAAAAATCTGGGCAAAAGATTCACCCCAATCGGAGTTACGGATCTCCGGATATAAAAGAAACAGTGAAGGGGCAGAATCTGAGAACACAGAAACAGAGAGATAGATCCAATCTCGGAGGGGCTCGAGCCCCTCCCACGCCATGGGATCCAAGGACCAGAGGGGAAACCCTTCTCCCATCTAGGGAGGAGGTCAAGGAAGAAGAAGAAGAAGGGGGGCTCTCTCCCCCTTGCTTCTGGTGGCGCCGGAGCACTGCCGGGGGCCATCATCATCACCGCAATCTTCACCGACACCTCCATCATCTTCACCAACACCTCCATCAACTTCACCAACATCTCCATCACCTTCCCCCTTCTATCTACAGCGGTCCACTCTCCCGCAACCCGCTGTACCCTCTACTTGAACATGGTGCTTTATACTTCATATTATTATCCAATGATGTGTTGCCATCCTATGATGTCTGAGTAGATTTTCATTGTCCTACCGGTGATTGATGAATTGCTATGATTGGTTTGAGTTGCATGTTTTATTATTGGTGATGTCCTATGGTGCTCTCCGTGTCGGCATAAGCGTGAGGGATCCCCGCTGTAGGGTTTGCAATATGTTCATGATTTGCTTATGGTGGGTGGCGTGAGTGACAGAAGCACAGACCCGAGTAAGTAGGTTGTTTGCGTACGATATAAAGGGGACTTGATACTTTAATTCTATGGTTGGGTTTTACCTTAATGATCTTTAGTAGTTGCGGATACTTGCTAGAGTTCCAATCATAAGTGCATATGATCCAAGAAGAGAAAGTATGTTAGCTTATGCCTCTCCGTCAAATAGAATTGCAATAGTGATTACCGGTCTAGTAATGTAGTCAATTGCTTAGGGACAATTTCACAACTCCTACCACCAATTTTCCACACTCGCTATATTTACTTTATTGCTTCTTTATCTAAACAGCCCATAGCTTTTATTTACGTGTTCTTTATTATCTTGCAACCCTATCCAACAACACCTACAAAGTACTTCTAGTTTCATACTTGTTCTAGGTAAAGCGAACGTCAAGCGTGCGTAGAGTCATATCAGTGGCCGATAGGACTTGAGAGAGTATTTGTTCTACCTTTAGCTCCTCGTTGGGTTCGACACTCTTACTTATTGAAAGAGGCTACAACTATCCCGTACACTTGCGGGTTATCAAGACCTTTTTCTGGCGCCGTTGCCGGGGAGTCATAGCATGGGGTGAATATTCTTGTGTGTGCTTGTTTGCTTCATAACTAAGTAATTTTTATTTGCTGTTCTTAGTTGTTCTCTATCTTTATCTATGGATATGGAACGCGAAATACCAAAAAAATTAGGTGTACTTGCTACTCATGGAGATGGGGAACCTCCTAAAACCCTCGAGGCTCGTTATGTTCAAGATATTATGTACTACTTGATAATCCTGAGAAAACCCCATTAAATTATGTTATGGGAGACACGTTGGATCAACGTGAATACTTTAGGGATTATCGCTTGACACAAAATGGGAAACTATTATGGGATCAAATTTCTATGTTGCGTTGGTATGCTCGTCAACTATGCTTGATACATGATTATACTTGTTGCTCTAGGATGAAGGCTCCACACCTTCCCTTTTCATGCAAATTCAATGATAATAAAACCTTAGCTTCTTATGCTAATGGTATATATGATTACTACGATGTGGAACAAATAGAAGAATTTGTTGCTTTTATGGGTGCTTATGAGATTGAACCTATGTTTAAAGCGTTTGACGATTTTGATGATTCAGTTTATATACCAAAAAATCTTGCTATACTTAGATATTGCTATGAAAAAGTCTCCACTGCAATTACAATATTAATGCATTTATTGAGAAAGTCTTTGTTGTCCAAGAAGAGACTAATATTTTGCAGGAAGCTATGGAAGAAGAAATTGATGAAACTGTGAGCTCATTGGATGAAAAAGATGATGAGGAGAGTGAAGAACAAAAGGAGGACGAGCGGATTGATCACCCGTGCCCACCTTCTAATGAGAGTAACTCTTCAACTCATACATTGTTTAATTCCCCTTCGTGCTTACCGAAGGATGATTGCTATGATGATTGCTATGATCCCTTTAATTCGTTTGAAATACCCCTTTTTGATGATGCTTGCTATGCTTGTGGCCAAGATGCCAATATGAATTATGATGATGGAGATGAACTTGCTATAGTTCCTTATGTTAAACATGAAATTGTTGCTATTGCGCCCACGCATGATAGTCCTATTATCTTTTTGAATTCTCCAAACTACACTATATCGGAGAAGTTTGTCCTTAGTAAGGATTATATTGATGGGTTGCCTTTTACCGTTGCACATGATAATTTTGATAGATATAATATGCATGTGATTGCTGCTCCTACTTGCAATTATTATGAGAGAGGAACTACATCTCTGCCTCTTTATGTTTCCAATATGATAAAATTGCAAGAATCTGCTTATACTATGCATTGGCCTTTACTTTGTGTGCATGAATTGTTCTTTTATGACATGCCGATGCATAGGAAGAGAGTTAGACTTCGTCATTGCTTGATATATGTTACTTTGTGTTCAATACTAAATTACAAATCATTGTTAATTAAAATTGGCTTTGATATACCTTGGGATCCGGGTGGATCCATTACTTGAGCACTATATGCCTAGCTTAATGGCTTTAAAGAAAGCGCTGCCAGGGAGAAAACCCGGAAGTTTTATGTAGTTTAAAAACAAAAAAATAAAGAGGCGAACCTAAAAACTTTTCAAAAAGTAAAGTGAAAGTGAGAAAGACAAGCATTGTTGAAGTGGGAGCTAGCCTTGAACTTTGTTCATGCTCACGGAAACTTTGTGAATCTTGATTATAGAAACTTTTCAACAAAAATTATTATCCCCTTCTACAATTCCATTGTATTATAAAAATAATGTGCGAAGGTTTGCCTTTAGGATGTTTACAATGCTTGTTGGTTTGTACGGTGCAGGACAGAAACTTTGGCTGTAGTGCGCGATTTTACATTTTTATCTGGAACGTCAAACGGTTCTGATTATTTTTGCACTGTCTTTCTGTAAAACTTGTTTATTTTTCCTAATTTCGGTAGAATTTGTGGGGTACTATAAGTATGGTGGATGTTCAGATTGCTACAGACTGTTCTGTTTTTGACAGATTTTTTTTTTGATGTATAGTTTGTTTGTTTTGATGAATCTATCAATTTATATCAGTGGATTAAGCCATGAAAAAGTTATATTACAGTAGACACAATGCAAAAAAAATATGAATTGGTTTGCTACAGTACTTAGAGTAGTGATTTGCTTTATTATACTAACAGATCTTACCGAGTTTTCTGTTGAAGTTTTGTGTGGATGAAGTGCCTAATCGAGGAGGTTTCGATATGAGGAAAAGGAAGAGAGGCAAGAGATCAAGCTTGGGGATGCCCAAGGCACCCCAAGTAAATATTCAAGGAGACTCAAGCTTCTAAGCTTGGGGATGCCCCGGAAGGCATCCCCTCTTTCTTCATCAAGTATCGGTATGTTTTCAATTCGTTTGCTCATGCATTATGTGCAAGTCTTGGAGCCGTCTTTTGCATTTAGTTTTCATTTTTATTTTATGCACCATGCTGGTATGAGATAGTCCTTGGTTGATTTATAGAATTCTCATTGCACTTCACTTATATCTTTTGAGTGTGGCTTTATAGAATGCTTCATGTGCTTCACTTATATCATTTGAAGTTTGGATTGCCTGTTTCTCTTCACATAGAAAACCGCCATTTGTAGAATGCTCTTTTGCTTCACTTATATTTGTTAGAGCGCGGGCATATCTTTTGTAGAAATAATTAAACTCTCTTGCTTCACTTATATCAATTTAGGGAGATGACAGGAATTGGTCATTCACATGGTTAGTCATAAAGTCCTACATAAACTTGTAGATCGCTGAATATGATATGTTTGATTCCTTGCAATAGTTTTGCGATATAAAGATGGTGATATTAGAGTCATGCTAGTGGGTGGTTGTGGATTGTAGAGACACTTGTGTTGAGGTTTGCAAGTCCCGTAGCATGCACGTATGGTAAACTGCTAGTGACAAATTTGAAGCATGGGGTGTTTCTTTGATTGTCTTCCTTATGGGTGGCGGTCGGGGACGAGCGATGGTCTTTTCCTACCAATCTATCCCTCTAGGGGCATGCATAGTAGTACTTTGCTTCGAGGGCTAATAAACTTTTGCAATAAGTATATGAGTTCTTTATGACTAATGTGAGTCCATGGATTATACACACTTTTACCTTTCCAATATTGCGAGCCTCTTCGGTATCGTGCGTTGCCCTTTCTCACCTCGAGAGTTGGTGCAAACTTCACGGTGCATCCAAACCCCGTGATATGATACGCTCTATCACACATAAGCCTCATTATATCTTCCTCAAAACAGCCACCATACCTACCTATCATGGCATTTCCAAAGCCATTCCGAGATATATTGCCATGCAACTTCCATCATCATCATATACATGACTTGAGCATTCATTGTCATATAGCTTTGCATGATCGTAAGATATCTAGCATGATGTTTTAATGGCTTGTCCGTTTTTTGATGTCATTGCTACGCTAGATCATTGCACATCCCAGTACACTGCCGGAAACATTCATATAGAGTCATATCTTTGTTCTAGTATCGAGTTGTAATATTGAGTTGTAAGTAAATAAAAGTGTGATGATCATCATTATAGAGCATTATCCCATAAAAAAGAAAAAAGAAAAAAAGGGAAGGCCAAAGAAGCCTAAATAAAAAAGGGGGCCAAAGAAGCCCACCAAAAAAAGAAAAGAAAAAAAATAAAAGAAAAGGGGCAATGTTACTATCCTTTTACCACACTTGTGCTTCAGAGTAGCACCATGTTCTTCATGTAGAGAGTCTCCTATGTTGTCACTTTCATATACTAGTGGGAATTTTTCATTATAGAACTTGGCTTGTATATTCCAATGATGGGTGATAACCCACAAGTGTAGGGGATCGCAACAGCTTTCGAGGGTAAAGTATTCAACCCAAATTTATTGATTCGACACAAGGGGGGCCAAAGAATATTCTTAAGTATTAGCAGTTGAGTTTTCAATTCAACCACACCTGGATAACTTAGTATCTGCAGCAAAGTATTTAGTAGCAAAGTAGTATGATAGTAATGGTAACATTGGCAAAAGTAAAGATAATAGTTTTGTAGTAATTGTAACAGTAGCAACAGAAAAGTAAATAAGCGAAGCACAATATGTGAAAAGCTCGTAGGCATTGGATCAGTGATGGATAATTATGTCGGACGCGATTCCTCGTGTAATAACTATAACATAGGGTGACACAGAACTAGCTCCAGTTCATCAATGTAATGTAGGCATGTATTCCGAATAGAGTCATACGTGCTTATGGAAAAGAACATGCATGACATCTTTTGTCCTACCCTCCCGTGGCAGCGGGGTCCTAGCGGAAACTAAGGGATATTAAGGCCTCCTTTTAATAGAGAACCGGAACAAAGCATTAGCACATAGTGAATACATGAACTCCTCAAACTATGGTCATCACCGAGAAGTATCCCGATTATTGTCACTTCGGGGTTGTCGGATCATAACACATAATAGGTGACTATAGACTTGCAATATAGGATCAAGAACACACATCTATTCATGAAAACATAATAGGTTCAGATCTAAAATCATGGCACTCGGGCCCTATTGACAAGCATTAAGCATAGCAAAGTCATAGCAACATCAATCTCAGAACATAGTGGATACTAGGGATCAAACCCTAACAAAACTAACTTGATTACATGGTAAATCTCATCCAACCCATCACCGTCCTGCAAGCCTACGATGGAATTACTCACGCACGGCGGTGAGCATCATGAAATTGGTGATGGAGGATGGTTGATGATGACGACGGCGATCAATCCCCCTCTCTGGAGCCCCGAACGGACTCCAGATCAGCCCTCCCGAGAGAGATTAGGGCTTGGCGGCGGCTCCTTATCGTAAAATGCGATGAAACTTTCTCTCTGATTTTTTTCTCCGTGAAACAGAATATATGGAGTTGGAGTTGAGGTCGGTGGAGCGTCAGGGGGCCCACGAGACAGGGGGTGCGCCCAGGGGGGTGGGCGCACCCCCCACCCTCGTGGACAGGGTGTGGCCCCCCTGGTCTTGATTCTTTCGCCATTTTTTTTTATATTTTCCAAAACTTGTCTCCGTGGATTGTCAGGTCATTCCGAGAGCTGTTGTTTTCTACACATAAAACAACATCATGGCAGTTCTGCTAAAAACAGCGTCAGTCCGGGTTAGTTTCATTCAAATCATGCAAGTTAGAGTCCAAAACAAGGGCAAAAGGGTTTGGAAAAGTAGATACGTTGGAGATGTATCAACTCCCCCAAGCTTAAACCTTTGCTTGTCCTCAAGCAATTCAGTTGATAAACTGAAAGTGATAAAGAAAAACTTTTACAAACTCTGTTTGCTCTTATTGTTGTAAACATGCAAAGCCAGCATTCAGGTTTCAGCAAATATTATGAACTAACCATACTCACAATAACACCTCGGTCTCACAATTACTCATATCAATGGCATAATCAGCTAGCGAGCCATAATAATAAAACTCGGATGACAACACTTTCTCAAAACAATCATAACATGATATAACAAAATGGTATCTCGCTAGCCCTTTACGAGACCGCCAAAACATAAATGCAGAAAGCACCTTTAAAGATCAAGGACTGACTAGACATTGTAATTCATGGTAAAAGAGATCCAGTCAAGTCATAGCCAATATAAACCAATAGTAATGAATGCAAATGACAGTGTGCTCTCCAGTGGGTGCTTTTTAATAAGAGGGTGATGACTCAACATAAAAGTAAATAGATAGGCCCTTCGCAGAGGGAAGCAGGGATTTGTAGAGGTGCTAGAGCTCGATTTTAAAATAGAGATTGAATAACATTTTGAGTGGCATACTTTCACTGTCAACACAACAACTATGAGATGGCTGTATCTTCCATACTATATGCATTATAGGCATCCCGGCTACCGGCCCTTTCTCGTGAATGAGGAGCGGAGTCCACTCCTCTTGAGAATAACCCACCTAGCATGGAAGATATAGGCAGCCCTAGTTGAAACATGAGCTGCTCGAGCATAGAAAACAGAATTTCATTTGAAGGTTTGGAGTTTGGCACATACAAATTTACTTGGAACTGCAGGTAAATACCGCATATAGGAAGGTATGGTGGACTCATATGGAACAACTTTGGGGTTTATGGAGTTTGGATGCACAAGCAGTATTACCGCTTAATGCAATTGAAGGCTAGCAAAAGACTGGAAGCGACTAAGCGAGAGAGCGACAACAGTCATGAACATGCATCAAAATTAATTCACACCGAGTACAAGCATGGGTAGGATATAATCCACCATGAACATAAATATCATGAAGGCTATGTTGATTTGTTTCAACTGCATGCGTGAACATGTGCCAAGTCGAGTCACTCAATTCATTCAAAGGAGGATACCATCCCATCATACCACATCATAATCATTTTAATAGCATGTTGGCACGCAAGGTAAAACCATTATAACTCATAGCTAATCAAGCATTGCACAAGCAACTATAATCTCTAAATGTCATTGCAAATATGTTTACTTCATAATAAGCTGAATCAGGAACGATGAACTCATCATATTTACAAAAACAAGAGAGGTCGAGTTCATACCAGTTTCTCCCATCTCAATTAGTCCATCATATATCGTCATTATTGCCTTTCACTTGCACGACCTAATGATGTGTATAATAATAATAGTGCACGTACATTGGACTAAGCTGGAATCTGCAAGCATTCAACTCAAGAGAGAAGACAAAGTAATATGGGCTCTAAGTTAAATAAACAATCATGCATATGAGAGCCACTAAACATTTTCAATATGGTCTTCTACTCTCGACCCCCAAAGAAAAGAAAAGAAAATAAAACTATTTACACGGGAAAGCTCCCAACAAGTAAGAAAAAGAACGAGAAATCTTTTTGGGTTTTCATTTTAATTTCTACTACAAGCATGGTAATTAAACTAACTATTATTTTTTTCTCAAGGTTTAACAAACACACAAGAAGAAGGCTAGAAAAAATTAAACTAGCATGGATAATACAATGAAAGAGTATGAGCACCGACGACTAGAATAGTGTGTGAACATGGATGTAAAGTCAGTGAGAAATATGTACTCCCCCAAGCTTAGGTTTTTGGCCTAAGTTGGTTTATTGCCAAGGACCGCGGCTACTCTCCCCAGTGTACTGAGAGGTGTAATCAGGATACCACTGGCTGGCCATCTCCGGGTCCCACTGGTAGGATGATGCACGATAAGGGTCCAAAGGCAGGTTCCGACTCAAGGCTCAGGTTCGAGTGGATGCTTGGCCTCGATGAGCGACACCGCCCGGCGTGACAAGAAAATTATCTGCAATCAAATCAAACAACAGAGGCGCAGGCAAAATAATAGTCTCATTGTGTTTCTTATTAAATCTCATGTTATACAAGAGCATCTTATCTTCATTGTCAACAATGAACTCATGTGCTACCATGCTCTTGTAATCTAAAATGTAAGGAGGCAATTTTGTCTCCTCTTTCTCATGGTGCCTAATAGGTATCTCAAAATGTCTAGCAAGACGTGCAACATAGATACCTCCAAAGATGGGGCATTTTGTATGATTCAGGCTTAGCCGTTTAGCGATGACGGCACCCATACTAAAACTATTATCTCCAAACAAGGCATGGTGAAGAATAATAATATCAGGAACATTGAAGTTTCCACTATTTCCACGACCAATCAAGCATCTACTAGCAAATATGGCAAAGTAGCGTAAAACAGGAAAGTGTATGCTAGAGATTCTCGCATTGGAACCCTTCTTTGGCTCCCCTACTGTGATAGTGTTAACAAAGCCATCCACATCTCTATGATGTGGTTCCTCTAATTTTCCCTCAAAGGGTATCCTACATACCGCACAAAAATTACGTAAAGACATTTCCCTGAATTCATCATATAAATGAAATGATACTGAAGGTGGTGACTTCTTAGGATAATAATAAAAGTTTTGCACAAAAGTATTGGTGAGTAAGAGATACTGATCGATCCGGTCGTGGAGGAAATCGGTGAGGCCTGCATTCTCGATCAAAGAATAAAAATCTTCATAAATTCCAGCTTCTCCCAAGAAATTATCGCATGGCCATTCACACGGCCGTACTTCCGCTATGCGAGGAAGATTATACTTGGCCTTTTCCTTCTCGTTAGCTTGTTTTTCCTGGGAGCCTTGGCTAGAAGAGCCCCTCAAAAATCTCCCTAACATTTTCTGAAAATTTCTGAAATTTTAGTAACTTCAAAATAAAAGTGAATAAAACTAAACAAGATTGATAGCAACTACTCCTACAAGTGCCTAGAGCCTATGTCATGCATTAGAATTACTTGGGACCTCATAAATTTAACATGCAAGCTCAAGAACATGGTCACATATGCAGTAAAAATTTGCAATGAATAAAGCACTAGAATAAAAACTAATTGGACCAATGGAGGAGTCACATACCAAGCAACAATCTCCCAAAGCAGGTTTGTGAATGGAGCTTTGAGCAAAGTGATCAAAAATCGCAACAAAATGAGCTAGAACTCGTGCTTGAGCAGGATGGGGATTTTTTGGGAAGAAGATGGAGTGTGTGGGTGCTGGCATAAGTGGAGGGGGGCCACCGTGGGCCCACAAGACAGGGGGCGCCCAGGGGTGTGGGCGCGCCCTCCACCCTCTTGGCCAGGTGCTTGCCCCTCCTGCAGTGTTTTCAGTTCCTAAAACTCTCAAATATTCCACAAAAATACATACTAAATTTGCAGGGCATTTGGAGCACCTTTATTTTCGGGATATTTTTTTATTGCACGGATAATTCAGAAAACAGACGGATAATACTATTTTTGCTTTATTTATTCTAAATAACAGAAAGAAAGAGAGGGTACAGAAGGTTGTGCCTTCTAGTTTCATCCATCTCATGATCATCAAAATGAATCCACTAACAAGGTTGATCAAGTCTTGTTAACAAACTCATTCCGAATAACACGGAACTGGAGAAATTTAGAATAACACTAAATTACCTCAACAGGGATATGAACATCCCCAACAATAAGAATATCATACTTTTTCTTGACAGTAGGGAGAGGAAATTCAAAACGTCCAATAACGATAGTTGGAACTTTTCCAATAGAATTGATGCTATGGACTTGAGATTGTTTCCTCGGAAAGTGTACCGTATGCTCATTACCATTAACACGAAAAGTGACATTGCCTTTGTTGCAATCAATAACAGCCCCCGCAGTATTCAAAAAGGGTATACCAAGGATAATCGACATACTATCATCCTCGGGAATATCAAGAATAACAAAGTCCGTTAAGATAGTGACATTTGCAACCACAACAGGCACATCCTCACAAATACCGCCAGGTATGGCAGTTGATTTATCAGCCATTTGCAAAGATATTTCAGTAGGTGTCAACTTATTCAATTCAAGTCTACGATATAAAGAGAGAGAGGCATAACACTAACACCGGCTCCAAGATCACATAAAGCAGTTCTAACATAATTTCTTTTAATGGAGCATGGTATAGTTGGTACCCCGGGGTCACCAAGTTTCTTTGGTATTCCACCCTTAAAAGTGTAATTAGCAAGCATGGTGGAAATTTCAGCTTCCGGTACCTTTCTTTTATTTGTAATGATATCCTTCATATATTTAGCATAAGGGTTTACTTTAAGCATATCAGTTAAGCGCATATGTAAGAAGATAGGTCTAATCATTTCAGCAAAGCGCTCGAAATCCTCATCATCCTTTGTCTTGGATGGTTTAGTAGGAAAGGGCATGGGTTTCTGAACCCATGGTTCTCTTTCTCTACTGTGCTTCCTAGCAACAAAATCTCTCTTATCATAACATTGATTCTTTGATTGTGGGTCATCAAGATCAACAGCAGGTTCAATCTCTACTTCATTATTTTTGCTAGGTTGAGCATCAACATGAACATTATCATTAACATTATCACTAGGTTCGTGTTCATCACCTGATTGTGTTTCAAAGATCGTAAATGCAGAGATATCATTGGGATTCTCAGGTGTGTCTACAACAGGTTCACTAGAAGCATGCAAAGTCCTATCATTTTTTTCTTCTTTTTAAAGAACTAGGTGCCTCTAAATTGTTTCTCTGAGAATCTTGCTCGATCCTCTTAGGGTGTCCTTCAGGAGACAAAGGTTCCTGAGTCATTCTACCAGTTCTAGTAGCCACTCTAACAACAAAGTCAGGTTTATTATTTAATTCATCAAGAAAATCATTTTGAGCTTTAAGTACTTGCTCAGCTTGAGTAGCAACCATAGAAGCATATTTGCTAATGAGTTTAATTTCACCTTTAACTCTAGCCATATAATCACTCAAGCGTCCTATCTCGAAAGCATTATTCTTTAATTCTCTACCAACATAAGCATTAAAACTTTCTTGTCTAGCCATAAAGTCATCAAATTCATCTAAGCATGGGCTATGAAATTTAGTAGACGGAATTTCAAATTTATCATATCTATAGAGAGAATTTACCTTTACTACATGTGTCGGGTTATCAAGACAATGTGGTTCTTCACCATGTGGTATATTAAGACCATGAATTTCTTCAATAGGTGGTAAATTCTTAACATCTTCAGCTTTTATACCCTTTTTCTTTCATTGATTTCTTTGCCTCTTGCATATCTTCAGGACTGAGAAATAGAACACCTCTCTTCTTCGGAGTGGGTTTAGGAATAGGCTTAGGAGTTGGTTCAATTGGTTCGTGAATTGGCTCAGAAGAGTCCAATTATTTTCATTAGTCAACATATTATTCAATAGTAATTCAGCTTCGTCATTGTTCTTTCCCTGAAAATACAACCAGCACAACTATACAAGTAGTCCTTGGAAGCATCGGTTAGTCCATTATAAAAGATATCAAGTATTTCATTTTTCTTAAGAGGATGATCAGGCAAAGCATTAAGTAATCGGAGAAGCCTCCCGCAATCTTGTGGTAGACTCTCTTCTTTGATTTGAACAAAATAATATATTTCCCGTAAGGCAGCTTGTTTCTTATGAGCAGGGAAATATTTAACAGAGAAGTAATAAATCATATCCTGGGGACTACGCACACAACCAGGATCAAGAGAATTAAACCAAGTCTTAGCATCACCCTTTAATGAGAACGGAAATATCTTAAGGATATAATAATAGCGAGACTTCTCATCATTAGTAAACAGGGTGGCTATATCATTTAACTTGGTAAGATGTGCCACAACAGTTTCAGATTCAAGGCCATAAAAGGATCAGATTCAACCAAAGTAATAATCTCGGGATCAACAGAGAATTCATAATCCTTATCAAGAATACGAGATAGGTGAAGTAGCAAAAGCAGGGTCTGGTTCCATTCTAGCATTAAGAGATTGCTGCTTCCATTTAGCTAATAACTTTTTACGATCATATCTATCTTTACAAGCAAAGATAGCTCTAGCAGCTTCCTTTTCCATAACATAACCCTCAGGAACAACATGTAATTCATAATCAGGGGGAGAACTTTCATCATCACTATCATCAGTAATAGCATCTTCAATAATTTCATTTTCTCTAACCCTAGCAAGTTGTTCACCAAGAAATTCACCTAATGGCAAAGTGGTATCACGCACAGAAGTAGTTTCATCATAAGTATCATGCATAGCAGAAGTGGCACCATCAATAACATGCGACATATCAGAATTCATAGCGATTGTCAGGTTTAGGTGTCGCAAGCTTACTCAAAAGCAGAAGGAGAATCTAGTGCGTAGCTAGATGGCAGTTCGTTACATCCCTCATAGTTGAGGGAAAAATCTTGGTTCTTTCGTCTTTCAAGTTCCTCATAGTGATCAACAGATATAAATCCCAAGTGACTCAAAGAATAGAGCTATGCTCCCCCGCAACGACGCCATAGATTAGTCTTGATAACCCACAAGTGTAGGGGATCGCAACAACTTTCGAGGGTAAAGTATTCAACCCAAATTTATTGATTCGACACAAGGGGAGCCAAAGAATATTCTTAAGTATTAGAAGTTGAGTTGTCAATTCAACCACACCTGGATAACTTAGTATCTGCAGCAAAGTATTTAGTAGCAATGTAGTATGATAGTAATGGTAACTTGATGGCAAAAGTAAAGATAATAGTTTTGTAGTAATTGTAACAAGAGTAAACGGAAAAGTAAATAAGCGAAGCACAATATGTGAAAAGCTCGTAGGCATTGGATCAGTGATGGATAATTATGTCGGATGCGATTCCTCATGTAATAGATATAACATAGGGTGACACAGAACTAGCTCCAGTTCATCAATGTAATGTAGGCATGTAGTCCGAATATAGTCATACGTGCTTATGGAAAAGAACTTGCATGACATCTTTTGTCCTACCCTCCCGTGGCAGCGGGGTCCTAGCGGAAACTAAGGATATTAAGGCCTCCTTTTAATAGAGAACCGGGACAAAGCATTACCACATAGTGAATACATGAACTCCTCAAACTATGGTCATCACCGAGAAGTATCCCGATTATTATCACTTCGGGGTTGTCGGATCATAACACATAATAGGTGACTATAGACTTGCAAGATAGGATCAAGAACACACATATATTCATGAAAACATAATAGGTTCAGATCTGAAATCATGGCACTCGGCCCTAGTGACAAGAATTAAGCATAGCAAAGTCATAGCAACATCAATCTCGAGAACATAGTGGATACTAGGGATCAAACCCTAACAAAACTAACTTGATTACATGGTGAATCTCATCCAACCCATCACCGTCCAGCAAGCCTACGATGGAATTACTCATGCACAGCGGTGCGCATCATGAAATTGGTGATGGAGGATGGTTGATGATGACGACGACGACGAATCCCCTATCCGAGCACCGAGCGGACTCCGAGATCAGCCCTCCGAGAGAGATTAGGGCTTGGCGGCGGCTCCGTATCGTAAAACGCGATGAAACTTTCTCTCTGATTTTTTTCTCCACGAAACGGAATATATGGAGTTGGAGTTGAGGTCGGTGGAGCGTCAGACAGGGGGCGCGCCCAGGGGGGTGGGCGCGCCCCCCACCCTCGTGGACAGGGTGTGGGCCCCCTGGTCTTGATTCTTTTGCCAATATTTTTTATATTTTCCAAAACTTGTCTCCGTGGATTTTCAAGTCATTCCAAGAACTGTTGTTTTCTACACATAAAACAACATCATGGCAGTTCTGCTGAAAACAGCGTCAGTCCGGGTTAGTTTCATTCAAATCATGCAAGTTAGAGTCCAAAACAAGGGCAAAAGGGTTTGGAAAAGTAGATATGTTGGAGACGTATCAATGGGCTTCCTCAAATGCCCTAGGTGTTCATGAGCAAGCAAGTTGGATGCACACCCACTTAGTTTCTTTTGTTGAGATTTCATACACTTATAGCTCTTAGTGCATCTGTTGCATGGAAATCCCTACTCCTTGCATTGACATCAATTGATGGGCATCTCCATAGCCCGTTGATTAGCCGCGTCGATGTGAGACTTTCTCCCTTTTTGTCTTCTCCATATAAACCTCCACCATCATATTCTATTCCACCTATAGTGCTATATCCATGGCTTGCGCTCATGTATTGCGTGAGGGTTGAAAAGCTTATTTGAAGCGTTAAAAAGTATGAACCAATTGCTCGGCTTGTCATCGGGGTTGTGCATGATGGGAGCATTTTGTGTGACGAAAATGAAGCATGGCCAAACTATATGATTTTGTAGGGATGAGCTTGCTTTGGCCTTGTTGTTTTGAAAAGACATGATTGCTTTATTAGTACGCTCGAAGTATTATTGTTTTTGTGTCAAATGATAGACTATTGCTTTGAATCACTCGTGTATAAATATTCATGCCATGATTAGACATATGATCAAGATTATGCTAGGTAGCATTCCACATCAAAAATTATCTTTTTTATCATTTACCTACTCGAGGACAAGCAGGCATTAAACTTGGGGATGCTGATACTTCTCTGTCGTATCTATAATTTTTGATTGTTCCATGCCAATATTGTTCAACTTTCATATACTTTTGGCAACTTTTTATACTATTTTTGGGACTAACATATTGATCCAGTGCCCAGTGCTAGTTCCTGTTTGTTGCCTGTTTTATGTTTCGCCGAAACCCAATATCAAACAGAATCCAAACGGGATAAAAACGGACGGAGAATTATTTTGGAATATTTGGGATTTTCCGGAGGAAGAATCAACGTGAAACGGTGTCTGAGGTGGCTAGGAGATAAGGGGCACGCCCTCCCCCCCTAGGCGCGCCTGGCACTCTCCTGGGCCACCCGTAAGGCGGTTGACCCTCTTCTTTTGCCAAAAGAAAGCTAATTTTATGAGAAAAATCTGGGCGAAAGATTCGCCCCAATCGGAGTTACGGATCTCCGGATATAAAAGAAAGCGGTGAAGGGCAGAATCTGAGAACGCGTAAACAGAAAGATAGATCCAATCTCGGAGGGCACTCGCCTCCCACGCCATGGGAGCCAAGGACCAGAGGGGAAACCCTTCTCCCATCTAGGGAGGAGGTCAAGGAAGAAGAAGAAGAAGGGGGGCTCTCTCCCCCTTGCTTCCGGTGGCGTCGGAGCGCTGCCGGGGGCCATCATCATCACCGCGATCTTCATCAACACCTCCATCATCTTCACCAACACCTCCATCATCTTCACCAACATCTCCATCACCTTCCCCCTTCTATCTATAGCGGTCCACTCTCTCGCAACCCGCTGTACCCTCTACTTGAACATGGTGCTTTATACTTCATATTATTATCCAATGATGTGTTGCCATCCTATGATGTCTGAGTAGATTTTCGTTGTCTTACCGGTGATTGATGAATTACTATGATTGGATCGAGTTTCATGTTTTGTTATTTGTTTTGTCCTATGGTGCTCTTCGTGTCTCGCAAGCGTGAGGGAGCCCCGCTATAGGGTTTGCAAGATGTTCATGATTTGCTTATGGTGGGTGGCGTGAGTGACAGAAGCAAAGACCCGAGTAAGTAGGTTGTTTGTGTATGAGATAAAGGGGACTTGATACTTTAATGCTATGGTTGGGTTTTACCTTAATGATCTTTACTAGTTGCGGATGCTTGCTAGAGTTCCAATCATAAGTGCATATGATCCAAGAAGAGAAAGTATGTTAGCTTATGCCTCTCCCTCAAATAGAATTGCAATAGTGATTACCGGTCTGGTAACGTAGTCAATTGCTTAGGGACAATTTCACAACTCCTACCACCACTTTTTCCACACTCGCTATATTTACTTTATTGCTTCTTTATCTAAACAGCCCCTAGCTTTTATTTACGTGTTCTTTATTATCTTGCAATCCTATCCAACAACACCTACAAAGTACTTCTAGTTTCATACTTGTTCTAGGTAAAGCAAACGTCAAGCATGCATAGAGTCATATCAGTGACCGATAGGACTTGAGAGAGTATTTGTTCTACCTTTAGCTCCTCGTTGGGTTCGACATTCTTACTTATCGAAAGAGGCTACAACTATCCCGTATACTTGCAGGTTATCACACGCGTACATAATTACGCACTCACAATACCATGGGCATAGGCGGAGGCACGGCTATGACACGGTCCAAAATGCGGCTTAACCGCTGTCGTGGTCCTAAAACTGACAATAGAAAGGGGGGTAGGTATGGAGAAGCAAGATCTCGGCTATGGTGAAGGTATACACACAAGGTTTACGAGTTCAGGCCCTTCTCAGTGGAAGTAACAGCCCTACGTCTCGGTGCCCGGAGGCGGTCGATTGAATTATGTGTGTGATATTACAACGGGTGCGAACCCTTGTGCCAGAGGAGGGGATGGCTTATATAGAGTGTGCCAGGTCCCAGCCATCCTCCATTACAAGGGACTTAATGTACATAAAGTGGGGGCGTTACTGGTAACGCCAGCCTTAAGTGTTGTTGATGACCTTAAAGACTATGGAGGAAACGCCTGTCCGTTGCCACGCCGAGTGGCTCCTGGTCTTCGATAAGTCAAGTGGTTCTCTGTATGGTCGAGTGACGGCAGGGAGGAAGACCTCCGAGTGACAAGCCTGTCGAGTGGATTGCACTCGACATCTTCAACTGGTGGTCTCTTGTTGTCGCTTGGACCCTTCATCTTCTAGGTTAGTGACCTTGGGAAGGACGCATAGGTCAGGCCTATGACCCTACCCCAGGTCTGTATCCTCATCAGTAGCCCCCGAATGGATTAAGGTTCGAGTGGAAAGTGGGTTGAAGTTGAACCTGCTCTGAGCTTTGCGCCTTCATGAGTGTTTTCTGCAAGACCGAAAACCCACGTTGGTACTTCAGTGTCGACCCAGTCGCCTTGATCCATTCAGTGAATCGTCGATTGAACTTGTGGCATCATGTGCCGAGTGCTGTATTAGTGCGCGGGATCTCGGGCGCGATTGACTCCTGTGTGTCCCGGATTTCACGGGATACGAAATTTCAGGGAAGCGCACAGGACGGAGGGCGCCGAAACGGGCGGACTGGATAAGCAGCGATGCATCGATTATCGCGCCACCTTTTTCACCACATACGTTGCACGCAACTGTTGCGGGATTTGACAGTATTGCCTGGACCCACGCGTCAGTCACTAGGAAGCGGCCCTTTATAAGGCGGCAGGGCCGTGACCTGCCTTGTACTGCACGCCTGTTCCTCCTTCTTTCTCCTCCGCATCTCCACCACGCCCAGCTCCTCCGCTCTCGACGCTACTGCCCTACCGCCATGGTGAAGGACAAAACAGCGGCACTAGAGCGCGCAAAGAAGGCGACGAGGGCGGCGAAAAGCAAGAGGCAGAACCGCGGGTCGTCATCGTGCGCAGGGCTGCCGCCGGGCCGGATCCAGGGCGATTGGATCCGGTCTTCGGTTCGGCAAGAGGATCTGGCTGAGCTGGAGGAGTCCGGACTAATCGCCAAGGGGCACCAAGGCTGCCGAAGGGGGAGATGGAACCGCGCCCTCGTCCGGGTGAGTGTGTACTACTCGCCACTCACGTCGACCGGGGTTTTTCGCTCCCTTCACATCCTTTCTTCCGAGGGTTCCTAAACTTCTTTGGCGCTCAACTCCACCATTTTTCCCCCAACACCATCACGTATTTGGCTGCATTCGTATCGATGTGTGAGAACTTCTTAGGGTGTCGACCGCACTGGGGTCTTTTCAAACATATCTTCACCATCCGTTCCCAGTCGGTAAAAAAGGCAAAGTCGAGTGATTCGAAAACCCACGTCATTCAGATGTGTGGGGGTTTTGGTATCCAAAAGATGCATAGGAGTGCCTTTCCTGCCATGAATCTCCCTGAATCTGTTAGAGGTTGGCAGTCGACCTGGTTCTACTGCCAAGATGTCGCAGCTCTAGGTCAGTCGACTGGTCTTCCCCACTTCTGATTCGACCGTGTTCAGACTCCTGCTCCATTGAAACTAACTGCTGCTGAGACCGTGGAGACGAAGATGTTGGTGGAAAGAGTGGTCCAACTTATCAATGAGGGTGTCACCGGCCTGGACCTGCTGGAAGTGTTCCTCAGTCGATGCATCCAGCCTCTCCAAGCTCGCGATCATCCTATGTGGCTGTACTCCGGACCAGACGACACCGCTCGGGTCCATCCAGAAGAGGTGTCGTCTGACATCATGGCTTTGTGGCTGAGGAGCATCACAGGTAACCAGGACAACCCCAGAGGATCCAGGCGAGTCATCCCCTTTGGCGACGGAAATCCGCCCGACAAGGTATGTTCTTTGTTTCGACTGTTTCATGCTCACGCTCCGACTATACTTGTTGTTGACTGACTCTTACTCGACTGATTTGTCCTGCAGATATTCACTGAGATGCATTCGATGCCCAACGGCGAACAAGCTTTGGAGCAGGACCAGGAGGGAGAGGACAGTGCAGAGGAGAGTGGCGAGTGGGAGTCTCCGGGTGAAGAGGAGGAGGAGGAGAGCGAGGAGTTGGACGAGGAGGAAGAAGTCGACTCACCGCCGCGCTCTGAACATCGATCCAAACAGCAGCATGACCCATCTGTCGGGCGCGAGAAAAGCATGGCTCCGAGTACCAACACCCAGAAGCGCACTCGGACGTCGACTCCGGAGCCGACGGAAAAGGTGGCCAAGCAGCCCAAAGTTGCTCCTCTCAAGGCTCGGAAGTCTTTGCCACGGATCAAGATGAACATCCCTGTTGCTTCGGGGTGAGTGTCTCGCTTTGTGTTTACGTTGGTCGACTCAAGATTTTTTATTCTGATCAGCCGATTCATGTATCTTTCTAGTCCCACCTCTGCTGCCACTGATATGGAAATCGACAAGGCGCCAGGAGATGAAGAGGCCACCTCCCGAGTCGGTAAGTCCGTTCGACCAAGCTTCCTTAAGTTGAGTGGGTCGCCAATCGGCAGAGTTTCTGACATTTCTCTCTTCTTGTAGTCCCGCAAGAGGTCGTTGTGCTTCTTGATGACGAAGAAGAAGTGCCTCTACAGGAGAGGAGGAAAAGGGGTGGGAGCTCTGGTAGGAGGAGGCTTGAAATTCAAGTCCCTCAGTCGACACCGGGGCTTGAGGCAGTGGTCGAACGTTCCGGAGAGCTGGTTCGGACCAGCGTCACATTCGCCAGCCCGCTGATGACTGATCGTCCGTTGGGCTCAACCGTACCGACTCCTGCTGCTCCATTGCAACTCCACGCCTCTGACCAAGCAACTGCTTCGACTTCCCTGCAACCATCACTCTTTGCTGCGTATCAGACCCCGGATGACCCGCCGAGTGCCGCTAGGGAAGCTCTTCGCCAGGTGAACCTTGTCATGGAGTAGGTGAAGGTGATGCACGAGGCTAGCCAGGTGGCTGACTACGCCAGTACTGCCCTTCAGAGCAATGTTCAGGTCAGCAAAACTCCGACTGAACTTTCGAATGTTGTCTTCTATCCAATCACCCACTAGGGTGTTTCTTTGCTTAGAGTTTGGGAAATTTCCCACGCCACTTGACTTGAGTTGAGTCTTAGTATACTTTCTTCATCAGTGGGGTCACACCGAGTGCACCCACAGGGTGTAGTCCCCGAGACCACGGTCGACTGCTGGCAGTCGACTGAGGTCTTAGAATTTACTTCTTTCCTTTTTTTTTAAATCACGTTGGGCAGACCCTGCTGAGAGTTGATCTGAACTAGTGGGGGCACTCTAAGTGCACCCACTGGGTGTAGTCCCTGAGACTACTGGTGAATAGTTGATTCGGCAGTAGTCTTAGAGTAACTTTTCTCTGTCACTGTCTCTTATTTCTGTCGACTGACGCATCACTCTTGCTGACTGCAGAGGTCTTGTGATCTTGGAGCTCGGCTTTCCAAGTTAAAGAAGAAGTATATCAGTGTTGAACTTGACCTTGAACTCGCAAAGAAGAATCAGAAGACTGCTTTAGCAGGAGACGACAATCATGGGAGGTAACCATTTGACTGCCTTGTCTGCTTAGCAAATCGCATTTTCCACTTCTTTTCATTTAGTCTCTTTGAACCGAGTAACTTCACACAAGCAGATGTGCATAGTGAAAACCGCCAACTTCAGGCTCGTCTGAAGAGTGTTGTTTCTTTAGAGAGAATGAAGTAGGCTTTGGAGAAGAAGGACCTGGACCTTGCTACTGCTTAGAAGGAAGCACGTGAGAAGACGACGCTTGCGGACCAGAAGTTGGCTTCAGTCGGCAAATTGGAGGAGGAGAACACAAAGCTGAAGACTGCCATCTCGGACGCTAATCGGGAGGTCGAGCAACTGAAGAACGACAAGGAGAACCTAGCCACTGAAGTCGGCGGCCTCAGAGCCAAAACGAGCAAGCTGGAGTCTTACCTGGAACAACTTGCGGCGAAGCTTGTCCTGAAGCTTGAAGGTATGGCTGTTCGATTAGATAACTGTTGTCGACTGAAATTTGTTGGAATACTGTCGACTCAATGTTTTTTGTGATGGAACAGAACTTTGTCAGGACTTTGAAGCTGAAACTGGGCATGTCGAGACAGGTCTCGACCCCATCAACTGTCCCATGAAAGATGGAGTTGCGATGAGCTTGCTTCGATTGGAATCACGCTTGGACGGCGCTGTAAACTATCTGGCTCGGCTAAAGGCCACGATGACCCGAGTGGACGCCGAACTCTAGCATCAGGCAGAACTTTCTCAAGGCCTCGAGTCACTGATGACTCGACTGAATCAGATTCCTGGCCGAGTACAAGAGTGGAAGAAGTCCTCTGCTTGCTGTGGTGCTGACGTCGCTTTGTCATTGGTTCGAGTGCACTGCAAGGTAGCAAATACTAAGAAGCACTCCTTCCAGGACTTCATGGACACCTTCCTCGAGGCAGCTACCCACATTGTCGACAACATCGATCTTGACAGCTTCTGCCATCCAGCCAGTCCTTCTCCCGTCGAGTGACGGAAAAACATTATCCCCCATTTTTATTTGCCTCGGAATGCCGAGTGATTCTGTAATCGTTAAAACTCCTTCGGGCCTGACGCCCAAGTACTTTTAATCTATGGTTAGGAACCTTTGGATTTATCTTTGAATATGTTGCGTTTACCTTCGAGTGCAATCCGTTCTTCTCTTGGATCTGTTTCTCCTTGTTTGATGCAGGTGCTGAAGAAGGATCAGCAGTCGACCAGTTGGATGAGCCTTGGGAAGCATTGATTAGCTCATCAGCAAGGTACTCAACAATGGTCTTGACATTTGAGGGAGTCCTGGATAAGGGGTATCCGGACAGCGACTATATACATCGTCCGGACTATAGAAGCGTCAAGATACAAGACTCAAGACTTCGGCTCGTGTCCGGATGGGACTCTCCTTTGCGTGGAAGACAAGCTTAGCAATCCGGATATTATGTTTCCTTCCTTGTAACCGACTCCGTGTAGACCCTAGCTCTCCGGTGTCTATATAAACCGGAGAGGATGGTCCTTAGAAGGCCGATCACTATTACAATCATACCATCATAGGCTAGCTCTTAGGGTTTAGCCTCTATGATCTCGTGGTAGATCTACTCTTGTATTCCACATATCTTCAATATTAATCAAGCAGGAAGTAGGGTTTTACCTCCATCGAGAGGGCCCGAACCTGGGTAAACATTGTGTCCCTTGCTTCCTGTTACCATCAGCCTAAGACGCACAGATCGGGACCCCCTACCCGAGATCCGCCGGTTTTGACACCGACATTGGTGCTTTCATTGAGAGTTCCTCTGTGTCGCCGCTGCAAGGGATCGATGGCTCGCCTCATTGTCAAGGACGATATCACTTCTGGGGGAGCGCTTGCTGTAGGCCAGACTCTCCGGCTTGGCGGCTTCATTATGACCGCCCCATCGGCTGTCGCGCCGACGATGGCCTCTCGGGTCATCACGCATAACCTTCGCATTGGTTCGGAGCTTTCCGAACAGATGGATCCGAATGAGATCTCCTCTCTTAACGAGCTCTTGGATCGCATCGTCTCCTTGGGAGTCGCTACGGACTATGACCCGATTGGGCTTAAACCCGACCAGAGGGACGTTAGATCCCCGCCGGCCACCCACGAGATAGCGGTAGTGGAGGGATCACACATGGGCCGCCCCTCAACTTTGAGGACGGATTATGTTCGGATCACCGAATCCAGTGAGCCGAACGCCCACCCAAAGGACTACATGACCCAGGTCCCGGACTTAGAATCGGGCACTGGGCCAAAGGGATTCAGTAATACTCCAGGTCCCGAACTGTCAGGCTCGGTACTTCCCGTGCCCTCGGGCGTCGGATCGGATCAAAATCCAGCTTCAGCCAGTGACGCCCGCTCGGACTTAATCCTTCTCTCCCGTGTCCGGCAGGAGCCCCAGGAGACGGTACATCGTTACTGGGCCAGATTTCTCCTTGCTCTTAATAAGGTCAAGGACTGCCACGACGAGGACGTAGTCTCTCTTTTCTGCAGAAACTGCACAAACAAAGGACTCCTTAATGCTATAAGTCGCCGTGACATGGAGCACTTTGCAGACTTGGCAACCATAGTACAAAAGTATTGTGCGATGGAAAGTGCCTGGAAAACCCAGACAGAATTTTGGGACAGTACGGCCCTCACCGGAACCTTTGTCCGAACTAAACGACCGAACTCTCGTAAGTCGACCAACTCAATTCCCAAGAAACCAAAACCCGCCCCAGGGCGTGGAACCGTATTGGAAGGATGGCTCAACGGGCCATGTGAGCTTCACAGCACGCCGGACGCTACACCGACCCATAGCCTTAGAGCATGTTGGATACTCCGGCAGGTAGCCAAGAGTGGCAAGGATCTCCTCGAGATCCATAAAGCAGAATCACATCTCGCCAAAGAACACAAAACGGTGCTGACAGTCTTCGAGACCTTCGCCTCAAACAATAGGCGCAAGCGAGCGCATCGAAGCTCCGCTGAAATTTTCCATGTGGCAAAAGTAAATCCGTGGAACGACACTGCTATAACCTTCAATGCCAGTGACGAACCCCAATTCCAGTCCGTCCGGGCGCCGGCCGCTCTGGTCCTCAGCCCAATAGTGGATGGCTTTCGGCTCACTAAAGTACTCATGGACGGCGGAAGCGGATTAAACCTAATCTATGAAGAAACCCTCAAAAAGATGGAGATTGACAAAAGCCGCATTGAGCAAAGTGGTACGACCTTCAGGGGAATTATCCCTAGTCGGGAGGCTCGGTGTGCGGGAAAAATCACACTCGACGTGGTATTCGGCACCCCAGAGAATTATAGGTCCAAAGAAATCACATTCCAAGTGGCTCCCTTCAACAGCGGAGACCACGCCCTTCTAGGGCGGGACGCGTTCGCAAGCTTTCAAGCCGTACCCCATTACGGGTACATGAAGCTTAAAATGCCCGGACCCAGTGGAATCATCACTCTAGCTAGTGATCTGGACGTCGCACTCCGCACCGAAAACAAAACCGCAGCGCTGGCCTTGGAAGCATTATCCGAAGCCCTAGCGGCCGAAGCATTAACCACGCTACGCGCCACCGTGGACAGGGACGATGTGATACTCAACAAGCGACCCAAATCCACCTCATTCAAACCCGCAGATGAGATAGTCAAATTCCAAGTCCACCCAACAGACCCCATGAAGACAGCTTCCATCGGGACACAATTGAACCCCGCTATGGACGCCACACTGCGCGATTTCTTACGCGAGAATTGCGATATCTTCGCCTAGCACCCATCGAACATGACAGGCATCCCACATGGATTGGCCGAACACAGCCTTAACATACTAAAGGGATACAAACCTGTTAAACAGACCCTAAGGCGATTTTCGGAGCCCAAACGGCAAGCCATGGGGGAGGAGCTAGCCAAGTTACTTGAGGCCGGATTCATTAGAGATATCAAACATCTGGATTGGCAGGCGAACCTGGTAATGGTACCAAAGAAGGACAAATCACAGGCGCTACCGTCGACTTCAAAGACCTTAACAAGGCTTGCCCCAAGGATCCCTTTCCCCTCCCTCGCATCGATCAAATCATCGATGCCACAGCCGGACACGACTCGCTGTGTTTCCTCGACGCATACTCTGGATACCATCAAATAAAGATGGCAGAGTCCGACCAAGCTGCAACAGCTTTCATAACGCCATACGGCCCTTTCTGCTTCAACACTATGCCTTTCGGGCTTAAGAATGCCGGAGCAACCTATCAACGCATGATTCAAACATGCCTGGAAAAGCAAATCGGCAAAACAGTGGAGGCATACGTGGACGACATCATCGTAAAAACAAGACACGTTGAAACCTTAATTGATGACTTGAGGCTTACGTTCGACAACTTACGAACATACGATATCAGGCTGAATCCGGAGAAATGCGTTTTCGGCGTCCCCTCTGGAAAACTGCTGGGCTTCATTGTTTCCAATAGAGGAATTGAAGATAATCCGGCAAAAATCCGAGCTTTTTCACAGTTGGCTATACCAACAGACCTCAAACATATCCAGAAATTAGTTGGATGTGTGGCTGCTTTGAGCCGCTTTATCTCCAGGCTAGGAGAAAAGGCATTGCCTCTTTATCGCCTCCTTCGGTGCACCGAACACTTCGTGTGGACGGATGCAACCGCGGCCGGACTAGATGAAATAAAGACCTTATTGGCTAGTAATCCAGTCCTAACAGCGCCAACTGCCGGCGAACCTATGCTGCTGTACATAGCTGCAACCCATCAAGTTGTAAGCGCAGCACTCGTCGTCGAACGAGAGGTTGATGGATACAAATTCCCGCTACAGAAAACGGTTTATTACGTATCCACGGTCCTCACCCCCTGCAAATCCCGATACCCACACTATCAAAAAATTTCATACGCAGTCTTCATGGCATCCCGAAAGTTACGACACTACTTTGAAGAGTGTTCGATTACGGTGGCCTCCGAAGTACCACTCAATGATATAATAAATAACCGCGATGACACGGGCCGGATTGCTAAATGGTCCATCGAACTCCTTCCGTTTGACATAATGTACAAGCCTCGGCGGGCTATCAAGTCGCAAGTATTAGCCAACTTCGTCGCCGAATGGACGGAAGCCGAACTCCCTAAAGAGTACGGTGCGTACTCTAACTGGATCATGCACTTTGACGACTCTAAAATGCTAGCCGGATTGGGGGGCAGGTGTAGTCCTGACTTCTCCCACAGGGGACACGGTCCAGTACGTCCTTCAAATATTATACACAGACTCCAACAATGCAGCCGAATACGAGGCTCTGTTGCACGGTCTCCGGATGGCAGTCTCTATGGGCATTCAACGCCTAGAGGTACGCGGGGATTCAAACCTCGCATTATCACAAATAAATGGAGACTTTGATGCCAAGGATCCGAAAATGGCGGCCTATCACAACGCCGTCCTTAAAATGTCAGCTCGGTTCGAGGGGCTCGAATTCCACCATGTGGCTCGAGAAAACAATCAAGCGGCAGATGTCCTTGCACGCATCGACGCTAAATGCGACCCCGTCCCACCTAACATATTCCTAGAAAGGCTGTTCAAGCCATCCGTGGTATGGGAAGGGGAGTCCGGCCACACCAGCACGGATCCGAATACATCCCCAGATTCTGAACTATCAGACATAGTCGGAGGTTCTGCCACCGAAATAACATCGTCAGCCCACGAAATAATGGCTATCATCGCCTTGTGGAGTGAGCCTTTCTTGGCCTACCTAAATAGGCAGGAGCTCCCTAAAGACCAAAATGAAGCACACTGCATTGTCCGGCGTTCTAAAGCTTACAAAGTCCATGAAGGAGAGCTCTATAAGAAAAGTGCTACCGGAGTGCTCCAAAGGTGCATCTCCGAAGAGGAAGGGCGGCAGCTCTTGGCTGAAATCCATGCCGGACTGGGAGGGCACCATGCTGCGGTCCGAGCACTAGTCAGCAAAGCCTTCCGTACAAGTTTCTATTGGCTGGCAGCCCGAGCAGACGCACAGGACCTTGTCCAACATTGCGTCGGTTGCCAGCTCTTTGCCAATCAGAGCCACATGCCCCCTACCGCTCTCCAAACAATCCCCATAACTTGGCCCTTCGCGGTCTGGGGGTTGGATATGGTTGGACCCCTTAAAGGGGGAAGCCATAAGAAAAAATACTTATTAGTCATGGTTGAAAAGTTCACCAAATGGATAGAGGCCAAACCAGTGAAAACGGCCAAATTCGGACCAGTTATAGACTTTATATCCGGGGTCGTACACCGATAAGGTGTCCCCCACAGCATCATCACCGATAATGGCTCGAATTTCACGGCCGATGAGGTGAAATCTTGGTGCGGCAAAATGGGCATTAAGCTTGACTATGCTTCCGTCTACCATCCTCAAACAAATGGCCAGGTCAAACGGCAAACGATCTTATCATGAGCGGCATCAAACCCAGACTAGTGCGATCCTTGACAGAGTCGGATACTCAGTGGGTCGAGGAGCTCGACTCCATACTCTGGGGGCTACGGACCACGCCAAATCGCACCACCGGATACACACCCTTTTGTATGGTGCACGGCGCGGAAGCAGTACTACCATGCGACATAGTACATGATTCACCACGCGTACGTATGTACGAAGAGAAGGAAGCCGAGTTAGATCGGCAGGATAACTTGGATGCCTTGGAGGAGGAGCGCGATGTCGCTAAGGCCCGTTCCGCATTCTATCAGCAACAGGCTCGACGATACCAAAGCAGAGAAGTGCGGGCCAAAACTTACAATATTGGCGAACTCATTCTACGCTTACCAGAGAAGAAGAAGGACAAGCTCAAACCCAAGTGAGAAGGCCCCTTCATCATCGACAAATTTCTCACTGGAGGAGCGTACCGCCTATGTAATGCATCTGATAACAGACTCGAGCCGAACCCATGGAACGCGGCCAGACTCCAGAGTTCTACGCCTAAGCGCTGAACTCAGTGTTCGTCTCCTTAACCCTCCTTTTTCAATTATGCTCCCTCCTTTTTTCCTTTCTCGATCTCTTTCTTTTCACACAAGTATTTCATACAGTGCGGATTCCCGGATTACTCCGGCTGCACTACGTGTGTAAACTTTACCTGGGGGCTTCCTATACGGAAGCTTAATATAAGTTACTTAAGGGCTTCTTGCCCATCACACATGCGTTTCTTTTTCCATGTGTGCCTTTTCTTCACCATTGTATGCATCGATATGACTTAAGACGTGGCCAAGCTAGGTTGCTGGCTCACGTGTGTTTATGCCCTACGTTCCCGTTAATTCGGCTAGGGCATAAGGGGAGCACCTCTGCGATTGTTACTGCCGGTTGAGCCGGATGTGTACCTCAGACTGGGTGAAGCCGAAAGCTAGTTTCCTTAAGAGAATATTCGGTCGGTGAACAAAAGATGTCTTCGTTTATTATAACATTAATCCCCAGAAGTTTTGTGTTCTGCGCTTTGGTTCGCAGTCCGGACATGTGCCTTGACACATGCCTACCCAGGGAAAGGAACCCTTAACGGAGCTATTCTCTCTGGAAGATGTTTCTTACTAACCATGTAATATAACATAACTAGTTGGGTACTTATCTGTTCAAGCACTTATGACCCCTACGCCTGGTTTCCACGCATACTCCGGTTTTGTATAACCGAGCGGGTATTCGGACACACCCCGGACTTTAGGATCCGGGGGTTGAAGCGAAAAGGTCCGCCAAGACAAATGATTTTTAATCTGGCTAGGGGCTACTTATGTCCATCGAATTACACAGTCATTTGGACTGATTATATTCATCCTCTATACCATCCAATAGGCTATCTAGCTTACAATCCTGTTGAGAATACTTTGCGGCTAACGCCACCTGGTCATATACCAGACTCACGGGAATTTCTTGCCCATCTGGCCCGGCCGGTCGAACTTCGCCATATGGTTCGGGTCCAGCTTGGTGTAGCGCTGCCTTCACCATCGCCCATGCTTCTCTTGCACCTTGCCCGGCTGATATCTTCCATAAGCGGAAGCACCGCCGTGCTCCACGAAGCATGTCCACAAGCCCCCCATGCCGCTTTGGTAGGGAGCTTGCCGACCCACAGAGACCATGTGACGCCTGCATCACCTGTCGAGCTCGCTCGTGCCGTTGTGAGAGGTCCTGCAGTAAATCACCTACAGAAGCGGGCATCTCCTCCTCAGGGCGACCCGTCAGCATTCCTGCAAACATAACTTTTTCAATATGCTTCCTCGCCGAACTATACTAAAGTTCGTTCAGGCACTTACGATAAATGTCGCGGCGAAGCCTTTTGTTCTCTTTCACGGAGTCCGCCGGTTGTGCGCGGACGTCTTTCAGTTCCACGTCCAGCCGAACATTGGCATCTTGGAGCATATTCTTATCATGCTTCACTTGCGTCAGGATGCGCTCACCGGCCTTTAGTTGCCTCTGGAGATGCGACTCGTCCTCCCCGCCGCCCTCCGGATTTACTCCGGGGTTGTCTACAGAACTCTCTGTTAAATTTGTTATACTAGCCGGTTGCCAACTGGTGCATTCTTATATAATTCAGATAAATATTACCACACGAGGCCTTCTGGGATTCCTCTAGCTTGGCAACTGTGGCCCTCAGTTGAGTCTTGCACTCCTCTAGCTCCCGAGCCAATTGCTCATTCTTATCAACAAGAATCTACGCATAAATTGATACTTCAAACTCTTGTTTCAACCGTTTCAACTCTCAGGGGCTACTACTATATATATGCTCATCAAAGCTTTCTTACCAGTATATCTTTGGTATAGTGGACTGTCGCCCGAGCAAGTCCGCCTTGAGCAGCTCGGATGTATGCGTCTCCGGAATTGAAGGCATTAAACGCCTCTTCGGAAAAAATGTTGTTGCGAAGCACGGCCCGTCGACGCCGATGATCCATGGCACTCTCTACCTCCGAATTGGTGGCGGAGAGCATATCTGCATCTTCTGTCGGAGGACTATTCGGTGTCGGCCCTACGTCCGCCTCCCCTCTCGAAGTTGGTCGTGGAGCCCGACTGGTGGAGGTGTGGTTGGCAGGATCTCCGGATACAGTCCGGATACTCCTCTTCCTGCCAAGATGTACAAAGGGTGGTGTTATACTTCAAACGACCACAAAATTGCATGACAGGTTGTTTTCTTACCTCTATAGAGGCGTGTCGGCTCTAATCGCCTTCCTCTTGAGCCTGCCTGCCCAATCCAGGCCGGTGTGGCTGGCCAGGTCCCTAGGGGCTCGGCCCTGCGCTCCGAACGTCGCTTCTGCAAAAAGCACGGCATATCAGGGATAAGGTGTGACATCAGGAAAGAATTCTCTTTGGAGGATCGAATTTTCGGCTTGGCTTACACGCGACGAAGGTAACGGTCCGAAATAATCGGCGGTGATAGCCACTGGGGCGCCGTCACGGCTGTCCGATAAAATATCCGTTGGCAAGCTCCACGGCCGCATCTGGGTCTTCTTCGAGTCCTGGATCGAGGGCCCTTTCAGGGTCCTCTGGCTGCGGAGAAGGCTGGTGATTCCTTCCACGTCCCTCCTCAGTTCCTGCTTGGAAATATCGACGCAGGTAACTTTAGCAAAGAATGCCACAATAAGTGAAGCGGTAAAATAAATGACGACTTACCCAGTTTGGGGGATTGTACATGGATAATCCGTCCCGCGGTTTTATACGGAGGAATTCCTCCTCTTCTCCTTTGTACAGGTCGGACAATATCCTTGGCAAAGCAGTGGGGGAGTCCGGACCCTTCTGACGGCCATAGCCGGGTGGCATCGTCTGTCCCGTTGTAGTGCCACATGGGATTGCTCCAATATTGAGGCGGTTGCACTCCCCGCATTATACATATTGCCATCACCTTGACTATCGTCAGTCCGGATTTGGCTAGTAACTTTATCCTGTTCATCAGGAAATGTACTTCCCTGGAATCCTCTTCTTAGGGGCCTCGGGGGCGCCAGCTTAGACGTGCCCTTGGCGGAGAGTTACTGAACTTGGGGAGTCATGTCCGGATTGGATCCGGAAGAGGAGCATCGTCAATATAAAACCATTCTGAGGCCCAGTTGTCTGGAGCCTTTTTGGGAGTACCGGACAGGTATCCGGTCTCAGCAATACGCCATACTTCGGCCCTGCCCACTTGACATAGGGATTCTCCCTGGTTGCGGGGGACAAGGCAGAACAACTTCTTCCACAATCCGAAATGAGCCTCACAGCTTAGGAATAGCTCGCAAAGGGCGACGTACCCTGCTATATGCAGTATGGAGGCTAGGGTAAGATTGTGCAGTTGGAGGCCGTAGAACTCCAGAAGCCCACGAAGGAATGGATGAATAGGAAACCCGACGCCCCTTAGCAGATACGGAATTAAGCATATTCGCTCCTCTGGAGACGGATTGGGGGATCTCTCCGCTTGTTCTCCGCCGTTATAGGTGGCAACTCCGGCTCGAACGGGGACCATGAATGCTGGCGGGAGGAGCCCTTGAGTTTGTAACTTTATCAAACGGCTATGAGAAACTGAACACTCTCCCCAATCTCCCTGCTTGGGGCAAGGGGAGTGAGCAGAAGAGCTGCGACGACCGGCCATGCTGGAATGGTTTTTTCTGGGCGCTCTGTTGGATGCTTGCTCGAGGAGGGAGAGTGAGGTTTGGATCTGGGAATCCCCGTCTCTTCAAATAGACGGCTAGCCCGACGAACTGAGGGTGGCAAATGCAAAAATGCCTCGACTCCTCACATTCGCTCGACACGTGGAACGGGTCATTATTGATACACTGAAGCCGAGGAGTACAACATTGATGAAGATGCCGGACACTGTTCGTCATGATGGGAACCTTGGAGTATTCGGAGGAGGAACCCTCCTTGCAATGCCGAAGACAAGACTTCGCGCCGGACTCATCATCATTGAAGCCTGGTTCAGGGGCTACTGAGGGAGTCCTGGATAAGGGGGTATCCGGACAGCCGGACTATATACATCGTCCGGACTATAGAAGCGTCAAGATACAAGACTCAAGACTTCGGCTCGTGTCCGGATGGGAGTCTCCTTTGCGTGGAAGACAAGCTTAGCAATCCGGATATTATAAGTTTCCTTCCTTGTAACCCGACTCCATGTAGACCCTAGCTCTCCGGTGTCTATATAAACCGGAGAGGATGGTCCTTAGAAGGCCGATCACAATTACAATCATACCATCATAGGCTAGCTCTTAGGGTTTAGCCTCTACGATCTCGTGGTAGATCTACTCTTGTATTCCACATATCTTCAATATTAATCAAGTAGGAAGTAGGGTTTTACCTCCATCGAGAGGGCCCGAACCTGGGTAAACATTGTGTCCCTTGCTTCCTATTACCATCAGCCTAAGATGCACAGATCGGGACCCCCTACCCGAGATCCGCCGGTTTTGACACCGACAACGTTCCTGTCATCAGCAAGGGGCTAGTCGTTGGAAAGACCTTTGAAAGTGTGCACAATCTCATCCTTCTTCTTGTGATTGCAGCCCCTCGGGGGGTTGTGGTCGACCCGCACCACCGCTCACCACTGATAGGATGTTCACACTTAGGCGAGTGCAGGACAGCAGCCTACGCCTCCGAGTGAGAGGACTGCTCACCACTCGGTGGGATTTCTCAAACTTAGTAGTCTTGGACTGCAGCTAAGCCCCCGAGTGGGAGGGCTGCTCACCACTCGGTAGGATTTCTCAAACTTAGGTGAGTACTGGACTGTAGCTAAGCCTCCGAGTGGGAGGGCTGCTCACCACTCGGTAGGATTTATCAAACTTAGGCAAGTACTGTACTGCAGCTAAGCCTCCGAGTGGGAGGGCTGCTCACCACTCGGTAGGATTTCTCAAACTTAGGCGTAGCATCTTGGACTGCAGCTAAGCCTCCCGAGTCGGGAGGGTTGCTCACCACTCAAGGATTTCTCAAACTTAGGCGTAGTCTTTGGATCGCAGCCTAAGCCTCCGAGTGGGAGGGCTGCTCACCACTCGGTGGGACTTCTCAAACTTAGGCGAGCATCTTGGACTGCAGCTAAGCCCCCGAGTGGGAGGGCTGCTCACCACTCGGTAGGATTTCTCAAACTTAGGCGAGTACTGGACCGTGGCTAAGTCTTCAAGCGGGGAGATTTACTCTCACAATCTCGTCCTTCTTCTTGACGGTGCGACCCCCGGGGAGGGGGGGGGAGGGACGTGAACGACCCATACCGTTTGGTAGGACTTTTTATAAATTAGGCGAGTACTGGACTGCAGCTAAGCCCCCCGAGTGAGAGGCAGACTCACCACTCGGCAGGATTTTTATCACCTAGGCGAGTACTGGACTGCAGCTAAGCCCCCGAGTGGGAGGCAGACTCACCACTCGGTAGGATTTTTATCACTTAGGCAAGTACCAAACTGCAGCTAAGCCCCCGAGTGGAAGGCAGACTCACAACTTGGTAGGATTTTATCACTTAGGCGAGTACTGGACTGCAGCTAAGCCCCCGAGTGGGAGGCAGGCTCACCACTCGGTAGGATTTTATCACTTAGGCGAGTACTGGACTGCAGCTAAGCCCCCGAGTGGGAGGCAGACTCGCCACTCGATAGGATTTTTCCCTTCATCTTAGGCGAAATAGATTCGCAGCTAAGGCGACATGTACGAAAGAAATAAACAACAATCATTCGAAGATCAGAAATTATGTCTTCTGATAATCAAACTAAAAAGGTACTTCTTATTACATCTCATTAGTCTAAGTACTTAGGAGTAAAAAGGGTGAAGCAGTTCTGCGTTCCAAGCGCGTGGTTCATCGTTGTTGTGCTCGACGTAGAAGAGACGATATGCTCCATTGTGGATCACCTTGGTGACGACGAAAGGGCCCTCCCAAGCGGGAGCGAGCTTGTGTGTGTGGCTGGTCCACCGGAGAACCAGGTCTCCTTCTTGAAATGCCCGACCCCTCACGTTTCTCGCATGGAATCGGCGCAAGTCTTGGCTGGTAAATGGTGCGACCAGATCAAGGCCATCTCTCTTTCTCCTTCCAGGAGGTCGACTGCATCTTGCTGAGCTTGCTCTGCTTCCTCTTCTGAGAAGAGTTCGACTCGGGGTGCGTTGTGGAGCAAATCACTCGGGAGTACTGCTTCGGCTCCATAGACTAAGAAGAATGGAGTTCGTCCAGTCGACCGATTGGGAGTTGTCCTTAGTCCCCAAAGCACTGACGGGAGCTCATCAACCCAAGCTCCTGCTGCATGCTTGAGGTCACGCATCAACCGGGGTTTCAGTTCTTTGAGAATCAATCCATTCGCTCGCTCAGCCTGCCCAGTCGACTGAGGATGGGCGACCGAAGCGTAATCGACCCTCGTACCTTGGGAAGCACAAAAGTTCCTGAATTCATCAGAGTCGAAGTTTGGTACGTTGTCCATGATGATGCTGTGCGGCACACTATATCTGAATATCATTTCTCTGATGAAACTCACAACAGTACTTGGTTCAAGGTTTTTAATGGGCTTGGCTTCGATCCACTTGGTAAACTTGTCGATTGCCAAGAGCACATGCGTAAATCTGCTCTGCCGGTCCTCGGAAGGTCCAACCATGTAATCCCCAAACAGCGAAAGGCCAGACGAGTGGAATAGTCTTCAAAGCTGATGCAGGTTTATGGGACATGTTGGAGTAAAACTGGCAACATTCACACTTGTCCACTATCTCCTTTGCCATCTCATTGGCACGCGGCCAGTAAAATCCGGCTCGGTATGCTTTGGCCACGATGGTCCGAGAGGACGCATGGTGACTACAGGTCCCCGAGTGAATATCATTGAGGATCATTCGGCCTTCTTCTGGCGTGATGCACTTTTGGCAGACCCCAGTTGCATTTTCTTTGAACAATTGACCTCTCATCACGGTAAAGGCTTTAGACCGTCGGACGATCTGTCGAGCCTCTTCTTCATCCTCTGGAAGTTCTTTCCTAAGAATGTATGCAATGTACGGCACTGTCCAGTCGGGGATGATGACCAAAACCTCCATGATTAAGTCGACCACGGCTGGGACTTCAACTTCAGTTGGATCTGTGGCGCTCTTGGGCTGTGGTGACCCTTCAGTGAAAGGATCCTCTTGGACTGAAGGTGAATGAATATGTACCAAAAACACATTACGGGGAATGGCCTCTCTTTTAGAAACTATCTTTGCCAACTCATCTACAGCTTGATTTTCCAGTCGGGGTATGTGGTGAAGTTCCAACCCTTCAAACTTCTTTTCCAGCTTCCTTACTGCATTGCAATAACCAGTCATGGCTGGGCTCCTGACATCCCATTCCTTCATCACTTGATTAACCACCAAATCCGAGTCGCCGCAGACCATAAGGCGACGGACGCCGATTGAAATGGCCATACGCAACCCGTATAAAAGTGCCTCGTATTCGGCTTTGTTATTGGAGGAATCAAAGTGGATCTGGAGAACATAGCTAAGCCTGTCTCCATGGGGGGATACCAGTACTACCCTGACACCTGAACCATTCAGCATCTTGGGGCCATCAAAGAACATAGTCCAATGCTCCGAGTGAGCATTGAGTCGGCAATTGCTGCTCAATCCACTTTCGGCAAGGAAATCGCGATCGCTTGGGACTTGATGGCCTTCTTTGCCTCAAACTTGGTATCCAAGGAAGGAGTTCAATCGCCCATTTTGCCACTCGACCAGTTGCATCTCTATTATTCAGGATCTCAGAAAGTGGTGCGTCGCTGACGACCGTAATGGAATGATCAGAGAAATAATGTGCAACCTTCTTCATGGTCATGTATATCCCATAGACAAGCTTCTGATAATGTGGATATCGTTGCTTGGATGGAGTCAACACTTCAGAGAGATAGTAAACTGGGCGCTGAACCTTGTAAGCTTTTCCTTCCTCCACTCGCTCATTTGTAGTCTTGTCTTGACAACTTGTCCGATTGGCTGCAATGTAAATCAGTAAAGGCTCTTTGCTGATTGGCGCAATGGCGAAACACCATTGGGTGGACAGCAGGGTTTTGAGTTACGCAAGCGTTGTGTTAGCTTCTTTAGTCCACTCGAACTTATCAGATTTCTTCATCGATCGGTAAAGAGGCAAGGCCTTTTCACCAAGGCGAAAATGAATCGACTCAAGGCGGCCAAACAACTAGTCAGCTACGAGCGTCATGCACTCTCGCAGGCGCTTCATTAGGAGGATGGTATCAACTTTTACGGATTGGCGTCGATCCCTCGTTCGGAAGCGAAAACCGAGTAACTTTCCTCCTGGAACTCGAATGTGCATTTTGACGATTAAGCTTGATATCGTACCTTCTTAGGTTGGCAAAAGGTTTCTGCGAGGTCGGTCAATAGGTCGGAACCTTTACGAGACTTGACCACAATGTCATCCATGTATGCTTCCACATTCCGGTGATTTGAGTGGCGAGGCACTTCTGAATCATTCTCATGAATGTGGCTTCGGCATTTTTAAGACCAAAAGGCATGGTGACATAACAAAAGCACCCGAATGGGGTGATGAAAGTTGTCTTTATTTCGTCGGGACCATACAGTCGGATCTGATGATACCCAGAATATGCATCTAAGAAAGATAAGCGCTCACAGCCCGCAGTCGAGTCAACAATCTGATCGATGCGAGGGAGAGGGAAGTGATCTTTCGGACAGGCCCGATTGATATGCTTGAAATCAATGCACATACGAAGTGAATCATCCTTCTTGGGGACCATGAATACATTGGCAAGCCACTCGGAGTGGTAGATCTCTCGGATGAACTCTGCCGCTAGCAGTCGAGCCACTTCTTCGCCAATTGCTTTCCTCTTCTGCGCGGAGGACCGCCGAAGGTGCTCTTTGACGGGTTTTACCTTAGGATCGACACGCAAACGGTGCTCAGCCAGTCCCCTGGGTACACCTGGCATGTCAGAGGGTTTCCATGCAAAGATGTCCCAGTTCTCACGGAGGAACTGGATGAGCGCTTCTTCCTATTTCTTTGTCGAGTGTTGTTGATATATGAGTCGGTGCTGCATTGGGATCGGTCGGGTGAATATGAATCGGCTTTGTTTCACCGGTCATGTTGGCTTGAGAATCTGTAGCAGGCTTCTTGGCTCGGAGCAGATCACTTGGATCCGCATTCTTTTGATACTCTTGGAATTCCACTGCTGCCATGTGCGCATCTGCAATTTTGGAACCCTTCTGGAAGCATTCCTCTGCTTTCTGCCGATTGCCAGTAACTGTGATCACACCTTTGGGGCCAGGCATCTTCAACTTGAGATACACGTAACATGGTTGAGCCATAAAACGTGCGTAGGCCGGCCTCCCCAGAATGGCATGATAAGCACTCTGGAAATCCATGACTTCAAATGTCAACTTTTCCTTACGGCAATGCTTGGAATCACCGAAAACCACGTCGAGGGCGAACTGGCCGAGTGATTCAGCTTTCTTTCCAGGGATGACACCATGAAAACTCATGTTGCTCTCGCTAAGTTTGGACATCGAAATGCCCATCGCCTTCAAGGTTTCAGCATAAAGGATGTTCAGACCACTGCCACCGTCCATCAGCACTTTAGTCAGTCTGCTGCCCCCAACCACGGGGTCGACCATCAGTGCTTGCCTCCCGGGGGTGGCCACACGAGCAGGGTGGTCGGGGCGGTTGAATGTGATGGCTATCTCTGAGACCATTTCAGGTATGCGATTAAATGCGTCGCCGCCGGAGCGACCATATTCACCTCTCTCTTGATGACTTTCAATCGACTCTTGCTCTCAACATTAGCAAAAATCGTCAGGGTTGAATTAACTTTGGGATAACCATCGTCACCTTCCTCATCCTTGTCTCTGTTCGACTCCCTTTCTTTCTCACTAGGTGGGCCTCCTTGGAACTGTTGGATCAGGAGCCGACACTATCGAGTGGTATGTTTGGGGTAAATCAGATTCCCCTCTTTGTCCTTCTTCGTGTGAATGTGGCACGGTAAATCCAACACATCATTTCCTGCCTGATCTTTCACTTTCTTAGGGGGGCAGGGCCCCTTAGTTTTTCCCTTAAACTTTCCTTGAGCCACCACCGCGATCTCACCGGGTGCCGCGGGCTCGGCCTTACGCTTCTTACTCCGATTGGAATTACCTCCACCAGTCTCTTGACCGACTGGCTTGCTCTTTCCACTACGGAGTCGATCCTCTTCTTCCCCGTTAGCGTACCGGGTGGCTATTTCCATCATCCGGATCAGAGTCATATCACCAGTCCGACCAAACTTTAGGACCAACTCTCGGTATTTGACGCCCTCCTTGAAGGCGCACACCGCTTGATGCTCTGATACATTTTCAACAGTGTGATGCAAAGTGGACCACCTCTGAATGAAATCTCTCAAGGTCTCACTCAGCTTCTGCACACAATGCTGCAACTCAGTCAATCCCGCGGGTCATTTACAAGTGCCTTCGAAAGTTCTGACGAACACTCGAGCTAGCTCTTCCCAACTGCATATACTGTTCGGAGCTAATTGAGTCAACCATGCTCGGGCTGACCCTTCCAACATCTGAGGGAGATGTTTCATTGCTACCTCATCATTTCCACCGCCAATCTGCACAGCCACTCGGTAATCTTCAAGCCAAGTTTCGGGCTTGGACTCTCCAGTGAACTTACTGACTCCGCACGCCAACCTGCAGTTGGGAGGAATTACCGCTGCCCTGATTGCCCTCCTAAAACACTCCGGACCGGAAACATGCACTCTGCTACCACTTGGACGATCTCTACCAGGGTCTTATCTGTGCGCTCTATTCCGGTCGACCAGGCCTTGAACGAGGATGGACCTCGCGTCGAAGCCTGGTTCTCTTGGGTCGACTGAGGCTCTGCGCTCGCCAGTGTGACGGCGCCTGTCATCGTTCTGCCGAGGCACATACGACGCGCTCCTCGAAGGAGGCATGGGTCCCCGACGACGATTGTCGCGGTCGAGTGGATGATCATACTGTCCACGGCCTTCATGCCGCGGGGGTGATCTCGGGCTGTGGGTCGACCGAACCGTGTCTGCCACAACGGACCTGCTATGAATACTATTCCGCGGATCGAGATCTGCGGTGTTTTGCTCTCCTGCTGCCCGGAGCAAGGCCCGGATCTGCATCAGCCCTCTGCCAGCCTCTGACTGAGAAGGTTGGATCGACTCTACTATTCGGGCCGCAGCAGTGAGCTTCTGAATCGGAGTACGGTATACCTTAGGTGGAGGCGGAAAAAGCTGTCGTCGACTGGACTCATGGATCCGCTCTGGCGGCGCTTGTCGAGGAAACGCGCTGAAGGTTATCCGATCGAGTGCGTTCAGCCAAGTTGGCTAGGGCGCACCTCCTCCAAGGCCCGAGCCTCGGGGGTTTCTCCAATGATGGGCGTGTGGAGTGCATCCATGTTGCGGCGACGAAGTTCTTCCCTCTGCTGCGAAGAGAGGGGTTCGGGTCGGTATTCCTCGTGGATGCGCGACGGATCACCTCCCCCGCCTCCGCCGTCCTCACGGCAGAAACCAGGTGGTCTGTGAGGCCCATCCACCATCAAGACTTCAGCCGCAGGGTCACTGCTGTCCCACTCGGATGCAGTCTCCGCGGAGCCAGTCGACAGATCGAACATGCCGTGGAGAGTTTCATCGGGCTCGATTCCGCGACTTGATGGGTGGCCGAATGCCGAGCCACCACGTGCTTCACCCACCGCTGAAGCTGCGATCGAGCGGAGCGCTTGCGGCGGCGAACAGCGGGGAGTGAAAACACCATCGAACCGGCCCGATACTGCGAAGTCGATGGTTGCGGAGGAGAACACAGCGAACACACCTGCGGAAGTGCGTTGCCCCTCGGACGGGAGCGCCTCAATGTCAGGGGGCTTCTTGAAGCCCTTGAGTCGTCGGCGGCAACGAAGCGCGCCAAAGGCGGATCTCGCGGCCCTCAGCCAATCTGCCGCCGGAAACCATGACGATGACGATCGGTAAAACTTGCAACTTCACCAACAAGTCGCCAAGACACCCGCCCCCCGGTGGGCGCCAACTGTCGTGGTCCTAAAACTGACAGTAGAAAGGGGGGTAGGTATGGAGAGGCAAGATCTCGGCTATGGTGAAGGTGTACACACGAGGTTTACGAGTTCAGGCCCTTCTCAGTGGAAGTAACAGCCCTATGTCTCGGTGACCGGAGGCGGTCGATTGAATTATGTGTGTGATATTACAGGGGGTGCGAACCCTTGTGCCAGAGGAGGGGGTGGCTTACATAGAGTGCACCAGGTCCCAGCCATCCTCCATTACAAGGGACTTAATGTACATAAAGTGGGGGCGTTACTGGTGACGCCAGCCTTAAGTGTTGTTAATGACCTTAAAGGCTACGGAGGAAGCTGTCCGTTGCCACGCCCGAGTGGCTCCTGGTCTTTGATAGGTCGAGTGGTTCTCTGTATGGCCGAGTGACGGCAGGGAGGAAGACCTCCGAGTGACACGCCTGTCGAGTGTATTGCACTCGACATCTTCAACTGGTGGTCTCTTGTTGTCGCTTGGACCCTTCATCTTCTAGGGTAGTGACCTTAGGTAGGACGCATAGGTCAGGCCTATGACCCTACCCAGTGTCCTGTATCCTCATCAACCGCCCAGGATCCATATATCTTCACACCTTTTCTTTTCAGGTCCCTATTTTGGGAGGCCCTCCCGATAGTCCGACTATCGGACATATAACAGGATGGAAACACCAAGGAGACAAGAAGCTTTGGCGTGCAAGGGAATCCCAGTGCGGTGGTCTCGATAACAATCTTCATACCTGTTTTACATACCCATATGCAGCTTACCCTTGGCCAGGACATGTCAAATATTCCTATTTTTGCTTATCGCACTACTTGTATGCATACGCTTTGACGTATTATTTAAATAACAATGGAAAGTAATGTATAGTGTCAGCTTACTATTACATTTCTTTATCCCTTTCCTTTACTCCGGGGTTGTCTACCGAACTCTCTGTTAAATTTGTTATACTAGCCGGTTGCCAACTGGTGCATTCTTATATAATTCAGATAAATATTACCACATGAGGCCTTCTAGGATTCCTCTAGCTTGGCAACTGTGGCCCTCAGTTGAGTCTTGCACTCCTCTAGCTCCCGAGCCAATTGCTCATTCTTATCAACAAGAATCTACGCATAAATTGATACTTAAAACTGTTGTTTCAACCGTTTCAAGTCTCAGGGGCTACTACTATATATATGCTCATCAAAGCTTTCTTACCCGTATATCTTTGGTATAGTGGATCGTCATTAGAGCAAGTCCGCCTTTGAGCAGCTTCGGATGTATGCGTCTCCGAATTGAAGGCATTAAACGCCTCTTGGAAAAAATGTTGTTCTTGAAGCACGACCCGTCGGCGCCGATGATCCATGGCACTCTCTACCTCCAATTGGTGGCGGAGAGCATATCTGCATCTTCTGCCGGAGGACTATTCGGTGTCGGCCCCTCGTCCGCCTCCCTCTCGAAGTTGGTCGTGGAGCCCGGTGGTGGAGGTGTGGTTGGCAGGATCTCCGGATACAGTCCGGATACTCCTCTTCCTGCCAAGATGTACAAAGGGTGGTGTTATACTTCAAACGACCACAAAATTGCATGACAGGTTGTTTTCTTACCTCTATAGAGGCGTGTCGGCTCTAATCGCCTTCCTCTTGAGCCTGCCCAATCCGGACGGCTGTGGCTGACGGGTCCCTAGGGGCTCGGCCCTGCGCTCGAGCGTAAACTTCTGCAAAAAGCCGCGGCATATCGGGGATAAGGTGTGACATCAGGAAAGAATTCTCTTTGGAGGATCGAATTTTCGGCTTGGCTTACACGCGACGAAGGTAACGGTCCAAAATAATCGGCGGTGATAGCCACTGGGGCGCCGTCACGGCTGTCCGATAAAATATCCCGTTGGCAAGCTCCACGGCCGCATCTGGGTCTTCTTCGAGTCCTGGATCGAGGGCCCTTTCAGGGTCCTCTGGCTGCGGAGAAGGGCTGGTGATTCCTTCCACGTCCCTCCTCAGTTCCTGCTTGGAAATATCGTAGCGAGTAACTTTAGCAAGAATGCCACAATAAGGGAAGCGGTAAAATAAATGACGACTTACCCAGTTTGGGGGATTGTACATGGATAATCCGTCCCGCGGTTTTATACGGAGGAATTCCTCCTCTTCTCCTTTGTACAGGTCGGACAATATCCTTGGCAAAGCAGTGGGGGAGTCCGGACCCTTACCGCCGCAGCGGGTGGCATCGTCTGTCCCGTTGTAGTGCCACATGGGATTGCTCCAATATTGAAGCGGTTGCACTCCCCGCATTATACATATTGCCATCACCTTGACTATCGTCAGTCCGGATTTGGCTAGTAACTTTATCCTGTTCATCAGGAAATGTACTTCCGTGGAATCCTCTTCTGGGGGGCCTCGGGCGCCCGGCTTAGGCGTGCCCTTGGCGGAGAGTTACTGAACTTGGGAGTCATGTCCGGATTGGATCCCGGAAGAGGAGCGTCGTCAATATAAAACCATTACGAGGCCCGGTTATGCAGGAGCCTTTTTGGGAGTACCGGACAGGTATCCGGTCTCAGCAATACGCCATACTTCGGCCCTGCCCACTTGACATAGGGATTCTCCCTGGTTGCGGGGGACAAGGCAGAACAACTTCTTCCACAATCCGAAATGAGCCTCACAGCAGGAATAGCTTCGCAAAGGGCGGCGTGCCCTGCTATATATGCGATATGGAGGCTAGGGTAAGATTGTGCGAGTTGAGGTCAGAGAACTCGAAGCCCACGAAGGAATGGATGAATAGGAAACCCGGCGCCCCTTAGCGACATACGGAATTAAGCATATTCGCTCCTCTGGAGACGGATTGGGGGATCTCTCCGCTTGTTCTCCGCCGTTATAGGTGGCAACTCCGGCTCGAACGGGGACCATGAATGCTGGCGGGAGGAGCCCTTGAGTTTGTAACGTTATCAAGCGGCTATGAGAAACTCCAACACTCTCCCCAATCTCCCTGCTTGGGGCAAGGGGAGTGAGCAGAAGAGCTGTGACGACCGGCCATGTTGGAATGGTTTTTTCTGGGCGCTCCGTTGGATGCTTGCTCGAGGAGGGAGAGTGAGGTTTGGATCTGGGAATCGCCGTCTCTTCAAATATATCTGGCTAGCCCGATTTAACCGAGGGTGGCAAATGCAAAATGCCTCGACTCCTCACATTGAGCGACACGTGGAGCAGGTCATTATTTATACACCGAAGCCGAGGAGTACAACATTGATGAAGATGCGGACACTGTTCGTCATGATGGGAACCTTGGAGTATTAGGAGGAACCCTCCTTGCAATGCCGAAGACAAGACTTCGCGCGGACTCATCATCATTGAAGCCTGGTTCGTGGAGACTACTTTGAGGAGTCCTGGATAAGGGTATCCGGACAGCCGGACTATATACATCGTCCGGACTATAGAAGCGTCAAGATACAAGACTCAAGACTTCGGCTCGTGTCCGGATGGGAGTCTCCTTTGCGTGGAAGACAAGCTTAGCAATCCGGATATTATGTTTCCTTCCTTGTAACCGACTCCATGTAGACCCTAGCTCTCCGGTGTCTATATAAACCGGAGAGGATGGTCCTTAGAAGGCCGATCACAATTACAATCATACCATCATAGGCTAGCTCTTAGGGTTTAGCCTCTACGATCTCGTGGTAGATCTACTCTTGTATTCCACATATCTTCAATATTAATCAAGTAGGAAGTAGGGTTTTACCTCCATCGAGAGGGCCCGAACCTGGGTAAACATTGTGTCCCTTACTTCCTGTTACCATCAACCCTAAGACGCATGAGATCGGGACCCCCTACCGAGATCCGCCGGTTTTGACACCGACAACGTTCCTGTCATCAGCAAGGGGCTAGTCATTGGACAGACCTTTGACAGTGTGCACAATCTCATCCTTCTTCTTGACGGTGCAGCCCCTCGGGGGGGGGGGGGGGGGTTTTGGTCGACCCGCACCACTGCTCACCACTCGATAGGATGTTCACACTTAGGCGAGTGCAGGACAGCAGCTACGCCTCCGAGTGAGAGGACTGCTCACCACTCGGTAGGATTTCTCAAACTTAGGCGAGTACTGGACTGCAGCTAAGCCCCCGAGTGGGAGGGCTGCTCACCACTCGGTAGGATTTCTCAAACTTAGGTGAGTACTTGGATCAGTAGCTAAGCCTCTCCGAGTGGGAGGGCTGCTCACCACTTTCGGTAGGATTTATCAAACTTAGGCAAATCTGTCACTGCTGACTAAGCCTCCGAGTGGGAGGGCTGCTCACCACTCGGTAGGATTTCTCAAACTTAGGCGAGTACTGGACTGCAGCTAAGCCTCCGAGTCGGAGGGTTGCTCACCACTCGGTAGGATTTCTCAAACTTAGGCGAGTACTGGACTGCAGCTAAGCCTCCGAGTGGGAGGGCTGCTCACCACTCGGTAGGACTTCTCAAACTTAGGCGAGTACTGGACTGCAGCTAAGCCCCGAGTGGGAGGGCTGCTCACCACTTGTAGGATTTTTCAAACTTAGGCGAGTACTGGACCGTGGCTAAGTCTTCAAGCGGGGAGATTTACTCTCACAATCTCGTCCTTCTTCTTGACGGTGCGACCCCCGGGGAGGGGGGGGGAAGGGACGTGAATGACCCATACCGTTTGGTAGGACTTTTTATAACTTAGGCGAGTACTGGACTGCAGCTAAGCCCCCCGAGTGAGAGGCAGACTCACCACTCGGCAGGATTTTTATCACCTAGGCGAGTACTGGACTGCAGCTAAGCCCCCGAGTGGGAGGCAGACTCACCACTCGGTAGGATTTTTATCACTTAGGCGAGTACCAAACTGCAGCTAAGCCCCCGAGTGGAAGGCAGACTCACAACTTGGTAGGATTTTATCACTTAGGCGAGTACTGGACTGCAGCTAAGCCCCCGAGTGGGAGGCAGGCTCACCACTCGGTGAGGATTTTATCACTTAGGGCGGAGGTACTGGACTGCAGGAAGCTTAAGCCCCCGAGTGGGAGGCAGACTCGCCACTCGATAGGATTTTTCCCTTCATCTTAGGCGAAATAGATTCGCAGCTAAGGCGACATGTACGAAAGAAATAAACAACAATCATTCGGAAGACTGTAAAATTATGTCTTCTGATAATCAAACTAAAAAGGTACTTCTTATTACATCTCATTAGTCTAAGTACTTAGGAGTAAAAAGGGTGAAGCAGTTCTGCGTTCCAAGCGCGTGGTTCATCGTTGTTGTGCTTGACGTAGAAGAGACGATATGCTCCATTGTGGATCACCTTGGTGACGACGAAAGGGCCCTCCCAAGCGGGAGCGAGCTTGTGTGGCTTCTGCTGGTCCACCCGGAGAACCAGGTCTCCTTCTTGAAATGCCCGACCCCTCACGTTTCTCGCATGGAATCGACGCAAGTCTTGCTGGTAAATGGTCGACCAGATCAAGGCCATCTCTCTTTCTCCTTCCAGGAGGTCGACTGCATCTTGCTGAGCTTGCTCTGCTTCCTCTTCTGAGAAGAGTTCGACTCGGGGTGCGTTGTGGAGCAAATCACTGAGGAATCTTGCTTGACTCCATAGACTAAGAAGAATGGAGTTCGTCCAGTCGACCGATTGGGAGTTGTCCTTAGTCCCCAAAGCACTGACGGGAGCTCATCAACCCAAGCTCCTGCTGCATGCTTGAGGTCACGCATCAACCGGGGTTTCAGTTCTTTGAGAATCAATCCATTCGCTCGCTCAGCCTGCCCAGTCGACTGAGGATGGGCGACCGAAGCGTAATCGACCCTCGTACCTTGGGAAGCACAAAAGTTCCTGAATTCATCAGAGTCGAAGTTTGGTACGTTGTCCATGATGATGCTGTGCGGCACACTATATCTGAATATCATTTCTCTGATGAAACTCACAACAGTACTTGGTTCAAGGTTTTTAATGGGCTTGGCTTCGATCCACTTGGTAAACTTGTCGACTGCCAAGAGCACATGCGTAAATCTGCTCTTGCCGGTCCTCAGAGGTCCAACCATGTGTAATCCCCAAACAGCGAAAGGCCAGACGAGTGGAATAGTCTTCAAAGCTGATGCAGGTTTATGGGACATGTTGGAGTAAAACTGGCAACATTCACACTTGTCCACTATCTCCTTTGCCATCTCATTGGCACGCGGCCAGTAAAATCCGGCTCGGTATGCTTTGGCCACGATGGTCCGAGAGGACGCATGGTGACTACAGGTCCCCGAGTGAATATCATTGAGGATCATTCGGCCTTCTTCTGGCGTGATGCACTTTTGGCAGACCCCAGTTGCATTTTCTTTGAACAATTGACCTCTCATCACGGTAAAGGCTTTAGACCGTCGGACGATCTGTCGAGCCTCTTCTTCATCCTCCTGGAAGTTCTTTCCTAAGAATGTATGCAATGTATGCACTGTCCGATCGGGGATGATGACCAAAACCTCCATGATTAAGTCGACCACGGCTGGGACTTCAACTTCAGTTGGATCTGTGGCGCTCTTGGGCTGTGGTGACCCTTCATGAAAGGATCCTCTTGGGTGAAGGTGAATGAATATGTACCAAAAAACACATTACGGGGAATGGCCTCTCTTTTAGAAACTATCTTTGCCAACTCATCTACAGCTTGATTTTCCAGTCGGGGTATGTGGTGAAGTTACAACCCTTCAAACTTCTTTTCCAGCTTCCTTACTGCATTGCAATAACCAGTCATGGCTGGGCTCCTGACATCCCATTCCTTCATCACTTGATTAACCACCAAATCCGAGTCGCCGCAGACCATAAGGCGACGGACGCCGATTGAAATGGCCATACGCAACCCGTATAAAAGTGCCTCGTATTCGGCTTTGTTATTGGAGGAATCAAAGTGGATCTGGAGAACATAGCTAAGCCTGTCTCCATGGGGGGATACCAGTACTACCCCGGCACCTGAACCATTCAGCATCTTGGGGCCATCAAAGAACATAGTCCAATGCTCCGAGTGAACGTGAGTCGGCAATTGCTGCTCAATCCACTCGGCAAGGAAATCCGCGATCGCCTGGGACTTGATGGCCTTCTTTGCCTCAAACTTGGTATCCAAGGGAAGGAGTTCAATCGCCCATTTTGCCACTCGACCAGTTGCATCTCTATTATTCAGGATCTCAGAAAGTGGTGCGTCGCTGACGACCGTAATGGAATGATCAAAGAAATAATGTGCAACCTTCTTCATGGTCATGTATATCCCATAGACAAGCTTCTGATAATGTGGATATCGTTGCTTGGATGGAGTCAACACTTCAGAGAGATAGTAAACTGGGCGCTGAACCTTGTAAGCTTTTCCTTCCTCCACTCGCTCGACTGTGAGTACTGTACTGACAACTTGTCCAGTGGCTGCAATGTAAATCAGTAAAGGCTCTTTGCTGATTGGTGCAGCGAGCACCGACTGGGTGGACAGCAGGGTTTTGAGTTCTGCAAACGTTGTGTTAGCTTCTTTAGTCCACTCGAACTTATCAGATTTCTTCATCAGTCGGTAAAGAGGCAAGGCCTTTTCACCAAGACGAGAAATGAATCGACTCAAGGCGGCCAAACAACTAGTCAGCTTCTGAACGTCATGCACTTTCGCATTGCATGCGCTTCATTCGGAGGATGGTATCAACTTTTCTGGATTGGCGTCGATCCCTCGTTCGGAAACGAGAAAACCGAGTAACTTTCCTCCTGGAACTCCGAATGTGCATTTTGACGGATTAAGCTTGATATCGTACCTTCTTAGGTTGGCAAAGGTTTCTGCGAGGTCAGTCAGTAGGTCGGAACCTTTGCGAGACTTGACCACAATGTCATCCATGTATGCTTCCACATTCCGACTGATTTGAGTGAGCAGGCACTTCTGAATCATTCTCATGAATGTGGCTTCGGCATTTTTAAGACCAAAAGGCATGGTGACATAACAAAAGCACCCGAATGGGGTGATGAAAGCTGTCTTTATTTCGTCGGGACCATACAGTCGGATCTGATGATACCCAGAATATGCATCTAAGAAAGATAAGCGCTCACAGCCCGCAGTCGAGTCAACAATCTGATCGATGCGAGGGAGAGGGAAGTGATCTTTCGGACAGGCCCGATTGATATGCTTGAAATCAATGCACATACGAAGTGAATCATCCTTCTTGGGGACCATGAATACATTGGCAAGCCACTTGGAGTGGTAGATCTCTCGGATGAACTCTGCCGCTAGCAGTCGAGCCACTTCTTCGCCAATCGCTTTCCTCTTCTGCGCGGAGGACCGCCGAAGGTGCTCTTTGTGATCGGTTTTTACCTTAGGATCGAAGACCATAAGCGGTGCTCGGCCAGTCCCACAGGTACACCCCGGCATGTCAGAGGGTTTCCATGCAAAGATGTCCCAGTTCTCACGGAGGAACTGGATGAGCGCTTCTTCCTATTTGCTGTCGAGTGTTGTTGATATATGAGTCAGTGCTGCATTGGGATCGGTCGGGTGAATATGAATCGGCTTTGTTTCACCAGTCGACTGAAACGCAGAATCTGTAGCAGGCTTCTTGGCTCGGAGCAGATCACTTGGATCCGCATTCTTTTGATACTCTTGGAATTCCACTGCTGCCATGTGCGCATCTGCAATTTTGGAACCCTTCTGGAAGCATTCCTCTGCTTTCTGCCGATTGCCAGTAACTATGATCACACCTTTGGGGCCAGGCATCTTCAACTTGAGATACACGTAACATGGTTGAGCCATAAAACGTGCGTAGGCCGGCCTCCCCAGAATGGCATGATAAGCACTCTGGAAATCCATGACTTCAAATGTCAACTTTTCCTTACGGTAATGCTTGGAATCACCGAAAACCACGTCGAGGGCTAATCGCCGAGTGATTCAGCTTTCTTTCGAGGATGACACCATGAAAACTCATGTTGCTCTCGCTAAGTTTGGACATCGAAATGCCCATCGCCTTCAAGGTTTCAGCATAAAGGATGTTCAGACCACTGCCACCGTCCATCAGCACTTTAGTCAGTCTGCTGCCCCCAACCACGGGGTCGACCATCAGTGCTTGCCTCCCGGGGGTGGCCACACGAGCAGGGTGGTCAGACTGGTTGAATGTGATGGCTATCTGAGACCATTTCAGGTATGCGGTCGTCGCCGCCGGAGCGACCATATTCACCTCTCTGTTGATGACTTTCAATCGACTCTTGCTCTCAACATTAGCAAAAATCATCAGGGTTGAATTAACTTTGGGATAACCATCGTCACCTTCCTCATCCTTGTCTCTGTTCGACTCCCTTTCTTTCTCACTAGGTGGGCCTCCTCGGAACTGTTGGATCAGGAGCCGACACTATCGAGTGGTATGTTTGGGGTAAATCAGATTCCCCTCTTCGTCCTTCTTCGTGTGAATGTGGCACGGTAAATCCAACACATCATTTCCTGCCTGATCTTTCACTTTCTTAGGGGGCCAGGGCCCCTTAGTTTTTCCCTTAAACTTTCCTTGAGCCACCACCGCGATCTCACCGGGTGCCGCGGGCTCGGCCTTACGCTTCTTACTCGATTGAATTACCTCCACCAGTCTCTTGACCGTGGCTTGCTCTTTCCACTACGGAGTCGATCCTCTTCTTCCCGTTAGCGTGCAGGTGGCTATTTCCATCATCCGGATCAGAGTCATATCACCAGTCCACCAAACTTTAGGACCAACTCTCGGTATTTGGCGCCTCCTTGAAGGCGCTACACCGCTTGATGCTACGATACATTTTCAGCAGTGTGATGCAAAGTGGACCACCTCTGAATGAAATCACTCAAGGTCTCACTCAGCTTCGCACACAATGCTGCAACTCAGTCAATCCAGCTGGTCATTTACAAGTGCCTTGAAAGTTCTCGATTTAACACTCGAGCTAGCTCTTCCCAACTGCATATACTGTTCGGAGCTAATTGAGTCAACCATGCTCGGGCTGACCCTTCCAACATCTGAGGGAGATGTTTCATTGCTACCTCATCATTTCCACCGCCAATCTGCACAGCCACTCGGTAATCTTCAAGCCAAGTTTCGGGCTTGGACTCTCCGATGAACTTCTCGACTCCGACGCCAACCTGCGATTTGGGAGGAATTACCGCTGCCCTCGATTGCCCTCCTAAAACACTCCGGACCGGAAACATGCACTCTGCTACCACTTGGACGATCTCTACCAGGGTCTTATCACATGCGCTTTCTGTTCCGGTCGACCAGGCCTTGAACGCAGGATGGACCTCGCGTCGAAGCCCTGGTTCTCTTGGTCGGCCGAGGAGCTCAAGGCTCGCCAAGATGTGACGGCGCTTTATCATCGTTCTGCCGAGGCACATACGACGCGCTCCTCGAAGGAGGCATGGGTCCCCGACGACGATTGTCGCGGTCGAGTGGATGATCATACTGTCCACGGCCTTCATGCCGCGGGGGTGATCTCGGGCTGTGGGTCGACTGAACCGTGTCTGCCACAACGGACCTGCTATGAATACTATTCCGCGACTGAGATACTGCAGTGTTTTGCTCTCCTGCTGCCCGGAGCAAGGCCCGGATCTGCATCAGCCCTCTGCCAGCCTCTGACTGAGAAGGTTGGATCGACTCTACTATTCGGGCCGCAGCAGTTGAGCTTCGAATCGAATGCAGTATACCTTAGGTGGAGGCGGAAAAAGCTGTCGTCGACTGGACTCATGGATCCGCTCCTGAGCGCGCTTGTCGAGAGCACGCTGAAGGTTATCCAGTCGAGTGCGTTCAGCCAAGTTGGCTAGGCGCACCTCCTCCAAGGCCCGAGCCTCGGGGGTTTCTCCAATGATGGGCGTGTGGAGTGCATCCATGTTGCGGCGACGAAGTTCTTCCCTCTGCTGCGAAGAGAGGGGTTCGGGTCGGTATTCCTCGTGGATGCGCGACGGATCACCTCCCCCGCCTCCGCCGTCCTCACGGCAGAAACCAGGTGGTCTGTGAGGCCCATCCACCATCAAGACTTCAGCCGCAGGGTCACTGCTGTCCCACTCGGATGCGATCTCATGAGCCAATCGGCTGACGAACATGCTGTGGAGAGTTTCATCGGGCTCGATTCCGCGACTTGATGGGTGGCCGAATGCCGAGCCACCACGTGCTTCACCCACCGCTGAAGCTGCGATCGAGCGGAGCGCTTGCGGCGGCGAACAGCGGGGAGTGAAAACACCACCGGAGCCGACTGATACTGAGTCGATGGTTGCCGGAGGAGAACACCGCGAACACACGCGCGGAAGTGCGTTGCCCCTCGGACGGGGAGCGCCTCAATGTCCAGGGGGGCTTCTTGAAGCCACGCGGAGTCGTCGGCGACGAAAACGAGCGCGCCAAGACGGATCTCGCGGCCCTCAGCCAATCCGCCGCCGGAAACCATGACGATGACGATCGGTAAAACTTGCAACTTCACCAACAAGTCGCCAAGACACCCGCCCCACGGTGGGCGCCAACTGTCGTGGTCCTAAAACTGACAGTAGAAAGGGGGTAGGTATGGATAGGCAAGATCTCGGCTATGGTGAAGGTGTACACGAGGTTTCTGAGTTCAGGCCCTTCTCGATGGAAGTAACAGCCCTATGTCTCGGTGGACCGGAGGCGGTCGATTGAATTATGTGTGTGATATTACGAAGTGCGAACCCTTGTGCAGGGAGGGGTGGCTTACATAGAGTGCACCAGGTCCCAGCCATCCTCCATTACAAGGGACTTAATGTACATAAAGTGGGGGCGTTACTGGTGACGCCAGCCTTAAGTGTTGTTAATGACCTTAAAGGCTACGGAGGAAACGCCTGTCCGTTGCCACGCCGAGTGGCTCCTGGTCTTTGATAGGTCGAGTGGTTCTCTGTATGGCCGAGTGACGGCAGGGAGGAAGACCTCCGAGTGACACGCCTGTCGAGTGTATTGCACTCGACATCTTCAACTGGTGGTCTCTTGTTGTCGCTTGGACCCTTCATCTTCTAGGGTAGTGACCTTGGGTAGGACGCATAGGTCAGGCCTATGACCCTACCCCAGGTCTGTATCCTCATCAACCGCCCCAGGATCCGTATATCTTCACACCTTTTCTTTTCAGGTCCCTATTTTCGGGAGGCCCTCCCGATAGTCCGACTATCGGACATATAACAGGATGGAAACACCAAGGAGACAAGAAGCTTTGGCGTACAAGGGAATCCCCAGGTACGGTGGTCTCTGATAACAATCTTCATACCTGTTTTACATACCCATATGCAGCTTACCCTTGGCCAGGACATGTCAAATATTCCTATTTTTGCTTATCGCACTACTTGTATGCATACGCTTTGACGTATTATTTAAATAACAATGGAAAGTAATGTATAGTGTCAGCTTACTATTACATTTCTTTATCCCTTTCCTTTACTGCTTATTTATTACAAATTGCACCCGTACATTTTGGTACGTCCGGCTCGCCAGGGGCTTCAGTGTACCCCATTACACAGCAAGAAAAGTCCAAACACTTTCAACAGTGCGGCACCCCGAACTTATAGCATTATATGCATCAGCTCCGAATCATGTCTTGGGTCAATAGTTGGGTTTTCCCGGCTCCCATTTTTTGGTACCTTACGTTCCGCTATATCGGCTAAGGTAGCATAGGGAGAACTACTGCGATTGTGTCCCGGTTCTTCCGGACGAGCACCTCAGTAGAGAAAGCTGAAAACTGACTGTCATGATGAGGCGAGAGCTGGTCGCTGTTCGAGAGGTTTCAAATCCTTAAAGATTTTTCTGCTTCAGGCGAGGAATCGTCCTTGTCCGATTTAGGCATGTATAGCGCCCCAAGTTCGGCCTTCCGAATACTAGGGGCTTCGCCAAAATTTAAAATTGCAGACTTCTATGGCTAAGTGAGAGTGCAAAGCTATATAGTCTGATTGCCTTGTTCATTGTGCTAAACACCTCCTTAAAGGACCAAAAATTTGGATAAAGAGTGTTTAGATTTATCCCGAACACCCCAGTACTAGTTACATGGGCGAGAAGCCACAGTGGCCAACTCTCGAGACTTTATAAACGGCCACACAGAAGGTAATATTTTAAATCAACAAGCGTTATATAGCGCACATGAACTCGTTTTCAAATTACATGATGACATGAGTACATTCATTCAAATATTACATCCTTAGCACATTCATCTGCCACAAGGCGGGCACCCTTCAGGTCATTGTCATAATACTGTTCGGGGCGGCGATGCTCCTTGCCCTTCGGCGCCCCCTCCGTCACCAGCTTCTCGGCATCCATCTTCCTCACAGACCGTCAGACGGGCCAAGGCCTCATAGCGCACCTTCAATGCAGACGAACCGCTTAATGACTTCAAGCCGCAGACAGGCACTTACCAGCCGCTTTACCAGGCCGAAGTAGCTGCTGGGCAGGGGCTCGCCAGGCCACGGCCGGACTATGAGGTCCTTCATGGCCAGTTCGGCCGCCTTGTGCAATTCGACCACTTGCTTCAGCTGGTCGCTCAAGGGCACCGGATGTTCGGTCCCAGTATATTGAGACCAGAACAACTTCTCCGTCGAGCTCCCTTCTTCGGCACGGTAGAGCTCTGCAGCATCCAATATGCTGCGCGGCAGATCTGCGAATGCTCCTGGAGAGCTCTGAATTCGGGTAAGTAAAAGGAAAGTCTCCTTCACATGCTTGCTTTGCATAATGAATGACTTACCCGCCGCTATCTTCTTGGCCGCCTGAATCTCCTGGAGGGCCTTTTGGGCTTCGTCCTTGGCGTTTTGTGCGCTCTCGAGGGCCTTCACAAGCTCGTACTCTTGCCTCTTGGAGTCACGCTCCAAGGACTCGAATTTTTTGACGAAGTCCTGGAGCTCTTGCTGGACCTCATCAACCCGAGCCTCTTGTTTCTCGCGCTCGGTGTGCTCCTTCGCCGCCTTGTCTTCGGCCTCGGACAACGCCTTCTTAAGGGCCGCCATTTCGGTCGTGGCCCCTATTAAATTCATGATGCTTCTATTAGCATTAACAAATTTTCCTTTATATGACATACAGACGGGGTATCACTTCTCGAGCTGCCTCTTCACGAGGCCGAGCTCTTCCTCAGTCCGACCCAGGTCCCACTTCAGTTTGGAGACCTCCACAGTACGGGCGGCAGCGGCCAGCAGCGACGCCTACTTATTCACACAGACATAATATGATTAGACTCCTGTGGATGTTATTTGATCCTCTGTCCGGCTTTTCTTTCCGAACACCAAACAGAGCATCAGGGGCTACTGTCTATGTTGGGATATTCTCTCATAATTTAATTGCTTACCTCAAAGCCCGTTAGGAGGCTGGCGCAGGCTTTGGTCAATCCATTTTTGGCGGACCGAACCTTCGCGATCACCGTACTCATAAGAGTACGGTGTTCTTCATCAATGGAAGCATACAAGCGCTTCCAAGAAGTTGTCCGATGCCTCTTCAGATGGACAGACGTCATAGGCATTGCACGGCTCGCCTCTTTAGCGAGGGCTGCTGCTGAATCCGGAACCACCGAGGTTTCGGCAGATATCGGTGGGGCCAAACTTGCTGCGGCCCCCTCATCAGAATCCATGGGGGGTCTCCTCCCCCCATGTGCCCGGCGTCGGGGATTTCGCTTTGGGGCGCCTCCAGAACTGTCCCCCCTGGCCCGGTATCCTCTGAGACAACACCTCGGTGTCGTCTGCGCGCCGGGGGTGGTGGCCATTGGGAGCGAATCGATGTTCATCGCCGACGCGCTCAAAGACCCCTCCGTGGAGGATAAGTCGATGAGGGCTTTGGACGGACTGCATGATCATATTTAACATGATAAGAAGCAATAAAGCAAAACATTCCGGAAATATTATGGTATCCGGATACTTACTACTTCGCCAGGGGCTTGTCCCTCGGCAGCCACTCCTCGTCGTTGTAGGCGGCTGTTGTGGAGTGGTCCGGAGGGAGGGTCTTCCCCTTCTTGGATCCTTCGGCCTCCCCAGACGGGGCTGCCTTCCTTTTCCCCCCCCCCCCCCCCCACCGATTGGGGGGAGGACTTTCTTCTTCCTCCTCCTCGTTTTCGTTGGAGGAGCGCGCATCAGTGTCTTCAGACGATGAGTCCGACACAACCTTGCGTCGGAGACCTTTTCTGGTCCTCGTGGCCTTCTTCTTGGACTTCTTCTCCGGCACCTCGTAGGGCGCCGGAAACAGCATCTCCGTTAGGAGATCTGTTGTTGGATCTTCAGGTAGTGGACTTGGACAATTGATCCGCTCCGCTGTCGCTACCCAGTCCTGTTAAATCGACCTGGAGGCTTAGATTCCTCCCACGAACATACTGGGAAAAGTGCACCTTGTGAAATACAGGTAGCTTACCGGATTGGCGCGGCGCTTTGCGCTCAGTCCGCGATCCTCTGTGAGGGGAGGAGGTACCTCGGCGGCCTTGAACAGCAACTTCCAGACGTCTTTGTGTGTCGTGTCAAAGAGCTCGCGCAGTGTCTGGTGTTCGGCCGGGTCGAACTCTCACATATTGAATGCCTGTCTTTGACACGGGAGGATCCGGTGGAAGAGCATGACCTGGACCAGTTGACAAGCTTGATTTTCTTGCTTATCATATTCTTGACGCAGTTCTGGAGTCCGGTCAGCTTTGTCGGCTCACCCCAGCTAAACCCTTCCTTTTTCCGTGAGGTAAGCCACATGGGGATGCCGGATCGAAATTTGGGGCCGCCGCCCAGTTGAGTCGCAGCGGCTCGGTGATATAGAACCACCCGATTGCCACCCCTTCACGGTCTCCACATAGGAGCCTTGAGCCAGTGGCGTTGGGCATCTTGCCCACCATGGCGCCCAAGACTCCGCTTTGTCGGGCCGACCACTATCTTCGGCTTCTCGTTGAAGATCTTCATCAACAGGCCGATGTGGGGCTTGATTCGGAGGAAGGCCTCGCATTACCATTTATAAACGCCGAGATGTTGAGGATGAAGTTGGGGCGGATCATGGAAATCTAGCCCATAGTAAAACATGAGCCCGCGGACAAACGGGTGGAGAGGAAATCGATCTGCCATGGACCCAAGTGGGCAAGAAACACAACCCTCTCGTGGGGTTCCGGAGTAGGACGATCTGCCCTGCGTCCACGGCTGCCCATAGCCGGGATATGTCTACTGACCAAGTATCCGGCCTCCCGGAGCTTCGTGATGTCCTCCTCCGTAACGGAGGAGGCCATCCACTTGCCTCCCACTCTGGACATGTTTGGAATGGCTTTACGGAGAAGGTGAGAACTTGGGCGCTGGAGCTCAAGCATGCGAGAATGGATGAGCAAAGGAAGAAGAAGGCGTGGGTGAAAAAGAGGAATCCTTATCTCTTTATAAAGGCGGTAGAAACTGTGCGCCTCCCCACTTGCCCGGTAAAATCGCTTATTCCCCAAGCGCCACGATTGATGGCGCGGTTGGTTACCCACACCCGTATTGATGAGAATCCCGTGATAAGGGGACACGATCTCTGCTTCGACAAGACGTGCCAAGGAAACCGCCTCGCAATATGTGCAGTAGCTGGTTGAGAAAAACGGTTTGAATAATGATCGGGCCATGGCGTGATGTCACGCTATGAAAAGTTGTCAGCAGATTAGATTTTTGGAATATTGTGCTCTCTATGGTGGTATGTGGAATTTGTTTTGCAGAGTTTTATTACGCATCCTTGTGTTCAAAATCTTCTATGGAGTATTCGGAGAGGGAACCCGCCTTGCAATGTCGAAGACAATCTGCACGCCCGACTCATCATGATTGAAGCCTGGTTCAGGGGCTACTGAGGGAGTCCTGGATTATGGGGTCCTCGGACAGCCGGACTATATACCTTGGCCGGACTGTTGGACTATGAAGATACAAGATTGAAGACTTCGTCCCGTGTCCGAGTGGGACTCTCCTTTGCGTGGACACTACTAGGGAAAAGCCTAGCAGCAGCGTGGGTTTTGGGCCTCTCAGTAGCGCGGGGACAGGCGCTACTAATAAGCGCTTCTGACTAACGATAGCAGTAGCGCCTGTTGTCCCATGCTACTGCTATACATGAATAGCTATAGCGCTGTTTAGAAAAGGGCGCTGCTGATATTATCTGCAGCGATGTTTACCGGGAAGCGCTACTGGTAATCCGGCGCTACTGCTAAATTTTCCACCCTCGCTACTACTAGTTTTATTATTATTTTTCTTGCATATTTGTTTTTGTATTTGTTTTGTATTTGAATTGGCTTTATACAATAATCTTTAGCATATCATACACATACAAATGTAATCATAGCATATACATACAATTAGTCTCATCAAATCATGTCATCATCATAATCATCATCCAACACAAAGTGGTCTCTCGTCATCATCTCGAAAATAGAGATACAAATCCTCGATTACTTGCAAATACATCGTCATCCATCTAAACAATGGTATACGCGAGAAGAGCTATCACTTTGAGTACATGAGTTCGTATCCCTCTCTCGCATTAGCGTGAACCTAAACTAACTACTGCCTGTTGCTCGGAAACCAGAAACCGGTACACCTGGGCCTGACACTCCGGCCACTCGTCGTATATATACTCCTGGCGTAGCACTTCTTTGCCACCGATGATCTATGCACCTGCATCGTCACATGAGCCGATGATATGGAACATATATAGTTGAGCAACAGAAAGAGACAGACTTGGCAAAAATAGAAACAACATATCATAAGCATAAATAACAAAGTTCATCGTACCCAAAATGCCCTAACTAGAGTGATCTTCGCTAGTGGAGGAGGAGGACGGTTTAATTACATCACAAATAAAGTTTCACCGTGCATAACTCAAAGTTTTGTCATACAGAAAGTATGGACTAAACAGACACATTGTCATATATCGACAATCACTCCACCATGTCGTGCCATCCATCCATGTCAGGGAGATAGTCCCCGAGCTTAGTGAAAGGCTTCATGTCGAGACGCTGAGAGGCTATCCATGTTCGGACGTCTTCCCGCGACATTTGTCCTTCTTCGTAGAACATCCCTGTTTTTTGGACGACCTCCTTCATGATGATTTGGGCAAGTTCGCGCTGGATGTGATAGAACTCAGCTCAAGTGGATGATCCTCGATATCTCCCTCGTTCTTTTGCCCATTGCGTAATATGGGCATCGCCGATCTAGGTGACATGCGAAGGTTACGGTGATCCCGTACAGACTCCAGCATGTGGTGTAGGACATAGAATCCATCATTAAGAGAATTGTTAGGTTGCTTTGGATGCAAAGCAGAAGTCGGTCTTATGGCGAAGGCGACCCTGCCGCCTTCTCTTCTTGTCCCTAACCTCTCCACCCCTTGCTTGGTAGTAAAACATAGCACTGCCGAGAACATCCTTGATGTGGGTGTAATCCTTTTGTGAATGTTCTTGACGAGTCCAAGTAAAAGGCGTGGGAGAATCGGGGTATAGGATGATGAGGATGACGCGCCCGCCGCCATAAAATAAGTACACCTCAAATTACTTAGCCTCCACAGGCAAATGAATGATTAAAATCGAAGGAAGGATAGCAGCGGATGACTTACACGGGATGATAAGGCGAGAATCGCCCCTTGTCCTTATTGGCGAGCATGAAATTGACGATGTATTCCCTCGGCGTATACACGGTGCTTTGCACAGACTCCCAAGAAGCCCTCGTGCATGTAGTACGGGTCAGCAACACAGATATGAGATATCTGCTCAAACCCGATGATGTAGTTCATGTGCAAGGCATAAAGGTGGACAAACGTAATATCCAGCTTCTTCACGTGAAACATGTCGAATATGTAATCGAATCGGAGGAAAAACTTATCCCCGGGGAAGCTGTCGACGTACGACATTTGCCGCGGAACGTTAACCACGTAGAGTGGGTATCCTGGATCTGTCGAGGCGATGAGGCCTTTCTCTACCCGCGGCACATCGTCATGAAGTCTCCTTAGATCGCCGAATCTGGCCTGTAGCGCTGTTGCAGGTAGGATTGGTTGACCGGTGATATGCCATTTATCCGCATCGGGGATATCTATACGGTCCTGAAGCCGAGGCTGCTGAGGCGGCTAGATCATAGAATCAGCTTTTTTGCCATTCCTCGCTCTCTTCCTAGACTTCTTTACTACCGGAAGGTCGTCCATAATATGTTGAGACGGCAATTCAGGCACCGACTCATGACGCTCAAACCCTGAGGAGGCGCCCGGTATAGACATCTTGTTGACGCCACCGTCGTCCTCATCCTCATCCATGGCGGCGTCATCGGCGACTAATGGAGCCTCCTCCTTACCCGTCCGCTATCACCCAACCCGACACCCGACGCTAATTGGGTAGGTGGGGTGTTGATGTTCATACCTTGCCGAGGCTGCATGCTCATGGGTGTGCTCCTCACCGCCTCCGCATTTAAGCGGACTCTTTGGCCCTAGCAACAGACCCACCCATTGCAACAATCACCAAGCCACCGGTGTCTCCTCGTCATCCACCAAAGTAGTATTGAGGAGGTAAATTCTCGCGGCCCTGTTCGACATCGCCACGGAAACCTTGAAGACGTTAGAGGATCGGTCGGCTGTGGAACAATGGTTCCTTCGGCTCCATTATCGTCACCTTCCCACCACCACCGGTCGCCGATGGTGTACAATATGGTGCACGGGTTTAAATCGGCCTGCAAAGAAAAGTCTGTGACGTGAGACATCCGAAGGCAACGAAAATGGGAGATTATACATTTATATTGAAGGGGCTGGTATGACGAGATCTTGGTGAGGGCGTCGAGCTCAGCCAAAAGACGAAGCACCGCCGAGCACATCCGGTCGCGGGAGCAGTGCGGGACCAGTCTTGGGGCAGGTGCTCCCAAGAAGTCAGCAAGGGAAAGTCCTCTGCATTTTTTCTGGATTTTGCCTTGTCCAAGTAAACGCCGATCACCAAGGAAGTAGACAAATCTGCAACCACCTGTTTTGCGGCAGCTACTGGCTATTCTTGTTGTCGAGATGATTTCTTCTCAACCGCAATCTCAACCTTCTTGTCGATGTTTTCTTCGGGCTTAACCTCCGCTTTTCCTTTCTCTCCTTCATGGTCTCACGGTAGTACTTCTTCCACGTGGCGCGCGTCTCCGACACCGTGCACGCAGCGTCCATACGACGGTCTCGATCTCGGCGCCAGTCTAGATGCGATGCGAGTCTCTCGCCGCGGTCTTAGTCTCAGCACGATGCGCGTGTCGATCTCAGTCCCGATGCCATCGGTGGGCCCAGCAACAACATCGGTTGATCGCCGGTAAGGCTAAAAAATTAAATGCCGCCGGGTAGACGCGTCGCCGTAATCACCGAGAACCCTGTCCTTCATCGTTGCTAGCCATGTTTCCTATGATTAAATCTAGTCAATTAATTCTAGACCTAATAAAATGAATAATGACATAAAAAGGCCTATTGTTTTGCGGGAATGTTGACTCCTTCACAGTGCGGCAAATCCGGGCACTTTCGATATGTCCTAGTTTGTAGCACAAGTCATGCCGAAATTCACGGAAAATTTGGCGCATGACCTTTACTAAAAAGTGGACAAATCGAGAACCTGAAATTTGCCGAAACAGAAATGAATCAACATTCAAAAAACATAAACCACTCAACATCATTCACGGAAACAAGTGTTCAAATATCCCTCTTCGACACCGCCAACACATGTCCAAATATACACGAGCAACCACATGTCCAAATTTCACAAGCTAATTCAAAAACAAAGTGTAGAAGAAAATTCATTTAACTACTAATAGAACAAAATTCAGTTAACTTTAGTGCTCTATAATGATGAAAGGAAAAAAATTTCAGTTAACTACTAGTTTCATTCATTTAGGTTATTCATTTAACATCACCTAATTAACCTACTGTGCCACTACTACTAGCAGCACTACTAACCTAATTAACCTAGCAAAACTCTAGTGCCCTAACTGAAAAACATCTAACTAACATCTACTAGTACCACTATTGCCCTAACCTAATTAACATCTACTAGTATCACTATATACTATACAAGCAGCATCTACCCTAATTAAACCCTACTGCCCTAACTAACTTTTTTGTTGTAAACCAAATTTTTTGCTCTAAACTAATTTTTGCGCTAACATCTACTACTTAACAACCTTTGCTCTATACTAAATTTTTTGCGATAAACAAACTTTTGATCTACTAATTTTTTTATCTAAAATGTAGAGAGAGAGGAGCTGGGAGGGTGGGGACTTACAGAGTGGAGGCGGTGGCGGGAGGTGCTCGGTGGCGAGGCAGGGCGGAGAGGGCAGGCCCTGCACGGGCAATGGCGGCATCTTGGGCGGGCTTAAGCGGCGTGAGGTGGAGGGCGCCGACTCAGTGACGCCGAGGGCGGCCTCGGCGGGCGACAGTGAGGCTGAGGCGGCCTCGGGCGGCGGCGGTGAGGATGTCATGCGGCCTCGGGGAGACGGTGAGGTTGCAGCGCCCACGCCCAGGAGACGGCAGCTAAGTGGGGCGACGGTGAATTGGGGGAGACGGCAAGTAGGGCGAGGGATTTGGGGAAGAAGTGTGGTGGCGGGGCGGGGGATCGCTGTTTAAGTGAAGCATGTGATGGCCAGCGTTCCGAAATGCGCTATAGCTAATTTAGCTACAGCGTGTTTCCTGAAACCCACTACTGCTATTCCTTTCTCCTTTTTTCCCTTTTTTCTTTTATTTTTCTTTACATTTTATTTTTTCCTTTCTCCTTTTTCTATTTCTTTCATTTTCATTTACTTTTCTACTTGGTTTTCACTTTATTTTATTTCCGTTAGCAGCAGCCATACACGTAAGCACGCCTACATTAAGGAGAGTAGCGATAGATGTTGGGCGATATCACAGCGCTCTTTGCTAGGTTGGGCTAACCATGTGCGCCCAGTTCAAACATAGCAAAAGAAAGATTTAAGCTTGTCTGCGCTTCGCTAAAGTCATAGCAGTACCGCGGTTTATTTAAGTGCGCTGCTACTAAGTAGCAGTAGCGTTTGATTTTGTACAACGCTACTGGTAACATTCTGTGTATAAGGTTTTCCCTAGTAGTGGGAAGGCAAGCTTGGCAATTCGGATATGTAGATCTCCTTCTCTGTAACTGACTCTGTGTAACCCTAGCCCCCTCCGGTGTCTTTATAAACCAGAGGGTTTAGTCCGTAGGACAACAATAATCATAATCATAGGCTAGCTTCTAGGGTTTAGCCTCTACGATCTCGTGGTAGATCAACTCTTGTAATACTCATATCATCAAGATCAATCAAGCAGGAAGTAGGGTATTACCTCCATCGAGAGGGCCTGAACACAGGTAAACATCGTGTCCCCGCCTCCTGTTACCATTAGCCTTAGATGCACAGTTCGGGACCCCCTACCCGAGATTCGCTGGTTTTGACACCGACAAGGGGCGACGGGGGAGGACCGGCGAGGGGGGGGAGGGGGGTTGAGGTGGAGATCCAGTGAGTGTGAGTGTGAGTGGATCGGATAGAGGAGAGTGGGGGGAGATGGAATGGCTTAGCAGTAGAGCGCTATAGAGAAAGGCGCTACTGCTAAATGACCTAGCAGTAGCGCCTTTCACAAAAACGCGCTACTGGTATGTGTCAACATGTAAAAATAGACATCAAAAATACATTGATCATCAATGATCTTTTTGTGTACAATCTGATTTGTCAATATGAGTTATCACCGGTTTAGGAACCGGTGAAGACTCATATTGCGGCCACAAATTCTACACGTAGAGTTCAATGAAGACCAAGTGCTTGTGAAAGTTGGAGAAGTAACATATTTAAGGTGGTAGAAACTCTCTTCACGCGGCGAGGTGGGACTAAATTTTTGTAGTAAACTTAGCAGTAGCGGTTATTGATGAAATCTTATTTCGCTATGATCCGTCTTGATGGCGCTCTTATGTTAGCAGCTCTACTACTAGAACTAGCCTCGCGGCGGTGGCGTGGTAATTATAGCAGTAGCGCGTCTTAGAGCGGGCGCGCTACTGCTACATTTATTTTAGCAACGAGTTTTGTGTGTGCGCGCTACTGCTACGTAGCAGCAGCGCCTTATTTTAAAGCACGCTGCTGGTAAGATTCTGTGTATAGGCTTTTCCCTAGTAGTGATCCTTCTCTAATGGAGGCCCTGAACTTCAATGGAGTGTCTCTCTCTCAAGAGAATCCCCCAGGGGACGTACATGAGCTAAGCTCTATGATATGAGATCTATTCTTAGCTAACCCTACAAATGGGTGGAGGAGGTCTATATATATAGTGCTAGGGGGAAGGGGTAAGTTAGGTGGGGATACAAGGCCGAAGGCCTGCCATGCACACAGGTAGGGGCCGGACGATCCGGGTGACTATCCGGATGATCCGGGCATCTTCGGATGATCTGGGTGGAGTCTCGGGTGATCCAGCTTCATGCGAGGCCTTCGGATGTCTTCTGTTGCCGTAGCTAGATGATTCGAACGATGTCCTGAATGATCTCGGTGGTGTCTCGGATAGTCTGACTTTGAGAAGACGCTTCGTGGGTATTCGGCCGCCTTAGCCGGATGAATCGACTGTTGCCCGAATGTCTGAGAGGAGGTCCGGACGTCTGGCCTGGCTCCAGCAGCCGCTCTGTCTTCTTCTTCTTCTTCTTCTTCTTCTTCTTCTTCTTCTTCTTCTTCTTCTTCTTCTTCTTTCTTCCGTCTTTTCTTCCATGCTGCCTTCTTGGATGGTGTAGTCATACTCTTGCACTTGCACTCCTCCTCATCATCCGTGAAGCTCCGATAATACATATGCATGCACGTGAGAGAAGTGTCAAGTTGTATACCATCCTTAAAGGGGTCAAGTGAACATTTGTCAAGGAGATAATTCACCGTTATGTATGTGAAGTAGATGGCGCACGTGTCACTTGCCAAACAGACTCTTGCCATGGTGATGTCCGTAGGATGCTCCGCATCGAACTTGCAGCTGGAGAACAACGCTTTGAGGCTAGTGATGGTGACAAGGAGATAATCAAACCAGAAAGGCAAGAAAGCCCTTGCATTGAAAAAACAGTTAATATATCATAAAACCTTCACACTATATCATGTTAAACTACCATTATAATAATATATCACACTTTCAGCAGAAGATGAAAATACAACACAGAAATTGAATAGCAAAGAGAATTGAATCTCCATGGCAAGTACTCCTTGAGGGTGTGTTTGGTAGAGTGCATGGAGGGTGCATGAGGGTCAAAGTTCTCAATTCGACACACTTTTGCTTGTGTTGGTAAGGGTGCATGAGCTCACATAAGCTATGCTCAATTGATGCAAAAAGGGCCCTCAGCTATGCCCATCTCATGCACCCTAGAGAGGGTGCAGGGAGGCAGCCATGCTGGCACCGACCCTCGTCCCCACCCACCAGACCACGTCCACATATGTTTAAATGTTCATAATTTTAATTTTTTTTAAATTTTCCAAAGATATTCAGAATTTCAAATTTTGTTTACATTTTCGAAAAAGTTCAGAATTTCAAAATTTGTTTAAATTTGCCAAAATGTTTAGAATTTCAAAATAGTTTAAATTTTCAAATCTACAATTTCAAAAAAATTCAAAAATTGTTAGAATTTCAAATTTCATTTAAATTTTCAAAATGTTCCAATTTCAAAATTGTTTTAAATTTCAAAAATTCAGAATTTCAAATTTGATTTATTTTTGTAAAAAAATCAAATTTCATTTTTTTATTCAAAAAAGTTCAGACTTTCAAAATATGTTTAAATTTTCAAAAAATGTTCAGAATTCTAATTTTAAAATACAATTCAAAAAATGTTAAGAATTTCAAATTTTGTTTATATTCTCAATAAAAGTTTAGAATTTTTCAAAATATGTTTAATTCCTCCACGTTTTTTCAATTTTGTTCACCATTTAAAATAATTATTCGGAATGCAAAATTGTTCAGCATGTCTAAACACATGCAGGCTGCCAAACAAAGTCTCAGCTCAGCATGTCTCAGTGCATACACCGCTGCCAAACAACATCAAATGCATGGATTCAGCATGTCTACACTTAGCATGTATGAGAGAACAAATAGGCTAGGTCCATACATGCTACCAAACACACCCAAACAACAAGATAAGTTATAGGCTATAAGAGATTCTAAGGAGTTGCGTTTCATTTGTGATCTTGGACGGACTTCCAGAAATGCTCTAGAAACTATTATGAATAGCATATCGTCTTCTGGGTGGGCTGAGATAACACCGTAATATCCCTTCCTGCTTGAACCGGACAGCTGCAAGTAGCTTGCATTGTGAAAAGTACAATAATCTTCATTACTAGAATCTTCAAGGACCCATATTGATGCTTAAGCAGCACCATAATTTGCGACACACAATTGTCCTCGTGATACATAACCATAAGGACCACATTGAGCATCATGTAAAGTAGGAACATGAATGAAACGACAATCTCCCTCCGCTTCGGCCCAAGCCTACAGGCAACGGGCCTCGCTCCACTCGCTCATCAGAAGTTAGTATTTATCTTTATAATTGAATTTGGATCACAACATAACAGACCGCTTTGTCATTGATTCATTCTTCTTATAGAGTTCATTATCGACGGCTCTTTCTCTTCCTATCCACCTGGTTGTGGCAGTTTGGCTTTGGTTTGGACTCCACCTCACCTTCTTTCGGCATCAACTCATCTTCTTTCGGCATCCTTAGTTGTCGCCATGTTGGAGGCGGTGTGGTGGTGGTGGTGGTGGTTCGGCCGTCCCAAACAGTTTCATCCCTAGCAACGGTGGGAGTGGGATCACATGTTTTTCGAGAGCGAAATTAGGGACAAGGTTACTTATGGTTTTATTTTCTTGATTCCTTCTGCCCTCTGAGCTATAATGTCAAGGAATTTATATCATAAAAAAAATGTAACAGCGAAGCACAACTCTTAACTCCATGATCACGCTGATAGTAGTACTATACAGTCTGTGTAGATAATTTTCTTAATGACAAGTACGTTGGAATCGTTCTCTTTTCCTAATGGCATTGTGAAGATCGGAGGCAGCAGTTGCAGTCTGCACGAATAAGATCCAAAAGGACAGGGTGTCGTTGGTAGGCAACTGAAAACGCACTATATGGTGCTGAATGTCGATGTTGGTTTCTTTCCCAGGCTGTTTCACCAGCCAAGAGCACAAGTTCCCTCACCAAGATGTGGCAAGTTCAATGAGAAGATTTATAAGAGTTAATAAGGGCACACCAGCAATCATCATAAATCATTCATCGTCACAGCAAGTTTCCACCCTTTCAAGTGACAATGCAAATACGCCGACCGTAAGACTAAAATATCTTCCTTTTCTGCGGGGACACCAGAATACCAGACTATAGAGTTTACCAGTTCCAACACGTAAAAATTGAACAAATTCGCACAAAGCCAATCAACCCAACAGGACAGCCAAATAAACATGGATTGAAGTCGGATCTAGACCAGTTTTGAAAGGCGATCCGTGCAGAAACAATATGCACTGCTCAAGAGATATCCTGACAACTCGGTCATCCTCGGTGAAACAAAGATGATCAAACCAGAATGGCGTAAAACAATTTCAGCTCCAGGTGAATTGAAACTGATGTTCATATATCAGAAAGCCATAACAGTATACCGTGTTATTTTCAGAACATGGGGGCATCGGAGCACTTTATTTTGAACTGCTCCAAAAAGATGCTTAAAAGATTTGAAAAAAAATTGAATTTTTTTTACATGAATACGCATGCATGCGGTGTAAGTACCTATGAAATTTCGTTCAATAATACATTGTATTAAGTGCTGCACAAAAAGACAAAAATTCTGCCCAAAAACACCCAAAAAAAGCCCCTAGTTTTCATGTATTTTGTCTTTTTTGTATCTTTTTCATGCAAGCATGTATATTGCTGAAAATTTGGCCCGATATACTGCATTGCTATACGTTCATGCACACAAAAAATTGAAAAAATTCGAATCGTAAAAATGTGATTTTTTGAACTTCAAAATAAAGTGCTCTGTTGCACCCGTGCTCAGAAGTCAATTTTTACTATTATTACATTACTATGTCACAGTTTCAACGGACATGAAAATTGAGGTTGGACTCGAATTGAAAATGTTGTTCATATATCAGAAGCCTTAACCATAGATCGTGTTAAACCACTATTACCTTACTATATTACAGTTTCAGCAGACCTAATACACCACAGAACTGAATCTAGAACTGCAACGGCAGTCTTGGCTGTTCCAGGTTCACCCAAACAACAAGATAAGTTCTAAACTATATCTAGAGATTAAGAACAAGAATATAACCTTACATGTACTGTCGAAAACACAGGTTGACATACCAACAAATTATTTAGAGAAATAGAAGAGACCACTGTTACCTTACTATATCACAGTTTCAGCAGAAATGACAGTACAGCACAGAACTGAATCTAGAAATGCAACGGCAGTCTTGGCCATTCTGGTCCACCCAAACAACAAGATAAGTTCTAATTCTAAACTAGATCTAGAGATTAAGAACAAGAATATAACCTTACATGTACTGTCGAAAACACAGGTTGGTACAAACAGAGAAATAGAAGAGACCAGAATCGAGATACTCAAATATTCAAAATAGTTCCAACAAAGCGGTCAAGTATCCACGATTAAGTACTAAGGTATTACAGCTGCATGGGCTGCCAATAACTACATAAACACAAGCAGACTACTAAGTTGACAGAATAGCTAGCAGCATAAGTCAGGTACATGGCTTCACTCAAGCACCAATAGCTTATCACAACTTACCCAAATTACTGTTGCTCATATTCAAGATCTAACTTCGCTCTCATCATCAGAAAGATGGACAATTGTGAGGCTCCAATACACGAGACAGTTAGTGCCCATCTGCCAATGACTCCGAGAACAAAGGAACATATGGAAGATAAGGGCACCTGGAAGTCCATCCAAGATCACATATGAAACGCAGCTCCTTAGAATCAATTTCGTATGAAAATAATTTCATCTGTAATCGGTACCCCGGTAATGTAGTTTCGACAGTTATGAATAGCACATCGTCTTCTGGGTGGGCTGAGATAACACCGTAGTATTCCTCGCTGCTTGAACCGAACAGTTGCAAGTAGCTGGCATTGTGCTTCAAGGTCCAATAATCTTCACTACTAGAATCTTCAAGGACCCAGATTGATACTTCAGCAGCACCATAATTTGCGACATACAATTGCCCACGTGATGCATAAATATAAGGACCACAGCGAGCATCATTTAAAGTAGGAACAGGAATGAAACGACTGTTTCCCTCCACGTCGATGGCTGCAACCAAATTATTATAGGAACATAAATACAACACCCCACTGAGAAATGTGCCACCTGAAAAGTTGCGTATATCAATTGGATCGTCCCATTCAATTTGATGTGTCCAACCTCCAGCTTTGGACGAGTAGATCCCCACCTCTTCGATGTTATATTCATACTTCAAATTCCAATTCAAAGCCACAGCAGGTACCAACTCGAACACATAAAAATGGGAGGAGACGGCCGGATCAAATCCCAGGCGAGCATACGATTCCGAGGACCATTCATTGGCAGGGAAGGTTACCCATTTCTCAGTGGCAGGATTGCACACCAGGTAATCCGGTTCCTCAGGATAAGGCTTGGAACATCGACAGAGGAGGAGGCCGTTGCAGCAGTCCAACAAGTCAATCTTCTCCCATTTTGGCAGGAACGAGAGGGAGGCGTCAATGGGGCACCAGTTCCCTGAGACGCTTAGGTAACCATGAGAATCATATGGACGGCTGGCCAAGTCGTAGGTTTTGTAGAAGAAGCCGGCGAGGGTCGACCGGGGAAGCTTCTCGCGGTGGTCGGGGTGGGCGATGAGGTCCCGCCAGCGCGTGGAGACGCACTTGCAGCAGCGGGTGGTCTTGTACGGCACGCGCGAGATGATCTCGACCAGGAGGTCGTCTGGGAGCTTGGCCGTCGGATCGCTCATGAGGGCCGTCTCCATGGACCCCGTGGCCATCTCCGGGGAGGCAACGAGCGGCCAATCTGCAGATCGGGGAGGAGGACAGGTTAGAGAGATACGTCCGGCTAGCAGTGAGGAGAGAGTGAAGGGAGAGATGACCTACCAGATGCGTGGCGCGCGAACAGCGAAGAGAGTAGCGGCGAGGGCGCCGGCGTTGGGTGCTCCAATCCGCGCCGGCAAGTTGGTGGCGGCGAGCCGGTGAGGGTTTGGTTTGGGTGCGGAGCAGCGAGTTTTTTTTTTTTTATTTTGGGTGCGGAGCAGCGAGATGGATGGATGGATGCTCCGGAAGGGGAACGGAAGGATGGCCGCGTGCAGTTAACTGGGCTTTTTACTGGGCCGTGTGAGTCGCACTATTTCGCAGTAAAACACACGTACACCAATTTGCAATCCCTCAAAAAAAAACATACACCATTTTGAAGTCTTAATACAAAAAAAATACCATAAAAAATACAAAAAAAAATATCGAGGAGTGGAGATCCGTTCCTTAATTATTATTTTTAATTCTCGTATATCCTTGTTTTTTTTGCGTAGGTTTTGGTCTCCTGGCAGCATCGGCGAGGTAGTGGCAGAATCTACCTTGACAACTTCAGATCTGAAAAGAACTAACAAACAGGCAACACAAATGTCCCTTTCTGCTACCACCGGTTTGGTGCAATTTTCAGGCTTCGACGGGCGGCATACAATCTTAGGAAGAAGGTAGCCAGTATGCTTTTCGGTGTAATTTTATCTTTTGCGGGTCAATTTATGTCATGTTGTTTTTTCATCGTGCTGATTACTGTTTTCTTTGATAATTGTCAGTAAGATATCCTTTGGGCTTCGTTTGGCACAAAGGGATTTGGGAGGCGGGGATTTGGGAGGATTTGGTGAATCCATCCCTTCCACCCAATCCCCTTGATTCCCCAACTCCCCTCCAGCCCCAAACCCCTTCGTATAAAAAACTCATTTGGTTGACAGGGTTTGCAATATAGAGATGACATTGTGCATAACAGTTAAAAATCTAATCTTTACAAGTTAAAAAATACCATGGTAAGAAAAACTTGCTACAAAACATTTTGTTTGTAGGCACCTGGCTATCAAATTGAAACCAGAGCACAATGGGAGTATTACATAATTATCATGAATCAAACATAGAGTAACTATCGTTGATAAGACACTTATGACAAAAATAAAATGTCCTCTTAACTGCCATAACTGCCATAACACAGCAAAACAAGCCCTCCCTCCATCGCTTAGCAACCACGGCACACCTAAAACATATGAAAACAAAAAACCATGAAATCGTGAATAAACCATATGTATATTAAGAAAAGCAAACATGTAAAAATCATGAATAAAACCTTGTCAATGATATGATGCTGCAAAAATCGTGTAAATATCTACAAACATGTAGACAACCACGACACATCCACGTAAATCGTCTAAAACAGGAGCATGATACAACATTGCATTTTTCGATGCTATTAAGTATATGGCGAAAGATGCCAGAAGAATGGAGACGGAGTATATTAGTACCAATCTTCAAGAACAAGGGGGATGTTCAGAGTTGTACTAATTATCGTGGAATTAAGCTGATGAGTCATACAATGAAGCTATGGGAGAGAGTCATTGAGCACCGCTTAAGAAGAATGACAAGCGTGACCAAAAGTCAGTTTGGTTTCATGCCTGGGAGGTCGACCATGGAAGCCATTTTCTTGGTACGACAACTTATGAAGAGATATAGGGAGCAAAAGAAGGACTTGCATATGGTGTTCATTGAATTGGAGAAGGCCTATGATAAGATACCGCGGAATGTCATGTGGTGGGCCTTGGAGAAACACAAAGTCCCAGCAAAGTACATTACCCTCATCAAGGACATGTCACGATAATGTTGTGACAAGTGTTCGAACAAGTGATGTCGACACTTGATGACTTCCCGATTAAGATAGGACTACATCGGGGGTCAGCTTTGAGCCCTTATCTTTTTGCATTGGTGATGGATGAGGTCACAAAGGGATATACAAGGAGATATCCCATGGTGTATGCTCTTCGGATGATGTGGTGCTAGTTGACGATAGTGGGGCCCGAGGGGTAAATAGGAAATTTGAGTTATGGAGACAAACCTTGGAATCGAAAGGGTTTAATCTTAGTAGAACTAAAACCGAGTACATGATGTGCGGTTTCAGTACTACTAGGTGTGAGGAGGAGGAGGTTAGCCTTGATGGCCAGGTGGTACCTCAGAAGGACACCTTTTGGTATTTGGGATCAATGCCGCAAGAGGATGGGGGTATTGATGAAGATGTGAACCATCGAATCAAAGCCGGATGGATGAAGTGGCGCCAACCTTCTGGCATTCTCTGTGACAAGAGAGTGCCACAAAAGCTAAAAGGCAAGTTCTACAGGACGGCGGTTCGACCCGCAATATTGTATGGCGCTGAGTGTTGGCCGACTAAAAGGCGACATGTTCAACAGTTAGGTGTGGCGGAGATGCGTATGTTGAGATGGATGTGTGGCCACACGAGGAAGGATCGACTCCGGAATGATGATATACAAGATAGAGTTGGGGTAGCACCAATTGAAAAGAAGCTTGTCCAACATCGTCTGAGATGGTTTCGGCATATTCAGCGCAGGCCTCCAGAAGCTCCAGTGCATAGAAGACGGCTAAAGTGTGCGGAGGATGTCAAGAAAGGACGGGGTAGACCGAATTTGACATGGGAGGAGTCCGTTAAGAGAGACCTGAAGGATTGGAGTATCACCAAAGAGCTAGCTATGGACAGGCACTACTAGGGAAAACCTTATACACAGAAGCTTGTCAGTAGCGCGGTCTAAAAGGGTGCGCTACTGCTAATTAGTAGTAGCGAGGGGTATAAAACCCGTGCTATTACTAAGTTGATAATAATAGCGAGGGGTATAAACCCGCGCTGCTATTAAGTGGTGCCCCCGGGACATGCTATAGTAGTAGCGAGGGGTATAAAATCTGCGCTACTACTACGTAAGTAGCTAGACCCCCACGCTATTACTAAGCATGTCCACCCGACCCGATCCACTCCCACCCCACCACACACTCTCTCTCTAATCCTTAAAAAACTCTCTCACGAACTCACCTGTTTCTCGGTCCACCCCACCCCGGCTCCTCTCCCATGATCTCCTCGCCGCCGCCACCACCCACGCCGGCCGGTTCCGGCGAGCACCGGCCGCGCGCAACACCCCCCCAAGCTCCGCCCCTCCCTCCCCTCCGTCCAGATCCGACATGGCCACAGTTCCTACACGGCCACTCTCTTCTTCACCGCGCTCTCACACCACTTCATCCCGCTTCCCTCCGCCGCCAGGCCCGCCGCCGCCGCCTCCTTCGCCTGCGGCCCGCTGCGCGACGTGTGGCGCTGCTGGCGCCGCGGAGGCGGCTCCTGCTGCCCGTGGCCGTGGCAGTGTCGTCCGAGTTCGAGACGGAGGACGCCGAGGGAGAGCAGAGCGAGGGCGAGGGCGGAGGCGATCCGCGACCGAGTACTCCGAGGACCTCAAGGTCTTCGTCGGCAACCTGCCCTTCACCGTCGACAGTGTAGCTCGCCGGGATCTTCGAGCAGGCCGGCCGTGGAGATGGTCGAGGTATAAATTCACACTCTCTGGTCTTGTTAACTACTCCCTCCGTTCCTAAATAATTGTCTTTCTAGAGATTTCAACAAGTGACTACATACGGAGCAAAATGAGTGAATCTACACTCTAAAACATGTCTACATACATCCGTATGTTGTAGTCCATTTGAGATGGCTAGAAAGACAATTATTTGGGAACGGAGGGAGTAATAGTTAGTTTGGCGCAAATTATAACGGGCTAAAGTGAAATTCTGCTGGGCATTGCATGATTAGGATAGAGACTTCGGAGTCGGGACGTTTTGTTTCAGTGTAGTGTCAGGTTGTCCAAGGGATGTGGAATTGTTGCTGTGTAGATTGTGTCCTCCAAGATAGGATAAGGTACTGTAATTTTTTCTCGGCATGAAGTAAGTTGGAGTTGGTTCAGTACTTCAGAGGCCTCGTAAATTCAGTACTTCAGTGCAGTGCCGAGAGCGCTCCAGCGGAGTCGGCGGAGTCCGCGATAAATCCTAATCCAAAGGCGGCCGGCTGGATTAGAAGGTATATCTTGATGCTAACCCATGGGTGGGAATTTTTAGGGGGAGAATTAAAGAATAGAGCATTTGGGGGCAGGCTGTGCTTGTGCGGTTGTGCCTCCCCTGAACTTATTGTTTCTTCATAAACTGCAGTAGACATCTAGAAAAAAAAATGTTTAGTAGACTGGTCCAGAAATTAATCCTGTGATACAGAAAGAAAGTTTTAGGACGGAAATTAAAGAAAGCATTTGGGGGCTGGCTGTGCTTGTGCCTCCCCTTTGATAGAGAAAGAGAAGTATTTATGCGAACAAACTGACCAAAATAAAAAGACTTTTGCAGCTTGTAAAGTGTAGTTGGTGTTGTCCTTTGCAGCTTACACAGAGATGGAAAACATGTAGGGAGTACAATATAGTTTCAATTTTTCTTCTCTTTGTAAAGTGTAGTTGGTGTTGTCCTCTACACTGTACTGAAGCTTGTGTTTATACTTTGTACTCTGTAGTGTAGCTTGTGTTATGCTCTTTACTGAACTAAAGCTTGTGCCACGAGCCCACGAGTATAAAAAGTTTGACTTTGTAATCATACTTTGACTGCACTGAAGCTTGCGTCTGATTGTAGGCATGGTACTGAACCCATATAGTACTGAACTGAACTATAGTAACAAGAGTAACTTGTGTTAATGCTTGGATCAGACGATTTTATTTGCACCATGCTTTAGTTGCTTATAAATACTTTATTTCTAAATATATTTGATTTTTTTGCAAACGCTATTTTGAAATACAGTACGCTATTAGCACGCTACAACTTGTGTAGCATTTGGAGAAGGGCCTCGCTATATTTTGTAGCGCGCTATTTTTTTCGTTGCTTTTGCTGCATAAGAGAGGCCGAGGAAAATTGGTAGTAGAAACTCGGTTCATAAAAGGATAGAAAATGAAGCAAGAGCGTTGTGAGAGTGTGTGGTGCAACATGGGAGGGTGTGTGTGTGTCGTATGAAATGTCAATACCCTGATCGGGCTGGCAGCCTCTGTCATTCTGTTGACGCTGGTCATGGCGATACCCTGAAAAATGATGAATTTTGGATACTGTAGTACAACCGCATGTATGTGAACTGTGATGATGGGAAAATATAAGAAAAGGCTGAGTGCGTTGCAAACTATAAAGAATGCTTAGTAAATGTGTTTTGGAATTGGCCGTGATAATTTTGCTGCTGCAGGTCCGTGTGGGCACAAATCAAATTGAACCACCCCCCTGCCTAGGCAGGATGGGAGCGTTTTAGACAATCAGGGGCTTTGCGGACAGGGCTGGGGAGGAAGTAGTGAAGCCAGAGCTCGGGACAATGTTTGACTCACTGACAGAGGCTTACGATTTTTACAACCTATATTCATGGGAACATGGCTTTGGGATTACATAAGATAAGATGTTGTAAATTGGTCTCGGCTTGAACTAAGTTCAAATTGCTTCAGTAAATTACGACAGCAAATCAATGCTCAATTGTAGCAGAGCTGCGCGCTAAGCCTTGGATAGTTTATTTTTTTCAGAATGATATAGTATCTCTTTTCTTGCAGGTTGTATACGATAGAATGACCGGACGGAGCCGTGGATTTGGATTCGTCACAATGGGTTCAGCGGAGGAAGTTGCTGCCGCTGTCGAGCAATTCAATGGCTATGTAAGAAGACTTCATCTGTTTTAAACCACCTTATCTTGGTACATTAAATGTGTTTAAATGACTATCTGTGGTTAAATTTTATAAGCTGTTGTGAAAAGGTTAATTTTCTACAGGTTTCTACAGTTCCAAGGGGATTCAGAGTTTCACCTCTGAGTATTTGGATCTTATCTAACCATGCTCTGAGATTTAGATGTGTTGGGGAATGGGGATTGCTAGTTCCTGCTGGGTAATCAGAATAATGTTTGGGTTTTCCTCAAGGATGTCGACACTATTTACAGTATGTTAAATGCAGACAATGCTGTTGATTTATGAGAATTATTTATTTACCTAGTGGATCCCCAATTTTATATCTGTCCCAATCAATGCAAATGCTGAGCCATGTTCCACTTTTACTGCTCTACATTATATTTTCACTGCCTGAAGGGGTTAGTATGCTCCTTGTCTTTTTCACTGATTGTCTTTTTCATCGACATGCACCGCATTATTTTTCCGTGTCATTCTTCTGAAGAATCTGAAGTTTCTGAACCTCTGTTGGTAATGCTGCAGGGTTCTGGTGGCGATGCCGACGGTCGTCGAGAGGTTCGTGGACTGGACGGTGTCGTGGCTGCCGATGTACGGAGAGGCGAAGCTGCTGCTCGCCATCTACCTCTGGCACCCAAGCACACGGGTAAGCAGTCGATCAGACACCCCGAGCCTGAGAGATAATCAACATTTCAGATAGATTTGATTTGGTATGTGGCCAATTCTGAATCTGAATCTTAATGGTGTTCAGATTTTAGGGTGCGGGGCACGTGTACGGTGGCTTCTTCCTCCATCCGCTGGTGGCGTGGCACGAGGCCGACATCGACCGGGGCCTGCTTGAGAGCTGAGGGCTAGGGCGAGGGACGTGACGGCGTCACAACTCAAGGCGGCGGCTGCCATCGGTCAAGTGTGGCTCGTCGAGGCTGCCCGCTGTGTTTCGTCGCAGCTGCAGGCCGCGAGATCAGGCCGGGAAGGCGCCACGCATTGACGAGTGAGCCAATTTTTGAAACGGACCACAACACCGTGTCTCAGTCTCTGATGTCTAGAAGTAGTGGTAAAGTTTTGAATTTGCATGGCAAGAACCACTTACCTAGGTAGCTGACACGCACAACACTGTGTTTACACTCTTACTTATGTAAAAGATATGAATTATACACGAGTTGCCTCTACAATGAGGAACTATGATAGTAGATACGGCAATTGTGTGATAGAATGAAATTGATTGATTTTATTTTTCTAATTTCTAATAAGTTAGTAGTAGCGTGGAAAAAAAACTGCTCGCTACTAGTATCTAGGATACTAGTAGCGTCGGTATTATAGACACGCTACTATTATTTCGTTAGTAGTAGTGCGGGTACGAAATAGCAGTAGCGTGGGTGGCACACGCTACTACTAACAAAGTTAGTAGTAGCGCGGGTTTAACCCACGCTACTACTAACTATTAGCTGTAGCGTGATACTAATAGCGCGGGTACTCGCGCTGCTAGTAGCCTTTTTCCTAGTAGTGAGGGGTGCGTGGAAGCTTGCTATCCATGTGCCAGAGCCATGAGTTGGTTGCGAGATCTTATGGGTTTCACCTCTAGCCTACCCTAACTTGTTTGGGATTAAAGGCTTTGTTGTTGTTGTTGTTGTTGTTGTTATTAAGTATATGGCGAACAGAGCATCGAGCAACAACTACTGTTTCGACATTGACGGACCCAAGAACATCATCAAGTCATAATAAAAAAAAAGTGTTGAGTCCAAGAACAGCACCAGGTCAAGAACTTCGAATACCTACACTGAACATTTGACTAGAAAACTGTATGAAAGAAAACTATATGCAAAATTCAGGAAGCTAGCTAGTTCAGTACAGTACTAAACTAGCAAGGAAAATGTTTCAAGCTAGTCTCAACTGATGATAGAGAACGTCACCTTTTTTTGAGGACCATCTTTCAAATTCTGTTCCAAGGGTAAATAATTAAGGGTATAGTGGCCATCTTCCAAATTCTCAAGGACCTGGAGTCATAAGAGGAACAAAGATTTACTAGTACAATACTATTGTCTTAGTTTCAAGCATTCATTGGCAAGATTGACATGGAACAAAGATCATGCAACCTTCTTTCTCTTCACATAATAGCTGGTGTTGGCAACAACCAGAATAATGAGAAACTACAAACAGAATAGTTGGTGTGGGCGGATGGAAGAAACCTAGACGACGAGCGGAAAGGAGGGGATGCAAGGCGAGGGCTTACCACTGAGGAGAAGGCCAATATGGCGGAGGAGGTACGCCGGGCGTTGAGGCGTTGGTCGACGGCGTGTTGAGGAGGAGTCGGGTGGCGGCGTGGTGATTAGGTTGTGTTCAGATTGGAGCTTGCTGGGTACAAAGTGGTTCCTAGAATCAGTTTAGGAACAGAGGGTGTGTTTTTTTTTTTGAAACAGAGGCAAAAGCTTTGCCTTTTTCATTAATAGAGAAGAAGATAGTTGCCCGGTTAATTACAGGAAAACCGTGCGAAAACCGGTACATCAAGGGTCAAACCCACACACAGACCCGACAAGCCAACAAGGACCCGCAGATGGCGCGCTACAAAAGCCATCCCGCGAAACAACATGCCGACTACTCCTGCAATAATAAGCACAGGAGAGGAAGGCACATACTAATGGCTAACATCATGACATGCGGTCCCCACGTCCGAGGCGACGCCTGCCAGTTGGTTGACATTCTTGATCTTCGCTGCATTGACAAGGTGAATCAACCCTTGGGTGATCGCAGGCACGGCGAAAGGCTTTTGACCAGCTCGATGAAGGCGTGTAAAGTGTTTTGGCCCTCAAATGCCGATGCGCATCCCTTTGCAACGCCCCACACCTCATTGGAGGCAGAAGTAGGAAGGCTAAGCTCGGTGGCCACCTTGTCAAACAAGGCCATGGGCTTGACCGACGCATGCTGCCCTGCAGACTCCACGGCAGCAACATACCCTGAGGGCGCCAACCCAACCTTGTCGCCAATGTCATCAACACCTTTGCTCCCATCTTTTGGTAGCGTCAAACCATGAACGGCAATGCCTAAGGAGCAAGGTCCCTGCAAGGAGGTTGGGCTCAACCCACGCTCACCATCGACACACCTCCGCTTTGCTCCAAGAGGATTGGACGACGCGTGCCAACCACAGGCACAAAGAGTCCTCCAGCTTGCGCAGCGGGCGGAGCGCAAACTCAACCAAGCTTTGCAGCTCCGCACGAAATGAGACAAGCATAGCATCATCAGATGTCGCAACACCCCCATCAACAGAACCTTCGCTTGGAGCTTCAACAATCCTTGCAGACTCGTGGAGCTTGCACACACACTGCAGGAGCAACAACCGAAGTCAAGAGCGCCCATCCGAGGAAGGGCGAGGCGGAGCTGGGGTCACGCACACAGTGGCGAACAGCTTCGGCGGAGGAGCGACGCAGAGAACAGTCCCTCTCACGGTGTCGGGCGAAGACAAGTGAGGCATCGAAGCGGGTCGCGGCAGGACGCAACCTTGTGGTCCGGAGCCAAGCAACGGAAACATCGACCACGAAGTTCTCCTCTCTTGAATGTGTCGGCTTGCACGGACCCTGCATCATGAAAGGTCGGGAACGTGGAAGACTTGCTGCAAGGCACATGACAACGGGACGACGCCTTCGTCCGACGTAAATCGAGGACCATCCTCGGTTGTGCGACCACAACTTCCGCCTGATCGCAAGGATAGCAGCAAGCGGGCGACGCACCGACCGCATCCGAGCACGAGCCGACAGCGAGACGTTGCCGTCTTCGGTGGCGCCAGGTCCCCTTTGCGAGAATCGCCGTTGTCACGATCCTCGCTGAACCACGGCCATCTGCAGCGACCGAGAGATGCCCACGGCCCGCGCATGAGCAACATTGGCGTCAACAGAGCATAGGGGATATCGAGGCAGCCGGCGGCGACCGTGGAGCAAGCTCCTCCTCTCCGTCGTCGTCGTCCTCCTCCTCGCCAGCCGAGCTCCAGAGGGCGGCGGTGGCACTACCGACATCACCAGATCGGGAGGATGTTTGCCCACATCCTTGAGAACAGAGCAACAAGGCAAGCGCTTCATGGTGCAGGGAGCGATGGCGGCGGCAGAGGGGCCAGCTCCACACTCCTCGCCATCGACGGCGGAGCACCGGGAGCCAGGCCTGGCCCCGAGCAGCACCCCCATCACATCGCCAGGAGCATCGCTCCGGACAGCCGGAGGCGACCGAGAGACGGGATTGGATTTGAGCCAAAACTGGCCTTACCAAAATATTGGCGTGCCCACAGGATTTGGCTGCCGTTTGGATTGAGGCCATTATTTTGGCTAGCCCAGCGTGCCCTGAATGCCCCCGTGTAATTTTCGCCAAATCATGGGCGCGGCGAGGGCGTAGGAATCGCTCGCCAAAAAATTGGCATGCTCAGCCCGCTCTGACGTGTACGTGAATACTGTTTCGTGATGTTAAAAAAGACGATGGATTATCTCGCTGTGTAACCAGAATTCCATAAAGCAGTGGTCATGCACGTTTTACGTCGTGGTTGTTTCGATTTCCTTTCCGTATGCAGAGGTTGTTTTGATCGACTAATCCAGTGTAAGCGGCCGCATAATTAATCATGTTTAAGGTTGCCTAATAGCAGCCCACCATTGCCTCATAATACTTCTGAACCGTGACATTGTATATGCTATACAATTATACTCCCTCCGTTCCTAAATATTTTTATTTATAGACATTTAAAATTGACTACCACAAACGGATGTATATAGACATATTTTAGATTAACTCATTTTTCTTCATATGTAGTCACCTGTTTAAATGTCTAGAAAGACAAATATTTAGGAACGGAGGGAGTACTTTTGCATGTACATTTCCTTTCTTTTAGTACATTGTAGTTAATTAAGATTCTGTCTTTCCCTTTTAAATTGTCTCAACACTGAAACTAAATTTAAACCAAATAAGGTTTTTTAGACAATAACATTTTTTGAGACAATAAAAATATATCAGGTACTAATCAATGTAAATTATGAAACTTTTGCCAACCCGGCGGCTCCAAACCAAATGGAGGCCCAACAATTTTGCCAATTTTTTGATAGGTACAATGGCTTCAATCCAAACAATAACAACTTGCCAAAATTTTGGTTATACCCTTGCTTTGGCCATGCCAAAATTTTGGTTGGGCTAGTTGGGGCACAAACCAAACACACCCAGAATTACTGTTAGGTTGTCCAGATATTGCACTCAAGAATCAAACTGGCCTTTTTTCAGGTCGCTTGGCTACAATTTTTTTCACCCCAAAAGGGCAGCGCTGGCCAATTTGTCGCTACAGTAGTATGAGAAGGCTTGATTAATTTTGAACCTATCTTCGTCTTTTTGCTGTTATGTTATTATTAGTAATTATTTGACATGTCATAAACTCTTTGATTAATTTCCCATGGAAAAATAGAAGTTGAGGCCAAGCTATTGCGTGTTGGAAAATATGTCGGTGTCGTCTCTGTTGACTTCAGGAAGAAAAGGAGCGGCAAATTGATGTCTCAGGCGCATTATACAAAGTACCTTGCTGTATCTAGCAGATTGTGAGGATTCCCTTCTGCTGATCCCTTGTCCTAATTAACATAGAAAGTCAGTTTTTTCATTAAAAAAAAAAAACAGAGACATGAAACAGAATAGTTGACACATATTCAATTGCCCACCTCTCCCTCACTTATCCAGGTGCTCAAAAACTAGTACAAATTCACTAGTGTACCATTAACGCTAACTTGTATAAGGTCCACTGTGAGGCTAACTTATGCAATGAAAATGCACATGATGTTCAACCTACGGAACACTGCCTTCTGAACTATTGCAATCAACCAAAGAAGTTTGAGAGACCTGAAACCTAACATCATTACAAATGGTCAGTCCCGTGGCACAGTTTGGTTCAGAAGAGCAGAAAAACAAACAGTCAGATCATCACTCATCCAACAACACCATTCACAACTCTGTTCTTTCAACCAATGTGCCGACAAAGCATTGGCAGCCATTCAGCAATTTAGTAAATCAGTTCTATCATCTAAATCTGCTCCAGACTGAAGAATTGCAGCATCTAGTAGCCAACGACTCTTCAAAATGGAGCTGGACAAGAACAGCAGACCATGGGCTGGACAAGTTCTTCACTCCATGGGAGGAGGAAGAAGGCGTGTCCCCGGCCATGGCCCTAGGTTTGCAGCAGGGGGGGGGGGGGGGGGGGGGGGCGAAGTGGAGGACAGAGGAGGATTCATCTCGGGAAGAACCGGCAAAGGAGGATGTCGACGATCCGGCGGCGGCGGGACGACGCTCTTTTTTTTTTTTTGCAGGGACAACGCTTTGTCTGTGTGTCTCGCCCGTCTCGTTCCCTGCGGGTGCCCTCGAGGCTTGAAAGACGCGTGGATCGAAGGTCGAAGGGGTTGGGTTGTGCAAACCCCGTGAAACAAATGGGCCGACGAGGATTAGCGAGGTTTTTGGTCCCCGTGGGGTTAATCCTCTAGAAACCCCGTCGATCTGCTTGTACCGGACGAGGCCTTGGGGGTATTTCTAAATTAAAAAAAATAGGCCATGACAAGAAATTACAGGCAGTGCTGTGAAGATATCCTGGCAAATTTGTCATCCTAGTCCTTTATTCATGTCTATGTAACCGATTCAGATGCGCTGAGCAAACTGTCTTTCCACAGGAAGGTACGTATCACTTGGCAATAATGACAAGTCTGAGGTGGAGCAAACAATAAGAAGTGAACCGGGACTAATGGGCTAACCCGGGGTGAACCAAAGCCCTCTTTTCTACTAGTGACATAATCCGGTTTCTCGGCATAAGGCTTCCAACATAGACAGAGGAGGAGGCCGTTGCAGCAGTCCAAGGTATCAATCTCCTTGCATTCAGGTAGGAACGAGAGGGAGTCGTCAAAAGGGCACCAGTCCCCCGAGACGCTTTGGTAAACATGATAGAAACGTGGATCGCAGTCCACGGCGTGGTCTTTGCAGAAGAAGCCGGCGAGGGTCAACCGGGGAAGCTTGTCGCGGTGATCGGGGTGGGAGATGAGGTCCCGCCAGCGCGTGGAGACGCACTTACAGCAACGGGTGGACTTGTACGGCAAGCGCGAGATGATCTCGACCAGGAGGTCGTCGGGGAGCTCGATCGTCGGATCGCTCATGAGGGCCGTCTCCATGGATCCCGTCGCCATCTCCGGGGAGGCAACGAGCGGCTAATCTGCAGATTGGCGCGGGGGAGGGGAGGTTAGAGCACTAGCTAGTCGTGAGAGGGGCGTGAGGGAAGAGAGAACCTACCAGATGCGTGGCGCGCCAACAGCGAAGAGAGGAGCGGCGAGAGCGCCGGCGTTGGGTGCTCCCATCCGCGCCGGCGAGGGGTTGGCGGCGAGCCGGTGAGGGTTTGGTTTGGGTGCGTGGCGGCGAGATGGATTGAGGCTGCGGAAGTGGAACCGGAAGGACGGGGCTCGTGAAGTAATCTGGGCTTTTTAGAGCATGTCTAGTAGAGCCCTTAAATCCTAAAAAAAAGAAATAACCGTTTTCTTACATGTTGGACGAGAAAAAAACGCGTAGACTAGAACCCATTAACCCTTAAATCCTTCAAAAAAATTAAGGTTCGGACCTGCAAACCCTCTCTCAACCTGTAGAAGTGAGGATTGAGGGGCAAAATCTATCCCAACCATCACTTCGATCCGGCCACGCGTGGGAGGGAAATTTCCCATCCCCAACCTCCTCCCGCCTCCCCAGAGCCACCGCCGGCCGCATCTCGGGCCGCCGCTGCCGTCCCTCACACGACCGAGCCGCCTCAGGCCGCATCTCGGGCCGTCGCGCCGTCCGCCTCGAGCTCCTCTACCGCCACCGGCCGCATCTCGGGCCACCGCCACCGTCCCGCCCTGAGCTCCTCCACCGCCACCCTGAGCTCCTGCACCGCCGCCCCCGAGCTCCTCCACCGCCCCGAGCTCGTCCACACCGCCGGCCTCCTCCACCACGGGTCGTCCAAGGTGAGCTCCCCTGCTCCTCCTCCTTTGTTTACTTTTCTATGTCCTATTTGATCCAAACAATTATTATAGTTTGCTTTAAAACATTGTTGTAATAAATTGAATGATTATTATGTGTTTGAAAGTACTATTCGGTGTTATTGAGATGATGAAAATTGTGATATGTCAAATGACAGTTTTAAGGGTTAGGGTTGGGGCAAAGACTAGAACCATCAAACCCAACCCTTATAACATAACGGAATATTCCGTTATAAGGGTTGGATTTGAGGGTTCATTCCGTTATAAGGGTTGGGTTTGATGGTTCTAGTCTTTGCCCCTGTTTTTCAACCCTTAAAAGTGTCAAAAATGGTCAATTCTCAACCCTTAAAACTAGTTTTAGATTTAAGGGTTTGAGGGCTCTACTAGACATGCTCTTACTGGGCCGCGTGAGTCCCACTATTTCGCAGTAAAACTCACGTACACCATTTTGCAGTCCCTAAAAAAAAACATACACCATTTTGAATTCTTAATAAAAAAAGGTTGATCGAGGAGTGAGGATCCGTCCCTTAATTTTTTTTAATTCTCGTATAGCCTTTTTTTGCGTAGGTTTTGATTTCCTGACAGCATCGGCGACGTAGTGGCAGCAATCTACCTTGACAACTTCTGATCCGGCGTCAACGAAGGGCGTGTTTGGATTTGTGTTGCCTATTTGTTAGTTCTTTCCATATCTTGATAATTTGTGTATTAATCAAGGGAAGCCATTGGCCGGCTCTTGTCGCAGAGACTTCGACCTCCTTCTTTGATTTGCTTCGCAACATGGTCTTGATAGTTTCACCAACCCTCTGGACTGGTGGTGAAACATTGCAAGCTTGCACTACATGGGGCAAGACCCTAGCCGATGTTCATTTGGCAGTTATTAAATCTTGTCTCTAGCATTTAAAGCCTGGTATGAAGAGGATGTACATTTGCAAGTGTCCCTTCCCTCTACCGCCGGTTTAGTGCAATTTTCAGGCTTTGATGGTTAGCATACTTCCTCTGTTTTTATTTACCCTGCGTATTAGCTTTGGTCAAAGTCAAGCTTTGTAAACTTTGACAAAGTTTAGAGACAAAAATATTAACATATACAATAACAAATCAATACCATTAGATTCATTATTGAATGTACTTTAACATCATATAGATTTTTTATGGTAAATGTTTATATTATTTTCTCTAAACTTGATAACTTTGAAAATTTTCACTTCAATCAAATCTAATATGCATACTAAATAAAAACTGAGGGAGTACAATCTTAGGAAGAAGGCAGCCAGTATGCTTTTCGCTGTAATTTTATCTTTTGCGGGTCAATTTATGTCATGTTGTCTTTTCACTGTGCTGATTACTGTTTTCCTTGATAATTATCAGTAAGATACCCTTTGGGTGTATTTTCGAAACTAAAAAAATAGGCCATGACAAGAAATTACATGAATATTTTCACTCGGTAATTGGCCAAACAGACACAAAGATAACACACAGTGCCGGGAAGATATCCTGGCAACTTTGTCATCCTGGTCCTTCACTCATGTGTATGTAACCGATTCAGATGCGCTGAGCAAACTGTCTTTCCACAGGAAGGTACGTATCACTTGGCAGTAATGACAAGTCTGAGGTGGAGCAAACAATAAGAAGTTGTCATGTGTAGATAAATCTGCCAATTATGTGCAGGCCATCCTTGTCGAGAGATGTCCTGGCAACTTTGCCATCCTGATGTACTACTCATGCCAACCCCACTATGCATGAACATGTGCAGGCCAAATTGTCCTCCAGTATCCAATCTGAACTTCCTCCAGATAGATGTCACTTCAGAGACAATCAGAAACCCGAGGCGGAGCAAATAATAACAAGCTTCTATGTTGATAAATCTGCTAGTTATGTAGTGGTAGATCATAAAATCCTAGCAACAACAGGGTGCAGTTACATTCTGAGTAGGAGTGCAACCATGACTGAACCAACTGACTGGGCAACTCAACTTCTATATATTAGAAACTGCAGCTGGAGAACAACGCTTCAAAGCCGGTGAAGGCGACAGAAAGATAATCGAACCAGAATGCTGAAAAATCACTTGTGCTTCACGTTAAACTGAAACGGCAGTTTATCTATCGGGAAGCCTTAGCAATAGATCGTGTTAAGCTACTGCTATTACATTACCATATATCACAGTTTAAGTACATGAAAATAAAAAACAAAGACGGAATGACAAACAGAACGCTCTAGAAATGCAACAGCAGTTTCAGGTCCACCCAGACAGCAAAATCTTAGGCTCTAGGTCTAGGGTAGAGCTGAGGTTAATAACGAGAAAATAACCTTTAACGCACAAAGAAGTTGGTGCACAGGTAAAATTATCCACAAAACAGAGAAATAAGCAGAGACAAGAATGTAGATATCAAAGTACTCATAATAGTTCCAACAAAACGATCAATTATCCTTAGTTAGTAGTAGGGTGTTGTAGCTGCATATGCTGCTAACATATATGACTAAACAGAGTACTAAGTTCACTGAATAGCTAGCCTCATAAAGTCTGGTACATGAGTCCACACTTATAAAGGTCTACCCAAATCACTGTTGTTCTGCTCGTACTCACGATGTAACACTAGTATCATCAGAAAGATAGACAATTGTGAGGCTCCAATACCTTAGTGCCCATCTGCTAATGACTCCGAGAACAAAGGAACATATGAAAGATAAGCTCGCCTGGCATACCAGCCAAGATCAGATACGAAACACAGCTCCCTAGAATCCACTTCGTATGAAAGTAATTTCACAAGCGATTGGGACTCCGATATCAATCCGACGGTTACGAATACCATGTTGTGTTCTGGGTGTGCTGAGATAACACCATCATATAGCCTGTGGCTTGAATACCTCTTTCCGAACAGTTGCAAGTAGCTGACATTAAGCTTCAAGGTCCAACAATTTTCGTTGCTAGAGTCTTCAAGAACCCAGATTGATAGTTCAGAAGCACACTTATTTGTGAGATACAATTGTCCCCGTGATACATAGGCATTAGGAATAATAGGAGCATCATGAGAAGTAGGAAGAGGAATGATCCTACAATTTCCCTCCACATCGACGGCTGCAACTGAATTATTATCAGAAGGTAAGTACAACACCCCGCTGAAAAATGTGCCGCCTGAAAAGTAGAGTATCTCAATTGGATCGTCCCAAGCAATTTGATGTGTCCAACCTCCAGCTTTGGAAGAGTAGATCCCCACCTCATCTCCAGCTTTGACAGGTACCAACTCAAAGACATGGAAATGGGAGGAGACGGCAGGGTCGAATCCCAGGCGAGCAAACGACACAATCCGGTTGGCAGGGAAGGTTACCCATTTCTCAGTGGCAGGATTGCACACCACATAATCCTGTTTCTCGGGATAAGGCTGCGAACATAGACAGAGGAGGAGGCCGTTGCAGCAATCCAAGATATCAAAGCTTCTGGCATTCAGGTAGGAACGAGAGGGAGTCGTCAAAAGGGTACCAGTCCCCCGAGACGCTTTGGTAAACATATGATAGAAACGTGGATCGCAGTCCACGGCGTGGTCTTTGCAGAAGAAGCCGGCGAGGGTCGACCGGGGAATCTTGTCGCGGTGATCGGGGTGGGAGATGAGGTCCCGCCAGCGCGTGGAGACGCACTTGCAGCAGCGCGTGGACTTGTACGGCACGCGCGAGATGATCTCCACCAGCAGGTCGTCGGGGAGCTTGGCCGTCGGATCAATCATGAGGTCCGTCTCCGTGGATCCCGTCGCCATCTCCGGGGAGGCAACGAGCGGCTTTTCTTTTTAGGATCAGGCAACGAGCGGCTAATCTGCAGATCCGCGTGGGGGAGGGCAGGTTAGGCCCGTCCGTTTAGGGCAAAACGGACAGCCCACGGCCCAGCGCGCGATGGCCTGGACCCATCTTGTCTGTTTTGTGTCCGCCTCGACCCATTTCGAGCGCAAACATGCGTCCGGTTTGGATCCAGGCGGACAGCGAACGGACACGTCACGCATCCGTATCGGGCCCTGCCACGGCGGCCACCTACCTCCCACCGCCCAACTTAAATGCGCACGCGCAGTCGGCCCCACCTGTCATCCACCCAGCGAGCAGTCACCATCCTTCTTAAATGGGAAGCCGTGGACCGGTCCCACGCTTCCACTCCAGTCCCTGCTCCTCCTCGAAACCCGACCGCAAACCCTACTTCTCCCCTTCCCTTCCTCGAGCTCACCGGTTGCCTACAGCCATGGTGCGATGGAGCACCGTCCGCAAGCGGGCGCACGACCACGAGGCCGGTTCGTCCTTGGGCCGCTGTTGCGCCATCAAATCAGAGCCCGCACCACCCCCACGGAGGGCCCCCGCGCCTCCCCCATTCACCATCGCCCCTACGGCCGCCGGCGAGCGCGGCCAGCACTACATCCACGTGGATGTTTACCGTCGTTATTGGGAGACTAGGATGCCGCTCCCCTGGAGCGACGTTCACCTGCCCAATAACTGGCATCTGTCCGCGGATCGGTGCCGATCCCGCCGGTCCCAACGAGCGGCCGTGCCCGCCACGATGAGATCGAAAGACGCCGCCGCCTCCTGCCAGACGACCTGTTCTACGACCCCATGTACGACGTCGACTCCGCTCTCGGTGACACCTGGTTTCGGGACGACCACGGCGTGTGGCATGCGTCCTACTTAGTCGGTAGCTCGTCGGGCCCGCGGCGGCCACGTACAGAGCACCGAGCGCGTGCTCCGAGCCCTCCCCGGGTGCGCGGCATCACGCCGACGCCATCGCCTTTGCCCTCTCCGTCACCACCACCACCTCCTCGCATGACAGAGGAGGAGGAGGCCCGGCTCATTCAACGTGTCATGGAAGACTCCATGAACACGCCCGACGAGCGTCAATGGAAGGGCCTGGGCACCATGATGTCTCTCTCTGTGGCGGGCAACGTGGATGTATCGGAGCTGGAGATGTTGGACGTCAAGGAGGAGGTGAGGGAGGAGGTGCTGGAGGAGCAGTCGGTCGCCGCGTTCCACCCACACCTGGTGGGCAAGCGGTGGAGCTGGTCGTGCATGGCCACGGACATGGCCAACGTCGTGGGGGCCGTGAACTGGTGCCCCACGCTGCCGTGATCACCGGAGAGCGAGACGTCGCCATGGGGTGAGGTGGTGCAAGCGCCTCCCACCTTCTAGGAGCCTCCCACCTTCCAGGGACCACCGGCCCACCTCTGGACGCCGCCGCCCTACATCGACCTCACTGGCGACGAGGACGACAACAGCGACACGTGAAGATACGGCGACGGGCACGGCAACAGCGCGCGGGCGGCGCTTTTCTTTTGTTTTATTTTATGTTAATTATCTTTATGTAAGAACTGTGGAATGGGGCCTCGACAGGCCGTGAAGATTGTTTAATTATGTTTAATGTTTGCGTTTATTTAATTCTTTTCCGGCATTTCTTTGAGTTTTTGACATTTTTTAATCACGTCCACCTCGGACATGATATGGGGTGCGCCCGCGCGTTGGGCGCACCGACACGGCAACGGCCTCAAACTGACATGGGAGACCCCATTGCCGCCCCAAACGGACGAAAGCAGGACAAAACAGACGTCCGTTTGGGCTCATGCGTTGGAGTTGGCCTTAGAGCACTAGCTAGGCGTGAGAGGGGAGAGAGAACCTACCAGATACGTGGAGGGCCGGCGCCGGGTGCTCCCGTCCGTGCCGGTTAGTGGGTTGCGGCGAGCTGGCGAGGGTTTTGGTTAGGGTACGCGGCACCGGCGGCGAGATGAATGCAGGAACTAGGACTGCCTTTATCTGGGCTTTTCACTGGGCTTTGTTAGCACATTTCGAAAAGGAAAATAGCATCTCTCTATCAGTCAACACTTGATTCTCGAGCCACTCAAAAAAAAAAAAGTACTTGATTCTCGAAAGAAAACTCTTCAAAAAAATCTTTAAAGAAAACAATCAATACTTTTGTTTCTCAAAAAAAAAGTCAATACTTTTTTTTGAGAGGAAGAATCGGTGAGTAAAAGAATGAGAACAGAGGGGAGACTCCCCTGTCTTATTCTTATAGGAGGCGAGAAGACTCGAATCCGGGCACAACAACCTTTGTGCTGCCTACCACTCCATCCAAAAGTATTTTTGAAGAGAACAAATTGCACTCACAATCTAACGTTAACGTCAATCTTTCCTTTTTGAACGTTGATATTGGATGAACATGCATATATTCCAATATCTATAGATAGATACCCCAGTAGATGGATAGATACTCCTGCAAACACTCCAGCTAGGAGTATATTTCTTTACTTGCCTGCTTAACTGAATTTTTAACATTCAATGTACTGTCGATGAACTACTCTAAAGATAACTATGTCAATCAACTCTTTTAGTTGGGTTAAATTATGCAAAACACTATTTAGTTGGGTTAAATTATGGAATGCCAACTGTCACATCTAGGCTACGCAAAACATCACAATCTTTCTCCTTCATTTTATCTACTAAAACTATAAAAACACGAATTGCGGAAATCCAAAACTTGATCCAACCTATCTAATCACTTCTATACGGTTCAGATTACTCACGAAAACACGTTTGATCTAAAACAGGTGTTTAGTAGCAAAACTTTCACCCACGCCAGCCCCGCACGCCATCCCCACGCCGTCACGCCATCCCCACGTCCCACGCCATCCCCAGTCGGCTGCCCGACACCCCGCGCGAGCGCCCCGGCCCCGCCCGTTCGCCTCAGTCACAACCGCTCGCTGCCGGAGTCCGCCGCCCACGCCCGCTGCCGCACATTAAGTTGAAAAAGCAGTTCATATATATTAGAAAGCCCTCGCAATAGATCATGTTGAACCACTACTACTATTCACATTGATATATAACAGTTTGAGCAGACATGAAAATACATCACAGAAATGGAATGACAAAGAGAACTGAATCTCCGCACCATGTAGTCCTCGAACGCTCTAGACATACAACAGCAACGTTGCATTCCAGGTCCATCCAAACAGCAAGATAAGTTCCAGGCTAGAGCTAGAGACTGAGAACAAGAATGTAACCATTCATGTACTGTCGGAAACAGAAGGTTGCAAGATCTGAAGTTCTAGGCTAGAGCTAGAGGTTAAGAACAAGAAAAGAATCATTCATCTACAACCGAAGTTCATGCAGATAAATACATTCACAAACAGAGATGTAAGCAGACACAAGAATGTACTCTCTCCGTCCCATAATATAAGAGCGTTTTTTACACTACACTAAAAAACGCTTCTATATAATAGGACGGAGGGAGTAGATATTAAAATATTTATAATGGTTCCAACAAAACGGTAAAATATACTACATAGTTTAGTAGGGCGTTACACTTGCATGGGCTGCTATATATGACCACTCAACACAAACTGAGTACTAAGTTGACTGAATAGCTAGCCGCATAAAGTCCAGTACATGAGTGCACTCAAGCATCAACCGCTTATCAAAACTTCATAAAGGTGTACCCAAACTACTGCTGCCTTGCTCGTGTTCATGATGCAACTCCAATATCATCAGAAAATGGACAACTGTGAGGCTCCAATACACAAGACATTTAGTGCCCATCTGCCAATGACTCCCAGAACAAAGGGACATAGGAAAGATAGGGCCACCAGCTGGAATTGTCTCCAAGATCACATATGAAACGCAGCTCACCAGAATCCATTTCATATGAAAATAATTTCTTCAGTGGTCGGTACCTCAATATTGATATTATGTAGTATATAACATTGTGTTCTGGGTGGGCTGAGATAACACCGTCACATTGCACAGAGCTTAAATTCTCTGTTCCAAAGAGTCGCAGGTAGCTGATATTGAGCTTCGGGGTCCAACAATTTTCACTACTAGAATCTTCAAGAACCCAGATCGACAGTTCAGAAGCACCCTGAATTGTGAGATACAATTGTCCCCGTGATACATAGACATTATGACCACCAGGAGCATCATGTAAAGTAGGAATAGGAATGATCCTACAATTTTCCTCCACATCCACGGCTGCAACTGAATTATTATCAGAACATAAATACAACAACCCTTTGAAAAATGAACCCCCTCTCGCTCTCGCGACGCCACACCTCCCCCCCGCCATAGCCGCCGCCACCACAGATCTGCCCCTACGTCATGCCTCCACGCCGACGGGGGGTGCTCGCTTAGCTGCACCCACGCCTCCCCCACCTCCGCAGCTGGCGCCGGCCATTCGAGAAGGAATCCCGGAGATCCTGCGGCTGATTTCCCCAATCCCGCAGGCGGTGCTCATGGCGTCCGGAGCAGCGGGGTGGGCGGAGCGCGCGACCAGGATCCGAGACGCTACCTTCGAGTGGATCCGGTGCGTGCAGGAGTGGAAGATAGCGGACCGGGCGGTGGTGGAAGCAACCACACGGAGATGAGATCTGCGGCCGTGAGGGTCGCCGAGATCCAACGAGGAAGGCGGATATGGAACAAAGGAAGCTAGCACGGAAAATCTTCGAGGAGGCTACGCTGGAGGAGAGGGAAAGGATGCCCACGTTTCCGTCCTCCCCGCCGGCCGAATTCGTGATTTGGGCGAGGGCGGAAGCAAAATCGACGGAGCCGCGGCGAGCCCTCCGATGGGAGTGCATCCTCGGCGTGATTCCACCGAGCGCCTGAGGATCTCTACGGCTGGGGTGGGCTTACTACCTCGCCGTAGATCGCTGGAGCCGCCGTGGTTTGGAGACATGGCGTGGTTCCGCCAGAACTTCGTTCAGCGGCCCGACAAAGGGATTTGTATCCCGAAAAGGCAGGTTAGTCAACTGTGTTCATAATCGGTGATGTTGTTTGATTCAGTTGGCCCGGCTCCGCCGAAGATCCCTGGGCGCCGCCAAGCCACGGGGGGTGCGCGTGCTGCTGCGCCACCTGGTAAAGGTGCAGCCCCCCCCCCTACTCAAACTACTGCTGTTGCGCCTCCGGCGCCGATCCCTCCTACCCCACCGGTGCAAGTCCTCGACGAGCGCTACAAGGATATGGTATGCTTCACCTGTGGGGGGCCTGGCCACTACGTCGGCAATTGCATCCAGAAAAAAACCTGTTTCATCTGTGGATTGGAGGGGCACAATGTCAACAATTGTGCAGCCTGGGGACAGCCCCATCCAGTTGCCACTTTCTTTGGGAGTTCTGCTCTGGGTCTGGGTTTTTACCACATCGACGCCCCTGTGGGAAGGGAAGCAAACTGGCTGAACTTTAGGAATTGTGGAGAAGTTTGGATCATGAAGGGAGAGATCAGCCAGTCAGATTTGGTTAATAATCTCTCCGTATCTTCTGCAAGAACAAGCGATTGGACATGGCGGATCGGACCCTTTGTCGGAGAAGAAGTTCTTGGTTAGATTCCCCCACGGAAAGATGTTGAAGAACTGATCGAATTCCACGCCTTTGATCTGCCCATCAATGGAGTTTCCGTGTAATACGTGGAAAAGTGGTGGCACAATTGACCCGTTCAGAGAGCTTACTGAAGCATGGGTGGTTGTTGAGGGCCTGTCGTCTAAATGGTGCACATGGAAAGTCCTTTCTCAAATTGCTTCCTGCTTTGGAATTCTTGTGGACGTGGATTGGAATGGTCTGATGAAGAGCTTCTATGAGAAAGTGAGGATCAAGATTGCTTGTAGAGACCCAACCAAGATCCCCTTTGAAAGGATTATGGAGATGAGGAAAAAACTCTACATCTTATCCTTTCCTGTGGAAGGCTTTGATCAGGTAGGAGCTGACGATCCTAATGATGACGATGGTCCTACTGACATAACTGTGGATGAGGACAATAAGATAACAGATGAGGAGGACCTGGATAAAGATATCCTAGATGATGGAGAGGAACCCATTGATGCCTGGACACGGCCAATGAGCCCCCCACCAAAACCCCGGTGGGAAGAAAAGCGGTGATGATGGTGCTTTGTTCCATCCCCCTACTCTGTTGGGGGCATGCTTCTCTCCTGTGAGAGTCAACAAGAAGAGTGATCAAGAAACTGTGACTCAGAGCGTGTGCTCTTCAATCCCTTATGCTGAGGCAATCAAAACCCTTGGCAATACACACGACAGAACAAATGAGACTGATATGGTTGATGCATCACCTAATGGCGTTGCAATTACCACTTCCACAATAATACTTTCGGAAGATATATTGTTCAGTACGCTAAAAGAACTGGAAGACTCTGCCTCTGATACTAACAGTGAAGCTGCTGAATCCGATGAGGAAATGGTTACTATTGACGCTCATATAGCTAGTGGCCTGAAGATCATGGAATTGGTGGATAAAAACAAGGATAAAGCTACACCCAAGACCAAATGGGGCCCAGTGGTTGCCCCGAGATTGAGTACCGAGGTACCGCAAGAGGCAAAACATCATGGAGAAAGCTGCGACTTATAAGATGAAGCAAAACACAAATCCCCACTTTCAAAAGTAAGTCCTTTACTAATGCATTTGCTTCCAATTTAGGGGCTTATGCTTCTGCAGTTAATATCAAGATTGGTGATAATGAGATGGAAAAAAAATCTGATCATTACTGATATTGTCAGAAATGAAACTGAAAAATGCCTTATTTTTGCTTCCCAAAATCCTGAAATATCTTTACTTGATACTATAGACACTGGATTTAGTGCTGATGATGGGGTTTGTACCCCAATAAGAGACATTCCCAAAACCAACACACCAGGGGGCACTGCTGGTGCTGTGGGTGGTCTTGAGAATGCTGTGAGAGGTGGACTTTGTAGTCTGACCCATCCTTTTAAAATCCCATTATTGGTGTTTTTTGGAATATTAGAGGTCTGGGCCAAAAAGGGAAACTACAGTGCCTACCTGACTTAGTTAACAAATATAAGCCTGATTTTTTAGGCTTTCAGGAATTTAAGAGAGAAACCTTGTCTGACTCCTTTCTCAATGCCCTAGCTGGCTCTATTGCCTATGATTGGCATATATTGCCTGCTGTAGGCTCTGCTGGGGGTATCCTTGTGGGTACTAAATCTAACCTTTTTGAGGTGATTAGTGTTAGTAGTAAAAATTACTGTATTATCATTACCTTAAAAAATAAAGCTGATGGATTTTGTTGGCATTTGATTGTAGTTTATGGCACATCTTATGCTGTAGACAAACTAGATTTCATTGCTGAACTTCATGAAAGTATGGATAGCCTATGCTATCCTGTATTGCTTGGAGGTGATTTCAATCTAATTAGAGAAGCTAAAGATAAATCCTCAGGCAATATAAACCCTTCCTGGACATTTTTGTTCAATGATTGGGTCAATAAATGGGGGCTTATGGAATACAAATTATCTAACAGGGTTTATACCTGGAGTAATAATCAGGACAATCCCATCTTTGCCACCATTGACAGAGTTTCCTCTGCCACTAGTTGGGATAGTCACTTCCCCCTCACCACCTTGTGTGCTCTTCCCAGAGTGGGGAGTGACCATGCCCCAATCCTCCTGGATTCAGGGGTGAGTGCTGGTAACCCATCTAAACCCTTTAAATTTGAAAAATGGTGGTTGGAACAACCAGACTTTCGAGCCTTAGTAGAGAAAATTTGGGCCACACCTTCCCCATGTACAAGCTGCTATTGGGACACAGCAATTTAAAACCAAGCTGTTCAGAAAAGTGTTAAGGGTGGAGCATAAACCTTGAAGCAGCTATGAAGAAAAAGAAAAGGAGTCTCCTTCAGGAATTTGACATCCTAGATATCTTTGCTGAACAAAACAGAACTGATGCTGGGGATATCCTCAGAATGAAACAAATTAAAGAGGAACTGGAAGAAATGCGGAGGAAAGAGGAGAGCGCCATGTGGCGAAGATCTAGAGACCGAAGATTAAGGAGGGATAGGAACACAACATATTTCCATCTTTGTTGCCTTTAACCAACGTGGCGAAAAAATCAGTATACTGTCTTGGAAGGGCGGATGGGCTGTTTATTCCACTAAAGACATGCTGGATGTAGCCACTGACTTTTATAAAAAACCTCTTTGGGTTTGAACCAAAACCTAATATCCATTTAGATGACCAGTCTTGGTCGAGGGAAGAGATGGTGACAGATGCTGAGAATATTTCCCTAGAAAAACCCTTCTCAGAAGAGGAAATCAAGGAAGCCATCATGGGCTCGTATGCTAATGGGGCCCCTGGCCCTGATGTCCTCTCTTTTCTCTTCTATCAACACTTTTGGGAGGTCATCAAGCATGACTTTATGGCTCTGGTTAGAGATTTTGAAAATGGGACTCTGGATATCCAGAGACTAAATTACTCTATTGTTACTCTAATCCCCAAAGAGCCAGATGCCAAGAATATGAGGAAATTTAGACCAATCTGTTTAAGCAATTTCTCTGTTAAGATCTTTAGTAAAGCTATGACAAACAGGGTTGGCCCGGTAGGGCATATGCTCTTATCTCCTTGCCAATCTGCTTTTGTGAGAGGCAGATTTATACTAGAAAGTGTAGTCACTGCTCATGAGGCCATTCATGAAGTACATAAATCTAATGAGGTTGGGATTGTTCTCAAGATAGATTATGAGAAAGCATATGATCGAGTGAACTGGGATTTCCTAGTAGAAATGCTAACTTCTAGGGTTTTGGTGCTAAATGGATTAGATGGAACCTCTCCATTTTGCAACAGAGCTCCTTCTGTGTTAAAATCAATGATGTCCTTGGGCCTTACTTTGTGGGTGGGAAAGGACTCAAACAAGGGGATCCAAGTTCCCCCATGCACTTCAATTTGGTGGTGGCGTGTTTCTCGAATCTTTGGATAAAGCTATTAACAATAATATCATCTCTGGGATTGTTCCCCATATCATCCCACAAGGGCTGATATATATATGTCTGCGATCTGTTGATGATACAATACTCTTTCTTGACCCTAAACCTGAATATATTAGGAATCTGAAATGGCTACTTGCCTGCTTTGAAAACCTCTACGGTTTGAAAATTAACTATGATAAATGTGAGGTAGTGCCAATCAATATGAATGAAAATGATGCTAAACTTCTTTCCCAAATTTTTCTTTGCAAGTTGGGGGATTTCCTCCGAAATACCAGGAGTTCCATTACACTACCTCAAATTGAGGAGAGAAGATATTACATGCATCATAGACAAAATCATCAAAAGAATATGTGGTACGGAAAGGGAGACTACTTAGCTATGAAGCAAAGTTAGTCCTCCTCAAAGCCTGTATTGCCGATGTTCCCATGTATCTAATATACATTATCAAATTCCCTAAATGGGCAATCAAAGCCATCACTTATGAGATGGCTCATTTTTTTTGGGGGAACCTAAGAGATGAGCATAAGTATCATCTTGCTAACTGCGGGCTAATCTCTCAGAAAAAGGACTTTGGTGGTCTGGGAGTACCTAACTTGAGAGAATTTAGTATGGCTTTGCTAGCCTCCTGGGCCAAAAGATATTTTATGGACAGTGACAAGGATTGGGTGAGGCTAGTTGATCACAAATACAAAACTGACAAACCAAATCTGTTGTGGGCTAAAAAGGGGGTGGGTTCTCCTTCCGAAAGGGGTTATCAGGCGTTTGAAGGTATTAGACCTTTCTACAAATGAAAATTGGGGAATGGTAAAAAAATTAGCTTTTGGGATGATGTGTGGGTGGGGGATTCTTCCCTTAAAACCCAATTTTGGGATGTCTATGAAATCTGCCAACAACAGCAATGTACAGTTTTTGAGGTTTGGGATGGATCCACCTTGAAACTTACTTTCAATAGATGTGTGGAGGCTGGGTTTATGGAGAGATGGCGAGAATTGATCTCATGTCATATCTAACTTGCCCATTACTAGCGAGGTGGACCAACCCGTTTGGAGGTTGGAATCATCAGGAATCTACTCGGTCAAATCTTTCTATAACATGATTATTTGGGGTGGGGTTTCTACCCCCATCTGGAAAAAATTCTGGAAGATTATTGTGCCACACAGATATTTAGTTTTCCTGTGGTTAGCTTTCCATAACAAGATTCTCACTAGAGATAATCTGAATAAAAGAAGAGAAGTGGAAGATTTAAGATGTTTGTTTTGTGATGAGGAAGAATCTGTTTATCACCTGTTTTTTGAGTGTGTGGTTGCTAAAACAGATCTGGAATGATATGTCTGATTCTTTTGGGTTCAGTAGTCCAAATGATATGAATGAACTATCTTCCTTCTGGAATCTTAATAACAAAAGTCTGTTATTAATATTGCTTGTGTTGCTACCATTTGGGGCATTTGGACTATGCGTAATGACTTATGCTTTCAGGGGGCGCAGTGGACAAGCACCGTGCGATCTTGGCAAAAATCAGCTCGTCATTGCATTAATGGAAGATCCTCGTGTGGGCGACCAATCATGCTGTTGAAAAGGTGCATTCAACTCCTAGATCGACGAAGAGGCGAGGTACTCAGGATTGCATGGACGTTGGGCTGAGAGCTTGCGTGAAGAGGACCCGAGGCGAGGCCCTGAAGACTCTCTCAAAGTGAAGAAGAAAAAGGAGTGGGAACTTGCATCTAGTTGAGCGTGTTAGATGGCTTCTATCTTGGCTTGGTCAAGGACTGTAGTCTATTTTGCTGGCGCTTCTTTCTTTTCGTTAGTCTCTCTTTCTTGTAGCTTTGAGGTGTAGACTCTTTGCTTCAGTCTGTTTCTGGTCTGCCATCCGGGTAGGCCCGATCGCTTGTAACAGTACATGTTTGACTTTGCGCTTTTGCTCCGTTTAATAAAATGGAGCGGGGGAAACCCCTTTCGATCAAAAAAAAAATGAACCACCTGATAAGAAGACTATCTCAACTGGATCGTCCAAAACAATTTGATGTGTCCAACCTCCAGCTCTGGAAGAGTAGATTCCCACCTCTTTGATGCTATAATCATACTTGTTACACGGATTCAAAGCCACGGCGGTTACCAACTCGAACACATGGAAGTGGGAGGAGACGGCCGGGTCGAATCCCAGGCGAGCGCCGTTCACCAACCAGGACCACTTGGTGGCGGGCACGGTTACCCATTTCTCAGTGGCCGGATTGCACACCACGTACTCCAACGTCTCGGGGTCATCCAACGTCTTGGGGTCAGTCGACTTAGCATCGGCAGAGGAGGAGCCCGTTGCAGCAATCCAAGATATCAAGCTTCTGGCATTCAGGTAGGAACGAGAGGGAGTCGTCAAGAGGGCACCAGTCCCCCGAGACGCTTAGGTAATCATGAGGAAAACATGGATCCCAGCCGTAGGTTTTGTAGAAAAAGCCGGCGAGGGTCGACTGGGGAAGTTTCTCGCGGTGGTCGGGGTGGGAGATGAGGTCCCGCCAGCGTGTGGAGACGCACTTACAGGCATACATATGGACCAGACGTTTGGGCTTATTTTGTCGGATATAATTCGGTTTACATACCTCGGATAATCCACAAAAATAGCGGATAATCCATATCCGCCGGATAGTAGGGATACCATATCCGCCGGATATCCGATTGATCAAAATCCGTATCCGCGTCCATATCCGGCGGATTCACATAATTGCATACCATATCCTCAAAAACGGGTGCGGATGCGGATTCGGAGCGGAAATTATCCGTACCATTTACATCCCTACTTACAGCAGCGAGTGGACTTGTACGGCACGCGGGAGATGATCTCGACCAGGCCGTCATCGGGGAGCTTGGCTGTCTGATCGCTGATGAGGGCCGTCTCCATGGATCCCGTTGCCATCTCTGGGGAGGCAACGAGCGGCTAATCTGCAGATCGGTGCGGGGGAGGGGAGGTTAGAGCACTAGCTAGCCGTGAGAGGGGCGTGAGGGAAGATAGGACCTACCAGATGCGTCGAGCGCCGGCGCCGGGTGCTCCCGTCCAAGCCGGTTAGTGGGTTGCGGCGAGCCGGCGAGGGTTTGGTCAGGGTACGCGGCGCCGGCCGCGAGATGAATGCCGGCGGCGAGATGAACTGCATTTATCTGGGCTTTTCACTGGGCCTTGTTAGCACACTTCGAAAAAGGAAACGTGCATTTCGCTATCAGTACTTGATTCTCGAAAGAAAACTCTTGTAAAAAAAAGATTCTCCGAAGAAAACAGTCACTACTTTTGTTTCTCAAAAAAAAAAACAGTCAGTACTTTTTTTGAGAGAGGGGAGATTCCCCTTGTCTTATTCTTATAGGAGGTGAGAAGACTCGAACCCGAGCCAGCGACTACAACCTTTGTGATGTCTATCACTCTACCCAAAAGTACTTTTTTAGAGAACAAATTGCATCCAAATTGCACTCACAATCTAACGTTAACGTCAATCTTTCCTTTTTGCACATTGATATTGGATGAACATGCATATATTCCAATATATATAGATAGATACTCCAGTAGATAGATACATGGGCAGAGCTGGGCCCCAAGCCCATGTCACTGCCTGGGGCGTAGGATTTTTTTCTCGGCCTATATCTTATATCTTATATCTTATATCTTATATTTATTAATTGGAGGCACCATACGAGGAATCACGTTAATCCTTGGAATTAAGAAAAAGTGACCATCCGATTAATTTATAATGAGTATGTAACCGTTGGATGAAATAGGTGACCTCCTCTTCTATCCCACCTACGTGTGAGTCGTTCTTCCCTAGGTCTCTCTCCGTTTTCTTATAAAAAACAGAAAAAGTAATTGTTGATGAAATAGGACACCTGCTCTCCTGTCCCATCGTACATTGTAAAACTAACCTTAGGATGTTAATTGTAGGGTTAGGATCAAATAAACAATAATGGAGCACTTTTTTCTGTGTATGCACGTTAACCTCCGTGTGCCGTAAGAGATGGGAAGTCTCTCTCTCTTGCAAAGTCACGGCCCTGGCCGGAACCACGACATCCTTGGTTCGTCCTTGCTTCTCTTGCAAAATCCATCATCGCTTCGCCGCCGTCGCTCCTGTCCCACCATCGAGGTCTCAGCAGCAAGTCTTCTCCTCTATCCCCCTCTCTTATCTCCATGCGGGTGCCTTCATCCGTCTTTCGATGTATCCGTCCTCCCAGGAAGGCCCATTGGAGATGGCAGCTTCGTAGAGGTACATGACGTAGGGATGATTGCCCAACACGCTGGACATCCACATATTTGGATTATGTAGGCCTTCACATACTGGCTTCCATAACACCGGCTGCACCATGTCTTTGTGTGCTTTGATGATTAGATTGGATTCCCATCGCTGACGATGGCAGATGTGGTTGTCTGATAATCTGCATACTTCATGGTAAGCTCAAGTATAGCTATCTCATAATACCTTACAACATTAATCTACCTCTTTTTTTTTCATGATGAAATCACCTAGGGGGCAAGCTGCCGACCTGAATAATTTTTCTTATTCCGAATGAGCTGACTGTTGGAAATATGCCCTAGAGGCAATAATAAATTGGTTGTTATTATTATATTTCCTTGTTCATGATAATCGTTTATTATCCATGCTATAATTGTATTGATAGGAAACTCAGATACATGTGTGGATACATAGACAACACCATGTCCCTAGTAAGCCTCTAGTTGACTAGCTCGTTGATCAATGGATGGTTACAGTTTCCTGACCATGGACATTGGATGTCGTTGATAACGGATCACATCATTAGCAGAATGATGTGATGGATAAGACCCAATCCTAAGCCTAGCACAAAGATCGTAGTTCGTATGCTAATGCTTTTCTAATGTCAAGTATCATTTCCTTAGACCATGAGATTGTGCAACTCCCGGATACCGTGGGAATGCTTTGGGTGTACCAAAGCGTCCTGGCAACGTGAATCGGGTGGCTATAAAGGTGCACTACAGGTATCTCCGAAAGTGTCATTGGGTTGGTACGAATCGAGACTGGGATTTGTCACTCCGTGTAAACGGAGAGGTATCTCTGGGCCCACTCGGTAGGACATCATCATAATATGCACAAAGTGACCAAGAGGTTGATCACGGGATGATGTGTTACGGAACGAGTAAAGAGACTTGCGATAGCGAGATTGAACAAGGTATCGGGATACCGACGATCGAATCTCGGGCAAGTACAATGCCGCTAGACAAAGGGAATTGTATACGGGATCGATTGAGTCCTTGACATCGTGGTTCATCTGATGAGATCATCGTGGAACATGTGGGAGCCAACATGGGTATCCAGATCCCGCTGTTGGTTATTGATCGGAGAACGTCTCGGTCATATGCATATCTCCCGAACCCGTAGGGTCTACACACTTAAGGTTCGGTGGCGCTTAAAGGTTATATGAGTATGAGTATGCAGCAAACCGAATGTTGTTCGGAGTCCGGATGAGATCCCGGACGTCCACGAGGAGTTCGGAATGGTTCGGAGGTAAAGATTTATATATGGGAAGTCTTATTTTGGTCGCCAGAAAAGTTTCGCACTTTATCGGTATTGTACTGAGTGCCGAAAGGGTCGAGGATCCACCGGGGGTCCACCTGCCCGGGGGCCACATGGGCTGTAGCGGTGCGCCTTGGCCTATATGGGCCAAGGGCACCAGCCCCAAGAGGCCCATGCGCCAAGGAGACTTGGGGAGGGAGAGTCCTAAAGGGGAAGGCACCTCCGAGGGTGCCTTGGGGAGGATGGACTCCTCCCCCTCTTGGCCGCACCTTCCTTGGAGGAAGGGGCAAGCTGCGCCCTCCCCTCTCTTGCACCTATATAAAGGGAGGGAGGGAGGGGCAGCCACACCAGCCCTTGGCGCCTCCCTCTCTGCTACACCTCCTCCTCCTCCTCCGTGGTTGCTTAGAAGCCCTGGAGTTCTGCTGCATCCACCACCACGCCGTCGTGCTGCTGGATCATCATCAACCTCTCCTTCCCCCTTGCTGGATCAAGAAGGAGGAGACGTCATCCGCTCCGTACGTGTGTTGAACGCGGAGGTGCTGTCCGTTCGGCACTAGGTCATCGGTGATCTGAATCACAGCGAGTACGACTCCATCATCCCGTTCCATTGAACGCTTCCGCCTGTGATCTACAAGTGGTATGTAGATGCAATCACTCTCCCATGACTCGTTGCTTAGATGAACTCATAGATGGATCTTGGTGAAACCGTGGGAAAATTTTAATTTTACGCAACGTTCTCAACAAGTGGCATCATGAGCTAGGTCTATGCGTAGTTCTCTATTGCACGAGTAGAACACAATTTGTTGTGGGCGTAGATGTTGTCAACTTTCTTGCCGCTACTAGTCTTATCTTGCTTCAACGGCATTGTGGGATGAAGCGGCCCGAACTGACCTTACGTGCGCTTACGTGAGACCGGTTCCACCGGCCCGACATGCACTAGTTGCATAAGGTGGCTAGCGGGTGTCTGTCTCTCCCACTTTAGTTGGAGCGGATTCCATGAAAAGGGTCCTTATGAAGGGTAAATAGAAGTTGACAAATCACGTTGTGGCTTTCATGTAGGTAAGAAAAGCGTTCTTGCTAGAACCCTATTGCAGCCACGTAAAACTTGCAACAACAATTAGAGGGCGTCTAACTTGTTTTTGCAGCAAGTGTTTTGTGATATGATATGGCCAAAGTTGTGATGAATGATGAATGATATATGTGATGTATGAGATCATGTTCTTGTAATAGGAATCACGACTTGCATGTCGATGAAGTATGACAACCGGCGAGAGCCATAGGAGTTGTCTTTATTTTTTGTATGACCTGCGTGTCATTGAAGAACGCCATGTAAATTACTTTACTTTATTGCTAAACGCGTTAGCCATAGAAGTAGAAGTAGTCATTGGCGTGACAACTTCATGAAGACACGATGATGGAGATCATGGTGTCATGCCGGTGACAAGATGATCATGGAGCCCCGAAGATGGAGATCAAAGGAGCTATATAATATTGGCCATATCATGTCACTACTATATAATTGCATGTGATGTTTATTATGTTTATGCATCTTGTTTACTTAGAACGACGGTAGTAGATAAGATGATCCCTCATAACAGTTTCAAGAAAGTGTTCTCCCCTAAGCGTGCACCGTTGCTAAAGTTAAATCGTTTCAAGCACCACGTGATGATCGGGTGTGATAGATTCTTACGTTCACATACAACGGGTGTAAGCCAGATTTACACGCAGAACACTTAGGTTAACTTGACGAGCCTAGCATGTACAAACATGGCCTCGGAACACAAGAGACCGAAAGGTCGAGCATGTGTCGTATAGTAGATACGATCAACATGAAGATGTTCACCGATGATGACTAGTCCGTCTCACGTGATGATCGGACACGGCCTAGTTGACTCGGATCATGTAATCACTTAGATGACTAGAGGGATGTCTATCTGAGTGGGAGTTCATTAGATGAACTTAATTATCCTGAACATAGTCAAAAGCCCTTTGCAAATTATGTCGAAGCTCGCGCTTTAGTTCCACTGTTTAGATATGTTCCTAGAGAAAATATAGTTGAAAGTTGGCGATGGCGATTATGCGGACGTAAGAAAGCTTATGTCCTTAATGCACCGCTCGATGTCTGAACTCCAAAGCGTCGTTCGTGGATGTTGCAAACATCGGACATACACGCTTTTGATAACTACGTGATAGTTCGGTTAAGCGGTATAGAGTTGAAGGCACCAAAGGCGCTTTTTGAAGCGTCGCGGAACATATGAGATGTTTCGAGGGCTGAAATTGGGATTTCAGGCTCGTGCTTACGTCAAGAGGTATAAGACCTCGACAATTTTCTTAGCCTGCAAACTAAGGGAGAAAAGCTCAATCGTTGAGCTTGTGCTCAGATTGTTTGAGTGCAACAATCACTTAAATCGGTGGGAGTTGATCTTCCGGTGAGATAGTGATGTTTCTCCAAAGTCATTGCCACCAAGCTGCTAGAGCTTCGTGATGAACTATAACATATCAGGGATAGATATGATGATCCTTGAGGTACTTCATGATGTTTTGACACATGAATGTAGAAATCAAGAAGGAGCATCAATTGTTGATGGTTAATGAAACCACTAGTTTCAAGAAGGGCAAGGGCAAGAAGGGGTACTTCACGAAGCGGCAAATCAGTTGCTGCTCCAAAGTGAAGAAACCCAAGGTTGAACCCAAACCCGAGACTAAGTGCTTACGTGATGAGAGGAGCGGACCTTTGAAGCGAACCACCCTAGATACTTGGTAGATAAGAAGGCAGGCAAGGTCGATAGAAGTATATTGGATATACATTACGTTAATGTGTACTTTGCTAGTACTCCTAGTAGCACCAGGGTATTAGATACCGGTTTGGTTGCTAAGTGTTAGTAACTTGAAATAAAAGCTACGGAATAAACGAAGACTAGCTAAAGGTGAGCTGACGATATGTGTTGGAAGTGTTTCCAAGGTTGATGCGATCAAGCATCACACGCTCCCTCTACCATCGAGATTTGGTGTTTGCGTTGAGCATAGACATGATTGGATTATGTCTGTCGCAATACGGTTATTCATTTAAGGAGAATAATGGTTTACTCTGTTAATTTGAATAATACCTTCAATGGTCTAGCACCTAAAAGGAATGGTTTATTGAATCTCGATCGTAGTGATACACATTTTCATGCCAAAAGATATAAGATAGTAATGATAGTACCACGTACTTGTGGCACTGCCATGTAAGTCATATTGGTATAAAAGCATGAAGAAGCTCCATGTTGATGGATCTTTGGACTCACTCGTTTTTGAAAAGTTTGAGACATGCAAACCATGTCTATTGGTGTATCACATGAAGAAACTCCATGCAGATGGATCGTTTGGACTCACTTGATTTTTAATCACTTGAGATATGCAAATCATACCACATGGGCAAGATGGTGAAAAGCCTCGGTTTGATAAGATGGAACAAGGTAGCAACCTGTTGGAAGTAACACATTTTGATGTGTGCGGTCCAATGAGTGCTTGAGGCATGCAAGTGAATATCGTTGTGTTCGACCTCACGGATGATTCGGTAGATGTTGAGTATATTTACTTGATGAAACACAAAGTCTGAATTATTGAATGGTTCAAGTAATTTGAGAGGGAAGTTAAAGATCATTGTGACAAGAGGATAAAAATGTCTATGATATGATCATAGAGATGAGTATCTGAGTTCTGAGCTTTGTCACGCATAATTAAGACCTTTGTGAAATTGTTTCACAATTAATACCGCTGGAACACCATAGTGTGATGGTGTGTCCGAACATCATAGTTGCACCCTATTAAATATGATGCGTACCATGATGTCTCTTATCGAATTACCACTATCGTTCATGGGTTAGGCATTAGAGACAACCGCACTCACTATAATAGGGCACCACGTAATTCCGTTGAGCCGACACCGTTTGAACTATGGTTTGGAGAAACCCAAGTTGTCGTTTCTTAAAAGTTTGGGGCTGCGATGCTTATGTGAAAAGTTTCGTGATGATAAGCTCGAACCAAAGCGGATAAAATGCATCTTCATAGGACACCCAAAAACCAGTTGGGTATACCTCCTATCTCAGATCCGGAAGCAAAAGTAATTGTTTCTAGAAACGGGTCCTTTCTCGAGGAAAAGTTTCTCTCGAAAGAATTGAGTGGGAGGATGGTGGAGACTTGATGAGGTTGTTGAACCATCACTTCAACTAGTGTGTAGCAGGGCACAAGAAGTTGTTCTGTGGCACCTACACCAATTGAAGTGGAAGCTGATGATAGTGATCATAATGCTTCGGATCAAGTCACTACAAAACCACGTGGGGACGCAGCGAGGACAGTACTGCTTGAGTAGTACGGTGATCCTGTCTTGAAGGTCATGTTGCTAGACAACAATGAACCTACGAGCTATGGAGAAGCGATGGTGGGCCCGGATTCCGACAAATGGCTTGAGGCCATAAAATCCGAGAGAGGATCCATGTATGAAAACAAAGTGTAGACTTTGGAAGAACTACTTGATGGTCGTAGAGGCTGTTGGGTACAAATGGATTTTGGAAGAAGACGGACAATGATGGTAAAGTGTCACCATTAAGAAAGCTCGACTTGTCGTTAAGATGTTTTCCGACAAGTTCAAGGAGTTGATCTGCGATGACTTTCTCATTCAGTAGCGATGCTAAGAGTCTGTTGGAATTGAATTAGCGATTCTTGCATTATTTATGAAATCTTGCGAGATAGGATGTCAAAAACATTGTTTCCTCGACGATTTTCTTGAGGAAAGGTTGTATGTAATACAACTAGAAGGTTTTGACAAATCTGAAAGACGCTAACAAGTATGCAAAGCTCCGACAATCCTTCTACGGACCGGAGTAAGCATCTCAGTGTTGTAATGTACGCTTTGATGTGATGATCAAAGATTTTGGGTTTATACAAAGTTTGTGATAAACTTGTATTTCCAAAGAAGTGTTGGGGAGCACTATAGAATTTCTGATAAGTATATGTTGTTGACATATTGTTGATCGTAAATGATGTAGAATTTCTGGAAAGCATATAGGGTTATTTGAAAAGTGTTTTTCAATAGAAAACCTGAATTAAGCTGCTTGAACATTGAGCATCAAGATCTATGTGGATAGATAAAAAACCGCTAAATGGTACTTTCAAATGAGCACATACCTTGACATGATCTTGAAGGTGTTCAAGATGGATCAGTCAAAGAAGGAGTTCTTGCCTGAGTTATAAGGTATGAAGTTAAGAGTTAAAGCTCGACCACGGCGAAGAGAGAGAAAGGGCGAAGGTCGTCCCTATGCTTCGGACATAGGCTCTGTAGTATGCTATCTTTGTGTACCGCATCGAAGTGTGCCTTGCCATGAGTGCAGCAAGGGGGTACAAGTGATCCAGGAATGGATCATTGGACAGCGGTCAAAATTGTCCTTGGAGTAAATAAGGACATGTTTCTCGATTATGGAGGTGATAAAGAGTTCGCCGTAAAGGGTTATGTCGATGCAAGCTTTAACACCTATCCGAAAGTGACTCGAGTAGCAAACCGGATACGTATAGTGGAGCAACCATTTGGAATAGCTCCAAGTGGAGCGTGGAAGCAGCATTTACAATATGACATAGAGATTTGTGAAGTACATACGGATCTGAATGTTGCGCACCCGTTGACTAAAACCTCTCTCACAAGCAAAACATGATCAAACCCCAGAACTCATTGAGTCTTAATCACATGATGATGTGAACTAGCGTAGTGACATTTGTAAACTGTTGGGTGTTGGTCACATGGAGATGTGACCTGTGAGTGTTTATCACATGACGATTTGAACTAGATTATTGACTCTTGTGGAAGTGGGAGACTGTTGGAAATATGCCCTAGAGGCAATAATAAATTGGTTGTTATTATTATATTTCCTTGTTCATGATAATAGTTTATTATCCATGCTATAATTGTATTGATAGGAAACTCAGATACATGTGTGGATACATAGACAACACCATGTCCCTAGTAAGCCTCTAGTTGACTAGCTCGTTGATCAATGGATGGTTACAGTTTCACGACCATGGACATTGGATGTCGTTGATAACGAGATCACATCATTAGCGAGAATGATGTGATGGACAAGACCCAATCCTAAGCCTAGCACAAAGATCGTAGTTCGTATGCTAATGCTTTTCTAATGTCAAGTATCATTTCCTTAGACTATGAGATTGTGCAACTCCCGGATACCGTAGGGAATGCTTTGGGTGTACCAAAGCGTCACAACGTAATCGGTGGCTATAAAGGTGCACTACATGTATCTCCGAAAGTGTCTGTTGGGTTAGCACGAATCGAGACTGGGATTTGTCACTCCGTGTAAACGGAGAGGTATCTCTAGGCCCACTCGGTAGGACATCATCATAATGTGCACAAAGTGACCAAGAGGTTGATCACGGGATGATGTGTTATGGAACGAGTAAAGAGACTTGCCGGTAACGAGATTGAACAAGGTATCGGGATACCGACGATCGAATCTCGGGCAAGTACAATGCCGCTAGACAAAGGGAATTGTATACGGGATCGATTGAGTCCTTGACATCGTGGTTCATCCGATGAGATCATCATGGAACATGTGGGAGCCAACATGGGTATCCAGATCCCGCTGTTGGTTATTGACGGAGAAACGTCTCGGTCATGTTCAGCATGTCTCCCGAACCCGTAGGGTCTACACACTTAAGGTTCGTGACGCTAGGGTTGTATGAGTATGAGTATGCAGCAAACCGAATGTTGTTCGAGTCCGGATGAGATCCCGGACGTCATGAGGAGTTCGGAATGGTTCGGAGGTAAAGATTTATATATGGGAAGTCTTATTTTTGGTCATGGAAAAGTTTCGCACTTTATCGGTATTATGCAGGAGTGCCGAAAGGGGTCCGGGGTCCACCGGGGTCCAACTGCCCGGGGGCCACATGGGTTGTAGGGGTGCGCCTTGGCCTATATGGGCCAAGGGCACCAGCCCCAAGAGGCCCATGCGCCAAGGAGACTTGGGAGGAGAGTCCTAAAGGGGAAGGCACCTCCGAGGGTGCCTTGGGAGGATGGACTCCTCCCCTCTTGGCCGCACCCCTTCCTTGGAGGGAAGGGGCAAGGCTGCGCCCTCCCCCTCTCTTGCACCTATATAAAGGGAGGGAGGAGGGGCAGCCACACCACAAGCCCTGGCGCCTCCCTCCACCTCCTCCTCCTCCCGTAGTTGCTTAGCGAAGCCCTGCCGGAGTTCTGCTGCATCCACCACCACGCCGTCGTGCTGCTGGATCATCATCAACCTCTCCTTCCCTCTTGCTGGATCAAGAAGGAGGAGACGTCATCCGCTCCGTACGTGTGTGAACGCGGAGGTGCTGTCCGTTCGGCACTAGGTCATCGGTGATCTGAATCACGGCGAGTACGACTCCATCATCCCCGTTCCATTGAACGCTTCCGCATGCGATCTACAAGTGGTATGTAGATGCAATCACTCTCCCATGACTCGTTGCTTAGATGAACTCATAGATGGATCTTGGTGAAACCGTAGGAAAATTTTAATTTTCTGCAACGTTCTCCAACACGGACAACAATCAGCTAGAAGAAAACCCAAAGTACAGGGATACAGCATGCTGAGACCCAGCCCGTGCTGATTACTTTTTTGTTCCCAAATTCAGGTTTAGAGAAGATAGCTAGGGGCCTCAGGAGAGTAGTCGCTAGGTTTAAATCGGTATGACCAGACCATCAGTGTAGCAGCTGCCGCTTTGACAGCAAGGCCGATCCAGAGGCGTTTTCATCTGATATAAAACATTGTTTATTCGATTAATAGCACTCAGTGAGATATCTTTTTTCCATGGTAATCACGTTTGATGGTGATCATTTTCATGTTTGAGCAAAGAGGCATGGAAGTAACAGGTTTGTTTAGTACACTTGCCAATCACATGTTTTTAAAAACTTAAAAAGCTTAGGCGGGAGACTGTGATTTACTTTTTTTCCCTAGGTGTTCTGATAATGACATCTCAGATTTGTTTTTCCTCCAACAGATCACCATGTCATTTAGGACGACATATGCATTATTTAACACCTGGAGCTCCTGCAGTACTGCTAATAGCGAAGAAAAATTTAACACATGCTACTACTTCAGTTTGTTAAAACATGATTTTTCCATCGATATGTGAACACATTTTGGGAGAATGAAAACTATTAAATAATTTGGCTTTTTTAATCCATGGAAATAGTGGTTCCATCGGGAAGTTCAATTTTACATATGAACTTGGTTGATCCGTCGTCCATCTCATAAGGAAAGCTTGCATGTATGCATTTGCACGGTAGGTTTACTATTTAAAATATGCAGATCAGTTTACTGTCCAGGTTAAGATGTCCATGCATATGATCATTTAGTCCACTGTTGAGATCATGATGAATGCCATTATTTTTTCTGTTAATGATATTGTTGTACATACCTCATTTTAAACTAATATGGTATATCTTAGTGACCAAACAGAGAAATATTTGTGGATTCAGACTCGAGGGTGGCCTGCAATTAAGAAAGCATATACACTCTTAGCTGAATTAGTTGTTTTGATGTATCTGATATGGACGCCTAGAATTTTTTTAACATTTATCGGTAACTTCCGAATCTCAAGATAATATCTAGGCAGTCGACGGTTTCTCCAATATTTCAGTTGGTCCTATTGCTACATAGGTGTGAGTGTCTTTTGTCTGCTCTATCTGAAGGTCCAACTTTTATCATGTTGTATGTATTCTGTCATTTACATCATGCATACATTTGAAGCATTGCACTAGAAGTGCTCATACCGTGCTACTGTTTTTTATAAAAATTAATGGTTCACACCATCTTATTAATGTTATATCATCTTCAGGAAAAGCTTTGGTAAATGTGATACTGGTTACTTCTGATAGATAATTGTTGTAGGCTGCTACTTTAGTTTTTAGTGACTTAAAAGGATCAGCAGTTATATTCCTCTGAATAAAGGTAATACTCGTTCATGGCTTATTGGTACAATTTTCAGATCGTAAACTTATGTTGACGGAATAAGTTCTGTTTGCTACCGAGGAATAAATCGCACATAACTTATGGATTTGCACATCATAAGAAGTGTTTATCTAACTCTCATCTCACCTGATTAGACATTATTACAAAGCTTGCTTCTACTACCTCTGTTCCTAAATATAAGTCTTTCTAGAGGTTACACTATGGACTACATACGGATCAAAATGAGTGAATCTACACTCTAAAATGTGTCTATATACATCCGTATGTAGTTTGTAGTGGAATCTCTAAAAAGACTTATATTTAGGAACGGAGGGAGTAGATGCAAAGCCCAGTTGAATCGATGGTTGCATATCTACTATATCTGTTTTCCATGCTACCAACTCTACTTTTTAAGGTATATTGATGTCGGCGTGTGATAAACCAATGGCCTGTATTACATATAATCATCTACTGCAACTTTAGACCACAACTCTTGCTTCTCTAACATCTGTTCGTTGATTGCCTTTTCTGGAATTAAATTATGCATTCAAGGCTACTGTTCAGTATATATGTTATTGGGCGCAAAAAAATATATGTGTCCTTCTTTTTAAAGGTAGGCTGATAAGTTTATATTTCTATAACTGAATGAACTGTGCGAAGGTAGTGGCTTTTCATATGTATTTGAGATCAATATTTTGCAGCTCACATTAGTTGTTTTTTTAGCTGGCTACTTGCTACCCCTGCACATATATACGCTAAATAGTGTGGCATGTTGAACTTCAATGAAAGGGGTAAGAACAAAATAGAAGAAAAAAAATGTAAATCTTAATAACATTAACCAACTTCCAGATATGTATTCATGGTCATGGCCTATTCAGCACTATACTGCCATAGTAAATGTAGCTTTGGTTGTAGGTAGTACTCCCTCTGTAAACTTTTATAAGAGCGTTTAGATCACTAAAATAGTGATCCAAACGCTCTTATATTTGTTTACAGAGGGAGTACATCATATCAAACCTCTCTGACTAGATCCCATCACATGCAAATTTTCTTCACCACCCCTCAGTAATATTTTTTGAAGTGTTGCACATTCTGTTCAACAAAAGGAAAGTTTGACTACCTTTGTGGTTCTTCGAAATGTATGCAAGCCACTTGACAACCGGGATTTGAAAGCTACTATTACATCTGGAAGACGAAATATATACATAACTATATATGTAAAAATACAGGTAATTTATGTTTGCAAATCCCCAAGTCTGTCGTTTCTTCAAACTTTCCAGTATTTATGCACATTTATACAGCAAAAAAACAAAGGATACATGTGTGTGCCGAAAAATTATGCTATCTAAGGTATTAAAAAAACCACTTTAATATGCATCTCAAGTGGTAGTATGGTCGGCATAGGTTTACGGTGCTCCGCTATTTGTTATCAACAAAGTTTCCTATTTGCCATGTAAGTTTTTTGCGTATATTCAGACTTAGTAAGAATCATCCAATACACAAATAAGATAAGCTCGGATGACAAACTCATTAAAAGGTTGCCTAGAGGGAAATAAGTAATTTATTTTCAATTTTATTGGGACCAGATTCCAATTGGTGCTTTCGTGCACCTACGAAGATACTGTTAATTACGATTTGGCGAGTTACTTACATGTATCTTGATGCATGAATTACTTATCTATTTCGACAATAATTGATCAATGTCAAATTCTTCATTATATCCGTTCTCACAAGGGTCCAACCAACATATTTCCCATTGGCAATAGTTCTCATGCAAAATCTTGATATATTTTCTTGGCAAGAAAAATAAACGACGTGTAAAAAATTAGTATATCATGAATGCTATCAATAATTTTATTGTTGTGTCTTTGTAAAATAACTAGCCCGTGCAGTTGCACGGGTTGATGACTAGTTTAAAATAAATAGGTTTGGCCTGGGGTGCAGCCCACTACCAAGCCCAAGCAGCCCAAGCCCCGCCACCCAGCGCCCAAGCGTTGCCTGCTTCCTGCCCGCACGAATAGAAGGCTGCTACTCTGCCCGGCGCGTGGAGGCGGCGACTCCGGCGAGGCTTGGTGTCCAGCGAGGTCCTCAATCTCTTCTGCTGCCGTCCGGCGAGGTGCTTGATCCCTTCTGCTTGGCGTCCGTGCCTTATGCCCCTGTTTTGTTTTCTAGATGCCACTTTTTGATGATGATTTTCATTGCTAGATGCCTCACCGTTGTTGCTTGATGCCATTGTTTGTTAGATGTGGAAACCTATTTAGACAGTAATTTTGTTTCTATAAAATGTTACAGGAAGGCAAGATGAGTAAAAGAAACAAGACATTGAATTCTTTTTTTCAATTCGAACCATGGAAACAGGTCCTTCAACCCAAGCAACTGATAATATCCCTAGTGTTACGGCTCAACTTAAACCCGATGATGTTCAATCAGACCCCGGTAAGAGAATTGGATTTATGCAAGACTTGTGCACAAGAAACTACCAAAGTCATTATTGAGGAGATTCGAGATCGGAAATTTGCTTTACTTGTTGATGAGTCCAGAGATGCATCTATGAAGGAGCAAATGGCTATGTGTTTGAGGTTAGTACCTTTCCTCATATTGCATGTGTGTGTTGTTGTAGACCTGTAGGTGTCTTTTCTAGGAGTTTTTATATATTAATCATGCTCCTTTCTCTTATGTAGGTATGTTGGCAAACGAGGGGAGGTGATTGAGAGATTCATGGCAGTTGAGCATGTTCCTGACATAAGATCAACTTCAGTGAAGGTAGCTTTGGATGGTATGTTTGCTACTCTTGGCTTATCTATGTCTAATTTGAGATGACAGAGTTATGATGGGGCTTCAAACATGAGAGGGGAATTCCGTGGGTTGCAAAGATTGATCTTGGAGGAAAATCCTTATGCTCATTATATACACATTGGTTTGCCATCAGTTACAATTAATGGTTGTTGCTGTTGCCAAGTGTTGTTCATCAGTAAGGGATTTTTTTGAATATACAAGCATGGTGGTTAAATTGTTAGTGCTTCTTGTAAAAGACATGGTCAATTGGCTCAAGAGCAACATGATGAAATAGTGCGTATAGAGGCCGGGGAACTTCTTGTGGGAAAAGGAAAAAACCAATTAACTAACCTTGCAACTGAAAAATCCGAATATTGTACGTGCCGTGGGATTGATTAAAATCTCATTGGATAATATTCAAAATATAAGGCAGAATGGTTGGAATGAGCTCTTTAAAGAGGTAACAGAATTCTGTGTCAAATACAACATTGTAGTGCCAAATATGGAAGATACAGGAACTACCAATGGGCGTTCAAGGAGTTGGGGTGGGCAATTGGTAACTTACAACCATCATTTCAGAAATGAAATGTTCAATGTGCTGTATGATCAGCTTATTGTGGAGTTAAACAGCTGCTTTGCTGAAAGGTCTACTCAATTGTTGAGATGCATTGCTTGTCTTGATCCCAAGAATTCATTTGCCAACTATAATGAAGACATGCTAGTAGATCTTGCTAATATGTATACTGCTGACTTCTCTACATACAAAGTTACTTTTGTCCTTAGAAACCAACTAGACTGATTCATTCGGGAAGCAAGAGTAGATCCACATTTGATGAATTGCAATGACCTTGGTCATCTTGCCATAAATATGGTTACAACTGATATGCACACAACTTTTTCCTTGGTTTACCGTCTTGTTGAGTTAGCATTGATATTACCTGTTGCAACCACAAGAGTGGAAAGGGCATTCTCAGCAATGAGCATTATCAAGACTGGATCGAGGAACAAAATGGGTGATGATTGGATGAATCATAGAATGGTATGTTACATTGAGCGAGATGTATTTGTGACTATTGAAGAATCAAAGATCATTGAGCGATTTCAAGGTTATCGCAATCGCAAATGCCTTTTTCCTCGTCGTGGACGTCAGTTTTGAAATTTTGCATCTATTATTAATTGTTTTTGCTTGCTATATTATGCACTGATAATTTACCATTCAAGGTTTAGCTTCTTCAACTATCGAAGATGTAGTCATGGGAGGCTCGGATCAACCAATCCTTTGATTTGGTAATAATATTTTGTATCATCTATATATGCTACATATTGTCTTTTGGGTTATCTTGCTTTAGTTGACCCATCGTGAAACAAATGCTGTCATTGAATATTATATTTGGTGTATTATTAGTTATGCAATATAGATCGACATTCGTATGCCTTGAAACTGGAGTTTTTTGGGGTAGTTTTTAGCCCTTAGTTTGTCGCTTGGGGCGTCAGCCAATCCTGGCTCCGCCATTGGATAGATAGACGGATAGATACTCCTAGCAAGTTGCAAACACTCCAGCTAGGAGTATATTTCTTTACTTGCCTGCTTAACTAAATTTTTAACATTCAGTGTACAGTTGATGAACTACTAAAAAAAATCATGTTGATCAACTCTTTCAGTTGGGTTAAATTTATGCAAAACATCATTCAGTTGGGTTAAATTATGGATTGTCAACTGTCACATCTAGGCTATGCAAAACATCACGATCTTTCTCCTTCATTTTTTATTCTCCAAAACAGAGCCAGAGTTGTTTTTCTTTTTTGTAGAAGCAGAGTTTGTTGTGGAGTACACTTTGTATCAAGCAACTATCCAGACTACATTTTATATCAACCAATTTATACTCCAGCAACTATACAACAACTATCCAGACTACACTTTATGTCTCAGCACCGGACCCAAAATCATATTAACTGAATTTTTAACATTCGCAGTGCAGTGTCGATTAGCTTCAGTAATGTACACTCAGTTATACAATGGCAATGGCAGGTTAAGCAAGAAGAATCATGCAGAGGGGGCAGCCCGGGAATAATTTACTTGGAGCTTGGATTTGCCTCGCTATATCTGCAAATCACAAATAATGGGACGAACAAGAACTTATTTTGTTACTGGGAGTTCAGTTGGTTCCCTGAAAGGAAATTGCTCTGAGTGGAAACGGACCCCTGCACACGAGCAGGACGGAGAGGGACTTGCAGAACTTGGGGAGGGAGATGGCGAGGGCGTGGCTGATGAGGAGGCCGAAGGGCACGTTGACGGTGAGGACGAGGCACGCGCAGTCGACGCTAGTGCAGCTCCGGTCGCCTCTCCTCTCCCCACGCCTGCAGGTATTTGGCCGGCATCGCCTCCTCCCTCTTTTGTTGGGGTCTAGCCGAACCCTAGCTGGCCATAGCTCACCCTCTCTCTCGCGCCGTCTCTATTGCACGAACCGAGAAAGAAGAAAGGAGGGACACAGGATGTTTTTCGATGACGAACGCCTGCTGCACTGATAACAATTTTCCTTTGACCACAACCTCAGGCCACGGCCATTACAACGGACACGGGAGAGGCTTTCATACCCTGGGCCACGCAGGGGCACGCAACCCACATTTCGACCCACTAACGCACGACGCGCACGTACACGCCTGGGTCGCGGCGAGCCCACAACGGGACAACGTGGTCACCCCTCCTCGTTCGCCAACGGCCTTGGTCTACATCTGCGCGTCGGGTGCACACACAGTCACGCGCGCGCACACACGCTTGGATTCTACCCAGACACAATCTAGACACGCCACATACATGTCCCACATAATGTCCAGAAAATGCACGCGCTTGGTGCGCACTCGGCCTAGGCGTGCTCACGCCGGTCGCGACCGCCGCGGCATGGCTTATTTCCAACACTCACCCCCCTAAGCCATGACTACAGAAGGGTCGGCCCGATGTCATCAACGTCGGCGAGGAGTGCCTTCTCTTCGTCCTCCGCCTTCTTTGGCTTCCAGGGCCTCTGCACGCTCGTCGTCACCGGAATAGACGCTGCTGCTCCCATCATCGTCGTTGCCACGGCCGCGGACTTGACCTGGCGCGCTGATGGCGATCACCATTGTGCCTGCTTCTTCCTCTCCGGCGACATACGCCACTTCTCCGGCGATACACGCCGCTGAACGCATCACGTCCGGAAGGACCGGCACAGGATCCACTACCATAGCGCCACCACTAGCAACCATGCACAGGCCGACACACGGTGATGACCTCACCGCACCGCCGCCACTCAACATCGTCACGCCAGCGGCCACCACCAGTGTGCCTCCGGCGAGGGGAGCGAACCTGTGACGAACCAGCTCTGATACCAATTGTTGGGGTCTAGCCGAACCCTAGCTGGCCCTAGCTCACCACCTCTCTCTCTCTCGCCGTCTTTCTGGCACGAACCGAGGAAGAAGAAATGAGGGACACAGGATGTTTTTCGGCGCCGAACGCCTACTGTACAGACAACAATTTCCTTTGAGCACAAACTCAAGACACGACCATTAAAACAGACATAGGAGAGGCTTTATACCCAGGGTCATGCTAGGGCACGCACCCCACGATTTCCACCCACTCACGCGCCTGATCCGGCCCACTTTGGCTGAACACATGACACACACGTACACGCCCGGGTCTCAGCGAGCCCGCAACGAAACGACACGGTCACCCCTCCTCGTTCGCCAACGATCAAGCCCTACATCTGCGCGTCGGGTGCAAACACACGCACACACTGACGCACGCACACACACAATCGGATTCTAGCCAGACACTATCTGGACACGCCCCATACGTGTTCATGATAATGGCCAGATAATGCCTAGACAATGCACGCGCCGCCACGGACTCGATCTGGGCACACTCACGCCGGTCGCCCCTGCCGCGGCATGACTTATTTCCAACATCTTCACCCAGAAGTAACTAGTGGTCCCCAGCTCGGTGCAACTACCAGCTCCAGGCAGGCGACCAGTAGTAGCCGCTTCGCAGATCAAGCACCGCCGCTCAAGATCGAAGAGCCGGAGGGGGAAGAGAGCGCAAGCGACATGCCCGAGGGAGAGGGCGCGGGCGACGTGGGCGAGGGAGGAGCTCGAGGAGAGACGGCATGGGTGAGAGAGGGCGAGGGCCGAGGAACAGGGAGAGATGCGGGTGAGAGAGGGATGCGAGTGTTTTGCTCCCGTGTTCCCACTGACGTGTCCCCGACCGACATCGGGCGAAAATGCTAGACGCACGGACGATTACGGGCGTTTTACAGGGCATCCTTCTAACTAATCTCTCTGCTCTCCCTGATTTTCAGGGGGTGTGGGCCCTTCCTCCCCCAATCCTTAATTCTGTTGGTCCACGTCAAAAAATCCGTGAAACTCTGTAAAAACCCCGTTGATGTAGCATCGCCGGACACCGGGGTATAAATGGAAAACACATTTTTTTGTGCACGACCGAGCGAGTGTGTACGACACATTAGATTTTGCTTCACGACTTAGAGCATCTCCAATGGCCGCGCCAAACTAGCATCGCGCCGGAAAATTAGACGTTTTAGCACGCGCGCAACCGGTATAGTTGCTCCAGCGGGCGCGCAAAAACAGCGCGCGGGCCAAAACTCAACCGCGCGCCGCTTATTTGCTGCGCCCGCTCCCGCGCTGATGCGGAGCATCCTTCGATCATCCCCATGGACCTTCCATCGTCTCACCAAGCACCAAGAGGACCCATGAATAGAGCACGAGCTAGAGCTCTCGAGACCGAGGTGACTTCTCTCCTTAGTGATATCTCATATGATCCTCTCGAGACATTGTTACTACATAAGTCCGGAATGTTGTGCATGATTAGGTACCAAGAGGACTGTCGTGGTGGGCGCACGGCAGATGCCAATGGATGGCTAAAGAGAGGAGGAGGCTCTTGGGCGCTGGTGGGCTCCAGAGGCGAGGTTGGCATGAGCGACCGCGGGACGCCGGACATACCCAGGTTCGGGGCTCTCCGGAGAGATAATACCCCTAGTCCCGCCGAGTGTAGTTGGATGATCGATAGTACAATGCTGCTCCTGGAGCTGTATGAGGAGGAACGAAGCTGGCCAAGGCTCAGGCCGCTCCTTCTCTCCGGTGTTGCGGCTTGGTGGGTAGTCCTATGCTTGCTTGTTTGTTCTGCTTCTCCCAGGCAGCTTTTGTGTAGCTTCTGTTGCCTTGTATTCCATATCAGATGCCCCCGTAGGCGCGGATTCCTGGGGGGTTTTATAGACCAACCCACCCAGGGTTACAATGGTAATATGCCGAGTCGGTGGGTCCGCATTGTCGGTGTTCGGGATCCCGGGCTGGGTCCCGCTTGAGGGCTTGTGGTTCGCCGGGTTCCCGTAGGTGCGGGCCCCGCGTGCCTAGGGGAACTGTGTGCCGACTTGTTGATCGTCGAGCGTGGCGGTCGAAGTCGTGTCTGATTAACTTTCCGTCGAAGCCGCTTCTTTGTCATCGCCGGTGAGGGCGAAGCACTATTGCCACGCCAGCCCTGGTCATTGGTAGGTAAGGGCATTGTTGCCACTTCCGGTGACCATAGGCATGGGTGAGAACACTGTTGTCTTGGTCATCGGTGATTGTCGTCTCGTCCCATCGTACGGCCTGGATGGGACGGGAGCTTGACCTGTGGCTGGATTGCAGCGCACGCCACGAGTGGGGTCGGCTTGTTGGGGAAGCCTTGGTCGCGCCGGGTTCGGCCGCCTTGCGCCAGTTGCTGAGTCCGGGTCGATGTATCTTGTCGGGTCGGAGGGATTGGCCGGGCTGCGGGCCTCGCCGGGTCGAGCGACCCGGCCAGGCGCGTGCCGGTTTTGAGGGGCGATGCGGGCCCCACCGTTTTTGAAGAGGATCCGGGTTCCGTTGCCTGCCCGGGGTTCATCCCCCCGACAGTAGTCCCCGAAGCTGTGAAGGTCCGCCGTCCTTGGATGAGTGGGCCTTCACAGTTTCCCCCTTGAGCAAGGCGGATTCTGCGAGCGCCGGGTCCGGCAACACCCACTGTGTGCCGGTTTTCTCGGAAACCGGATCGCGGCATCCCGGCCGTGGCGGGAACCGAGGAGTCCGTCGAATCTTGGGGCAATCCCTCGGGCTTCGCGCGGGCGCCACGTGGCGGCCGAAGCCGGAGGTGCCTGACAGGCCACGCACGTGACGGGACTGGGTGACGAGCCGGGGCCCGCCGCCGCGCGCCCTTGGCCCACACGAGCGGATTTATTGCGGCGTCTGGGGGCCGGTTGCACTTCCCCGAGCAGTTACTGTGCGTGTACGTGCTCACTTATTGCGGGGTAGTGGAACGGGCACGCGTCGACGATCCCCACCGCGTTTGAACCGGGGCTATAAATCGGGGGGGGGGCAGGGGCGGCGGATATTATTTTCGCCGCCCTACTGTTCCTCTGCATTCGCCCTGCCCTTTGCAACCGACGCACTGCGGCGCCCGCTGCTCCAAGCAGAGGTTCCTTCGTCGCCCATCTTCGTCTTCCTCTTCTTCGGATCATGTCGCTGCCGTCGGGCTCCTGGATGGGCTCGAACGTCACCGCCGACATCACCCGGCTCCGGGCGTCGCGGCGCCTGCCGCGGGAGACGGACGTTGGCGTTCGCCTGCCGCACGGCGAGCAGAGGCCCCGTCTAGAGGAGCAAGAGTGCGTGGTCTTCCTCACGCACTTCGAGCATGGATTTGGGCTGCCGGCGAGCGCCTTCTTCCACGCGTTCTTGGAGTTCTTCGGGCTCCAGCCGCACCATCTTGGCGCCGGTGCCATCGCCCAGCTTTTCGGCTTCATCACGCCTCATGCGGTACCGGGGTCGAGCCCACGATCGACCTGCGCGCTTTCTTCTCCTTGAAGCAGCAGGGCCCGTCGGCGGGGGAGTTCGTCGACTCCGGCGCCGCCGTCATCTCGAAGCGGTCGGGGGCGGATTTCCCCAAGATTCCGCTGGAGGATTCTGCCAAGAAGTGGCAGAACTCTTTCTTCTACGTCCGCAACCAAGGTGCGGACTATATCAACCTTCCGCCCTTCACCATCGCGCCGCCGCGGGCAAAGACGAACTGGGGCTACTCGCTCCGGCGCCCGTCGCAGGAGATCGTCAATCTCTGCGAGCGGGTGACGGTGATGAGGACGCAGGAGGGGCTCACCGGCACCGACCTCCTTGCCGCGTTCATCACTCGCCGGGTCCTTCCGCTTCAGAGGCGCTCCTGCCTCATCGGTGAAATGATCAGCCTGCAGGATCCCAACCGCATGGGGTCGACGCGGCTATCCGCGGAGCAGGTCGCGCACGGTGTGAATGACATCTCCAAGGCCAACCTTGGAGAGGACTGGCGGTTCGGCAAGGCGCCGTACAGCCAGTCGAACCCGGCGCCGCAGGTTAGTGTCTTGTCTTCTTACTTTGCGGCCGCGCATCTCCTCATCCGTCCTGACGCGACGCAGGAGATTCTTCTGTATGCGATTCGACATCCTTACGCCCGGGCTCCGTCGCAGGTGGCGCCGGTGGCGCCAGAGGAGCCCGCGGCTCCTGGCGAGGAGGAGGTGGCTGAGTCCGACGCCGGCGCTGGGCGTCGCGCAGGTAAGTCTTGCATCTTTCTTTTCTTCATTTGAAGTTGGTCGTGTCGCGCTACGGGCGATGCTGACGCCGGTTGTTGGTGTAGTGCCGTTGGGCGGGGGAGGCGACGACGCGGGCGGAGCCGGGTCCTCGCATGGGGCGGCGCCAAGCCGCCCGCATGGAAAAGACAGCGTCATGTCGCGACCCCGGGCCCCGAAGCGCACGGCGGACCCGGCGGTGGCCGGGAGGTCGGCCAAGAAGAAACGCGGCAGCGGGCACGGGAGGCCAGCCCCGGTCCTGGTCTTGACGGGGTAAGTTTCATTTCTTGTTTGCGCCTGGGTTTTTTCGAGCTAGTCTTGCTTCTTTTTTGCTCATTCTGCCTTCTTCTTCAGGTCGCCAATCGCGCTGGCGAGGGCGGCGGCGGAGGCCGCGGCCGCCGAAGGGGCCGCGTTCCGCAGGAGCCGGTCCGATCTCGCCGAACAGGGCGAGGTGGAGGGGCGGGCCGACTCGGACCTCGGCCTGGACCCGAACGACGCCGAGGCCTTGGCCTGGCGGGACAGGAACCGGGCCGAGGCGGAGCTGGAGGGGGCGTTGGTCCAAGCTTGGACCGACGCGACGGCGGCATGGGCGCTATCCGGCATGGAGCCGACCTGGCGCGAGATGCCGGAGGGTACGGTGGTGGCAGCGACGGTCTTTGAGCCGTCGTCGGTGAGGGAGCGCGGCCGTGGAGGCCGGGCTGAGGTGGTGATCCTCGACCAGGAGGTCGTGGAGGTGGGAGCGATACCCCACCGCGGGCCGACGTGGTCGAGCGCCCGGGGGCTGATGGTGGTGGAGGTGGCTTCATCTTGGAAGAGGCGCTGTGGGCGGCGGTACCGGAGGTGACGCCGGCCACGGAGGAGGCACCGTAGGCGGCGGTGCCGGAGGCCACCCCGGCAGCTGGGCCGGTGGTGGCGACGCAGGGCGTCCCGGCGTCCGGGTCGTCGTTGGTGCCGGGAGGGGTGTCGGAGGAGGTGCTAGCCGCGTCACAAGCGGCCAGCGGGGGACACGCCTTGGTCCCCGGCAGGGAGGGCGCTGTCGGTGTCAAAACCGGCGGATCTCGGGTAGGGGGTCCCGATCTGTGCGTCTAAGGCTGATGGTAACAGGAGGCAAGGGACATGATGTTTTACCCAGGTTCGGGCCCTCTCGATGGAGGTAAAACCCTACTTCCTGATTGATTGATCTTGATGATATGAGTATTACAAGAGTTGATCTACCACGAGATCGTACAGGCTAAACCCTAGAAGCTAGCCTATGATGATTATGATTGTGTCTCTAAGGACTAAACCCTCCGGTTTATATAGACACCCGGAGGCTAGGGTTTACACAGAGTCGGTTACAAAGAAGGAAATCTATCATCCGGATCACCAAGCTTGTCTTCCACGCAAAGGAGAGTCCCATCCGGACACGGGACAAAGTCTTGAGTCTTGTATCTTTACGGTCCATTAGTCCGGCCAAAGTATATAGTCCGACTATCCGGATACCCCCTAATCCAGGACTCCCTCAGTAGCCCCTGAACCAGGCTTCAATGACGATGAGTCCGGCACGCAGTTTGTCTTCGGCATTGCAAGGCGGGTTCCATCTTCAATACTCCAAAGTACCACCGCAACAAACAAAGGTCCCGGCTTCCCATCAATGTCGCACTCGCTTCGTGCTTCAATAATGGCCATCTCCCCGTGTCGAGCGAATACGAGGAGCCGGGATATTTTTGCAGTTGCCACCCCGGCCCCGCAAGCAAACCATCTATTTGAAGGGACGGGGATCCTCACATCCATACCTCACCTTCTTCCCTTGAGCAAGCATCTGATAACCCACAAGTATAGGGGATCACAACAATTTTTCGAGGGTAGAGTATTCAAACCAAGTTTATTGATTCGACACAAGGGGAGCCAAAGAATATTCTCAAGTATTAGCAGCTGACTTGTCAATTCAACCACACCTGGAAACTTAGTATCTGCAGCAAAGTGTTTAGTAGCAAAGTAATATGATAGTGGCGGTAACGGTAACAAAAGTAAAGACAAAGAAAAGTAATGTTTTTGTTATTTTGTAGTGATTGTAACAAGAGTGCTGAAATGTAAATAAGCGAGAACCAAGATATGGAAAGCTCAGTGAAGCCTTTGGATCGTTGATGGATAATTATGCTGGATGCGGTTCGTCATGTAACTTGATCATAACCTAGGGTGACACGTAACTAGCTCCAATTCATCAATGTAATGTAGGCATGTATTCGATTATAGTCATACGTGCTTATGCAAAAGAACTTGCATGACATCTTTTGTCCTACCCTCCCGTGGCAGCGGGTCCTATTGGAAACTAAGGAATATTAAGGCCTCCTTTTAATAGATAACCGAACAAAGCATTAGCACATAGTGAATACATGAAGTCCTCAAACTATGGTCATCACCGGAGTGGTCCCGATTATTGTCACTTGGGGTTGCCGGATCATAACACCTAGTAGGTGACTATAGACTTGCAAGAAAGGATCAAGAACTCACATATATTCAGGAAAACATAATAGGTTCAGATCTGAAATCATGGCACTCGGGCCCTAGTGACAAGCATTAAGCATAGCAAAGTCATAGCAACATCAATCTCGTAACATAGTGGATACTAGGATCAAACCTAACAAAACTAACTCGATTACATGATAAATCTCATCCAACCCATCACCGTCCAAAGCAAGCTTCACGATGGAATTACTCACGCACGGGCGGTGAGCATCATGAAATTGGTGATGGAGGATGGTTGATGATGACGACGGCGATGAATCCCCTCTCCTGAGCCCCGAATAGACTCCAGATCAGCCCTCCCGAGAGATTATGGCTTGGCAGCGGCTCCGTGATCGTAAAACACGATGATTTCTTCTCTGATTTTTTCTCCCGAAAGCCAATAAATAGAGTTGGAGTTGGCGTCGGAAGGTTTCAGAGGGCCCACGAGGTAGGGGGTGCACCCGTGAGGGGGGCGTCCCCACCCTCGTGGGATGTGGGTGTGGGCCCCTGTTCTTCATCTTTGGCGAGGATTTTTATTATTTATTCTAAGATATTCCGTGGAGTTTCAGGCCATTCGAGAACTTTTGTTTTACGCACATAAAACAACATCATGGCAATTCTGCTGAAAACAGCGTTATTCCGGGTTAGTTCCATTCAAATCATATAAGTTAGAGTCCAAAACAAGGGCAAAAGTGTTTGGAGAAGTAGATACGACGGAGACGATCAACTCCCCAAGCTTAAACCCTTGCTTGTCCTCAAGCAATTCAGTTGACAAACTGAAAGAGAAAAAGAAAAACTTTTACAAACTCTGTTTGCTCTTGTTGTTGCAACTATGTCAAGCCAGCATTCAGGTTTTCAGCAAAGATCATAGCTAACCACATTTGCAATAATTCTCAGGTCTCATGTTTACTCATATCAATGGCATAATCAACTAGCAAGCCATAATAATAAATCTCGGATGACAACACTTTCTCAAAATAATCATAATATGATATAATAAGATGGTATCTCGCTAGCCCTTTCTGAGACCGCAAAACATAAATGCAGAGCACCTTCAAAGATCAAGGACTGACTAGACATTGTAATTCATGGTAAAAGAGATCCAATCATAGTCATACCCGATATAAATTAACAATAATGAATGCAAATGACAATTGTGCTCTCCAACTAGTGCTTTTTAATAAGAGGGTGATGACTCAACATAAAAGTAAATAGATAGGCCCTTCGCAGAGGGAAGCAGGGATTTGTAGAGGTGCCCGAGCTCGATTTTGAAATAGAGATAAATTATATTTTGAGCGACATACTTTCATTGTCAACATAACAACTAAGAGATGACGATATCTTCCATGCTAAACAAATTATAGGCGGTTCCCAAACAGAATGGTAAAGTTTATACTCCCCCTCCTCCACAAGCATCAATCCATGGCTTGCTCGAAACAACGAATGCCTCCAACATTCAACGGGTCCTGTGGGAGTTTTGTTTGCAATTATTTTGAATTAGTTTGCATAAAGCATGAGATCGGGCATCCCGGTGACCAGCCATTTTCTCGTGAGTGAGGAGCGGAGTCCACTCCTCTTGAGAATAACCCGCCTAACACGGAAGATAAGGGCAGCCCTAGTTGATATATGAGCTATTCGAGCATGCAAAACAAAATGTTTATTTGAAGTTTAGAGTTTGGCACATACAAATTTACTTGGAACGACAGGTAGATACCACATATAGGAAGGTATGGTGGACTCATATGGAATAACTTTAGGGATTAAGGGATTGGATGCACAAGCAGTATTCCCGCTTAGTACAAGTGAAGGCTAGCAAAAGACTGGGAAGCGACCAACTAGAGAGCGACAACAGCCATGAACATGCATTAAAATTAATAAACATTGAATACAAGCATGAGTAGGATATAATCCACCATGAACATAAATATCATGAAGGCTATGTTTATTTGTTTCAACTACATGCGTGAACATGTGCCAAGTCAAGTCACTTAAATCATTCAAAGGAGGATACCACCCCATCATACCACATCACAACCATTTTAATAGCATGTTGGTACATAAGGTAAACCATTATAACTCATAGCTAATCAAGCATGGCACAAGCAACTATGATCTCTAATTGTCATTGCAAACATTTTTATTCATAATCAGCTGAATCAGGAACGACGAACTCATCATATTTACAAAACAAAAGAGGTCGAGTTCATACCAGCTTTTCCCATCTCAGTCAGTCCATCATATATCATCATAATTGCCTTTCACTTGCACGACCGAACGATGTGAATAATAATAAGAGTGCACGTGCATTGGACTAAGCTGGAATCTACAAGCATTCAATAAACAGGAGAAGACAAGGCAATATGGGCTCTTGGTTAAATCAACAATAATGCATATAAGAGCCACTTCAACAATTTAATCATGGTCTTCTCCTACTGACCCCCAAAGAAAAGAAAAGAAAATAAAACTATTTACACGGGAAAGCTCCCAACAAGCAAAAGAAGAACGGGAAATATTTTCGGGTTTTCTTTTTAATTACTACTACTACAGAAGGAAAAATAAACTACTACTAATTTTTTTTGTTTTTCTTAAGGTTTATTAAACACACAAGAAGAAAGCAGGAAAAAGAAAATAAACTAGCATGGATATTACAGTGAAAGAGTATGAGCACCGACATCTAGCAATGAGTGTGTGTGAATATAAATGTAATGTCAGTGGGAAATACGTACTCCCCAAGCTTAGGCTTTTGGCCTAAGTTGGTCTATTGCCGAGGATAGCCTGGCGGATACCCGTAAGTGTAGCTGGGTCGTCTTTGCGATGAAGAATAGTTGGGATCATACTGTGATGAAGAGGACTCACTACCGCCACCGGTGGCAACTGCCTCGAGGATCCCAAGAATAAACAGACTGTCGTGGAGGCTCATCTTGTGTTGGCCGGTTCGGGGCTGGTGCAGGATTCCGATAGGCTTGAACGGCCACCACGGAACAATGTGAGTACCTGCAGACAAGTTAAACAAAGAGGGAGCATGCAAAGTAATAGTCTCAGGGTGATGTTTATCAAAGTACAATTTATATTTCAGCTCCCCTTCACGACTCTTAACAAGAAAGTCATGCGCTAGCATACTCTTATAATCTAAATAAGCACGGGGCAATGCTGTTTCTTCTTTCTCCTCATTTCTAATAGGTATTTCAAAATATTCAGCTAGGCGTGAAGCATAAATGCCTCCAAAGATGGGGCCCTTAATGCAGTTCGGACTTAACCGTCTAGCAACAATTCCACCCATACTAACAGAGTTATTGCGGTATAAACCATGGAACAAAATAATAATATCAGGAAAACTAAGGTTTCCACAGTTTCCGCGACCAATCAAGCCACGACTAGCAAATAAGGCAAAGTAGCGTAAGACAGGAAAATGTATGCTAGTAATTCTTGCATCGTAAACCTTCCTGGTTTCTCCCACAGTGATAGTGTTAATAAAGCTTCCACTTCATTACGGTGTGGTTCATCTAAGGTACCCTCAAAGGGTATTTTGCAAACCTCGCAAAATTCAGCTAATGGCATCTCCTTAACAACGTCATATAAATGAAACTCTGCTATTGGAGGTGATTTCCTAGGGAAAAAGTAGAAGTTCTGCACAAAAGTATTTGTGAGTAAGAGATCTCGATGGCGTTGAGTCGCGGAGGAAGTCGGTGAGGCGGCGTTCTCAATTAATAGATAGAAATCCTCATAAATCCGGCTCTCCTCAAGAAGTCATCGGAAGGCCATTCACACGGCCGACCTCCATGATACGAGGCAAATTAAATTTGGGCTTCTGCTCTTCTTCCTTTTGTTTTTCCTTCGAGCTTCGGCTCGACGAGCCCCTCAAAAGTATCTTCATTATTTCTGAAATTATCTGGAATTTTTAGTAACTTCAAGCAAAAGTGAACCAACTTCAATAAAATTGATAGCAACTACTCCTACAAGTGCCTAGAGCCTATATCAAGCATTAGAACTACTTGGAACCATATAAATTTGACATGCAAGCTCAAGAACATGGTCACCTATGCAGCACAAATTTGCAATGAATAAAGCACTAGAACAAAACTAATTGGACCAATGGAGGTGTCACATACCAAGGAACAATCTCCCCAAGCAGTTTTGCGAGAGGTGCTTTGAGCAAGGAGATCGAAAATCACAAAGCAAAAAGTGGCTGGAACCACGAGCTTGAGTTGGTTTTTCGGGTTTGTGTGAGGCGAGAGGAAGAAGATGGGTGCGAGGATAAGTGGAGGAGGGCCACCGTGGGCCCACGAGGCGTGTGGGCGCGCCTCCACCCTCGTGGCCAGGTGGCAGCTCCCAGGTAATTTTTGCACTAATAATCCTCAAATATTCCCGAAAAAATCATATTAAATTGGCATGGCATTACGAGGACTTTTTATTTTCGGGTATTCTTATATTGCACGGATAAACCAGGAAAAGCATGTAAAAAATACTATTTTACTTTATTTCTAAAGTAACAGAAAATATAAAGAGGGTACAGAAGGTTGTGCTTCTAGTTTCATCCATCTCATGCTCATCAAAAGGAATCCACTAACAAGGTTGATCAGGTCTTGTTAACAAACTCATTCCGATTAACATGGAACCGGAGAAATTTCGAATAACACTATGTTACCTCAACGGGGATATGGACATCCCCAATAATAAGTATATCATATTTCTTCTTGACAGTAGGGAGAGGAAATTCAAGACCTCCAAATATAATCAATGGAAATTTTCCAATAGAGTTGATACTATGAACTTGAGGTTGTTTCCTCGGAAAGTGTACCGTGTGCTCATTACCATTAACATGAAAAGTGACATTGCCTTTGTTGCAATCAATAACAGCCCTGCAGTATTAAGGAAAGGTCTTCCAAGAATAATAGACATACTATCATCCTCGGGAATATCAAGAATAACAAAGTCCGTTAAAATAGTAACGTTTGCAACCACAACAGCACATCCTCACAAATACCGGCAGGTATAGCAGTTGATTTATCAGCCATTTGCAAAGATATTTCAGTAGGTGTCAACTTATTCAAGTCAAGTCTACGATATATAGAGAGAGGCATAACACTAACACCGACTCCAAGATCACATAAAGCGGTTTAACATAATTTCTTTTAATGGAGCATGCTATAGTAGGTACTCACGGATCTCCAAGTTTCTTTGGTATTCCACCCTTAAAAGTATAATTAGCAAGCATGGTGGAAATTTCAGCTTCGGTATCTTTCTTTTATTTGTAACAATATCTTTCATATATTTAGCATAAGGATTCATTTTGAGCATATCGGTCAATCGTGACACGCAAAAAGATGGGTCTAATCATTTCAAAGAAAGCGCTCAAAATCCTCATGATCCTTTTTCTTGGATGGTTTCGGAGGAAAAGGCATGGGTTTCTGAACCCATGGTTCCCTTTCTTTACCATGTTTCCTAGCAACGAAGTCTCTTTTATCATAATGTAGGACCTTGAAGTATGTCTAGAGGGGGGGTGATTAGACTACTTGACCAATAAAAACTTAACCTTTTCCCAATTTTAGAGTTTGGCAGATTTTAGCTATTTTAGGACAAGTCAAACAATCATCACACAATTCAAGCAAGCATGCAATGAGTGTATAGGCAGCGGAAATTAAAGCATGCAACTTGCAAGAAAGTAAAGGGAAGGGTTTGGAGGATTCAAACGCAATTGGAGACACGGATGTTTTTGGCATGGTTCCGATAGGTGGTGCTATCGTACCTCCACGTTGATGGAGACTTCAACCCACGAAGGGTAACGGCTGCGCGAGTCCACGGAGGGCACCACCCATGAAGGGTCCACGAATAAACAACCTTGTCTATCCCACCATGGCCGTCGCCCACGAAGGACTTGCCTCACTAGCGGTAGATCTTCATGAAGTAGGCGATCTCCTTGCCCTTACAAACTCCTTGGTTCAACTCCACAATCTTGTCGGAGGCTCCCAAGTGACACCTAGCCAATCTAGGAGACACCACTCTCCAAGAAGTAACAAATGAATGCGTTGATGATGAACTCCCTTGCTCTTGTGCTTCAAATGATAGTCTCCCCAACACTCAACTCTCTCTCATAGGATTTGGATCTGTGGAAAGAGGGTTTGAGTGGAAAGCAACTTGGGGAAGGCTAGAGATCAAAATTCATATGGTAGGAATGGAATATCTTGGCCTCAACACATGAGTAGGTGGTTCTCTCTCGAGAAATGGTAAGTTGGAAGTGTAGGTTTGTTACGATGGCTCTCTCCAGAATGAAGAGAGGAGGTGGAGGGGTATATAGCCTCCACACAAAATCTAACCGTTACACACAATTTACCAAACTCGGTGGGACCGAATCGTTAAACTTCGGTTAGGACAGATTTAGTAAACCTAGTGACCGTTAGTGATTTTCGTGGGACTGACATGCATCTCGGTGAGGCCGATTCGGTTAGGGTTAGGGCATAACGTAATCTCGGTGAGACCGATTACACAAACTTCGGTGAGACCGATTTGGTAATAAGCTTTCGAGAGAGTTGGTCGAGAGTAAACTTCGGTGGGACCGATTTGCTCTTTTTGGTGAGACCGAAATGTTACAAAAGGAAAGCAGAGAGTTTACATTGCAATCTCGGTGGGACCAATCGCTCACTTGGTTAGACCGAAAAATGTTACGAAGGGAAAAGCAGTAGAGATTGCAACCCCATCTTGGTGAGACTGAGATCCCTATCGGTAAGACCGATTTGCTTAGGGTTTGTGGCGATGGCTATGACTTTTGGAATCGGTGGCGCGGATAGAAAGAATCGGTGTGACCGATTTTGGCTTTAGGTTTAGGTCATTTGTGGATGTGGGAAAGTAGTTGAGGGTTTTGGAGCATATCACTAAGCACATGAAGCAAGAGGCTCATTAAGCAACACCTCATCCCTTCTTGATAGTATTGGCTTTTCCTATAGACTCAATGTGATCTTGGATCACTAAAATGTAAAATGAAGAGTCTTGAGCTTTTGAGCTTGAGCCAATCCTTTGTCCTTAGTAATTTGAGGATCCACTTTCATCATCCATGCCATGCCATTCATTGAGCTTTCCTGAAACAATAGTATTGGAATAGCATTAGCTCAATGAGCTATATGTTGTTATGAATTACCAAAACCACCTAGGGATAGTTGCACTTTCAATCTCCCCCTTTTTGGTAATTGATGACAACATATAGATCAAAACTTCGACAAATGATAATAAAATTTAAATAACATAAATCGCTTTGAGAAGTATGTGATAAGCAAGAGCTCCCCCTAAATTTTTGCATAGTTTTAGATTTGCTTTGGACTGCAAATGCACAATGAATTAGGCTCATGGGTTACTCTTCCATGTCACATACATCTTGGTGGAGCGCTCAAAATAATAAACAATGAATACATGCACTCATCACCAAGCATAGTGAGTGATCACATAAGATAGATAGGATAATATCAAGTATGCATAAGTGTAGCTTATGATCAAACACATGATCATCAATGTCTCACAAGCATAGTATCTCAACCAAAAGCAAACAAAGATTGAAAAACCACCAAATAAAGCAAGAGAGAACAAAAGCAACACACTCTCTCTCTCGAAGCCTATGATCTATACATTTTTCTCCCCTTTGGCAACAAGTTACCAAAAGTTCATAGAAAATGCATAGTGCTAGATCTACTCTCGTGCTTGATCTTACGGTGGTGGTGTAGAGATGGCTCCTTGAATGAAGGCTTGATTGAAGTGGATGGAGGCTGGAGGAGTTAGTCTTTGGAGCTGGTTGCACCTTTGGGCCGTAGGCGGTGGCTGGTCTTGAAGTTGTTGCTCTAGTGTCCGCATCACTTGCACCGCAACCGACCACCTCTGGAGCTCTGGGCACTCTGGCAAACACATTGGTGGTAGTCTTGCCCTTCCTCTCCTCACGCATGTCATCCTGCAATTGCTCCTGCACAACCGATCAATCTCGATTACCTTGACATCTAGATCTAGAATTTTTGTTCCATGATTCTTTCCGAGGCTCTCCTAGTTTTGAGTTAGGGTGGCCAACCCCTTCTCAATCCTTAGAGATGATGCTATCAAGTAACCAAGCTGCTCTGTTTGGTTTTCAAGAAATATTCAGATGCCTCCTCTTGAGTTGGCATCTTGGCAGCCTTCTCCTCTTTGCCTTCTCCTTCTTCTCTGAGCTTGAACTGATTGTGGATCATCTTCATTCATGACAACCTCATTGTCCTCAAAGTCCGGATAAAGTGGAAAGTGTTCCTTACCCAACTGATATTTTCCTGTGCCCATCTTTGAGTTTATCAATTCTTGAATCTGAGGTGCATATCCACAACTCCTCTTCCGATCTGCTGCGGTCCTCTTGATTGTTTCAATGATCGGGCTCATGACTTTGAACTTCTGTGGCACATCAAACACATGCAACATGTTGATGGCATGCCCTCTGATCATGTTATGGTCACCAGACTTGGGCAACAAAGTGTGCCTCAGAATCCAATTTATGGTTGGCAACCCTGACAGAAGAAAGTGAACTGATCCAAACTTGTGAGTCTCTAATGCCTTGTCTGGAATTTCCTTGTACATGTGAGCCATTGAAGTGTGACCCAACTTCTTCTTTGCATAAATGTCTAGGTCATCCTCATTCTCCTTGGGGGCATTGATCGGACTTGCCCATTCTTCAATAGTGGTGGTACCTTGTACCTTCGGACATCCAAACTATTCTTCCATCTGGGTAAAAGTGTGTTGTGGAGTAGAACTGCATGATAAGCTCATCATTCCGGTTGGTGAACTTCATCCAACAAAATCTGCAACTCCACAAGCAACAAAGCTGTCTTGCACTCGAGGATAGTGCTGTTCATTTTCCTTGATGAATTTCAGTCAACCCACCTCATGTCACAGACTATGGGCTTCTTGTCCAATGTAATTGTTTCATAAAAGTCCTGCTGTTCCTTTGTGTGGAACACCTTAGTCAACAAGCAGTTCTTCTTCTTGAAGCATATGGATCTTCCATTCTCCACAGTCTCAGCCACAGAATCCTTCCTAATTCTCATGTCCTCAGCCACAGGATGGGCATCATTGTGGTCAGTATCTTGGGCTTGAGCTTTCTTAGAACACATCCTTCATCTTCCGAATCTTGACAACATTGGGCACTTTGGGGCCTTGTTCTTCTCAGCAGCTGGAATACTCCAAGTATTCCTCTTTGGAACTTGCTTGGCCTTGGAGGCAGCTTTGGGTGTTCCCTTGGGCTTGGATGTTGCACCCCCTGATCTGATTGCATCTCCCATAAGCTTAGCTGCCTTTGGGTGGTGCAACAAGCTCTTCCTCTTCCATCATGGAAGGTTGACCAACAATTTTGGCCATGGTCTTCTTGACCCTTTCCTTCCTCTTCTTTCCTTCAGCAGCTGGCTCTTTGGGATCAGGCCTTTTAGGCAGTTGAGTTGATGCTCTGGCCTTGGACATTGGTTGTCTTCCTGCAGGCCTTTTGGTCTTCATGCAGCTTTGTATTCTTTCTTGAGCCATATTCCTTCTTGAGCACCTCTTTCTTGGAAGTAGCCTCATCTTCCTCGACTTTGTAATCTTCATCCTCACTAATCTGAAGTTCTTTTCCTCCTTTTGCCCAGTTGCAGCCTTAGGCAAATTGCTAGGAGTACTTCGCTCCCTTCATCCGAAGTTGAAGGACTAGTGCCCTCACTCAAGTCCATCTGCTCTTCCGACCTGCTCGGCTGTCACTTTGATCGGACATCTTTGCAAAAGCTGATCACGACCTGTGAAGAGTTATAGATGAGATAGAAAAGATGAGCATCACAAAATGCAGAGGTTTTTGCAAAAGAATGACTCAAAAGTTTAGTCTTAGTTTTCCACAGAAAGCATTTCGGATCCATCGATTTCAAACTCGGTGATACCGAAGCAGTTTTGGAACCTAAGCGATGATCTCGGTTGGACTGAAGTTTCAGGTTGATGGTACCGAGAGACCGCTAAGGGTTTCACAGAATCCTCAAATCGGTTGCACCGATTAGTAATTCTCGGTCAGACCGAGAGTCACTAGTGCAATGGCATAAGCCAAATCGGTGAGACCGAGTTTTTCATCTCAGTTGGTCCGAGATGGTTTCGGCGGAAACCTAACCCTAAAAATTTGAATCACATCTAATCTATGACCTACTTTGGCTAGATAGATGAGTTTCAATCGTGGCAAGAATCAATGTGAAAACAATGTGCCAGGAATCAGACGTGGATAGCACACAGATTAAGTCCATACCCTAACTTGGTGGTGGACTTGCTACGGCGGCAACAACGGCAATGAGGGACGAAATCCATTGACGGCGGCGGAGACCAGCTGACGGGGAGGCTGCTGGCGGCGAGGAGGCGATCCGGAGACCACGATGGCGGAGCGAGCTGTTCTTGTGGCGAAGGGTTTGGAGAAATTTCAAAATTTTGCCCGTGGCTATATATATAGCTCAACCCTGCCGGTGTGACCGAGTGGAACAACTCGGTGGCACCGAGATGCATAACTTGTGTTCGATTCTGACAAATCGGTGAGACCGAAAAGTTAAAATCGGTTGCACCGAGATTGAAAACTTCAGATCAACTTGATGATCTCGGTAGGACCGAAATGGAAGGATCGGTCGGACCGAGAATCACTAAGAGGTTTTGGAAGTTTAAGTCTATGACGAATCGGGGACTCGAAAGTGCTCCTCACCTGAGTGGTTCGAATCTGACTTGATCAAATTTTGTGATGTAGCATGAATAGAGTTTGAGACGAGAAAAACATAGATAGCTAAAGAAGGTTCTTAGGCATTCTTGTCCATTCACTTGGCACAAAGAAAAGAATCCAAACAAACAAAACAACAAGTGGATGTCCTTGAACGAGTAAAATATGCACCAACATGCTCACACAATAAGATGGCAATTGAAATATGTGGCAAAGCATGCACAACCAATTTTAGCATCTATCAAGCAATTGGCGATGACTAGGTCATCTATATATGAGTATATTGACTTAGGAGTCAAATGAGAACATTTGATCATAGGTCATACTCATCGTTTAAGCTCAGGTGGGGTTACCACTTTTACATAATGCATCAATGTGTTCACACCATTAGAGTTGCTTTGACTCAATTCTTAGAGTTAAGCTCCCCCTAGATGTGAGATCCCCCCTTTGAAGGATGAACTAACCTTGGGTTTGGTCGATGATGACTTCATGTAGGTGTTGAAGATGTAGATGCTCAATGTTGATGTAGATCATTTGGAGCAATCCTTTGGAGTGAGTTGCACTTTCAGCTTGCCTACATGGGTTAGTCCCACAAGGAACAAACAAGAATATCCATAGACATAGAGTGATGCACACACAAGATGATGTCCATGAAAACATTAGGTTACCTTGTCCCTTGCCTTACCAACATGAGGGTTTGTGACTCGTTGAACTAGTGCAAGATGTGAAAGTTGATTGCACTTGTTCTTGCCAAAATGATATGAGTGAAGAATGTTGGCGGAGTTACCCTCAAGAACTCTCTAGTTCTTCTTCTTGGGATCCACATCATCTTGATGGGAATCCTTGGAGTTGTAGTTGTACTTGATGAAGTAGAACTTGACGTAGTCTTGGGGACCCACTTGAGCGAGGCTTTAGGTGCTTCTTCAAATGCATCAATCTCTTCTTGAAGCTTGTCCTTGCCTTTGTTCTTGTGGTCTTGTGGTGGAAGATCATCTTGAGCTTGTGTCCCCTTGAAGGAAGTAGGATCATACTTCTCTTGTTGAGGAACAAACTTTGTCTTGGGGTATTGATCTTCTTCCCACTCAACTCCATTGGCGTTGAACTTTCGTTCAAAACCAACACCTTGATTCTTCCGGGTGCCTTCCTTGCTTGCATACAATTTCCTCGAATTGCTTTACTCCCGCAAGGCTCTTGTAAACACCTTTCTCTATAATTCCTTCAATAAACTATTTTTCTTGCTCAAGTGTAACTTGGCTAAGAGAATCATTAGTGGAATCAAGAGAACTACTAGAAGCAACAACATTGGATTTGACATTATTATCGTTACTACTAGAGGAAGTATCTTTCTTGTACTTGCTACTAGACTTGACTTGAGGCATGTAAGTAGATAAGAGTAAATGCTTGGCAATGTAAGAAGAACTTTTCTTGCGGAGATCATCATTGATTGCCTTTAAGAACTCATGCTCTTGCTCAAGATTGAGCTTTTCAAAGCGTAACTTCTCATGAGCCCTTAAAAGTTCTCGATGATCTTCGAAGATAGTTTCATGAGCCAACTTAAGAGTGTTTAGTTCTTTAGTTAGAAGCTCAACTTTCTCCTTATCATTGTCATTCGTTTGATTAGCATGATTAATTGACGTTTCATCATAGTATTCATCACTAGAGTTGTCAACAAGTAAATCATCATCCACAAGCAAGTCATCTTCATCACTATTAAAATCAACATACTGGATGTGTTACCTTTGGACCTTTGGCCATGAAGCATCTTCCAACACCTTCATTTGGTGAGTTAAATATGTCGTGGAGTTGGTTGACACAAGTGCTAGACCGCAACACCTTCATCTTGAGTATATTGAGTCGGAGTGATAGCTTCTCTCGGAGTGATTGTCGGAGCTCGGGCCGGAAACCCATTCACCAACATGAGCTTGATGTCTTCGTTTTGTGTAGCTCCTTGATGACTTGTCCTTTCTTTCCGAATCCTTACTTCTCCGTGAGGGTCTTCGTTCGTTACAATCATCTCTACTCCTCCTCTCTCTTGGTGGTGATTCTTCTCTTTTGCTCCTTCTTGGAGAATCTTCTCTTCTTTTGTAGGGTGTCGTACACTCATTGGAGTAGTGTCCGGGTCTCCCACAATTGTAGCAATTGCGCTCTCGACTAGAAGATCTCTTGTCATTATAAGACCTTGACTTGGAGCTTCTTTCTTTGCTTCTACTTTTGTAGATTTTGTTGAAGTTCTTCACCATTAAGCTCAATTCTTCATTGAAGGTTGGTTTCTCACTAGATGATTTGGGGGCTTCACTTGAGGCTTTGTAAGCACCACTTGACTTGTTGTGAAGTTCCTCCTTATCCTTGAGTGACATCTCATGAGCAACAATCCTTCCAATGACTTCCGTTGGCTTGAGATCTTTATAGTTTGGCATCATTTGGATCAATGTGCACACGGTATCATACTTTCCATCCAATTCTCTTAGGATTTTCTTGATGATGAATTTGTCGGTCATCTCTTCACTCCCTAAGCCGGCAATCTCATTTGTGATAAGCGCAAGCCTAGAGTACATTTCAGCGACACCTTCACCATCCTTCATTTTGAACTTGTCAAGCTGACTTTGGAGCACATCCAACTTGGATTCCTTGATTGATTCGGTACCTTCATGCATATCAATCAAAGTATCCCAAATTTCCTTTGCATTCTCAAGAGACGGCTGATTTTGTTGAATTCTTGAGGGCACAATCCGTTGAAGATGATGTCACATGCTTGAGCGTTGTATTGCAGCATCTTCAATTCTTCCGCATTAGCTTCATGGTTTGGTTCTCTCCCATCGAAGAATTCACCTTGCAAGCCAATACAAATAATTACCCGAGCAGTAGGGTTATGTCCAAGAATATGCATTTTCATCTTATGCTTCCAACTAGCAAAATTAGTACCATCAAAGTAAGGACCTCTCTGGTGATAATTTCCCTCGCTAGACGCCATACTCTCCTAGGTTGTGAAACCAAGGCTATGACCACCAAAAGCTATGGAAATCAAAGCAAATGGAGACCAACGCCTGCGATACCACTTGTAGGACCTTGAAGTATGTCTAGAGGGGGGTGATTAGACTACTTGACCAATAAAAACTTAACCTTTTCCCAATTTTAGAGTTTGGCAGATTTTAGCTATTTTAGGACAAGTCAAACAATCATCACACAATTCAAGCAAGCATGCAAAGAGTGTATAGGCAGCGGAAATTAAAGCATGCAACTTGCAAGAAAGTAAAGGGAAGGGTTTGGAGGATTCAAACGCAATTGGAGACACGGATGTTTTTGACGTGGTTCCGATAGGTGGTGCTATCGTACTTCCACGTTGATGGAGACTTCAACCCACGAAGGGTAGCAATTTCTTGTGAGTCCACGGAGGGCTCCACCCACGAAGGGTCCATGAATAAGCAACCTTGTCTATCCCACCATGGCCGTCACCCACGAAGGACTTGCCTCACTAGCGGTAGATCTTCACGAAGTAGGCGATCTCCTTGCCCTTACAAACTCCTTGGTTCAACTCCACAATCTTGTCGGAGGCTCCCAAGTGACACCTAGCCAATCTAGGAGAAACCACTCTCCAAGAAGTAACAAATGGTGCGTTGATGATGAACTCCTTGCTCTTGTGCTTCAAATGATAGTCTCCCCAAGACTCAACTCTCTCTCATAGGATTTGGATCCGTGGAAAGAGGGTTTGAGTGGAAAGCAACTTAACAGGGAAGGCTAGAGATCAAGATTCATGTGGTAGGAATGGAATATCTTGGCCTCAACACATGAGTAGGTGGTTCTCTCTCAGAAATGGTAAGTTGGAAGTGTAGGTTTATTCTGATGGCTCTCTCCACGAATGAAGAGGAGGTGGAGGGGTATATATAGCCTCCACACAAAATCTAACCGTCACACAATTTACCAAACTCGGTGGGACTGAATCGTTACACTCGGTCGGACCGATTTAGTAAACCTAGTGACCGTTAGTGATTTTCGGTGGACCGACATGCATCTCGGTGAGGCCGATTCGTTAGGGTTAGGGCATAACGTAATCTCGGTGAGACCGATTACACAAACTTCGGTGAGACCGATTTGGTAATAAGCTTTGGAGAGAGTTTGTCAGGTATACTCGGTGTGACCGATTTGCTGTTTTCGTTGAGACCGAAATGTTACAAAAGGAAGCAGAGAGTTTACATTGCAATCTCGGTGGGACGGTCGCTCACCGGTTAGACCGAAAGCGTTCTGAAGGAAGCGGAGAGATTGCAACCCCATCTCGGTGAGACCGAGATCCCTACGGTAAGACCGATTTGCTTAGGGTTTGTGGCAGTGGCTATGACTTTTGGAATCGGTGGCGCCGGATAGAAAGAATCGGTGTGACCGATTTTGGCTTTTAGGTTTAGGTCATTTGTGGATGTGGGAGGAGAAAGTAGTTGAGGGTTTTTGGAGCATATCACTAAGCACATGAAGCAAGAGGCTCATTAAGCAACACCTCATCCCTTCTTGATAGTATTGGCTTTTCCTATAGACTCAATGTGATCTTGGATCACTAAAATGTAAAATGAAGAGTCTTGAGCTTTTGATCTTGAGCCAATCCTTTGTCCTTAGTAATTTGAGGGATCCACTTTCATCATCCATGCCATGCCATTCATTGAGCTTTCCTGAAACAATAGTCTTGGAATAGCATTAGCTCAATGAGCTATATGTTGTTATGAATTACCAAAACCACCTAGGGATAGTTGCACTTTCACATAACGTTGATTCTTTGATTGTGGGTTATCAAGATCAACAGCAGGTTCAACTTCTACATTATCATTACTAGGTTGAGCATCATTATGAACATCATCATTAACATTTTCGCTAGGTTCATGTTCATTACCAGATTGTGTTTCAGCATCAGATATAGAGACATCATTTGGATTCTCAGGTGGTTCAGCAATAGGTTCACTAGAAGTTTGCAAAGTCCTATCATTTTTCTTTTTCGTCCTTTTAGAAGAACTAGGTACATCAATATTATTTCTCTGAGAATCTTGCTCGATTCTCTTAGGGTGGCCTTTAGGATACAAAGGTTCCTGAGTCATTCTACTAGTTCTAGTAGCCACTCTAACAAGATAATCATTTTTCTTACTATTCATTTCATCAAGCACTTCTTTCTGAGCTTTAAGTACTTGTTCTACTTGAGTGGTAACCATAGAAGCATGTTTGCTAACAAGTTTAAGTTCACCTCTAATATTGGCCATATAATCACCCAAGCGTTTAATCATAAAGGTATTTTGTTTTAATTGTCTACCAAAATAAGCATTAAAGTCATCTTGCTTAAACATAAAGTTATCAAACTCATCCAAGCACTGACTAGCAATTTTAGTAGGAGGGACTTCAGCTTTATCATATCTATAGAGAGAATTTACCTTTACTACCTATGTCGGGATATTGGGATCAGGAGGTTCTTCAATGAATAAAGAATTGAGATCATACACTTCTTCAACAGGCGGTAAATTAAGACCATGTATTTTTTCAATAGGAGGTAAATTCTTAACATCTTCAGCTTTAATACCTTTTTCTTTCATAGATTTCTTTGCCTCTTGCATATCTTGGACCGAGAAATAGAACACCTCTCTTCTTTGGAGTTGATTTAGGAATAGGCTCGAAGTAATTGGCTCGGGAGTTGGCTCGGGAGTTGGCTCGGGAGGTGCCAATTATTTTCATTTGTCAACATATTATTCAATAGAATTTCAGCTTCATCTGGTGTTCTTTCCCTGAAAAGAGAACCAGCACAACTATCCAGGTAATCTCTGGAAGCATCCATTAGTCCACTATAAACGATATCAAGTATTTAATGTTTCTTAAGAGGATGATCAGGCAAAGCATTAAGTAACTTGAGAAGCCTCCCCCAAACTTGTGGGAGACTCTTCTTTAATTTTTCACGAAGTTGTATATTTCCCCCAAAGCAGCTTGTTTCTTATGAGCAAGGAAATATTTAGCAGAGAAGTAATAAATCATATCCCGGGGACTACGCACACAACCAGGATCAAGAGAATTAAACCATATCTTAGCATCACCCTTTAATGAGAACGGAAATATTTTAAGTATATAAAAGTAGCGCGATCTCTCATCATTAGTAAACAGGGCGGCTATATCATTTAACTTAGTAAGATGTGCCACAACAGTTTCAGATTCATAGCCATAAAAAGGATCAGATTCAACCAAAGTAATTATATCTCGATCAACTAAGAATTCATAATCCTTATCAGGAACACAGATAGGTGAAGTAGCAAAAGCAGGGTCAGCTTTCATTGTGTCTCTAAGAGATTCTTTACTCCATTTAACTAGCAGCCTTTTAAGTTCGTATCTATCCTGGTAGGCAAAAATAGCTGCAGAAGATTCCGCATCAAAAAGATAACCCTCAGGAATAGCAGGCATATCTTCATCATCACTTTCATCAATATTATCAGTTTCAATAGTTTCTCTATCTCTAGACCTAGAAATTTTTCATCTAGAAATTCACCAAGGGACACGATAGTATCAAGCATAGAAGTAGTTTCATCATAAGTATCATGCATAGTAGAAGTGGCATCATCAATAACATGCGACATATCGGAACGAATAGCGTAAGCAGGTTTAGGTGTCGCTAGCTTATTCATAACGAAGGTGAATCAAGTGCGAGCTAGATGGCGTTCCTTACCTCCCTCAGTAGTTGAGAAAATTGTTGTCTTAGCATCTTTCAAGTTCTTCATAGTGTCCAGCAGATATAAATCCCAAGTGACTCAAAGAATAGAGCTATGCTCACGCACATGGCCTTGAGAAAAAAGGTCTTGATAACCCACAAGTATAGGGGATCACAACAGTTTTTCGAGGGTAGAGTATTCAACCCAAATTTATTGATTCAACACAAGGGGAGCCAAAGAATATTCTCAAGTATTAGCAGCTGAGTTGTCAATTCAACCACACCTGGAAACTTAGTATCTGCAGCAAAGTGTTTAGTAGCAAAGTAATATGATAGTGGCGGTAAGGTAACAAAAGTAAAGACATCAAAAGTAATGTTTTGGTATTTTGTAGTGATTATGTAATGGCAGCGGAAAAGTAAATAAGCGAGAACCGATTATATGGAAAGCTCGTAGGCACCGGATCGATGATGGATAATTATGCGGATGCGGTTCGTCATGTAACGATCATAACCTAGGGTGACACAGAACTAGCTCCAATTCATCAATGTAATGTAGGCATGTATTCGAATATAGTCATACATGCTTATGGAAAAGAACTTGCATGACATCTTTTGTCCTACCCTCACCGTGGCAGCGAGGTCCTATTGGAAACTAAGGGATATTAAGGCCTCCTTTTAATAGAGAACCGAACAAAGCATTAGCACATAGTGAATACATGAACTCCTCAAACTATGGTCATCACCGGGAGTGGTCCCGATTATTGTCACTTCGGGGTTGCCGGATCATAACACATATAGGTGACTATAGACTTGCAAGATAGGGTCAAGAACTCACATATATTCATGAAAACATAATATGTTCAGATCTGAAATCATAGCACTCGGGCCCTAGTGACAAGCATTAAGCATAGCAAAGTCATAACAACATCAATCTCAGAACATAGTGGATACTAGGGATCAAACCCTAACAAAACTAACTCGATTACATGATAAATCTCATCCAACCCATCACCGTCCAGCAGGCCTCACGATGGAATTACTCACGCATCGGCGGTGAGCATCATGAAATTGGTGATGGAGGATGGTTGATGATGACGACGACGACGAATCCCCCTCTCCGGAGCCCCGAACGGTCTCTAGATCAGCCCTCCCGAGAGAGATTAGGGCTTGGCGGCAGCTCCATATCATAAAACGTGATGATTTCTTCTCTCTGATTTTTTCTCCCCGAAAACCAATAAATAGAGTTGGAGTTGGCGTCGGAAGGTTTCCAGGGGGCCCACGAGGTAGGGGGCGCACCCAGAGGGGGGGCGCCCCACCCTCGTGGACAGGTGTGGGCCCCTGGTCTTCATCTTTAGCGAGATTTTTATTATTTATTCTAAGATATTCCGTGGAGTTTCAGGTCATTCCGAGAACTTTTGTTTTCTGCACATAAAACAATATCATGACAATTCTGCTAAAAACAGCGTCAGTCCGGGTTAGTTCCATTCAAATCATACAAGTTAGAGTCTAAAACAAGGGCAAAAGTGTTTGGAAAAGTAGATACGACGGAGACGTATCAGCATCCAACAGAGCGCTCCGGAAAAAACCATTCCAACATGGCCGGTCGCCGCAGCTCCTCTTCTCGTTCCCTTCGCTCCAAGCCAGGCGACTGGGAAGAGTGTTCAGTTCCTCAAAGCCGTTTGATAGAGTTACAGACCCAAGGGTTTCTTCCACCGGCGTTCATGGTTCCCGTCCGAGCCGGACTAGCCACCTATAATGGCGGGGAGCAAGTGGAGAGATCTCCTAATCCATCCCCGGGGGAGCGAATATGCCTCATCCCACATCTGTTAAGAGGCGTCGGGTTTCCAATCCACCCATTCCTTCGTGGGTTCCTGGAGTTCTATGGCCTCCAGCTGCACAACTTCACCCCTGCCTCCGTGCTACACATAGCGGGATACGTTGCCCTTTGTGAACTATTTCTGGGCTGCGAGGCTCACTTCAGGTTATGGAAGAAGTTGTTGTGCCTCGTCCCTCGCAAGCAGGGGGAATCCATATGTCAAGTGGGCGGAGCCGAAGTATGGCGCGTCGCCGAGACCGGATACCTGTCCGGTTCTCCCAAGAAGGCACCTGAAAACTGGCCACAGGAGTGGTTTTATGTTGATGACGTTCCCCTTCCGGATCCAGTCGGGACGGGTCTCCCCGAAGTTCAATAATGCTCCGCCCAAGGCACGCGAAGTTGGCGCCTCAGGGCCCCCAAGAGGAGGATACCAGAGAAGTACACTTCCTGATGAGCAGGATAAAGATACTGGCCAAATCAGGGCTGACAATAGTCGAGGTTATAGCAATATGCATAATGCGGGGAGTGCAGCCGCTTCAATATCGGGGGAAGCCCATGTGGCATTACAACGGGGAAGATGATGCCACCCGCTGCGGTCGTAAAGGTCTGGACTCCGCCACTGCTATGGCGAGGATATTGTCCGATTTGGATAAAGGAGAAGAAGAAGAATTTCTTCATATTAAACCGCGGGATGGGTTTTTTATGTACAACCCCCCAAGCTGGCTAAGTCGTCACTCTTTCCCCCGCTCTATTCATTCCGGCGTCCTTCGTCACGATTATTTACCTCGATATTTCTAAGCAGGAACCGAGGAGGTTCGTAGAAGGACCCCGGAAGGGCCTTCGATCCAGGACTTGAAGAAGATCCGGATATTACTATGGAGCTCGTCAATGGGACATTTTATCAGGCCAGCTGCGATGGCGCCTCGGTGGCTATTGTTGCCAACTATTCCGGACTGCTACCTGCATCGCGTGTAAGCAAAGCCGAAACCTTGTCCTCTGAAGAGGACTCCTTTCTGATACCATGCCTTATGCCTAAAGTATTGTATTTGTAGAGACGACCATCGGAACGCGGCGCCGAGCCCCTGTGGGCTCGTCGGCAAAGGGCGTCCGGATCGGGCAGGCTTAAGAGGAAGGCGGTTAGGGCCGAGACGCCATTATAGAGGTATGGTAAAAAACCTGCTATGTGATTATTGTGTTTGAAATGTAACAGCGTCCTTTGTGTTCTGGCAGAAAGAGGAGTTGCGGGACTATATCCGGAGATCCTGCCGATCACGCCTCCACCAGCCGGATTCCAGAACCGGCTTCGAGAGAGGAGGCTAATGCCGGACTGTCCTCCGACAGAGGATGCGAATATGCTTTCCGCCACGAATTCAGAAGTAGAGAGTGCCATGAATCATCGGCGCCGAAAGGCCGTACTTCACAATAACATCTTTTCCGAAGAGGCATTTAATGCTTTCAATTCGGGAGACGCATACATCCGAGCTGCTCAAGGCGGGCTCGCCCGGGCGACGGACTAGTATGACAAAGATATACGGGTAAGAAAATTTGATAAGCATGTATAGTAGTACCCCCTGAGACTTGAAACGGTTCGAACAACTGTTTTAAGGATCAATGTATGCACAGGTCCTTGTAGATAAGAATGCCCAATTGTCTCAAGAGCTGGAGGAGTGCAAGACTCAGCTGAGGGCCGCGGTTGCCAAACTAGAGGAATCCAAGAAGGCCTCATCTGGTAACATTTGTCTCAATAGAGAAATTTTATGGAAATGTACTAGTTAGTAATTGGCTTGTTTGATAAGTCTAACAGAAAATTCTGCAGACAATCCCGGGGAGAATCCGGAGATCATAAGAGAGAGCGAGTCACATCTCCAAAGGCAGCTAAAAGCTGGCGAGCGTGTTCTTACGCAAGTTAGGCAGGAGAAGAACGGTCTTCAAGATGCCAATTTCTGGTTGGGCATCGAATTAGGAGATTTTCGCGCTCAGCTGGCGGACTCCGTGAAGGTGAACATAAGGCTTCGTCACGACATTTACGGTAAGTGCCTAGACGAACTGTAGTACAGCTCGGCGAGGAAGCATATTGAAAGAGTTTATATCTGTAGGTATGTTGTGGGCCGCCTACAAGAGGAGATGCCCGCGTCCATGATGATTTCTTGCAAGACTTCTCATAGCTACACGAGCGAGCTCGGCAGGTGATGCAGGGTATTGCCCAGGCCTTGTGGCCATCTACCTCCCTGCCAAAAGGCATGGGGGAGCTCGTGGATATGCTCCAAGGAGCACGGCGTCGCTTCCGATTGTGGAAGATGTCAGCCTGCCGACAAGGTGCAAGAGAAGCCTGGGCCATGGTGAAGACGCGCTACACCAAGGTTGACCCGAACCATATGGCCGAAGTTGGACCGGCGGGGCCAGATGGGTAAGAAATTCCCGTGAGTCTGGTGTATGACCAGGCAGCGTTAGCCGGAAAGTATTCCCAACAGGATTGCAAGCTAGATAGCCTGTTGGACGGTATAGCGGAAGAATATAGTCAGTCCAAGTGACTATGTAATTTAATGGACATATGTAGTCCCTAGCCGGATTAAAAATCATTTGTCATGGTTGACCTTTTCGCTTCAGCCCCCGGATCCGACAGTCCGGGGTGTATCCGAATACCCGCTCAGTTATGCAAAACTGGGGTATGCGTGAAAACCAGGCGTAGGGGTCATAAGTGCTTGAACAAACAAGTACCCAACTAGTTATGTTATATTACATGGATAGTAAGAAACATCTTTTAGGGAGAATAGTTCCGTTAGGGGTTCCTTTCCCTGGGTACGCATGCATCGATGTACATGTCCGGACTGCGAACAGAGACGCAGTGTCGGGGTTATCTCGCGAGCGGGTTCGCGAGACGACAGATGCCACAAGGTGGCTTGTGGTGAGGGCAAGACTGCTATAGAGGTCAAGGGACGGGATTGGGCAAACAGCACGCGGTGATTTATCCAGGTTTAAGGCTCTCTGGAGAGATAACACCCCTACTCCTGCATGTCTGAATATATATGCGAAATATCCGTAGCAGTACATGGTTGCTCCTGGAGCTGTATCTGAGAGCCGGTAGAAGAGAGCTTATGTGCTCATCTAGTAGTACATGTGTGTGTGTGGCGTAGTATGCTAGCTAGGGAGTGTGAGCGTGTGTGCTCTTGCGTCTTGTGGCCAAGTGCAAGTGTGGCGTGAAGTGCCTTGTGGGCTTGTCTCCTGGATGGATGGATGTTCACTTTCTAGTGTGAGCTAGCTTTGGGTGTAAGCTAGGTGGGCATGGGTGTGTGCTTGGGATGTAAGCTAGTGTAGTTTACATCCCAAGCCGTGTGTAGCTTGGGAGCTAGGCTAAGTTTTGTCCCTGGGGCATTTTATGAATCAATGACTGGAGGACAAAGTACACTGTAGATGATGCTACGTGTGACGAGCGAACAGTGTATGCTTCATCAGCAATAGTGGTCGTGGTATGGCCGTCTTGTCGGTGTCGCGTCGGATGGGGCGCCGTGGTTGACTTTGCGTAGCAAGCCGGCTGGAGCAGCCGGACAGGGACCCGGCCGGGCGGCCGGGTTGAGCAACCCGGCCAAGTGCGAGCCGGGTTGAGGGGCGTTGCTGGCCCCGATGTTTTTGAAGCGTCATTCACCGTCTTGGGCCTACCCGGGGGTCATCCCCCCATCAGTAGCCTCCGAGCCTCCGGGCAACTTCGAAAAGTTGCACGGAGGGTTTTAGCAGGCGTCGATGTAGCAGTAGATGTCGATGATGGTCGGCCGCGGACCGCAGCCGGCGCGGCTTGCTTCCGGTGGGGGCGCGCGAGCGCACCCACTGGGTGTAGCCTCCGAGCCTCCGGGCAACTTGGAAAAGTTGCGCGGAGGGTCTTGCTATTGTTGAAGAATCCGACGGGACGTCGAGGGCGCCGTGCGTGGACCCAGAGTCCGCTGGCTGAGTGGGGGCGCGCGAGCGCACCCACTGGGTGTAGCCTCCGAGCCTCCGGGCAACTTGGAAAAGTTGGGCGGAGGGTCTTCGCTGTTGTTGATGAAGCCGACGGTGACGTCGAGGGTGCCGGGCGCGGACGCGGAGTCCGCCGGCTAGAGGGCACGGGGCCCTGCCGGACGCGGACGCGGAGTCCGGAGGCTGAGTGGGGGCGCGCGAGCGCACTGCTGAGTGTAACCTCCGAGCCTCCCGGGCGACTTCGAAGAGTCGGCCGGAGGGTCTTGCTATTGATGATGTGGACAGCGGCGATGGAAACGCCGGTTGCGGCCGGCGTTGGGCCCGCAACCCGCGTGTTGCCTCCGAGTCTCCGGGCGAGGAGGGGGTTCCCCCACAGCGATGATCGTGCAAAAGACAAAGTTAATCCGCGCAGATATATCAAATGTTTCCTTTCCACATTGTAAGTTTTATGCAGAGGGTGCCGACTCGGTTTCGTCCGAGCCCCCTTCAGTCTCTTTCATGTCCCCTCCGCTCTTTGGCTTTGCCTCTTGTTAGCTAGACAACTCGGAGCCGGCCTCTAGCTGTTACGAAGAGTGGCCGCGGAGTGGAGCGTACAGTACTCGGACTACAGGTGAAGATTCGACCGAGTAGATACTCATAAAGGAAATGACCGGGTTGCCCAAGCCGTCTTCTCCCGGACGTTTTTCGCGTGGGGTGACCTCCAGCTTTTGCTCTCGCTTGCCGGACAGCCGCAATGCGGTCTGTGGCTGAGAGTGGGCCTTCAGTACCGTGTGCGCTACTAGCCGTCTGCGGGAACGAACGTATCGGGCCGAGCGGCCAGCCTCCGGGCCGAGACTAGCCGGCGCCGGGGCGAACAGTAGTGCAACTGTAATAAAGGCGGAGGTGGTCCCCGAGTGTCGCTCGGGGTTATCCGGTTTGCGTGGTGCAAAATATACGCGGGTGAGGAGCTCACATTGATTTGACACAGACGAGGTGGAGGTTGTCGATGAGAACAGGCGCGGCTCGGCGCTCGCGGAGCGTGCCAGCGCACCCACTGGGGCAGCCTTCGAGCCTTCGGGTGCTTGAAGGGGGGTCCCAGCCGGTCGGGTCTGACCAAACAAGCGTCGAGGTGGACTGAGGACTGGTCCGGCTTGGCGCAGCCGGCGTCGAGGCAGACAAGCGAACGGGTCGGGCCCCCAGCCGGCCAGGCGACGAAGCCGGCAGGCGGACTGGGCGGCCAGACGGTGACGCGGGTAGGTCGCGGCTGGAGCGGCCGGACATATCTCTTTTTTCTTCCCCTTTTTTTCTTTTTTTTACACAGCCGGGTCCAACTTTTTTTTCTATTTTTTTTGTCTTTTTCTGCATGAGCAGCAGGAAGGAGCAGGATGCAGCGGAAACCGACAGTCGGGTCGCGGCAGAAGCCGGCGCCAGGTTGCGGGGAAGCCAGCGGCCGGGGCGCGGCAGAAGCCGGCAGGCCGGGTCGCGGGGAAACCGGCGCGGGCGAAGCCGGCAGGCGGGGTCGCGGGGAAGCCGGCGGGCCGGGTGGCGGGGAAGCCGGCGCCAGCTAAGCCGGCGGGCCGGGTCGCAGGGAAGCCGGGCGCGGGAGTCGGTGGCCGGGTCGTAGGGAAGCAAGGCGCGAGAGTCGGCCAGCTGAGCGCAGCGACCCGGCGGGAAGGCCGGACGCGGCGCAGGCCGAGCCGGCACGGGGCTGGGTTGCGGGGAAGCCTACAGGCGCTGGATTGGTAGGCAGGGCGGGCGGAGCTGGTCGTGGCCAGCAGGCACGCGGGCGGTCGAGGTAGAGCAGCCGGACGCAGCGGGCGCGAGGCAGAGGCCAGCACGGGACCCGGCCAGCGGTCGCGCGGGAGGGGCGAGCTCGAGTGGGGCCGCGCACGGGGGGAGCGGGCGCAGGCGCAGGCGGGACGCGCAGATGGAGACAGCCGTGGTCGTGTGGAGGTGCTCGCGAGTGGAGGAGCGATGACCGACGGGGAAGCAGGCGAGGTAGGAGCACCTGACCGATGTATGCGTCGTGTACAGGCAAGGCAATGACCAAGCTGAAGCTGACTAATGCATGGGTAGTGAATAGCCATTATTCGGCCAGTGCAAGATTACCCGATGATCGTATGGGTAGTGTATAGGCAATGCAATGACCATGTATCAGGGATGCGTATGGGCAACATATGGCTAGCATCTGAATGGTGTTCGGGGCATGAGCAGGAAGGCGAGCAGCAGCACGAGTCACGGACAGAGAAGGCGCTGCCAAGCACTGATGGTGGTGGAGCACCAGGCCATGGTGGAGATGGTGCAAGTGGCAGAGAGACGCCGGAGGTCGAGGAGGCCGGATGCGGCGCGCACGCGTGCGGACGGAGTCAGACAACGGGGACGCGCCGCCCCGCACGTGCGCGCCGAGGGCATGGTGAAGTCGAGCCCCGAGCGCTGCCAGACAGACGGCAGCGACGTCGCGGCGGTGATGATGAAGAGGGCGAGGCTGACGGTGAGGACGCGCCGCCTCGCGCGGCCGCCCCGGGGACGTGTCGATGTCGGGTCCCGAGCGCTACCGGAGATACGATGGCGACGGCGTGATGACGAAGAAGACGGCGAGGCCGCTGATGAGGACGCGCCGCCCTACGTGGTCGCCTCGGGGCCGTGTCGATGTCGAGCCCCGAGCGCTACCGGAGAGACGACGGCGATGCCGTGATGATGATGAAGACGGCGAGGCCGACGACGAGGGCGCGCCGCTCCGCACGTAAGCCCTGGGGGCGAGTTGATGTTGAGCCCTCGAGCGCGGCCGGAGAGACGACGGCGATGTCGCGGCGGAGATGACGAAAATGGTCCCGCCCGGACCGCGGTTCCACGGCAGCTTGCCCCATGGTGGGTGCCAACTGTCGGGGTTATCTCGCGGGTGGGTTCGCGAGACGACAGATGCCACGAGGTGGCTTGTGGTGAGGGCAAGACTGCTTTGGAGGTCAAGGGACGGGATTGGGCAAACAGCACGCGGTGATTTATCTAGGTTCGGGGCTCTCCGGACAGATAACACCCCTACTCCTACATGTCTGTATATATATTCGGAATATCCGTAGCAGTACATGGTTGTTCCTGGAGCTGTATCTAAGAGCTGGTAGAAGAGAGCTTATGTGCTCATCTACTAGTACATGTGTGTGTGTGGCGTAGTATGCTAGCCAGGGAGTGTGAGCGTGTGTGCTCTTGCGGCTTGTGGCCAAGTGCAAGTGTGGCGTGAGTGCCTTGTCAGGCTTGTCTCCTGGATGGATGGATGTTCACTTTGTAGTGTGAGCTAGCTTTGGGTGTAAGCTAGGTGGGCATGGGTGTGTGCTTGGGATGTAAGCTAGTGTAGCTTACATCCCAAGCCGTGTGTAGCTTGGGAGCTAGGCTAAGTTTTGTCCCCGGGGCATTTTATAAATCAATGCCCGGGGGACAAAGTACACTGTAGACGATGCTGCGCGTGAGCGAACAATGTATGCTTCATTAGCAACAGTGATTGCAGTATGGCCGTCTTGTCAGTGTCGTGTCGGACGGGACGCCATAGTTGACTTCGCGTAGCAGGCCGGCTGGAGCAGCCGGACAGGGACCTGGCCGGGCGGCCGGGTTGAGGAGTCTGGCCGGGCTGAGGGACTTGGCCGGGTTGAGCAACTCGGCCAAGTGCGAGCCGGGTTGAGGGGCGTTGCTGGCCCCGATGTTTTTGAAGCGTCATTCGCCGTCTTGGGCATACCCGGGGGTCATCCCCCCGTCACGCAGGATACAAAAACTTCTGGGGATTCACGTTGTAATAAACGGAAAAAACATCTTTTGTTCACCGACCGAATATTCCCTTAAGAACGCTAGCTTTCGGCTTCACCCAGTCTGAGGTACACATCCGGCTGAACCGGCAGTAACAATCGCAGAGGTGCTCCCCTTATGCCCTAGCCGAATTAACGGGAATGTAGGGCATAAACACAAGAGCCAGGCAACCCAGCATGGCCACATCTTAAGTCATATCGATGCATATAATGGTGAAGAAAAGACACAGATGGAAAAAGAACGCATATGTGATAGGCAAGAAGCCATGAAAGTAATTATATTTAGCTTCCGTATAGGAAGCCCCCAGGTATGGTTTACACACATAGTGCGGCCGGTGTGATCCGAGCATCCGCACTGTATTGAGTACTTTGTGTGAAGAAGGAAAAAGGGCGAGAAAGGAAAAAAGGGGAGGAACATAATTTTAAAAGGACGGGGTTAACGAGACGAACACTGAGTTCGGCGCTAGGCGTAGAATCTCCGGAGTCTGGCCGCATTCCATGGGTTCGGCTCGAGTCTGTTATCGGATGCATTACGCAGGCGGTACGCTCCTCCGATGAGAACTTTATCAATAATGAAGGGACCCTCCCACTTAGGTTTGAGCTTGTCCTTCTTCTCTGGTAGGCGTAGAACAAGTTCGCCAATATTATAAGTTTTGGGCCGCACTTCTCTGCTTTGGTACCATCTAGCCTGCTGCTGATAGAATTCGGAACGGGCTTTCACGACGTCGCGCTCTTCCTCCAGGGAATCTAAGTTGTCCTGCCGATCTAACTCGGCTTCCTTCTCTTCGTACATGCGCAGGCGAGGTGTACTGCTTCTGCGCCATATAACATAAAAAATGGTGTGTATCCGGTGGTGCGATTCGGCGTGGTACGCAGCCCCTAGAGTACGGAGTCAAGCTCCTCGACCCAGTGCGTGTCCGATTCTGTCAAGGATCGCACTAGTCTGGGTTTGATGCCGCTCATGATGAGACCGTTTGCACGTTCGACCTGGCCGTTTGTTTGGGGATGATAGACAGAGGCGTAATCGAGCTTAATGCACATGTTGCCGCACCAAGTTTTCACTTCATCGGCTGTGAAGTTTGAGCCATTGTCAGTGATGATGCTGTGGGGGAAGCTGTATCGGTGTACAACCCCGGATATGAAGTCTATCGCTGGTCTGGATTCGGCCGTCTTAACTGGTTTGGCCTCTATCCATTTGGTGAACTTGTCCACCATGAACAATAGGTATTTTTTCTTATGGTTTCCCCCTTTAAGAGGTCCGACCATATCCAGCCCCCAAACCGCGAAGGGCCAAGTAATGGGGATTGTTTGGAGAGCGGTAGGGGGCATATGACTCTGATTGGCAAAGAGCTGGCAACCGGCCTTGATGTTGGACAAGGTCCTGTGCGTCTGCTCGGGCTGTCGGCCAATAAAAGCCTGTACGGAAGGCCTTGCTGACAAGTGCCCGAGCCGCAGCGTGGTGCCCGCCGAGTCCGGCATGGATTTCAGCCAAGAGCTGCCGCCCTTCCTCTTCGGAGATGCATCTTTGGAGCACTCCGGTCGCACTTTTCTTATAGAGTTCTCCCTCATGGACTTTGTAGGCCTTGGAATGCCGCACAATACAACGTGCTTCATTTTGGTCCTCAGGGAGCTCCTGCCTATTTAGGTAGGCCAGGAAAGGCTCGGTCCACGAGGCGATTATAGCCATGATTTCATGGGCCGAAGGTGTTATTTCGGTGGCGGAGCCTCCGATTACGTCAGATGGTTCAGAATCTGGGGCTGTGTTCGGATCCGGTCTAGTGTTGCCGGACTCCCGTTCCCATACCACGGATGGCTTGAACAGCCTTTCCAGGAATATGTTAGGTAGGACAGGGTCGCGCTTAGCGCCGATGCGGGCGAGGATATCCGTCGCTTGATTGTTTTCTCGAGCCACATGGTGGAATTCGAGCCCCTCGAACCGGGCTGACATTTTGAGGACGACATTACGGTAGGCTGCCATTTTTGGATCCTTGGCATCAAAATCTCCGTTTATTTGTGATATTGCGAGGTTTGAATCCCCGCGCACTTCCAGGCGTTGAATGCTCATAGAGACTGCCAGCCGAAGACCATGCAACAGAGCTTCGTATTCGGCTGCGTTGTTGGAGTCTGTGTATAATATTTGGGGTACATATTGGACCGTGTCTCCGGTGGGGGAAGTCAGGACTACACCTGCCCCTAATCCGGCCAGCATTTTAGAGCCATCAAAGTGCATGATCCAATTAGAGTACGCGCCATACTCTTTAGGGAGTTCGGCTTCTGTCCATTCGGCGACGAAGTCAGCCAATACTTGCGACTTAATGGCCCGCCGTGGTTTGTATGTTACACTACAAAAAAAAAGACACATCCGTGACATTTTGGGCCGAATGAATTTTTTTTCTGTCATACATATGACACTTCTATGACGATAATTGTGACAAAACCCGGTATCATCATAGATGTGGTGGGCTCCTACTTCTATGACAAAAAATCATGACAGAAAATGGGCTTTTCATCCTGGCGGGCCGGAGATGCAGCAGCATGACATTCTTTGGGCGTCCATGACGGAAAAACCGTGGTAGAAGCGGCGGGAGGAAAATTTCGGGAGTTGCCTTACGGTGGGAGGTCGGGGCCGAAGCGATGCGCTGCGTTTCTCATACACGCATATCGTAAAAGTGTGTGTGCGGCGTTAGCTCTAATCGAACCCGAGCGAGGCATTGGGCTCTAATCAACCAGAAGCGATCGTGCACCGCAGTTACGCTGCTATCGAACCCGGCGATTGATCGATGGCTGTTAATCAACCCGATGGAGCGGTTCGCCGCCACTTGCTGCTAATCAAGCCTATCGATTGGATGAACAGTGAGCATTGCGGGAGGGGGGGGGGTTGGATGAACAGTGAGCGGTGGCGTTGCCTCTGGATGAACATGACCCCATGGTGTGGAGGGCTGGATGAACAGTAAAGGTAGAGGGGTGGACGTGGAGGGGTGGTTGAAGAGGACCCCGTGGTGTGGAGGGCTGGATGAACAGTAGACGGTGGAGGGGTGCCCGTGGAGGGGTGGTTGAGCAAGAGCCCGGTGGAGTAGCGACGGTGGAGGCTGGATGAACAGAGCCCGTGGAGGCTGGAGGAGGTCGACGGTAGCCCGTGGAGGCTGGAGGAGGCCGGCGGTGGAGATGAACGGTATCCCGTGGAGTCCTGCTTTTGCGGCACGCCACACCTCCCGATGAACAGACCCCGCTTTCGGATCAGAAGCGCTCCAACACAAGTCCGTTCGTCCGCTTTTGCGGTACGCCACCCCTCCCGATCAACAGACCCCCGTTTTGTAGTAGGAGGTCCGCTTTCCTCTGTTTTCTTGATGCGCCACATCCCTCCCAATCAATAGGACCCCCGTTTCGATCGTGGGAGGTCTGCTTCCTCCGTTTTGCGATGCGCCAGGCCCCTCCCGATCTCTGAGGACCCCGCTTTGACGTGGCGGTCCGAACACAAGGCCGCTTCCTCCGTTGTGCGATACGCCAGCCTCGTTTCCATCGCCTGTTCGGTACAAGCCCTCCCGATGAACATGACCACGCATTCCGTTCCGACCCAGCCAGTTGGATCCCCATGAACACGACGACGACATTGTTTCTCCGTTCGAGACCCTGCTTGTATGTACGTACGTGGCCGTATTTTATTTCTTGCACCCTCGCCGTTGTACGTACGTGTAGATGCTACGTGCGCGCCTCTACTACGACACCTGCGCGCCTCTACTACGACACGTGTGCGCCTCTACATCGACCAGTATGTACGTACACGTTCGTGACCAAAATGAAAACGCTACGTATGCTTCGACCAGGTGGGTCCCGACTGTCAAGCACTTCCTTTTCTGCGAAGATGTCGCTGGTGGGTCCCAGTTGTCAGGGGGGCGAATCGTTTTTTTTGCCCGGACGCACTTCCTTGCGTGCGAAGGTGTAGCTGGTGGGTCCTAGCAGTCCGGAGGGAAACATTTTTTTGCGAAATACGGTGGCCCGTCTGGTGGGTCCCTGTGGTCAGGTGGAGGAATCATTATTTTCCGCGTAATAAGGAGGCACTTCCTTGCTGCGGCCGTGGACCCAGCTGTCAGCCTCTCCACGTACAGTCCACGTCCGATGGAAGTCATTCCTTGACCACGTTGACCACGCCGCGCCGAGAGCACCAGGGCGGTGGACGACGGCGAGGCCTAGGAAGGGGACGACGCGGAGCCGGTGAAGACGCGGCAGTGGATGCCCACGCGGAGAGGAGTATGAGGGTTCACTCGTTCGGTTGCGGTGTGAGGCTGCCGTCGCCGCAGGGCCTGGCCAGCGGTGGGAATAGTAGGGGGCGGTGAGGCCTCCGCGGCAAAGACAGCCACACGGAGGCAGCGAGCGGCAAGACGACCAAGGCCAAGCTTTTGGGCGGCCGGAGCAAGAAGACCAGCGGTTGAAGAAGCACTACGGCCGTTGGATGGACATCGTACGGTCACTAGAGCTAGAATCGTTCATATTGACTAAGTTGACAAAGCCCTCCGTCCCCGTCAACTTAGTAGGCCCACAAGTCAGCCTCCCACCAAGGTGGGTCGCAGCTAGTAGGGGGAGTATTTATTTTTTTGTGCGTAATAAAGAGGCACTTCCCGTGGGTCCGAGCCGACAATGGGGAACGTTTTTTCACAATCGGTGGCCCGTCCAGTGGGTCCCAGCAGTCAGGGGAAACGTTTTTTTCACGAAATAAGGTGGCCCGTTCGGTGGGTCCCTGCTGTCAGGTGGAGGAATAATTATTTTGCGGATAATAAGGAGGCACTTCCTTGCGGCCGCCGTGGACCCAACTGTCAGCCTCTCCACGTACAGTACTCTTCCGATGGAAGTCGGTCGTTGACCACGTTGACCACGCCGCGCCTGGAGCACCAGGGAGGTGGACGATGGCGACGCCTAGGAAGGGGATGACGCGGAGCCGGGGAAGACACAGTAGTGGAAGCCCGCACGGAGAGGAGTACGAGGGTTCACTGGTTCGGCTGCGGTATGAGGCTGCCGTCGCCGCAGAATAACAGGGGGTGTGGGTGAGTGGAGGGATGGCCTGGCCAGCGGTGGGAGTAGTAGGGGGCGGTGAGGCCTCCGCGGCACTGATCGGCCACGGGAGGCAGGAGCAGGCGGCACGACCGGCGCTGCTTTGGGCGGCTGGACCAAGAAGACCAGAGGTTGAAGAAGCACTACGGCCGTTGGATGGATATCGTATGGCCACTGAAGCTAGAATCGTTTATATTGACTAATTTGACAAAGCCCTTGGTATGCTCCAACTTAGTAGGCCCACAGGTCATCCTCCGAAATGGTGCGCCCCAGATGTCAGGGGGAGGAATCATTTTTTGGGCGGCCTAAGCTAAGAATATCCAAGATTGAAGAAGAAGCACGACATCCGTTGGATAGACATCCAACGACCACTGCTGCTAGAACCGTGTGTTGACTATAAAAACTTGACAAAGCCTTGCATACACGTCAACTTATTTTTTTAGGGGACGCGTCACTTAGCAGGCCCACAAGTGTGTGGCAGAGAACTTATAGCCCCTTTACGTTTTGTAAGAATGTACATCCCATTTTTGAATTCTAATGGAATTTACAATAGCCCATTTACAATTTGTTAAAAGTACAACCCATTTTCTAGCTAGGACAACGATTAATAATTTCAACCAACCGTGAAGACAAAATTCAATAAAATTTCCCACATTTTGATGGGATCCGAAATATTTTTATCCCGAAATTTCTAGTCAGATTAAATATAAATTCATATTACATAAAAATCAAACGAAACATTGTGCGCGCAACATTGAAAATTTAAGATTTTCAAAATCCATAAATAATATTTTATAAACTAATTTCGTGTTTGGTGCATTTTTTATAGTTACTGCCTAGTTTTTATAATTACATCCCATTTTCCTGTTAAGCCTAATGCATCCCTCCTAGGAAAGATTTGCACGCCAGCGGGGCGGAGAATAACAAGTTGACCTTGCCTGGGTATTCCTCAAAAAGACGTATAACTAGGCTAGCCATTTTCATCTTGAAAAAATTAGTATCTGGGCTGGATATCTGGCCTGGCTAGACAGCCACAGCCCGCCCGATTAATACCCCTGCTCTCCTCTGAACAACAATGAAATCATCGCCAAGAAAAACTCTGCAGTGCTCACGCCTCAAAAACACAAATACTGCTTGGTCCCAGCTGTCGGCCGCACCTTGTGCAATTCTCTCGTTTATATAGACTACATAGGTTGACAATGGTGTGGGACCGTGATGTCAGGAAACCAGGAGAAAGCAAGAAAAATATAGTTGTACATAATAAGGAGGCACTTGCGTATGTATGGCTATGGCCCTAGTGGGTCCCTAGTGTCATCCAGTCAAAGTAAAGTCATCTCCTGAATCCTCATGTTCGTTGACCATGTTAACAATGGTCGGCGCCACGGTGAGCGCAACAACTCGAAGGACAACGGATTAGCAATCGTCCGAGTGTCGTTCGGCGTTTTTATCGTGTGTGAAGCACTTCCGATATTTTACTAGTCGAAATCGACCAACCAAGCACCTTCGCCCGAGACCATCTGCTTTAATTTACAAGCGTCAGTTTTACAAGCGGGTTTGGTTGGAAAACGACGATCCAATCACGGCCTAATATCATGAGTTGGTCGGAAGATCATATGGTTTCACGTCTAACCTACCCGACATGTCGTATAGGCTATGAATGAAACATCAGACGATGAACTTCTTACGCACGGAAACAACAGAAGAGGATGGTCTTCTTAACAAGCAAATCACTGGCATTAGATCGACATGCAAAACAATACGAAGCATTATTCTCAGGAGGCACGGTGAACAGCTCGTGATGCCGCATGAGACAACATTCCAAGCTCAACTTTGCAATCAAACACAAGGCCTGACATTACATAGACAATATTCAGAACAAACTCTTAACACAGGAATATCTCAGCAGAGTAACTATTTACTTCTAAACTGAACACAGGAATAGGAAATAACACTCGACGCTACTCACAGCAAGGGTGTCCCACTCAAAAATATCAAATGCATGTCTTCTGGCTAACATCAAGGAGCAAAATTTGACAAGGTTTTCCAATTCCAATATATTAAACTAACGTCTTCTTGCTAACATCAATGATTAAACTTTGACAACCTTTTCCCATTCAAAATATGTAATGCCTATGATCGTGTCCTGTCGTAGCTTCTTGTAGTTGTTTGGGCACTTTTTGCACAGGGCACTCCACGTGTTGTTAAATTGCCAATGGTCTCTGCAGACTAGTCATGTCACCGGTGTCTAATAATAGTCTGTAAAGCTTCTCGGTCATTCCTTCTAATGTACCGCAAATAGTGACTGCTTCTTTCTACAAAGTGGAATGACCAACTGGACCCAGTAACGCAGCAGTTTGCCTTGGACACATTGGCTCCTTTTGTGCAGTTCAACTAAAATCGAAGTCGGAATAAAACCGAGCTTTAATTTTGATATCCCTGTAAGCAACAATAGGTATAAAGAAACAATTACTGAGAAATAACGGTTGATGACTTGTCTTAATGGGAAACAAAGCAGGAGAGTAGCAATTCTCCATCAATGTGATTCATTCATATTGACTGAGACATTATCTTAACAATGCCTGTTTCAACATGTATAAAGAACGACAAAGCAGAAAAGTACCATTCCTAAAACAATGCAACTGATTCATTTTTAAAGAGACATTATCTTAACAATACCTTGGTTAAACATGTAGAAAGAACTACAAAGCAGGATAGTACCATTCCTAACAAGTGTTGCAGTTTTGAACTAAGATTCAGTAGTTAATTAATTCCGAGAGTGGCATTGCTTAATTTTACCAAATGACATTAGATTAACGAAAATCATAATCAGTTCCAGGGGAGAGTGGGCGCAAGAACAATATGTGCTTCCATCTACTTATAAAGTGGGTGATGCAGAGTTTGTTGTAACAAAGCAACAAGCATCATGTCTGGGTTGGTCCCATTTTTGTTCACTACTTAATGGGAAAAGACAGCAATACAATAGCTTCAATTCAACATTTATTTAAAATAGTACCAATACAAGTAGCACAACATCTCAAAGCACACTGCACCATCATGTGGATGAAGGCCTGTACTGACCTTTCATGAGAACACCAGGATAAAATACGTCTGCCAACACGAATAGGAAATGCAATCTCGTTTTGTGCAGTTGCACTAAAATCAAGCAAAGTGTTACCGTGGCGAAGCAAAATGTCATAATAGCAACAAGTTGAATAGATATCCCTGTTTAAACAGAGGCAAAAGGAATCAATTACTGGCTAATAAAGGAGGATGAAACATGCGACCACAAAAATGGTAATCCCGCCAATCCGTAACAAGTGGTGCAGTTTTGAAATAAGATTCATTAGTTAATTCTGAGAGTGGCATCAATTACTGGCTTATAAAGGGGGTGATGCTGAATTTTTTGTAACAAAGCAACAAGCATCATGTCTGGGTTGGTCCCATTTTTGTTCACTACTTAATGGGAAAAGACAACAATACAATAGCTTCAATTCAACATTTATTTAAAACAGTACCAAAACAAGTAGCACAACATCTCAAAGCACACTGCACATCATGTGGTTGAGACAAAGATTTGAAACAACTCGCCACGAAGACTGGAAACAAATCTCGATCTCCTTTTGTGCAGTTCCACCAAAATTAAGCAAAGTCACCGGTGTGAAATTCAAGTTGAACTGCACAAAACACTCTTAAAACATAAGTGTTTCGAGTAGCGAAGCAAAATGTCGCAATAGCAACAAGTTGAATCGATACCCTTGTTTTAACAGGGGCAAAAAAGGAAACACTTACTTGCCGATAAAGGAGAATGAAACAAACGGTGATGTAAAGAAGCATCTAAATTATCTTGGATGGAAAACAAAGTAGGATAGTAGCATTTCTAAAGCGGTTGCATTGATTTATATTAATGTAGACATTCTCTTGAAACAACATTCGTTAAAAATGTAATTTACTTTTAACAGTGGCATTGCTTCAATTTTCCGGCGGCATTCTTAGATTAACAATAGCAAAATAGCTGTATGGGACATGCTAGCACCATGTGCATCCACACGTATAAATGGGTGATGCAGAGTATGTACCCAAGCAGCATATATGTTGGTCCCATATTTGTTCTCTTTGAACTTTTTTCCTATGTGAGTGCAGCACATCTAGTCCTGCACAAACTACCCGACCCCAGTTTCTTTCCCTTTTCAACAAAGAGATCGGTTCCTTCTGAGATGTGTGTCTTGGGTTACCCCTTTTCCCTTTTCGACCAACAAAGCGGCTGGATAGCCAGTCTATACTACTTTTCCTCCCTCCTTTCCTCATTGAACCACGTCCTAGATTCATGCTCCAACCCACCACACCTTTATTTCCTCTTTGAACCAAGACCTAGATTTGACTACAGATCGAAAAAGATCCACATGCAGCTAGAGCAACGACGGTTTCAAAGAAACTTATACCTTAGGGTCGTCGGGATGTGGCAAGGCGTGCGGCGGGAGGCCGGATCTGCCCACACTACGTACGGCAGTGAGGAAGAAGGGGTCGGTGGCCCTCCCGCACAGGAGCTGGGTGAAAGAGAACAGCGCGGCTGGCAGTGGATTGCCTCCCTCGCCGAAGGCGATAGAGTTAACGCTGCACCTCCTCCCCTTCCCGGTGCAACAGATACGGACGCCTCCTTCACCAGCTGTGAGGGGGGTGGAGACAAGAGGCCAACGCAGTCTTGTTTAGATCTGGTGAAGAGAGGGTGAGAGACTGTGAATATAGCAAACCCTAGCAAATGAACGCTGAGCCTCCAAATAGCGTAACATATATGTATTATGCGACGGCGTGTGGAGAGTGCAAACCCTAGCGAACAAGCGCTGAGGCTCCGCTTATATATATACTAATGTAGTATGGACTGAGCTCCGGTGCCTTCACTTTGCATCTGCTTTTGGCTGTATGATGTGAGCCGACCACATTTTGGACCCACCTGTCATAAACCCAAAAGGCAGGTGCACTAAGTCAATGAAGCTGCGTCCATATAGTACTCTCATGTGTATAGGACTAATATATAGTGGAGTGGTTTTCTTATTCTCTCCATAACAATCGTTTTAAATTGTGTAAGTACGAAACGAAACTCTTTATTTAATGTACAGTGAAGAAAACTAGTACTCCCTCCGTCCCAAAATTCTTGTCTTAGATTTATATAGATACGGATGTATCTAACACTAAAATGTGAATAGATACATCTGTATGTAGACTAATCTAAGACAAGAATTTTGGGATGGAGGGAGTACTACTTCCGATGAACTAACGATACACGCCCACGTGTCCTGGTTGCACTTCCTGTCCTTCACTTGTGGTACACTACCCTCCCTTAAGTGAACAACCACACATGCGCCAAATTATCGGAAACGTGTGAGAGTGTGTACAAATAAAGAATTTTAATTTCAATTATCGGAAAGGTTTGAGAGTATTACAAAGTTTGACTTCAGTCAATTCTAATTTGCGGAGTAAATAAAAATGGAGGGCTACTACGTCCATCCGTGTTTTTAGTCCACACCATTTTTAAAATCAAAGTTAATAGCTGGACAAATAAAATTACAGGGGAGCTGGAGATAAAGTTGTGAGAAGGCTTAGAAATCAATACAAAACCTATGCTCTTAGTACCAACGTCGATCCTTCTTCGAGGAAACATTTGGTTCATAGCCAATTGTGTGATAAAATTGCACCAACGTGAAAGACGACTGCGTCTCCAACGCAACCAAGGTGAACTGACGAAGGATATCATCTTTGTGCATAACAAGCAAAGAGCACTGATGGAAGACATCTTGTTTTTCATTGAAAATCGATCAGCTTCACCAGCCGACGCAACCATGAGGCGCAACCATGAGCATCGATAGGTCATCGTGGTGATGCATCATCCATTTGGCATCAAGTTTGGGTGAGGCACCTATGAAGTTCGACAAATCCTCACCGTGGTCTGTTTCTTCTCAGTAATCAAGCTCGAGGAAGGAAGAACCACATGGAAGATGACAGTGAGGCGGAACAAAAATGGCCATCCAATTTTGTGCAATTCCTCTAAAATTGAGGAAGACATGCCCGGGTATGGAGACACGCATCGCTGTTTCCAAAAATATAAAAAAGGGTTAGCAACGACATCTCAATTGTCAATAAGAATTAATGAAAAGTACACCAACAAACAGAAGCATCATAATTATATCTTGACGGGAACTAAACCAGGATACCCTAGAAAAAAAGCACTTCTTCATTTAACCAGTGATAGTACTACCACCATATGGACAATGACCGCACAACCACCATGTACTTTATGTTGAAACAACATGTATACCTCCACCGAGGCATAAATCAAAACAACTTTTCGAGTGGCATTTCCTCTATAATAGTACTAGTAGGTGATGTTGGACCAGCCGACGAACCCTGCTACTATACATGGGGAGCTGGGGAGTAGTCGCATAGAAGAAAACCTGCATGCAGCGATATGGGGAGCTTGACCAGTACAATAAGTTATATCTCAAGTGGGCGAGATATCGCTTAGGCGGGCGGGCGGGATCTGCCCACACGACGGCAGTGAACAAGGGCGCGGAGGCGTCCGCGCCAGTGCCGGCTCCGAGAGGACGGTGCACATCGGCTCCCTCCGTCGCCGACGGCGACAACGTCAACGCTGCACCTCCTCACCTCCCACATCGGACGGGATTCGGCCGGATCTGTGACCACTGGTGAGGAGGGAGATAGAGTGGACACTATCATCTTGTTTTGATATGGAGAGGGTGAGAGAGAGAGACGCGAGAAACTCTATCAAACAAGAGGCTATAATGGAGTAAAAAATTTCTCCATAGCAGTGGTTTTAAATAGAATACGCGCGTTCCCGGAAAAAAAAACGAAAACTGGCGGACAATTTTTCAAGGGTCTGTCTAGGACACATCTAGATGTGACATAGTTATGTCACATCTAAGTTGATGTCCACTGCTTGTGGTCTATTTTTTGTCCTAGTTTTTTTGTTTCTTGTTGCTATATTATATACTTGTGGGAGCTTAGATGTGATATCCTTAAATAACATCTAGATGTGAATTAGACAAACTGATTTTCTAACGTACCAAGAAAGAAAACTTCGATCAAAAACACGCCCGCTTCCTGTGTCGCGAGTCGTCAGCACACACACATAGACATAGACATGCATATCTGTGTTTACGTAAAATTCCATTTCCATCTCCATCTCCAATCATATTTGTCCAACTGGCACATTATTTACGTTGTTAATTATATGTGCAGCAATATTAACGTACATCATCTCTTGTTTGCGCACGTCCGGACCGCTGCCACGGCGGTCCCCTGACCAACCCGACCCTCTTCATCACCGCGCGTGCTTCCCGCCTCAACGGTAAGTGCCGCATTCATGCCGGCCAGCGTGACGCGACCTCTCACAGGCGCCGGCATTGAAGCGGCGCGCCGGCCGAGAGAGCGTCGCACGCGCTGCTTCCGGGTGCACGCGTCTGCTCTGCGCGATCCAACGAAACGAAACGTTGGTTTCTTTCTGTTTCCATTTTTTCTCCGGAAAAACTGAAACTTTCCACTCCATTTTCATTCCTATTCCAAGGTTGCCCCATTACAACATTCCATCAAATACAAAGGAAAACTAACACGCTGCGGCCGATGCATCTCAATGATTCACGAATCATAGCCAATATTTACTTCACAACTAAAGAAAAAAGTTGTGGGAGCGTGTACGAAAGAAAAACAACTGATGGGATCACTATGACTTAAACCCTAAACCCTAAACATGATTTAATTCCCTGGCCAGGTAGAACCTGTCGAAGGAAAGACGGCTGGCACCCTCGGATCCGATGCTTTTGTGTAGTTCCACTAAAATCGACCTGAGCATCCCTGATGTCAAAGATATTGAAGAAGTGTGATTAGAATAATAGTACTGGCACTAGTTCATGAAACATAAACTCATCACAAGTAGAAGCCGGTAGAAGTAGAGAAAGATCGACATGGAGATGGAGCTACAGCAGTGGAGCAAGCCGGCTCCAAAAGGAAGATGGACATGCGCACACGAGGTGAGTCATGAATTATATCGCAGGGCAGAACTGCCTCTGCGCCGTATACCATAAAAAATGGTGTGAATCCAGTAGTTCGGTTTGGCGTGGTCCGCAGCCCCAGTCGGAGTCGAGCTCCTCTACCCAAAGGTCGTGTTAGATTCCTTGAGGGACCGCACTAGTCTGGGTTTGATGCCGCTCATGATTAGACCATTTGCTTGCTCGACTTGACCGTTAGTTTGGGGGTGATAGACTGAAGTGTAATCGAGCTTGATGTCCATGTTTTTGCACCAGAGTTTAACCTCGTCGGCCATGAAGTTCGTGCTGCTATCGGTGATGATGCCGTGGGGACACGTAAACGGTGTACTACCCGGATATGAAGTCTATCACCGGACCGGATTCTTCCGTTTTAACCGGCTTGGCCTCAATCCATTTGGTGAATTTGTCCACCATGACCAATAAGTATTTGTGCTTGTGGGTTCCCCCTTTAAGGGGTCCAACCATATCAAGCCCCCAGACCGCGAACGGCCTGGTAATGGGTATAGTTTTGAGGGCGGTGGGTGGCATGTGGCTCTCGATTAGCAAAGAGCTGGCAACCGACGATCGCTGGACTAAGTCCTGAAAGCATCTGCCCGGGCCGTCGGCCAATAAAATCCTGATGGAAGGCCTTGCCTACAAGGGCCGGGCTGCGGCGTGGTGCCCGCCGAGTCCGGCGTGAATTTCAGCCAGGAGATTTCACCCTTCCTCTTCGGAGATACACCTTTGAAGGACTCCGGTTGTGCTTTTCTTATAAAGTTCTTCCTCATGGACCTTGTAGGCTTTAGAACGCCGAACTATGCAGCGGGCCTCATTTTGGTCTTCGGGAAGTTCCTACCGCATTAAGTAGGCTAGGAATGGTTCTGTCCACAGGGAAATTACTGCCATCATTTCGTGAGCTGAAGGTGTTATTTCATTGGCTGAGCCGCCGATTGTGTCAGAATGGTCTGAGTTAGGTGATGCACCGGCTCCGGATTGTTATTTCCGGACTCCTCTTCCCATAATACGGATGGCTTAAAGAGCCGCTCTGTGAAGATGTTTGGAGGACGGCGTCTCGTTTCGCGCCTATGCGTGCTAACACGTCTGCTGCCTGGTTATTATCCCTGTCTACATGGTGGAATTCGAGTCCTTCGAACCGAGCTGACATTTTTAGGACGGCGTTGCGGTAAGCTGCCATTTTTGGATCTTTGGCGTCAAAGTCTCCATTTACTTGGGATATTGTGAGGTTTGAACTGCGTTGTTGGAGTCCATGTACATTATTTGAAGTACGTATTGGATTGTGTCTCCAGTTGGGGACGTCAGGACGACGCCAGCCCCCAAGCCAGCCAACATTTTGGATCCGTCGAAATGCATGATCCAGTTGGAGTACGCTACCGTACTCTTTAGGGAGTTCAAGCCGTCCATTCGGGCACGAAGTCAGCCGTAACTCATGACTTTATAGCTTCGCCGTGGTTTGTAGGTTATGTCAAATGGTAAGAGCTCGATAGCCCATTTTGCAATCCTGCCCGTTGCGTCGCGATTGTTTATAATATCGTTGAGAGGTACTTCAGAGGCCACCGTTATTGAACACTCTTGAAAGTACTGTCGCAGCTTCCAGGATGCCATGAACACCGTGACACGCTATCTTTTGATAATGTGGGTACCGGATTTGCATGGAGTTAGAACAATTGGATACGTAGTACACTGGTTTTTGAAGAGGAATCTGTGCCCTTCCGCTTCTCGTTCAACGACGAGTACCGGCTGACAACTTGATGTGTTGCTGCGATATATAATAACATAGGATTCGCCCAGGTTGGGCGTCAGGCCCGTAACCGGGTTTGTTGCCAGTATGGCCTTTATTTCTTCGAGTCCGGTACTGTGGCAGCATCCGGCCCATTCGAAATGTTCGATCTTGTGGGAGGAGGCGGTAGAGGGGCAGAGCCTTTTCTCCCAAATGGGAGATGAAGCGACTTAAGGCCGCTACACATCCGGTTAGTTTTTGAATCTGCTTGATGTCTTTTGGAATATCCAATTGTGCCAGAGCTCGGATTTTGGCCGGGTTTGCTTCAATTCCTCTACCGGATACGATGAAGCCCAAGAGCTTTCCTACCTGGTAATAAGACGCATTTTTCCGGATTGAGCATAATGTCATATGCTCGGAGGTTGTCGAATGTCACCCTCAAGTCTTCTACTAGAGTTCCGGCGTGTTTGGTCTTGGCGACCACATCGCTCTATGTATGCCTCTCTTGTTTTGCCTATCCGGGTAGCCGGACATGTTTGAATCATGCGCCGATATGTTGCCGGCGTTTTTGAGTCCGAAGGGCATTGTGTTGAAGCAGAATGGCCCATATGGAGTAAATGAATGCCGCTATGCGGCTGATCTTTTTCCGCCATCTTGATTTGATGGTATCCGAGTATGCGTCGAGGAAGCACAATGAATCGTGCCTCGCGGTAGCATCGATGATTTGGTCGATGCGAGGGAGGGGAAAGGGTCCTTTGGACAGGCCTTGTTAAGGTCTTTAAAATCGACGCAGAGGCGCCATGATTTGTCCTTTTTGGTACCATTACTAGATTGGCTAGCCAGTCCGGATGTTTTATATCTCGATGAATCCGCTTCTAAGAGTTTGGCTAGCTCCTCTCCCATTGCCTGTCTTTTGGGTTCGGAAAATCGCCAAGAGCTTGTTTGACTGGCTTGAATCCTTTTAGGATATTTAGGCTGTGCTCTGCCGACTGCGTGGGATTCTGGCATGTCCGAAGGGTGCTGGGCAAAAATGTCCCAATTTTCTGAAGGAATTCTCGTAGTCTTCGATATCGGGACTTAATTGTGCCCCAATGGAGGCCGTCTTTGTGGGGTCCGTTGGATGGACCTGAAATTTGACCTGCTTTACCGCTGGTTTAAAAGAGGTGGACTTGGACCTCTTATCGAGTATCACATCGTCCCTATCCACCGTGGAGCGCAGCGTAGTTAGTTCCTCTGCCGCTAGGGCTTTGGACAATGCCTCTAGGGCCAGTGCGGCTGTCTTATTTTCAGCGCGGAGTGCTGTATCTGGATCACTGGCGAGAGTGATTATCCCATTGGGTCCGGGCATTTTGAGCTTCATGTACCCATAGTGGGGTATAGCTTGGAAGATTGTGAATGCCTCTCGCCCTAACAAAGCGTGATATCCGCTGCCGTATGGGGCCACTTGTAAAGTGACATCCTCGGAACTGTTATTGTCCGGTGAGCCGAACACTACATCTAGTGTGATTTTTCCTATTCAGCGTACTTATCGACTAGGGATTATACCTATGAAGGTTGTGCTGCTTCGCTCAATGCGGCTCCGATCCAATTTCCATTTTTTGAAGGGTTTCCTCATAGATGAGGTTTAATCACTGCCGCCATCCATGAGTACCTTATTAAGACGAAAACCGTCCACTATCGGACCGAGGACCAATGCGGTGGTGCTCTAGCTGTTCGGAATTTAGGTTAAATCATTTGGCGTTGAAGGTGATAGCCGTGTCGCTCCATGGATTTGTTGTTGCTACTTGGTAGACTTCGGCGAGGCTGCGGATTGTTCGTTTCCGCATGTTATTTGATGCGGAAGTCTCGAAGACTGTTAATACCATACTGGTACTGCTGGGTTGGTTGCCGGGGCTAAAAGCCTCGCCACTTTTGGCCACCTGCCGTAGTATCCAACACGCTCAAGGCTGTGTGTTGGAGTGGCGCCCTCGTACTATGGATTTTTCAGGTCCGTTGAGCCAACCCTCCAAGACGGTTCCGCACTTTTAGGGGTTTTGGTTTTTGGTATTCAACCCGGTGCTTGATAATGATGCACCCTTTTGTTTCGGACTAGGGATGTATTCGGGGCGGATTATCCCAAAATTTACTTTTGGTTTTCCAGCACTCTCCATCGCACAAGATACTTTTGTACTATGATCACCAAGTCGATAAAAGCGTGTAATTTCGCTGACGACTTATGGCGCTTAGGATTCCCTTGTCCGTGCAATTATTGCAGAAAATTGGGATTGCATCCTCCTCTCGGCAGTCCTTTATCCTGTTCATAACCAGGAGGAATCAGCCCGATAATGATGTAATCGCTTCAGCGGGCTCTTGCCGAATTCGAGAGAGATCGCTAATGTTTGGGTGGGCGGGTGGAACTAGATCCGGAACCCCGCCCAATTTAGGACTCAAGGGCCGAAGTTTCCGAACTTGGAAGTTTGGATTTTGAGTGTTATCCAATGAGTCCAACCCGCCGCTGACTTTAAGTTCGTGGCTTGATCGACATCCGTCCCTCTGCGGGAATCCGGCATGGAGGGATCGGGAATCGAGCGTAACTAGTCCTTAAGATACAAGAAGAATCGCCGCATTGCTGCTCTATCACAGCAACATGATGGGTAGCCCGGGAGAGTTGATCTCTATCAGATCGGTTTTAGGCCCGATCCGGTCATAGTCTGTGGCGACTCCTCAGGCGGCGTCACGATCCAAGAGCTCGTTTATGGAGGAGAGCTCGCTCGGATCTAACTGTTCGGCAAGTTCCGAACTAACCTGGAGATTGGTTTCGATGACTCGAGAGGTCATCGTCGGCGCGGTGGCCGGGCTGGCGGTCATAAGAAAACCACCTAGCCGAAGAGTCTGGCCAGCGGCCAAGGCTCCTTTGGTGATAGTATCGTCTTTAAAGACGAGATGAGGCATCCTACCTGATGGCGACGACACAGAGGAACTCTCAATGAAAGCACCAATGTCGGTGTCAAAACCGGCGGATCTCGGGTAGGGGGTCCCTAATCGTATGCGTCTAGGCGGATGGTAACAGGAGACAAGGGACACGATGTTTTACCCAGGTTCGGGCCCTCTTGATGGAGGTAAAACCCCACGTCCAGCTTGATTAATATTGATGATGTGTGTTACAAGAGTGGATCTACCACGAGATCAAAGAGGCTAAACCCTAGAAGCTAGCCTATGGTATGATTGTTGTTCGTCCTATGGACTCAAGCCATCCGGTTTATATAGACACCGGAGAGGGCTAGGGTTACACAAAGTCGGTTACAAAGGTAGGAGATCTACATATCCGTATCGCCAAGCTTGCCTTCCACGCCAAGGAAAGTCCCATCCGGACACGGGACGAAGTCTTCAATCTTGTATCTTCATAGTCTTGGAGTCCGGCCGATAATGATTGTTCGGCCATCCGGACACCCCCTAGTCCGGAACTCCCTCAACGGGCGTTGCGAGACCGAGGGAGGAAGAGGACGAGAAGCTTCAAGGAAGTGGCGAGGGATTTGCTGCGGCGAGAGCGAGAGAAAAATGTTTTTTAGTGCTCCAGAGAAGAACTAACCCAAATAAGCACCTCTTGGGTGGGTTAGATTTTTGGATGGGTGATGCTTCTAACCCAGACCAGCCCTCCTGTTTGGACACTTTTGGGTTAGTTGAGTACAAACTAACCCAAACTAACTCTAACCCATGGATCCAAACAGGGCCTTTGTTGTGTCCCGTCAACTTGCCGAACGAGGAGAAAGTTGCAGGACGGGAGAAGCTTGCGCGCGGTGGCTCGCAGGACAAGGAGAAACTTTTGACTAATGCAAACTCTCCCTCGCCAAAGCGGTGGACGTGCAACAGTTAATTCGGTGTCGATTGCCGAAGCATACACTATACTACTAGTGCTACTATTGTTCGACTTCCCGAATAGGCGAACAGCCAAGCGCAAAGTTTACTAGTACTAGTACTACTACTATAGTCTATAAAGGTACGTACTATACTAGTACTAGGAACCAGATGGAGGAGCGTCTGCACTCTTATTATAATTTTAAAATGTGATAAAGCAATCTTCAACACATTTGGTTCTCTTCGAGGGTTCTCGCATGTGATAATGGAAGTTGATTGCATGGAACACTCGCCACAATTCTCGCTTAATTCTGGCTCATATCCTATTACAAATAGTAGCGCTCAGTAATATTTCCTCTTTTTTGTTATTCAGCATGTAAACAGATCAGCAAACCTTGCGGCGCATCTTCGTGCGAACCGTGCTTGCTGCACTTTGAATGTGGCCGAGAGCTGGCTTGATGAAAGACCTCGCTTCCTACTTATTTTTTTGCGGGGTACCTCGCTTCCTAGTGACCAGTATCTTGGCTGATCGTCCTAAGAATGCTTATATATGAATAAAGGTCTCTCATTTAGCCGCAGAAAAGATTAGGCCATATTAACCGGAAATGAGGGAGTATGAACTAGCTCTACATTTTGGTGTGTCCCGTCAACTCGCAGAACGAGGAGAAGCTTGCAGGACAAGGTGAAGCTCGCTTACGCCTTTTAACTAATGCAACCTATCCTCGGTGGACATGCATCAGTCCATTCGGTGTCAGATTGTCAGAGACATACACTCTAGTACCCAACATGCGGAGTACCATCACTGTTCGACTTCACGAAGAGGCGAAGAGCCAAGTGCAGTAGTACGAGTAGTACTACTACTAGAACCGCATGGTGGAGCGTCTGTACCCTTATTATTTTTTATCTCTGTTAAAGTACACGTTTATTCCGGAGAAGGGTGGAAAACGGCAGGCCAACATGTAATGAATGATATCGATCAACCAACCATGCTCGAATATATCTTGGCCTCCATGCGAGCCCTTCTGTGTGTTCTCGCTCCTCATCTCTCTCAAGGAACGGCGGGTTGGCTCTTTGCCGTCAATTGAGATCGGTTTGCTCACACTCCTGTCCCACATGTCAGTGATATGCCAAGAGGAGGTGCGTTGACCGACTGACCATACGCGTACTTGGTTTTGCACCTTCATACTACTCCTCCCTCTGTCACAGTTTACAGGGCGCGCTTCATTATGATGCATTAGGGCATCACAGTTTAATGCTCAATTAATTAGGGCGTGGTAACCGCAATCAAGTCCACAATTTTCTCTCCATGTACTCTGTACTACTACGGAGTGGAGTAAGTGCATGCATGTGTGTACCCGGGGTGGAAGCACCGCATGCATGTGTGTACGCATTATTCCCTCTAGTAATAGACGCCGTGCTATAACTACCAATGCTATTTTTCAGGCCAATCGCTGGTCGCCTTGGTCCCACAGATCTTTTTTCTTTTTTCTGAAGTGCGCTGTATAAACAGTGACGGATGGAGTAGTACGAGCGGATTCAAAGAAGAGCGTATTGATGGTTGCTTCTTCAGAGCAACTTACAGTGGGAAAGGTGGGGCTTACGTTTTGACTGCTCATTACTCACTATTAATGCGGCGCAACGACCGGGCTGAGTCTCCCATGCGGTTGTGCACTACCCCCTCGGTTCTTAAATATACTCCGGAGTATATTTGTCTTTCTAGAGATTTCAACGAGTGACTACTCAAATATTTGTCTTTTTAGAGATTTCAAATGGACTGGCACATACGGATGTATATACATATTTTAGAGTGTAGATTCACTCATTTTGCTCCGTATGTAGTCACTTGTTGAAATCTCTAGAAAGACGAATAGAATATTTAGGAATGGAGGGAGTACACATACGAAGCAAAATGACCGAATCTACGCTCTAAAATATGCCCGTTTGAAATTTGTAAAAAGACAAATATTTAGGAACGAAGGAGTATAATTTTGTGCATGGCACATGGACCCGGATGATGAAGGGGCTTCTGGCAATGCTATCAAGCTTCCATCATTTGTTTACATAATTGACGTACTATACAAATAATTTTCCAGCGAGACATGAAATTGTACAATGGTGCGAGCTTTCAGCTTTTGTTTCATGTGTCTTGCCATCTATGCTCTTTCTAAACAATAAAAACTAACTTCCTTGCTAATGCATGTCAATTATTAGTAGATCAGAGCTAATAATTACATCACAACTGAAGACAGAGTTGTGAGAAGGTGTTAAATTAAAAATTGATCCATGCTTTCATTTGCAGCAACGTCCCCCCAGCTTTGTCTAAATCAACAAGGCATGTTGGGAAAAAGTAGCTGTCTGGAGCATGCAACATTCCGATCATTTTGTGCAGTTCCACTAAAATAGAGCTGAGCGTCCCTGTTCCAAAGATATTAAGTGTGATTACGATAATAGAGGACTGCTGATGAAACAATAAACACATAAATAGAAGCTGTCACCTTTGCGTCTCTCTTAAGACTAACTAGTTGGAGAAGATTAGGCTCGGAGTTGGATGAGGAGGATAGAGCAAAACCAATCTCCCTTTGTGCAATCGCCTTTGAAATGTAGAGACGTTGTCCATGTGACATTTTAGTACAACTGCACAAAACACTCTTAAGAAAAAGTGATTTGTGCAGTTCACCAAAAGGTCGCAATAGCAACGAGGTGAAATGGATAGCCCTGTTTGCAAAAAAGAGGTAGAAAGGAAACAATTACTGGCCAATAACAATTGATGACACATTCGACGACAAAAAAGAAGCATATTCCTTGCCCCAAGGGAAGATAACAACACGGTTGTGTTTGTCTAAAACGGTGTGAGGACGAGAATGCAATATGGAAATCTACCGGATTTGGAGCGAGCTACGTTTTGGGCAAAGAACTATGGAAGATCCACATGCAGCGACGCCGAAGACGGGCGGTGGAGCAAGGCCGAGGGGATACCGGAGGTCGCCGGGATGTAACTAGGTGAGTGGCGCGGCGGAATCTGGCGAGCAGGTGGCGAGGCCTGCCGCGCCGGAGCTTGGTCAGAGAGAACGGCGTGTACCGCAGATCGGGACGTGTTGCCTCGGCGCCGTCAAACAGAGAAACGATGCACTTCCTCCCTTTCCTCCGGAGGACGGGATGCGGCTGGATCAGTGACCAACGGTGAGAGAGACAGAGGCCACCGCACTCCCTTTCCCCCGGCGGACGGGATGCGGCCGGATCAGTGACCAACGGTGAGAGAGAGAGAGAGAGGCCACCGCAGCCTTGTGTGAGATACTCTGAAGAGCGACAAACCAGGCACGCAAGGCTCCATTGTATATAGTGAGCGGGCTACGTTTTCTCCATAAAAATCATTTTATATTCTGTGTATGCGTGCCATTGAGTGCTATAACTTTATTTAAAAATAACGCAGCAGCGGCGTCAAGTCGAATTTTGTTTCGCAAAAGGCGTGGTACACGACCTCCCTAGGTAAACAACCGCTCTGAGGCGTTCAAATTAGCACGTGGGCTGCCATTTTGTAAAGAAATGAGCTCCACCGTGTACCAGCTGGTGTGGCTGGGCACGGCGTGAGTGCGCTGCACGGTGCACCTATTCTCTTCTTGTATACGTACTCCACCTGCGTGGGGTTGTGTGAGAGAGATACAAACCTAGAGAGATATAGTGTGGATTCTTGAGAGTTTTTTTTGGGGGGGTCAATCAAAAATGTAACATATGCACTGTGTGTGAACGAGAGTCCTGGATATAACATATATATAGAGGGGCGATCCACGAGAAGAGAGTGGAGGTATCATCGGCTTGAGGTGTCCATAGAATCGAAAAGAGGGATGATGTGTGTGTGTCTTGTATGTGACCGATAAAGAGTGCCATCGAATTTGTGTGTGCCCACGTCAAAGATATAGAGTGGCTGGCCTACTAGAACGTGAGAGGGGACATGTGCAGTTTGTCTCTGTGGCATGGATACCTACCTGCAGCACTCGACTATCGGTGTGTGGTGGGGGAAGAGGGAGGCCCAATTAACTATAGAGGTACAATGGCCGATATATGTGTGGAGGAGGAGAGAGGCCTACCTCATGTATTAAGGAGATCGATCTGCCTCATGTACTAAGGGAGATCGATCGGCATCCATGCATATGTGCAGGAGAGGAATAAGGTTGGGAGAGAGACAGAGCTTAGAGTGTTGGAGGGGGTGGTAGTGGAGTTGCTTCTAACAAATGGTGGGATAAGCTTGCTAGACAAACAGAGGGCACGCCCGCAATATCAATAAGAGAGGAGATGGCTGCTTGTTGTCTGTGCACGCGTGCGTGTGAGAGGCGGGTCAGAGGCATGCACGAATGATGAGGGGCGACGATGTGGCTGTGGTAAGCAGACATAACTACATAGGAAGATTAATCGCCCTTTGTTAGAGAAAGGAGAGACATAACTTGTGAGGTACGTCGGTGATGGGGGGGTAGTTAAAAGTCGATCTAGGTATATGTTGGGAGATCGATCGGTATACATGCATGTGTGTGTTAGAAGCAAATGAGGCACGAGGAGAAGGATAGAGAGAGAAGGATGCATGTAGGAGGTGGTAATGCAGAGGCACACTATATCGGCGGGGAGGAGTGTCTAGCACGAGAACAATGAAAAGAGTGGTGAAAGTGAGGCATGGACGGTGACAAGAGAAGAGGGAAGCTTGTGTTTGTGCTAGGCACACCTGGCTAGATAGGCATATCGATCGATGTGTGCCATAAAGAAGGAGCTGGGGGCCTACACACACCGTGGGTGAACGACTCTAAAGTGAAAAGACCAATTTATGTGATGGAGCTAGAGAATGCTTTGAGGGAGGGTGAGAGGGATGCGGTGTGTGCATGCACAAGAGAAAGTTAGCGCTAGCTACAAAGATAAGAGGGTTGTGTGGGTGTAAAAGACGAATAGAGATCATATATACTTCATTATAAAAAGCGAATTCGGATATTTGAAGAATTTATCATAGTGTTTTAAACTGACGCATGTGTGAATATATATAACGGTGATACACATGGTGTGCCTGCCATCCTGCATTATAGGCTGTCCGATTTATATCTGGCGAATAGCAAGGAAACTATGATGGTTGAAGTTGGCAACAATCATGATTGTAGATTCTCATTGAAATAGAGAAACAAATTCAAATTTAGTTCGAACTGCAGCGGTAGTATAGACATTTGGAATGCACTAAAATGTTGGTATGAGTAGGTTACATGCATTATACAGCAAGCGAAAAAATTTAATCCGACATAACATGGATTCATACTCCCTCCTTCCATCTATATAGGGCGTAATGAGATTTTTAAGACCGCTTTTGAATATTGACAAGATTAATAGTACATGACATGCACAATGTGAAAATTATATCATTGAAAGAACCTTTCACGAGGCAGAAGTTAACGGTGTGCTTTGTGTAAGTTGCATGTCATATATCATTGCTCTAATATTTGGTCAAAGTTAGCATCGAAAAATGCATTAGGCCCTATATAGATGGAAGGAGGGAGTAGATTTGAATAGCATTTGTATAGTAAAACGGGCAAGACTCTCTCTTTGTGTGGTGTGAATAGTTTTAATTTTGTTTTTCTTTTTGGTTGAGGGAAGTGCGAATTGATTTGGTACGCATTACAAGTACAATATTACTACATCGTTACGCTTTGTCCCTAAAATTCAACCCGCGTCTTGTTATATCTCGAAAATTCAGATATCGTGCTCCCAAAACTGGCACCTTCACAACTCGCATTGCTATCCCGAAATTACAACGGCCGAAAACTCCTCCTCCAGCTGCCAAATCCCGACACGCGAAATCCCGCTTCTAACCCTGAGCCGAAAGGGCCGCTAGTTCAAATCGGTGGGGATACTTTTGTAACACACCCTACATTTTGGACAAGCGCGTCCCTAAGTCATGCATCACCCCCTCCCATTGCCCCCTTTTCGCCATTCAAAATCCCAGGCCGCCATAACCTCTCCGCTCCAGCCGCGAAACCCCAACCTCCTCCATCTGCCACGTCACCGCTGCCCAGCCAGAGCCTCTTCCCCGATGACATCGTCCACCGCAACAGCTCGACGTCCCTCGTCCACCTCCCCGGATGAGGATCCGTCGTCCATCTCGCCGTCCCGCCGGTTCAGCCGCCCCGCCCTCCACCTCCAAGGAGCTGCTCCGATGATCGCCTCGTCTATCGCAATAGCTCCATCCCTACAGCGCCGCCTTAACCTGCTCCACCGGAACCGCAACATCCTCACCGACTCTCCTCGAAGCCGAAGTCCTACTGGCGCCACCAAAGAGGTTGTACACTCATCGCATTGCACCTTCTCCTTAACTCGACCTCCCGACGCCGACGGTGCTCCATCCCGCACCCCCATGGAGCGGCTACCTTGAAGCCGGCTCATGGGCGACATCTCCATGGCGGCTCTCCCCACGAGGCCCCTTCGGGCGCGGCGTCCGCATCAGCCTCGGATCTGCTGCCGCTGCTCGGCTCTCGCTCGCTTCCATTCGCTTCTTCTGCTGCTCTCCCCTCGCTCATCTTTGCCGCTCTGCTCCGACTAAGCCACACTTCAATCGACTAAATCGACTTGGTCAATCGATTTTCAGGGGTTGGGGGGTTCGCCGGAGTTAAGGAAGAACCACCCGCAGCGGGGACGGGGGCTCGCCGGAGAGGCACCCCACTATCTATCTTAGGGTTCAGGGTGGGGGGCGGGGGGCCTAGAGGGCTGGCCGGGGCGGCGGTGGCGAGTTGTTTCGGGGCGGCGAGGCGGCGCTGGGGCCAGCGGTTCGGCCGGTGGTGGCTAGCGGCTCAGGGGGTGCAGGTTGAAGATGAACTGCAGGCCCTCCCTAAACTACATGTCAAGTGCCTCTCTGCTACCATTGCGTTCAGTTTCGACAGTAGCATTCAGATTCCACAGTAAATTTCAGTTTCGAAAGTTAAGTTCAGAGTCAACAGTTTTTACCTCATCTGTTGTAGTCAGGTGGTTTTTGGTGATGCTAATTTTACATCCATTTTACATGATCTACTGGAGATGCTATTAGAATCCCACTTGAGATTGACGATGTTTGTCTTGTGCTGCTTCAGCCTTGACGTCTTACGGCTCACCGGAGCTGCTCCAACGACAGAACGATCCATCACAACAGAGCAGTGCCCTGGACGCCGTCTACAGATTCCTCAGATCTTCCTCCACACCTCCGGCATCCACCTCTCGCCTCAACTGCTTCAAATGACCAACCCAATGATGCTGAGGTCGACACGGCTACGGCAAAGAGGTTGTACACTTGTTGCATCACTTATTACTATACATTCACATCGATCCATTAGGGCTATTTTGGTTCAACGAAAAAACGTCGATCCACTGGTTGTTACCATCACTCTAAATTTCTGCATGCTCTCCTTACATAATCTCACCATATTTTTTTCGTATGCATGTCAGATATTGTACACAGTCATGTTGAACATGTAGAGAAAAAGAGAAGAGTTTTGTGCGGCAATACAATGTCATGCAGACATCGCTCCATGGTGGGTTTAGTGGCAAACCCTCCCCACCCCTCTCCGTTGTAATCCGGAGGAAGATATACATTATGAGGCGGATTCGGACGCCGCTGACCACTCCTATTTACCCCCAAAGTGTTTTCTCTACCTTGACATGATGATGTTAGTCATATCATGCATATGTTGCCTTGCAGTGCCTACTTTTGACATCATATATGTCATCTGCTTAGTTTAGAAATGTTCTGTAATGCCACCTGTTTAGTTTCTATATCATATATGGGAATTATGCAGTCTCATGTCTTTTAGCCAGCCATAATATATGTGAAATGTGTAATGCCATCCTGTTTAACCAGGCATCATATATTTGAATGATATCTTGCCCATCCTTTTCTTCATTACATTTCCATTTGTCGACAATGTTTGTACATTAAACTACTCTTCCTGCATCAGCCATTTGGGTGGGAGATGGAAAAATCTGGAGTGAAAACAAGGCCTTGAGCGGGGCAGTGCTACATCCGTCAAGCAGATCTCTTGTTGGGTCCCGATAGCTCCTCGGAGATGGATTCAGAGACAGATGACCAGTCCTATTCCCCCACTGAGGTGGATGCTCTAACTTGGCACGGTTATACTGTTCATATCATGCATAGGGTGTCTTGCATTGCATAGTTTAGACATCATATACACAATATTCAACACCATGTTCTTAGTGAGACATCATATCGAATGCCCTCTGTTTAGCATATAAATCACATATGTGAATTAAATGATGCGATCCTGATTACTTAGATAACATGTAGGTGAATTATGTCCTGCGATCTTGTTTAGTTATTCATCATATCTTTGAATTGTGTTATGCTATGCTATCAAGTTTAGATAGACATCATATATGTGAAATTATGTCATGCTATCCGTTTTAGTTAAACAATATACATTTCAACTACTTCATGCCCTCTTTTTTCCACACTATCTATTGCATCTGTCTCTCATACAATGTCTGTACATTCAACTATGTTTCCTGTTTATCAGCCATTTGAATTGGAGCGGGTGGTGCCAGTATCTGGCGGAATAAAAACACGGTCTTCAAATAAAACAGTGCTACCTCTTGGTGGAGATAGCACCCCGGTTGTAAATGCACAAGAACAAGCCCTACCACACATAACCCAAACTCTCGCAGATTGTACCCCTCATGCGATGGATGAGAACCAGCTTCACCCAATCTAACCCCAACCCCAACCGATAGTAACCCGCCTCTGTTGACACAACACCATCTCCACCACAGAGCTCCCAAACAAGAGCAGTTAGAAAGGCAGCTCCAGTGCCCAAAGGGCCAGTACTATCACGGCGAACCCCAACTCCACCAGTTAGTATGCCTATTCCTGTGGAGGAAGCACAACCAGCCAGTCGTAGTTTAGCATCGATCGCATTTGATGTTGTTAAATCATATGTGTGTATCTTCCCATCTTGGAAATATTATACTGAAGATGAAGGAAAATGCCAGTTGCAGGTGTTTGACCAGGAGTTATGTGTAAGTAATGTTATTTATGGCAATTACTTTGCTTCGTCCCATACATCCTACCTCCATGATGGTTATAATACAACAAATTTTCCCATTTTTCTCTATAGAGAAGGACCGATTTGGAAATTCAGGATGAGGTAACCTGTGCTAATACCTCTGCTATCTTCAAGAACGCTTCGTGACAGTATCGGAAGTACCTGAAGAAAACATACTTCACCGGCAAAGAAAATCATCAAATTCCCTTACGTTCTCCTGAGACACATTTACTGGACGATGACTGGGAACGCCTTGTTCTGTGCTGGTCCCGAACTAAGAATGTGGTAAGGTCTATGAGCTCATTTTCTATTTTAAGTATTTTATTCTTGTGTCTTACTGTACTCTGTTCATGTAGAACAAGTGCCTAAACCTGAAGAACAACTGTTCTAATTTAAGATTCCATTGCTATCATAGTTCAAAAAAGCGCTTGGCGTTAATTGTGCGTTTTGCCACCACGTTGCGCTTTACTGACCAAAGCGCATGCTTATGCACAGTTATGCACAGATTATGCGTAGTCATGCGCAATGCGTTTTGCCAACGCCTAGAGCCTAGGCGCGCTCAAGAGCTCACTTAGGCGCGCCTTTTTTAACTATGATTGCTTTGCTCTTGTATCACTGTATTTACTCATACAAACTTATTTTTAAACTGAAGGATCCAATCGAAACTCCAATGGCACACTAGGTATGTTCACGCATGTTTCTTTAACAGGTTTGCTCTTATCAATAGCTTTGTTGATTTCAATTTCAACTACGGGGTGACGCGCGCATTTGCGCGGCTAGATTTTCTATTTATTGCTATATATATTCCTATTTTGTACTAAGTTCGTGTCATAGATCCGGACGGTAACACGGAAAGACCAAATACTCTTTTACCTCTTTCCTTGATATTTTGTCTCAATTTTTTAAGGTATTTAGGAAATACGTAATATCCATGGCTTGTATATGAACCTTATTGTCCATTCAATTCCCTGCCTCGTCACTTGCCATATTGCAATTATGTTTTTCTACTAATGCCATCTCATACATGATCCACATGCTTCGATGTCTTCTAGTCTTATTCTAGGTCTCTATATATGTTAATCAGTCTAAGTCAACATAATTATTGCTGAATGGTATCGAAACTGGTACAGTCCTCTGGCTTGCCACATTGCAATTATGTATTTCTAATGGTACTATATCGGACATGATCCACATGCTTTGATATCTTATCCTCTTACTCTAATTCTATATTTTTCTAGTAATCTGAACTTGCTATCTAATTATAGAGCCCACAATATTGATTTCTCTATCATTGTCAACCCTAGCAGCCCAATGTTACCCAATTTAATTTATCTATGAAAGTGGCAATGGTATATCAAAAATTATAGAATAAAAATAATAAAAATGTTTATACTAATTGCACTATTTTTGGCAAAAGCTGGTTTTTTAAGTCCTTTTATTCGATACTCGAACATTACATATGATGAGATATGCGAGTGACTTAAATTAAATGCTTTCGCTTAGGATGAGATTAGAATAAAGCTTTTTAGCCGGACACTAACCGCGAAAGCAAAAAACTTGGCTCTTAACTCACCCCGTTGGTACTTAACACTTGGGAACACTATGAAATGAGTGATTTCTTGTAGCTGGTCACTTATGCCTCGTCAAACCATTCCATTCACCAAAACTGTGTACATGCCGGTTTTTGACCGCCATGTCGGCCCTTACTTTATCCACATTATAAATATTTGTCTAGTATGTATTAAAAATAGAAATAATCGCATTTAACCGGAATTAACTAAGAGCACAACAATTTTTTCTTAAATCAACATATTTGCAGCCTTAAAGTTCATGATTGTTTGGACTATCTACGCACGTGTTCCTTTGACATCGTCTCTTACATGCATGGGATGTTTCGTCAGGTTGTGGTAAGGGACTCGTTTACTCCATTCAGTTGATAGTTTCTGATGTTCCGTTAACTCCTTCTCGTCGGTTCACCTTGCCGAAATCCCTATATACCTCATGTAAAATTCTTGGGCATATATGTCTCATGAAAAGTATTGCCTTCCTACTTACCGTTGGCTTTCTCTTGTGGTGTGCGCCTCATATATGGAAACATAAAGTGCCAAAGTTCTCAATGGGAGTATAGATCCTCTTATCTGGCTAGCAGTTTGATCATTCCTATCTAGATGCGTGAACAATAATCGCTAGATGAATGCGCGCAATCATTTTATTTCTGAGATACGGTCGACCCATCTGTATGTTACTATTGCTATGTAAAACGTTTGTATCTTTTAATCGCGACGGGTATAATTAGAATCAACAGATCAATTTTGGATATATTTGATTAGTTATCTGTCTTTCTCCATTTTAATTTATCAATCAATTTTTTTGCATTTATTTTGACATTTTATGCTACATAGTTTATGTTGTTGTATGTTGAACACATATGCCATTTTTTCACGCTGTTATTTATATTTTAGGTATCTGCGATTGCCGAGCCATATTTTTCTTAATTAGACCAAATTATGTTCCTAATCCATCGAAGCAATACCAAATTACGTGTCAAACATACCTCCTATGAAAATACACGATGCATATGTTCTTGCATTTTTGTTCACTAAATATTCACGCCCTGTAGTTTTTTATTATTGTGTATGGAACATCTATGTGTTGCCACATAAAGAAAATACGCCTATGTTTGTGCTTTAATAATTTTTAATGATATTTCAAATATCTCCATCTATTATTATTTTCAATTGCACAACCATAGTATTTTTTTTCTTATCTCTCCTTCCACTATATGCTCCTAATTAATCACTAAATTATGTACTAATTAGACCCTATGCACGTGGCTAATGAGCAACAAAGGTTGATGCTTGCTCCCTTTTTTATGTCAGCATGACATCATAAATAGTAATTAACATGCTTGAATCTGTTTCGCTCATGTGTACAAATTAAGAAGTGCTGACATAACAAAATTAGATTATTTTTTTTGAGGGGATGAAAAGTAGAGTTTGAGGCTAGTTCCTTTGATTTTCTAGTAATCTGAACTTGCTATCTCTTTATTGCGCCCACAATATTGCTTTCTCTATCATTGTCTCCCCTAGCAGCCCAATGTTACCCAATTTAATTTATCTATGAAAGTGGCAATGGTATATCAAAAATTGTAGAATAAAAAAATAAAAATGTTTATACTAATTGCACTATTTTTGGCAAAAGCTGGTTTTTTAAGTCCTTTTATTCAATACTCGAACCTTACATATGATGAGATATGCGAGTGACTTAAATTAAATGCTTTCACTTAGGATGAGATTAAAATAAAGCTTTTTAGCCGGACACTAACCGCGAAAGCAAAAAACGTGGCTCTTAACTCACCCTGTTGGTACTTGACACTTGGGAACACTATGAAATGAGTGATTTCTTGTAGCTAGTCACTTATGCCTTGTCAAACCATTCCATTCACCAAAACTGTGTACATGACGGTTTTTGACCGCCATGTCGGCCCTTACTTTATCCACATTATAAATATTTGTCTAGTATGTATTAAACATAGAAATAATCGCATTTAACCGGAATTAACTGAGAGCACAACAATTTTTTCTTAAATCAACATATTTGCAGCCTTAAAGTTCATGATTGTTTGGGCTATCTATGCACGTGTTCCTCTGACAGCGTCTCTTACATGCATGGGATGTTTCGTCAGGTTGTGGTAAGGGACTCGTTTACTCCATTCAGTTGATAGTTTTTGTTGTTCCGTTAACTGCTTCTCGTCGGTTCACCTTGCCGAAATCCCTATATACCTCATGTAAAATTCTTGGGCATATATGTCTCATGCAAAAGTATTGCCTTCCTACTTACCGTTGGCTTTCTCTTGTGGTGTGCGCCTCATATATGGAAACATAAAGTGCCAAAGTTCTCAATGGGAGTATAGATCCTCTTATCTGGCTAGCAGTTTGCTCATTTCTATCTAGATGCGTGAACAATAATCGTTGGATGAATGTGCGCAATCATTTTATTTCTGAGATAGGGTCGACCCATCTGTATGTTACTATTGCTATGTAGAACGTTTGTATCTTTTAATCGCGACCAGTATAATTAGAATCAACAGATCAATTTTGGATATATTTGATTAGTTATCTGTCTTTCTCCATTTTAATTTATCAATCAATTTTTGTGCATTTATTTTGACATTTTATGCTACATAGTTTATGTTGTTGTATGTTCAACACATATGCCATTTTTTCACGCTGTTATTTGTATTTTAGGTATCTGCGATTGCCGAGCCATATTTTTCTTAGTCAGACCAAATTATGTTCCTAATCCATCGAAGCAATACCAAATTACGTGTCAAACATACCTCCTATGAAAATACACGATGCATATGTTCTTGCATTTTTGTTCACTAAATATTCACGCCCTGTAGTTTTTTATTATTGTGTATGGAACATCTATGTGTTGCCACATAAAGAAAAATACGCCTATGTTTGTGCTTTAATAATTTTTAATGATATTTCAAATATCTCCATCTATTATTATTTTCAATTGCACAACCATAGTATTTTTCTTATCTCTCCTTCCACTATATGCTCCTAATTAAACACTAAATTATGTACTAATTAGGACCCTATGCACGTGGCTAATGAGCAAAAAGGTTGATGCTTGCTCCCTTTTTTATGTCAGCATGACATCATAAATAGTAATTAACATGCTTGAATCTGTTTCGCTCATGTGTACAAATTAAGAAGTGCTGACCTAACAAAATTAGAATTTTTTTTTTTGCGGGGATGAAAAGTAGAGTTTGAGGCTAGTTACTTTGATTTTCTATTAATCTGAACTTGCTATCTCTTTATTGCGCCCACAATATTGCTTTCTCTATCATTGTCTCCCCTAGCAGCCCAATGTTACCCAATTTAATTTATCTATGAAAGTGGCAATGGTATATCAAAAATTATAAAATAAAAATAATAAAAATGTTTATACTAATTGCACTATTTTTGGCAAAACCTGGTTTTTTAAGTCCTTTTATTCAATACTCGAACCTTACATATGATGAGATATGCGAATGACTTAAATTAAATGCTTTCACTTAGGATGAGATTAAAATAAAGATTTTTAGCCGGACACTAACCGCGAAAGCAAAAAACGTGGCTCTTAACTCACCCTGTTGGTACTTGACACTTGGGAACACTATGAAATGAGTGATTTCTTGTAGCTGGTCACTTATGCCTTGTCAAACCATTCCATTCACCAAAACTGTGTACATGACGGTTTTTGACCGCCATGTCGGCCCTTACTTTATCCACATTATAAATATTTATCTAGTATGTATTAAACATAGAAATAATCGCATTTAACCGGAATTAACTGAGAGCACAACAATTTTTTCTTAAATCAACATATTTGCAGCCTTAAAGTTCATGATTGTTTGGGCTATCTACGCACGTGTTCCTCTGACAGCGTCTCTTACATGCATGGGATGTTTCGTCAGGTTGTGGTAAGGGACTCGTTTACTCCATTCAGTTGATAGTTTTTGTTGTTCTGTTAACTCCTTCTCGTCGATTCACCTTGCCGAAATCCCTATATACCTCATGTAAAATTCTTGGGCATATATGTCTCATGCAAAAGTATTGCCTTCCTACTTACCGTTGGCTTTCTCTTGTGGTGTGCGCCTCATATATGGAAACATAAAGTGCCAAAGTTCTCAATGGGAGTATAGATCCTCTTATCTGGCTAGCAGTTTGCTCATTTCTATCTAGATGCGTGAACAATAATCGCTAGATGAATGTGCGCAATCATTTTATTTCTGAGATACGGTCGACCCATCTGTATGTTACTATTGCTATGGAAAACGTGTGTATCTTTTAATCGCGACCAGTATAATTAGAATCAACACATCAATTTTGGATATATTTGATTAGTTATCTGTCTTTCTCCATTTTAATTTATCAACCAATCTCTTTGCATTTATTTTGACATTTTATGCTACATAGTTTATGTTGTTGTATGTTCAACACATATGCCATTTTTTCACGCTGTTATTTGTATTTTAGGTATCTGCGATTGCCGAGCCATATTTTTCTTAGTCAGACCAAATTATGTTCCTAATCCATCGAAGCAATACCAAATTACGTGTCAAACATACCTCCTATGAAAATACACGATGCATATGTTCTTGCATTTTGTTCACTAAATATTCACGCCCTGTAGTTTTTATTATTGTGTATGGAACATCTATGTGTTGCCACATAAAGAAAATACGCCTATGTTTGTGCTTTAATAATGTTTAATGATATTTCAAATATCTCCATCTATTATTATTTTCAATTGCACAACCATCATATTTTTTCTTATCTCTCCTTCCACTATATGCTCCTAATTAATTACTAAATTATGTACTAATTAGACCCTATGCACGTGGCTAATGAGCAAAAAAGGTTGATGCTTGCTCCCTTTTTTATGTCAGCATGACATCATAAATAGTAATTAACATGCTTGAATCTGTTTCGCTCATGTGTACAAATTAGGAAGTGCTGACATAACAAAATTAGATTTTTTTTTTTGCAGGGATGGAAAGTAGAGTTTGAGGCTAGTTCGGTTTCTTGATTCTCAACTACAAGCTGAAATAGATCGATCAGCTGTGCTGCGACAAGAAGCGGAAGGACTGCGGAAGTCCCTGGAGCATTCAGATGCATACTTTCTGGTGCAACAGTAAGCGTTGGAGGATTTTAGCACCAAACAGGACAAAGCTAATCAGCTTGCTCAGCTTATTGCCAGCATGGTGGATTCCCAGGATAACGTTTCTTGAGCTCTTCTGAAGTTGTTTCAGTTATGCTCTTGTTTTGCTGCCGCGTTTATTTGCACTTGTGGCCAATTTTGACGGCCAGTGTATGTAATATGCTGCTTTGTTCCCTATATTTGCACTGGTGGCGAACTTTGATGCCCAGTGGATGTAATATGTGTAATAGCGGTAATAGGTTAGCCTTAATTGCTTGCTTATTTATTTCCTTATTGTCTTGTTTAGTTGTTTGCTTGTAGTCACTGCAGCTTCTTTTCGTGTTTTCTAGTGGCGCAATAGCCTATTTTTGGCAACTAGGCCAAAATAATCATGGCAACAAACGGACTGTTGTAACCATGGGCCTCCTGCAGGTCAGTATGATCCATGGGCCTTCGTCCGGCCGTAGGATCCATTGGCCTTCTATACGGGCCATGGGATCCATCGGCCTTCTATACGGGCCTTAGAGTCCATGGGCCTTCTACGGGCCGTAGGGTCCATGGGCCTTCTACGGGCCGTACGATCCATGGGACTTCTACGGGCCGTACTATCCATGGGCCTCATACGGGCTGTAGGATCCATGGGCCTTCTACGGGGCGTATCATCATTTCGCCAATCATGGGTCGTACTATTCATGGACCATAACGGGCCGTTAATAGGACGTATTTGATAACTCTATGAAAACAGCCCAACGGGTTTTTCTCGACATGAAAACGCCCAACGATAACGGTCCGCAAACGGGCCGATCGTAACGACGGGCTGAATTTGGCCCACAAGCGAAAAATGACAAGAACGGGTCAGAGGTAACCGAATATGGTGCAAATGAGCCCAAGAATCAATGGGCCTGAGAAGGCCAAAAGATAACTTGGTTGAAAATGGCCCAATGGAATAACGGGCCGTTAATGGGTATAAAGTGATACACCTGTTCATTACGGGCCGCCACCACGGTACATTAATGGGCTAAGAGTTACAAAGGTCCTCATATGGGCCGAAGAAGTCATGGGCCCACATGGGCCGTGGTTAAAACAGGCTGAATCATATTGGACGGCCCGTATGACGCCATCGGGCCTAATTCGGATAGGGCGTAACGGGCCCAGGTTAGCGGGTCAGTAAATGGGCTATATGCGCAATGTGTCGTTAACATGCTTTCCACTGGGCCGGGCCGCCACCTTTTGACCAAGTCAAGTCAAACGGGCCGCCTTTTCACATGAATGGGCCGTGCCACGGTCGCCGTATCATAGGCGACTTCGGTCCAATGAACGGATGACATCTGTCCCAACGGTGAGCCGACACGCAGTTTTCCTCCGTACCAATGATGATTTTACACGTGGAAAATCCCCATTGGTCGGGCTGTTAACGGGTTATCGGATCCAAAAACCCGACCGATAGCTTAACAAAGTGTTCCGTTACGGTGGACGCCACGCGTCGGTCACCCTTGACGCAAAGCACTTCGTGACGTGCGATTTATCGTCATGGAAGTGGACACTTCCATGATGATAATTTTGGTAATGTCATGGAACACTTCTACGACAAAGACAGTATGACTATCTTGATTTCGCCATAAATTTGTCATGGATGTACATGCATGACAAAAAAACGCGACCTACTGTGTCAAACACGTATCATCATGGAAGTGTATTTTTTTTGTAGTGTTATGTCGAATGGGAGGAGCTCGATGGCCCATTTAGCAATCCGTCCCGTAGCGTCGCGGTTGTTTATTATGTCGTTGAGTGGTACTTCGTAGGCCACCGTAATCGAACACTCTTGGAAGTAATGTTGTGGCTTCCGGGATGCCATGAAGACCGCGTATGCTATCTTTTGATAGTGCGGGTATCGGGATTTGCATGGGGTGAGGACCGTGGACACATAATATACCGGCTTTTGTAGCGGGAATTTGTATCCGTCTGCTTCTCGTTCGACGACGAGCACTGCGCTTACAACTTGATGTCTTGCAGCTATGTACAATAGCATAGGTTCGCCAATATTTGGCGCTGTCAGGACTGGACTACTGGCCAATAAGGTCTTTATTTCATCCAGTCCGGCCGTGGCTGCATCCGTCCACACGAAGTGTTCGGTGCGTCGAAGAAGGCGGTAAAGAGGTAGTGCCTTTTCTCCTAATCGGGAGATAAAGCGGCTTAAGGCAGCCACACATCCAGCTAGTTTCTGGATAAGTTTGAGGTCTGTTGGGATAGCCAACTGCGACAGAGCTCGGATTTTGGCCGGGTTTGCTTCAATTCCTCTATTGGAAACAATGAAGCCGAGCAACTTCCCGGAGGGTACGCCAAAAACACACTTTTCCGGGTTTAGCTTTGGCATCAGATATGTTCGGAGGTTATCGAACGTAAGCCTCAACTCATCTATTAGGGTTTCGACGTGTCTTGTTTTTATGACCACGTCGTCCACATATGCCTCCACTGTTTTGCCGATTTGCTTTTCCACGCATGTTTGAATCATGCGTTGATAGGTTGCGCCGGCATTTTTAAGCCCGAAAGGCATAGTGTTGAAGCAGAAAGGACCATATGGCGTTATGAAGGTCGTTGCATCTTGGTCGGACTCTGCCATCTTTATTTGATGGTATCCACAGTATGCGTCGAGGAAACACAGTGAGTCGTGTCCTGCGGTGGCATCGATGATTTGGTCGATGCGAGGGAGGGGGAAGGGATCCTTGGGGCAAGCCTTGTTGAGGTCTTTGAAATTGACGCATAGGCGCCAGGATTTGTCCTTCTTCGATACCATTACCAGATTTTCCAGCCAATCCGGATGCTTGATATCTCTGATAAATTCGGCCTCAAGTAGCTTGGCTAGCTATTCTCCCATGGCTTGCCGTTTAGGCTCTAAAAAGCGCCTAAGAGTCTGTTTGACTGGCTTGTATCCTTTTCAAGATATTGAGACCGCGGTTCGCCAACTGCGTGGGATGCCCGGCATGTCCGGCGATGCCAGCGAACTGTCCCAATTCTCGTAGGAAGTCTCGTGAGCGGGCGTTCATTGTGGGGCTCAACTATGTCCCGATGGAAGCTGTCTTCGTGGGGTCCGTTGGATGGACCTGAATTTGACTATCTTGTTCTGCTGCTTGAATGAGGTGGACTTGGGTCGCTTTGTCGAGTATCACGCCGTCCCCCGCCCAATCGTGGTGCGCAGTGTTGTTAATTCTTCGGCCGCTAGGGCTTCGGATAATGCTTCCAGGGCTAGTGCTGCGGTTTTATTCTTGGCGTGGAGTGCGACGTCCGGATCACTAGCTAGCGTGATGATTCCATTGGGCCCGGGCATTTTGAGCTTCATGTACCCGTAATCGGGTATAGCTTGAAAGCTTGTGAATGCGTCCCGCCCTAAAAGGGCGTGGTATCCGCTGCTGAAAGGGCCCACTTGGAATGTGATTTCTTCGGACCTGTAATTCTCCGAAGTGCCGAATACTACATCGAGTGTGATTTTTCCCGCACACCGTGCCTCCCGATTAGGGATGATTCCCCTGAAGGTTGTGCCGCTTTGCTCAATGCGACCTTTATAAATTCCATCTTGTTGAGTGTTTCTTCGTAGATCAAGTTTAATCCGCTTCCATCGTCCATGAGTACTTTAGTGAGCCAAAAGCCGTCCACGATTGGGCTAGGGACCAAAGCGGCTGGTGCCCGGATTGTCTGGAATTCAGGTTTGTCACTGGCACTGAAGGTTATAGCAGTGTCGTTCCACGGATTTATTTTTGCCACGTGGCAGATTTCAGTGTAATTTCGATGAGCTCGTTTGCGCCTATTATTTGAGGCGAAAGTCTCGAAGACTGTCAGTACCGTATTGTTGTCTTCAGCGGGGTGTTGCTCTGCTTTGTAGCTTACCAGAAGATCCTCGCCGCTTTTTGCCACCTGCCGGAGTATCCAACATGCTCTAAGGCTATGCGTTGGCGTAGTATCCGGCGTGCTGTGAATTTTACATGGCCCATTGAGCCATTCTTCCAATACAGTTCCATGCCTTGGAGTGGGCTTTGGTTTTTTGGGAATTGGATCGGGTAACCTACGAGAGTTTGCCCTTTTAGTTCAGACAAAGGATTTAGTGAGAGCCGGATTATCCTAGAAGTCTGTTTGGGTTGTCCAGGTGCACTCCATCGCACAGTACTTCTGTACTATGGCTGCTAAGTCGTTAAAGTGTACTATGTCACGGCGACTTATAGCATTACGGATTCCTTTGTTCGTGCAGTTTTTGCAGAAAAGTGAGATTGTGTCTTCCTCACGACAGTCCTTAACCCTGTTTAGCACAAGGAGGAATCGGCCCAAGATGGCGATGTAATCGCTCTGGGTCCCTTATGTCCGATATGGGAGAGACGGTTTAAGTCCGGTGGGTAGGTGTAGCTGAATCTAGATTCCGATCCGATCTAACGCCTGTAAGGCAGAGGAGCTTCCGGCTTGATACTCGAGATCCGTGGTGCTTTGCCGATTTTTCCGGCTCGATGCCCGATTCTAAGTCCGGGGTCTGGGTCATGTCCTCCCGTGAGCGGGTATCCGGCTCAGAAAGCTCGGTGATTCGAACATAATTCATCCTCAAAGTAGAGGGATAATCCATGTGTGGCCCTTCCACTACTGGTATCTCGTGGGTGATCGGTGGGGTTTTAATATCCCTCTGGTCGGGTTTAAGCCCGATCAGATCATATAGTCCTGAAGCGACTCCCCAAAGCGGGCGATGCAATCCACGAGCTCATTGAGGGAGGAGAGCTCTATTGGATTCATTTGTTCGGCGAGTTCTAAATTGATATGGAGGCTGTTTTTGATGACCTAAGAGGTCATCGTCGGCGCGGAAGCCGATCTGGCGGCCATGACGAAGCCACCTAGTAGGAGAGTTTGGCCTACCGCCAGTGCTCCCCCAGAGGTGATGTTGTCCTTGACAACGAGACGAGCCATCGAGCCTTGCAGCAACGCTAATGCAGGAACTCTCAATGAAAGCACCAATGTCGGTGTCAAACCGCGGATCTCGGGTAGGGGGTCCTGATCTGCATCTAAGGCTGATGGTAACAGGAGGCAAGGGACACGATGTATTACCCAGGTTCGGGCCCTCTCGATGGAGGTAAAACCCTACTTCCTGCTTGATTGATCTTGATGATATGAGTATTACAAGAGTTGATCTACCACGAGATCTAGAGGCTAAACCCTAAAAGCTAGCCTATGATGATTATGATTGTGTCTCTATGGACTAAACCCTCCGGTTTATATAGACACCAGAGGGGGCTAGGGTTTACACAGATTCGGTTACAAAGAAGGAAATCTATCATCCGGATCGCCAAGCTTGTCTTCCACGCAAAGGAGAGTCTCATCCGGACACGGGACAAAGTCTTGAGTCTTGTATCTTCACGGTCCATTAGTCCGGCCAAAGTATATAGTCCGGCTGTCCGGATACCCCCTAATCCAGGACTCCCTCAGGCGCCGAGCCGTCTTGCCGCAGCCAGCGTGGAGCGGGGGCGCCGCTGTCTTCGGGCCCCAGACCCAGGAGGAGGCGGCGCTGGACGCCGTCAGCCGTCGCCTGCGAGGTCGGACGGAGCGGCTTGAGGCCTTTGCCCAGGCCGAGGTGGAGCGGACGCGCACCCTGGAGCGTGCCGTGCTAGTAAGTCTTTTTGCTTCCTCATAATTTCTTCTTTGTGGGCGCTTGGCCAAATACACCTTTGGTGTAGCCTCGAGATCCGGGGCCAACTACGTAGTAGTTGGGTCGGATCTTCTAGAGCGTTGGCCTTGTTTTTGACTTCTGATTTCTTCAGCATCTTGATGCCTTCCGGGTTGCGGCCTACAACCGTCTCCTGGGCAAGCACCGGGAGCTCGAGGAGCAGCTTGCCACCAAGGAGGAGGAGCTTCGCGTCGCCGCAGGTATTCTTGTGCTCTCTTTTAGTGGGGGCGTGCTAGCGCACCCGCTGGGTGTAGCCCCCGAGATTCGGGCTAATTGTGTAACAGTTGGGCCAAATCTTACGTCTTGCTCTTTTCTTCTGCTGATTCCTTCTTTTTCACAGCCGAGGTGCTGTCCTGGCGGACTCGGCTGCTTCGGGCCGGTCATCATTACGACCGGCTTGTTGCCAATGCCGACCGGCTTGGCGTTGAGGCGGCGCAGGCGAGGGTGGAGGCTGTCGGGGCCCGGCGGTCTCTTGACGAGGCCAACCGGCTGCATGAGCAGCTGGCGGGTCACAAGAGCCGTCTGGAGGCCGAGGTGGAGCTTCTCAAGGTGGAAGCCACCAAGGTCGCGGAGGCGCAGCGGGCCCTGGTGGAGGCGCATCAAAGCCGCTGCCAGCCGGCCGACGACAGGGCCGCCTGTGCCGAGGTGGAACGCCAATGTGGGCAGGTCACCACGGCTGAGGGGGGCCTATGAGGACGGTTGCCGCCGCCGCGAGGCAGCCGAGAAGGCGGCCAAGACAAGGACTCCTCAATGCCCTTGCCAAGGCGGCCACTCTGGAGAAGGCGCCCGAGGAGTGCAATCGCGCCATGGAGCGGAAGCGGCGTGGTACGTTGCTTGAGGCGCAGCACCTGGAAGAGTCCTTTTCCAGTAAGTGCTGCTTCTTGTAGCTTGCCGGGTCGGGACCCGGCTTTTCTTCCATGTTGTTCTTCTAACTAGCTTCTTCCTTTGCGGCAGGGGCCTTCCCAGAGACACAGCGGCTGGCGGAGGAAGCCGTCCGCAATCAGCGTGACCCGATCGGCGTTGTTGGGTCTGGGACGGATCCGCGGACGGCCTGGACCTTCCCGGAGATCATCGCCGCTGCTGAGGCCCGCCTGCGGGTTCTGGGGACGCAGATGGAGCGGCTGTCCCGGGCCGGCACCGTGATGACGACGGCCCTTTGGCTGGGCGCCGTCATGCCGAAAAGCTTCACGCGCCTGGCGCGCTGGCTGGAGACGGGTCCGGACCGTCTTGGCGAGTGGCACGTCTTCGCCGATCGTGCCGGTGCCGAGATAGCGCTCCGGTTTGCACTGCCTTGGCATCCGGATCTTTAGCTGGACGCGTTGATGGGCCAGCGGGCCGGCTCGGAGCAGTTGCTGCAGGAGCAGGCCGGCCGGATCGCCTCCCGGGCCAGCTACATCGCCGAGTTCGCCTTCCACGACGAGTTCCATCCGGAGCGGGCGGAAGACGGCAGGGCCGTGGTTGGCGACGACTACGGCTTGCTTCTTCATGACCCAGAGGGGAGCTCGGAGGAGACGGGCGTCTACGGCGACACGGATGCCGAGGAGGACACCGGTGTCTCGCCGGACCCGGAGGTCGCCATGGGAGAACCGTCGACGTCGCGACGCGGAGCTGGAGATGCCTGAGACACTTTATGCAGAATCTGTTAAGTAGCAGGTCCACACACCCACTGGAGGTTTTTTAGGGTGTAATGAACTTCGGCCGTGGGACTTTTGTTTAAATATCTATGTGTAAATGTCATGGGTGTCTTTGCTTTTTTGCCTTCTGTTTTTCAGACCGATTTCATGCATTTTTTCCTTTCTCAACCCCCCCCCCCCCCCCGCGAGTCAGACGGCCGAGGCTCTGGTCCGTGACAAGGAGTTCGATTGTTTGAAAGGGGCGCGCAGGACTTGGGTCTTTGGAAATGTTTAGCGCGAAGCGAACACCCACCGGGCCGGTGGAGCAATCCGCGGCCGGTGGGGGAGCAGCCGGTCGTGCCGCTGTTCATTTGGTAAGTGGCGGGCCGGCGGCCTTTGACTTCGTGTATGAAATGTACAGGAGCTTTGGCCCATTGTGCTTGCCAGCCGACAGCCAAAGCTGGATCTGTGGCTTTAGGGTGAAGTGAGGGACCGCGGCATCCTGACTTTTATCAGAAATCACCAAGTCGGCAGCGGGTGGCTATCGAAGCCGCCAAGCCCCGAGCCCGCCCGGTCGAGTCGGACCGATGGCCGGGTTCAGTGGTATAGTGATGCAGAAAGAATAAGGATGCAATAAATTGGTCGGAAAAAGGTAGCCCTCGAGTCTCGTTCGGGGACCCCATAGTTCCATGCGTTTACAAAACGCGACGATACATACACTCATGCGGCTAACTGTAAAACGGGCGGAGGAGTTCCGCGTTCCACGGCCATGTCGTTTCTTCACCGGCGGTGTCCTTCTTGCGCTTCTTTGACTTGCGTGCATCGATGAGGTAGTAGGCGTTGCGATCGCGCAAGGGCCTGCTCATGATGAATGGGCCCTCCCATGGAGGGGACAGCTTGTGCTGGCCTGCTTGCTCTTGGACGAGGCGGAGGACGAGGTCGCCCTCACGGAACGCAAGGGGCTTCTTCTTGTTGTGGTAGTGCCTCAGACCTTGCTGGTAGATGGCCGAGCGATCGAAGCGCCAGAGACGGTGGCTGAAAGCAGGTCGACGCCATCTTCGCTGGCTTCTCTCGCTTCGCTTCGATGTACATCGCGACGCTGCGGCAAGTCGAACTCAACGTCGGTCGGGATGACGGCCCGGCTCAGAGACGAGGAAGAACAGGGTGAACCTGGTCGACCGATTCGACGTGGTGCGGAGACTCCAGAGAACGGCCGGCAACTCGTCGAGCCAGCTGCCGGGTGAGCGGATGAGTGGCTCGACGAGTCGCGGCTTGATGCCGAACAGGATGAGTCCTTTGGCCCGCTCGAGCTACCCGTTGAACTGCGGATGCGCAACGGAGTCCAGGTTGAGGCGGATGCCGAAGACGGAGCCGTCTTGCTCGAGCGCCGCCCTTAAGCGAAGTTGGTGCCGTTAGCCGGTGATGATGCTGTTCGGCATGCCGTAGCGCACCGCTATGTCTCTGATGAACCGGACGGCTGTTGGCCCGTCCAGTTTCTTGATTGCTCTTTCCTCGATCCACTTGGTGAATTTGTCCACCGCCACCAGAAAAGGCTATGCCGCCTCGAGCGGTTTTGAAGGGTCCCACCATGTCGAGTCCCTAGACCGCGAAGGGCCAGGCTGGTGGCTGCGGAGTGCTGACGCCGGCTGGTGGCTGCGTTTGCTGAAGCGCTGGCATCCCTCACACTTGAGGACGATCGACTCGGCGTCCTCGAGGGCCGTGGGCTAGTAGAAACCGTGGCGGAATGCCTTGGCCAACAGGGAACGCGATGCGGCGTGGTGCTCGCACTCGCCCTGGTGGATGTCGAGGAGGATGTCGATGCCCTGATCCTACTTGACGCAGCGCTGGAACACGCCGGTGGGGCTGCGCCTGACGAGCTCGTTGTCGATGATGCTGTTGGCGGACGCCGGGAGCTGCACTTGCCGAGCTTCGGTCTCGTCCATGGGGAGAACCCCGTTCTCCAGGAATTCTGATATTGGGAGGGCCCAGGATGGTGCTGCCACTACGGCGAAGACGGCCACCAGGGTGGGTTCCGATTCGGCAGCCCCCGAGCTGGGTTGAGCAGCCCCCGATGAGGGAGTCCTGGATTAGGGGGTATCCGGACAGCCGGACTATATACATCGCCCGGACTATCAAAGCGTGAAGATACAAGACTCAAGACTCCGCCCCGTGTCCGGATGGGACTCTCCTTTGCGTGGTAGACAAGCTTGGCGATCCGGATATTGTATTTCCTTCCTTGTAACCGACTCCATGTAAACCCTAGCCCTCTCTGGTGTCTATATAAACCGGAGAGGTTGGTCCTTAGAAGGCCGATCACAATTACAATCATAATCATCATAGGCTAGCTTCTAGGGTTTAGCCTCTACGATCTCATGGTAGTTCTACTCTTGTACTACTCATATCTTCAATATTAATCAAGCAGGAAGTAGGGTTTTACCTCCATCAAGAGGGCCCGAACCTGGGTAAACATTGTGTCCCTTGCTTCCTGTTACCATCAAGCTAAGACGCATGGATCGGGACCCCCTACCCGAGATCCGCCCGGTTTGACACCGACATTGGTGCTTTCATTGAGAGTTCCTCCGTCGCCACCGCAAAGCTCGATGGCTCCTTCAATCATCGCCAACAACACGGTCCAGGGTGAGACTTTTCTCCCGGACAGATCTTCATGTTCGGCGGCCGCCTTTGCGGGCCAATTCGCTTGGCCATCTGGAGCAGATCGACAGCTACGCCCCTGGCCACCAGATCAGGTTCGGAAACCTGAACTACACGGCTGATATCCGCGGAGACTTGATCTTCGACGGATTCGGGCCTATGCCAGGAGCACCGGACAGTCACGACGAGCACGGCTTAGACCTACTATCACACAATGCTCGGGGTATCACCCCTGCAGTAGCCCCGGACTTAAATCCAGAGCAGGCTGCGTTGCCTAAGGACGGAGGGATGGACCCCGCCCCGCAGGCCGTACACTTATCGGCGGTGGAGCCGAACACAGGTCTCACCTCTGTGGAAGCCTGTGACTCCGGACCCCGGGACTCGTATCCGGTTGTTGGTTCCGGTCCGCGCACTATCGAGCCAGCCGAGCGAGTTGAGGCTCCGTAATGGAGTTTACGCCGGATATCTTTCCAGCACTTTCGCCTCTTTGGCGACATGCTGAACTCATTAAAGTCTCTCTCTTTGTCAGGAGGCTCTGGGCCGAACTATGTCCGGCTCGAGTGGGAAGTAGGCGACGAAGGAATTCGTTGCCCACCCACCACCCACTTCATTGCCACGGTCGATGATCTAACCGACATGCTCGACTTCGACTCCGAAGACATCGACGGTATGGACGACGATGCAGGAGAAGGACATGAACCACCGCTCACTGGGCGGTGGACAACCACCTCTTCCTATGATATATATATGGTGGACACTCCGAAGGAAACCAATGGAGATGAGGCAACGGAGGATAACCCCTCAGGGAGAAAAACAAAGCATGAGCGTCGTCGGCGCCGCTCCAAGCCCCGACACAGCAATACCTGCCCAGGAGACGAAAACAATCCGGATGGTGCCGAAGAGGAATACAACCCTGATCAGCCCGCCTTCGAGCAGGCGGCGGTGAAGATGAGCAGGTCAGCCTGCATTTAACCAGAAGCGGATGGATATCCGGAGGAGGACAACTACATGCCCCCCACCGAAGACGAGATTAGCCTCGGCGACGACGAGTTCGGCGTGCCTGAGGACCCCGTAGAGCAGGAGCGCTTCGCCGCCGGGCTTATAGCCACCGCGAGGAGCTCGAAAGAAGCAGCAGCAACTCCAAGCTGATCAAGACTTGCTCACAGATAGATGGACTGAAGTCCTGGCAGCCGAGGAATACGGACTCGAGCCCCACACGGCTGACCGGCCACCCCATGGCCGGGATAAAACGGCATATCAATCCAAATACCAGCCCGCACCCCCACGCCAATAAACTACGACCTGGGGCAATAGGCAGGACCTGCAAGATACACTAGAAAACAAACAGGACAACCAAGATCGATCTATGGATCGCGGGGGCGCGCCCAAACGCGCGACAACGACTGTCACGCCGTATACACTATCAACAAGTCCGGCCGGGCCGAACACAGCCATCCAGAGCAATTCAATCACAGAAATACATAGCCCGCATGTAGGCGCCAAGCGCACCCTCCGCTTCATCGACGTAAGTGATGGATCATGAATTCATTGTATGGGTCAAATCATATGATGGCTATGAGACCGCTTGATATGGATCGAAGATTTCCTTCTCCACATCCACATGGCCCGTGGAGATGATCTACACACCATCAAGTATCTTCCCCTTAAGCTCAAAGGACCTGCCCGGCACTAGCTAAACAGGCTGCCAGCAAATTCCATTGGCAGTTTGGAAAACCTGGAAAACGCATTCCTCGACAACTTCCAAGGCACCTATGTACGACCACCGGACGCCGATGACCTGAGCCACATTACTCAACAGCACGGAGAGTCACCAGAAATTTCGACTCGGTTCCCTAACTAAAAAGGACCAAATAGTTGATCGTCTGGATGTCAAGTCCTGGCGGCTTTTAAGCATAATATACGTGATTTAGCGCCTCGCCCGACACCTCGCCAGGGAAAAACCTAAGTCCATGGCAGCTCTCACAACACTAATGACCCGCTTATGCGCGGGCGAGACAACGGTTGGTTTCGCGAGTAGCACTACGCCGCACTCTGGCACTTCGGATGCCCGCGACAACAACGGCAAGCTACGGTGCAACAGACATAAGCGACGGAACAACGGCGACAACACTGAAGATACGGCAGTCAACGCCGCTTTCAGCGGATCCAAGTCCGGTCAGCGGAAGAAGCCGTTCAAGAGAAACAATCAGGGACCGTCCAGTTTGGACCGTATACTGGAGCGCTCGTGCCAAATTCATGGCACCCCGGACAAGCCAGCCAACCACACTAATAGAGACTGCTGGGTGTTCAAACAGGCCGGCAAAATAAACGCCAAAACAAGGACAAGGGGCTGCACAAAGAACGATGACGAAGAGCCCCGGCGTCCAAACACGGGACAGAAATTCCGCCCCCAGTGAAAACGGTCAACATGATTCACGCCACTCACATTCCCAAGCGGAAACGTGGCGAGCACTACGGGACGTCTATGCGATGGAGCCAGTCGCCCCCAAATTCAACCCATGGTCAGCTTGTCCGATCACCTTCGACCGTAGGGATCACCCTACCAGTATCCGTCACGGCGGCTCAGCCGCATTGGTCCAAGACCCAATCATCAACGGTTTCCACCTCACGCGAGTCCTCATGGGACGGTGGCAGCAGCCTGAACACGCTGCTTTCGTGACACAAGGTCATAAAATGGGCATTGACCCTTCAAGGATCAAGCCCACCAAAACCACCTTTAAAGGTGTAATTCCTGGAGTAGAGGCCCGTTGTATAGGCTCTATAATATTTGAAGTGGTCTTCGGATCTCCGGATAACTTCCGAAGCGAAGAGTTAATCTTCGATATCGTCCCCTTCCGCAGTGGTTATCACGCACTGCAGGGACGAACCACATTCGCTAGATTCAATGCGGTACCACATTATGCATACCTCAAGCTCAAGATGTTGGAAATGTGCCCTAGAGGCAATAATAAAATTATTATTATATTTCCTTGTTCATGATAATTTTCTATTGTTCATGCTATAATTGTGTTATCCGGAAATCGTAATACATGTGTGAATACATAGACCACAACATGTCCCTAGTGAGCCTCTAGTTGACTAGCTCATTGATCAATGGATGGTTAAGGTTTCCTGACCATGGACATTTGATGTCATTGATAACGGGATCAAATCATTGGGAGAATGATGTGATGGACAAGACCCAATCCTAAGCATAGCACAAGATTGTGTAGTTCATTTGCTAGAGCTTTTCTAATGTCAAGTATCATTTCCTTAGACCATGAGATCGTGCAACTCCCGGACACGGTAGGAGTGCTTTGGGTGTACCAAAGCGCCACAACGTAATCGGGTGGCTATAAAGGTACACTATGTATCTCCGAAAGTGTCCATTGGGTTGGTACGGATCGAGATCGATTTGTCACTCCGTATGATGGAGAGGTATCTCTGGGCCCACTCGGTAATGCATCATCATAATGAGCTCAATGTGACCAAGTGGCTGGTCACGGGATCATGCATTACGGTACGAGTAAAGTGACTTGCCGGTAACGAGATTGAACGAGGTATTGGGATACCGACGATCGAATCTCGGGCAAGTAACGTACCGATTGACAAAGGGACTTGTATACGGGATTGATTGAATCCTCGACATCGTGGTTCATCCGATGAGATCATCGAGGAGCATGTGGGAGCCAACATGGGTATCCAGATCCTGCTGTTGGTTATTTACCGGAGAGTCGTCTCGGTCATGTCTGCGTGTCTCCCGAACCCGTAGGGTCTACACACTTAAGGTTCGGTGGACGCTTAGGGTTGTAGAGATATTAGTATGCGGTAACCCGAAGTTGTTCGGAGTCCGGATGAGATCCCGGACGTCACGAGGAGTTCCTAATGGTCCGGAGGTAAAGATTTGTATATAGGAAGTCCAGTTTCGCCATCGACAGTTTAAAGTCACCGTATTTGTATCGGGACCACCGGAAGGGTCCCGAGGTCCACCGGTGGGGCCACCTATCCGGAGGGCCCTGTGGGCTGAAGTGGAAGGGAACCAGCCCCTGGTGGGCTGGTGCACCTTGGGCCCCCCTATGCCTAGGGTTGAAACCCACAGGGGTGGGGCGCCCACTTGACTTGGGGGCAAGTCCTCCTTGGCCGCCCCCCTTGAGATGGGATCTCTAGGGGCGGCGCTTCTGGACCCCAATATAGAGAGGGGGAGGGAGGGCTGCGCACCCAAGCCCTCGGCCTCCCTCTCCCAGTAACACCTCTCCCTCTCATTGAGCTTGGCGAAGCCTCGCCGAGAACTCCTCATTGCTTCCACCCGGCCACGTCAGGTCGTCTTCTTTGGATCTCCATCAACCTCTCCTTTCCCCTTGCTGGATCAAGAAGGAGAAGACGTCTTCCCCAACCGTACATGTGTTGAACGCGGAGGTGCCGTCCGTTTGGCGCTTGGTCATCGGTGATTTGGATCACGACGAGTACGACTCCATCAACCCCGTTCTCTTGAACGCTTCCGCTCGCGATCTACAAGGGTATGTGGATGCACTCCTCTCTCTCTCTCTCTCATTTCTAGATGACTCCATAGACTGATCTTGGTGATGCGTAGAAAATTTTAATTTCTGCTACGATCCCCAACACAAGATGCCGTGGACCGCGGGTCATAAACAAATAAGGAAACATGGACCGCTCTCTCCGACGAGTAAGAGCATACCGCAGCCCTCATGGCGGAAGTACAATGCGGACCTCGTCCGACAAACCAATCCAGCGACAACAACTTCGAGCACCGCTGCGAATCCGAGCACCCTCAAGAACAGATCATCAGCACGCCAAGCGCGACTAGCAGTCCGGCCTCCGCTCAAGCCCCATCAAAGCAGGATTCGTGCCACGCGCACACAAATACACACTCAAAATACCATGGGCACAAGAAGAGGCGCAGCAATGACTCAGTCAACAGTGCGGTATCACCACAACACACCTTCATAAATCTCCCTTTTTATTTTCCAGGACATTGCTTTAGGGCAGCCTTTTTAGAAGAGCCGGATTGTTGGACTCATCCAGGGGAGAAAACCAAGGAGGCAACAGGCTTTGCCGACAGAAGGAAATACCCAGGTGGAATCTATTTACAATCGTTATACCTGTTTTACATACCTGTACGCAGCCTGCCCGTGGATAGTAAATGTCAAATAGTACTATTTATCACCGCTTAATGCAATCATTGTAAACATACGCTTAAACGTATTATTCATCAATGGGAGATCATATATAGCGTCAGCTTATTATTCTTATTTGAGCATTGTTGTCTTACAAATGTTTATTTGATATTGCATCCGTACACCTTGGTACGGTCAGTTTGCCAGGGGCTTCACACGGCGGCCCGTAATACGGCAAGTAAAGTCCGAACACTTTTAACAGTGCGGCACCCCGAACTTATAGCACTATATGCATCAGCTCCGAATCATGTCTTGGGTCCACAGTTGGGTTAGCTCGGCTCCGTTGTTTTGGTACCTTACGTTCCGTTATATCGGCTAAGGTAAGCGCTTGAGGGAGAACTACTGCGATTGTGTCCGGTTCTTTCGGACGAGCACCTCAAAGAGAGAAAGCCGAAAACTGACCCAAGATGATGCGGCGAGAGCTGGTCGCTGTTCGAGAGGTCTTAAAATCCTTAAAGATTTTTTCCGCTTTAGGCGATGAATCGGCCTCGTCCGATTTAGGCGTATATAGCTCCCCAATTCGGCCTTCCAAATTCTAGGGGCTTCGCCAAAATTTAAAATTATAGACTCCTATGGCTAAGTGAAAGTTATAAAGCCGCATAGTCCGATTGCCTTGTTCGCTGCGCCAGATACCTCCTTAAGGGACCAAACATTTGGATAAAGAGTATACGGGTTTTTCCAGGAACACCGCGGTACTAGTTGCATGGGGGTGGAAGCCGACGACTGGCCTACTTTCAGTATTCTATAAACAGCCGCACAGAAGGTAATATTTTAGATCAAACAGTGCTACATAGCACAAGTAACTTCGTATTTAAATTACAACAGCGGCAGAGGTACATTTAGTCAAAGATCTTGTCCTTGGTACATTCATCGGCCACGAGATGGGCGCCCTTAATAACGCCATCATAGTACTTCTCGGGATGGCGATGCGCCTTGCCCTCCGGCGGCCCGTTCTTCACCAGCTTCTCCGCATCCAGCTTGCCCCAATGCACCTTGGCGGGCAAGGCCGGTGGGCACCCTCAATGCAAAGCGGATCGCTTGATCACTTCTAGTCATGGACGGGCATTCACCATCCGCTTGATCAGGCCAAGTAGCTAGTGGGCAGGGTCTCACCGAGCCACATCCGGACTATGAAATCTTTCATAGCCACTTCGCCATACTGTGAGTTTGATCAACTACTTCAGTTGGTCACTCATAGGCATTGGGTGTTCGGCCCCAGCATACTGGGACCAAAACAACTTCTCCGTTGAGCTCCCCTCCTGGGCACGGTAGAACTCCGCGGTATCTCATATGCTGCGTGGCAGATATGCGAATGCCCCTGGAGAGCTCTGAATTCGGGTAAGTAAAAGAAACGCCTCCTCCACATGTTTGCTTTGCATATAGAATTTCTTACCCGCCGCTATCTTTTTGGCCTCCTGGATTTCCTGTTGTGCCTTCTCGGCTTCGGCCTTGGCGTCTTTCATACTCACAAGGGCCTTCGCAAGCTCGGCCTCTTTCACCTTAAGATCTTGCTCCTCGGACTCGAACTTCTTGCCGAGATCCTGGAGCTCTTGCTGTACCTCGCCCACTCTAGCACCTTGCTTTTCGCGCTCCTTGCATTCCAAGGCCGCCTTGTCTTCGGCCTCGGACAGCGCTTTCTTCAGGGACGCCACTTCGGCGGTGGCCCCTGTTACACAGTCACGACGCTTCGTCGTTAGACTAACCAATTTTATCTATCCTTAAATACATAAGAGCGGGGAATCACTCACCTTTGTTCTCTTCGAGCTGCCTCTTCGTAAGGTCGAGCTCTCCCTGCGCCTGCTCCAGGTCCTGCTTTAGTTCTGCAACCTTGGCTGTCGGGCGGACGTACAAGCAAGCACGGCCTGCTTATTCACATGAATACTTATTAGACTCCTGTGGATTATAATTGACCCTCTGTTTGGCTTTTCTTTCCGAACACCAACAGAGTATCAGGGGCTACTACCTATCGGGTGGTAATTTCACACATTTTTATTACTTACCTCGGCCCGTCGGAAGCTTGTGCAGGCTTTGTTAGTCCGCTTTTGGCGGATAGAACCTTTTGAATCACCGCACTCATAAGAGTACGGTGCTCGTCATCCATGGAAGCGCCTCGAAGCGCTTCCACCAGACTATCCGGCGCCGCTGGCGCGACGGAAGTCCTCGGCACGGACGGCTCGCCCTCCCTAACGAGGGGCTGCCCGCCTAAGTCCGGAACTGTTGGAGGTTCCGGAACAGTGTTCGGTGGAGAGCCCGCCCTGCTGCGGCTCTCATCGACATGATCCGCGGGGATCTTGAACCCTGCGTGTCCGGCATCTGGAATTCCACCCTGGGGCGTCTCCAGAGTCACCTCCCCCCACCCTGGGAGCCTTCGGGACAACACCTCCGTGTCATCCGCGGGCTGTGGAGTAGTGGCCGTCGGGAGCGAGTTCATCGCTGAATCGCTCAGGGACCCATCCGAAGACGATACCTCGGGATGAACCCTGGCCGGACTGCATATATGTTCGGCGTTATTAAACGACTATGAAGTAAAATCACGATAGAGTGCGGACACTTACGATCGCGCTAGGAGCTTCCCCCTGGGCAGCCACCCTTACTCGCTATGAGCGGTCGTGGTGGAGTAGTCCGGAAGGGACGTCTTTCCCTTCTTGGACGTCCCAGCCTCCCCCTCCAAGGCGGCTTTCCTCTTTTTCTCCTCCCCAGTGCGGGGAGGTAGAGTTTCTTCTTGCTTCCCCCATTGCTCGTCTTGATCTTGCGTTGGTTTTCCCGAAGAGGAGAGGATGATGCAGCACGATGGCGTAAGTATTTCCCTCGGCTTTTGAGAACCAAGGTATCAATCCAAGAGGGAGGCCACGCACAAGTCCCTCGTACCTGCACAAAACGATAGCTACTCGCAACCAACGCGACTAGGGGTTGTCAATCCCTTCACGGTCACTTACGAGAGTGAGATCTGATAGAGATAATATTTTTGGTATTTTTGGTATAAAGATGCAAAGTGAAAAGTAAAAGCAAAATAAAAACAAAGCACGTATTAAAGTGATAGAGATTGATATGATGAGAATAGACCCGGGGGCCATAGGTTTCACTAGTGGCTTCTCTCAAGAGCAGAAGTATTCTATGGTGGGTGAACAAATTACTGTTGAGCAATTGACAGAATTGAGCATAGTTATGAGTATATCTAGGTATGATCATGTATATAGGCATCACGTCCGAGACAAGTAGATCGAAACGATTCTGCATCTACTACTATTACTCCACTCATCGACCGCTATCCAAAGCATGCATCTAGAGTATTAAGTTAAAAAGCAGACTAACGCCTCTAGCAAGATGACATGATGTAGAGGAATAAATTCATGCAATATGATAAATACCCCATCTTGTTATCCTCGATGGCAACAATACAATACGTGCCTTGCAACCCTTTACATCCTTTGGGTAAGGACACCGCAAGATTGAGCCCAAAGCCATGCACTTCTCCCATTGCAAGAACTACCAATCTAGTTGGCCAAACCAAACAGATAATTCAAGAGACTTGCAAAGATAACTCAATCATACATAAAAGAATTCAGAGAAGATTCAAATATTATTCATAGATAAGCTGGATCATAAACCCACAATTCATCGGTCTCAACAAACACACCGCAAAAAGAAGATTACATCGAATAGATCTGCACAAGAGAGGGGGAGAACATTGTATTGAGATCCAAAAAGAGAGAAGAAGCCATCTAGCTACTAGCTATGGACCCGAAGGTCTGAAGTAAACTACTCACACTTTATCGGAGAGGCCATGGTGTTGATGTAGAAGCCCTCCGTGGTGGATGCCCCCTCCGGTGGAGGTCCGAAACAGGCCCCAAGATGGGATCTCGTGGATACAGGAAGTTGCGGCTGTGGAATTAGGTTTTCGGGTCCCCTTACGATCGTTTGAAGTGCGAGGTATATATAGAAGGAAGGAATGCGTCGGTGGAGCAACAGGGGGCCCATGAGGCAGGGGCGCGCCTAGGGGCGTGCCCCACCTCGTGACCGCCTCTCTTGTGCCTTGCGTAGGTCCAACATCTCTGGATCACGTTCGGTGAGAAAATCACGTTCGAAGGTTTCATTCTGTTTGGACTCCGTTTGATATTATGTTTCTTCGAAACACTGAAAAAGGAAAAAAAACAGCAATTCTGGGCTGGGCCTCCGGTTAATAGGTTAGTCCCAAAAGTAATATAAAACTGGAAACAAAGCCCATTATAGTACAAAACAATAGATAAAGTAGCATGGAGCAATCAAAAATTATAGATACGTTGGATACGTATCCGGCATCCCCAAGCTTAATTCCTGCTCGTCCTCGAGTAGGTAAATGATAAAAAGAGAATTTTTGATGCAGAGTGATACTTTGGCATAATTCCAATGTAAATATTCTTAATTGTGGTATGAATATTCCGATCCTAAAGATTCAAGACAAAAGTTCATATTGACATAAAAAATAATAATACTTCAAGCATACTAACTAAGCAATTATGTCTTCTCAAAATAACATGGCCAAAGAAAGTTCATCCCTACAAAAACATATAGTTAGGCTATGTTTCATTTTCGTCACACAAAGATGTTCCCAACTTCTATACCCCCGATGACAAGCCAAGCAATTGTTTCATACTTAAATAATCTCAAACCTTTTCAACCTTCACGCAATACATGAGTGTGAGCCATGGATATAGCACTATGGGTGGAATAGAATATGATGATGGGGATTGTGTGGAGAAGACAAAAAGGAGAAAGTCTCACATTGACGAGGATAATCAACGGGCTATGGAGATGCCCATCAATTGATGTCAACATGAGGAGTAGGGATTGCCATGCAACGGATGCACTAGAGCTATGAATGCTCAACAAAAGAAAACTAGTGGGTGTGCATACAACTTGCTTGCTCATGAATACCAAGGGCATTTTGAGGAAGCCAATCGTAGGAATATAAAATCCAATTTGTAAAATGAAAAATTCACACTAGTATAAAAAAGACAATTTATGAGCTCACTATATGAAAAACATGGTGCTACTTTGAAGCACAATATATGAGACTCACTACATGAAGAACAAGGTGCTACTTTGAAGCACAATATATGAGACTCACTACATGAAGAACAAGGTGCTACTTTGAAGCACAAGTGTGGAAAAAGAGATAGTAGCATTGCCCTTTTTATTTATTTTCTTTTTTTTGGCCTTTCTTTTTTTCTTTTTGGCCTTTCTCTTTTTATTTTGGGCAATGATCTAATAATGATGATCATTACACTTCTGTTGATTACAACATAAGGATTACAACTCGAAACTAGAACAAGATATGACTCTATATGAATGCCTCCGGCGGTGTACCGGGGTGGTGCAATGAATCAAGAGTGACATGTATGAAAAATAGTGCATGGTGGCTTTGCCACAAATACGATGTCAACTACATGATCATGCAATGGCAATATGACAAAACTAAAGTATGTCATGATGATGAACGGAACGGTCGAAAGTTGCATGGCAATATATCTCGGAATGGCTATGGAAATGCCATAATAGGTAGGTATGGCGGCTGTTTTGTGGAAGATATAAGGAGGTTTATGTGTGATAGAGCGTATCATATCACGGGGTTTGGATGCACCGCTAAGTTTGCACCAACTCTCAAGGTGAGAAAGGGCAATGCACGGTACCGAAGAGGCTAGCAAAGGCGGAAAGGTAAAAGTGCGTATAATCCATGGACTCAACATTAGTCAAAAAAGAACTCATATACTTATTGCAAAAATTTAGAAGTCATCAAAAATCAAGTACTACGCGCATGCTCCTAGGGGGATAGATTGGTAGGAAAAGACCATCGCTCATCCCCGACCGCCACTCATAACGATGCACAAGCCAGGTAGACTTCATGTTTCAAATTTGTTACACAACTTTAACCATACGTGCATGCTACGGGATTTGCAAACTTCAACACAAGCATTTCTCAAATTCACAATTACTCAACTAGCACGACTTTGATATTATCACCTCCATATCTCAAAACAATTATCAAGCATCAAACTTATCTTAGTATTCAACGCACTCAAAAGAAAGTTTCACATATCTTGAATACCAAGTATATTAATATTAAGAAAATTTACCATGCTATTAACGACTCTGAAAATAATCTAAGTGAAGCATGATAGATCAATAGTTTCTTTAAAACAAATCCACCACCGTGCTCTAAAAAGATCTAAGTGAAGTACTAGAGCAAAACTTATTACGCTCAAAAGATATAAGTGAAGCACTATGAGCAAAACTATCAAGCTCAAAAGATATAAGTGAAGCACATAGAGTATTCTATCAAATTCCAATTCATGTATGGCTCTCTCAAAAGGTGTGTACAGCAAGGATGATTGTGGTAAACTAACAAGCAAAGACACAAATAATACAAGACGCTCAAGCAAAAACACTTATCATGTGGTGAATAAAAAATATAGCTCCAAGTAAATTACCGATGGAAGTGGATAAAGAGGGGATGCCATCCGCATCCCCAAGCTTTGAATTTTGGTGTCCTTGGATTGTCTTGGGGTGCCATGGGCATCCCCAAGCTTAGGCTCTTGCCACTCCTTGTTCCATAATCCATCAAAAGAATTCACCCAAAACTTGAAAACTTCACAACACAAAACTCGATAGAAATCTCGTGAGCTCCGTTAGAGAAAGAAAACAAAAGACTACTTTAAGGTACTGTAATGAACTCATTCTTTATTTATATAGGTGTTAAACCTACTGTATTCAAACTTCTATATGGATCATAAACTATTTACTAGCCATAGATTCATCAAAATAAGCAAATAACACACGCAAAACAGAATCTGTCAAAAACAGAACAGTCTGTAGTAATCAGTAACTAACGCAAACTTCTGGAACTCAAAAAATTCTACCAAAATTAGACGACCTAGAAAATATGTTTATTGATCAGCAGCAATTGTAATCAGTATTTTATCACATTCTGGTGATTTTTAACAATTCGGGCACTGAGCGCAAAGTTTCTGGAAATTACAGCAAGATCAAATAACTATTATCCAAGAAGATCCAATAGGTTTAACTTGGCACAAACACTAATTAAAAGATAAAACCACATCTAAACAGAGGCTAGATGCATTATTTATTCCTAAACAGAAGCAAAAACAAAAAACTAAAAATAAAATTGGGTTGCCTCCCAACAAGCGCTATCGTTTAGCGCCCCTAGCTAGGCATAGAAGCAAGGATAGATCTAGGTATTGCCATCTTTGGTAGGCAATTCTTCAATGAGGCATCTATCTTTCTTATAGATTTCTTTCTTTCTAGTAATTATCAAACTTTTAGGAATAAGATCGAAAAATTCATTTGTAGCAAATGGTTCCTTAATGATAGTAAAAAGATCGGGATGAATACTTGTAGATTTAAGATCCGCAGTTTCCTTACTAGATGATTCACCCTTATTTTTAGGAACATACATAAGCTTGGCAGTTTTAGTGGGAGGACTAGGAGTATTCTTTATGGAAGAAAAAGCAGTTCCCAAATTGGTAATGATACCCTCAAGTTTATCGATTCGAGTGGAATCTAGATTTATTTTCTCATTAACCATAGGTTCCTTCTCCTTAATATTTTTCAAAGTCATTCCTACCTTAGATCCATATTGAGTAATTTGATTATGGATCTTTTTATCTAGATTTTCAATGGATTCAATGGTAGCAACTTTGTTTTCAATAATTTCAAGCCTTTGCATAACATGCTCCAAAATTAACATAGTTCCATTAACCAAAAGAGGAGGTGAGCCAAATAAATCTATTAAAGCATTATAAGAATCAAAAGTATGGCTACCCAAGAAATTCCCTACGGTAATGGTATCAAGGATATATCTATACAAAGGATTAGCTCCTACGTAAAAATTACGAAGAAGAATGAAGTAGATTGCTTCCTGGTAGATCTATTTTGAGCATTGCAAATTCTATACCAAGCGTCTTTTAGATTTTCTCCCTCCCTTTGCTTAAAATTTAGAACTTCATTCTCGGAGATAACGGAGAAGATATGAGACTACTCATGACGGCAAGCAAGAAAACTAACACACGAGCAAACAAGCGGATGAGGAAAAAGCAACGGGAAAAAGAGGAGGAGATTGGGAAAGAGAGGGCGAATAAAACGGCAAGGGTGAAGTGGGGGAGAGGAAAACGAGAGGCAAATGGCAAATAATGTAATGCGAGAGATAGGGATTGTGATGGGTACTTGGTATGTTGACTTTTATGCGTAGACTCCCGGCAACGGCGCTTAGAAATCCTTCTTGCTACATCTTGAGCTTATGCTGGTTTTCCCGAGAGGAGAGGATGATGCAGCACAATAGCGTAAGTATTTCCCTCGCCGAGAACCAAGGTATCAATCCAGTAGGAGGCCACGCACAAGTCCCTCGTACCTGCACAAAACGATAGCTACTGCAACCAACGCGATTAGGGGTTGTCAATCCCTTCACGGTCACTTACAAGAGTGAGATCTGATAGAGATAATATTTTTGGTATTTTTGGTATAAAGATGCAAAGTGAAAAGTAAAAGCAAAATAAAAACAAAGCAAGTATTAAAGTGATAGAGATTGATATGATGAGAATAGACCCGGAGGCCATAGGTTTCACTAGTGGCTTCTCTCAAGAGCATAAGTATTCTACGGTGGGTGAACAAATTACTGTTGAGCAATTGATGTAATTGAGCATATTTATGAGTATATCTAGGTATGATCATGTATATAGGCATCACGACGTAGACAAGTAGATCAAACGATTCTGCATCTACTACTATTACTCCACTCATCGACCGCTATCCAAAGATGCATCTAGAGTATTAAGTTAAAAACAGTAGTAACGCTTCTTAAGCAAGATGACATGATGTAGAGGAATAAATTCATGCAATATGATAAATACCCCATCTTGTTATCCTCGATGGCAACAATACAATACGTGCCTTGCAACCCTTTCTCACATCCTTTGGGTAAGGACACCGCAAGATTGAACCCAAAGCCATGCACTTATCCCATTGCAAGAATTACCAATCTAGTTGACCAAACCAAACGGATAATTCAAAGAGACTTGCAAAGATAACTCAATCATACATAAAAGAGTTCAGAGAAGATTCAAATATTATTCATAGATAAGCTGGATCATAAACCCACAATTCATCGGCCTCAACAAACACACCGCAAAAAGAAGATTACATCGAATAGATCTCCACGAGAGAGGGGAGAACATTGTATTGAGATGCAAAAAGAGAGAAGAAGCCATCTAGCTACTAGCTATGGACCCGAAGGTCTGAAGTAAACTACTCACACTTCATTGGAGAGGCTATGGTGTTGATGTAGAAGCCCTCCGTGGTGGATGCCCCCTCCGGCGGAGCTCCGGAACAGGCCCCAAGATGGGATCTCATGGATACAGGAAGTTGCGGCGGTGGAATTAGGTTTTTGGCTCCCCTTCTGATCGTTTGGGGGTAATGAGGGTATATATAGGAGGAAGGAGTACGTCGGTGGAGCAACAGGGGCCCATGAGGCGTGGGGGCGCCCCACCTCGTGACCGCCTCTCTTGTGCCTTGGCGTAGGGTCCAAGTCTCCTGGATCACGTTCGGTGACGAAATCACGTTTCCGAAGTTTTCATTCCGTTTGGACTCCGTTTGATATTCTGTTTCTTCAAAACACTGAAAAAGGCAAAAAAAAACATCAATTCTGGGCTGGGCCTCCGGTTAATAGGTTAGTGCCAAAAGTAATATAAAAGTGGAAAATAAAGCCCATTATAGTCCAAAACAATAGATAAAGTAGCATGGAGCAATCAAAAATTATAGATACGTTGGAGACGTATCACCGCCTCGCTGGAGGAATACACCTGCGTCAAATCCGGACGGCGTGGGTATAACGACCTTCTTGCGCCGGGGGCCCTTCCCGGCCCCTTGGTCTGCCTTCTCAGGCCCCCCATCCTCTCCGGACGGGGCGGCCTCTTGTTCTTCTTCTCCCTTCCCTTCGGGGGAGGAGTGTGCCTCATCGTCTTCGGACGAGGCTTCCGGTACAATCTTCCGCCGAAGACCCTTCCTGGTCCCCGGGGCCTTTTTTTCGGCCTTCTTCTCCGGTGCCTTGTTGGGCGCCGGGACTAGCACCTCCGTCAGGAGAGCATTAGCTAGGCCTTCTGGCAGCGGAGCTGGACGCTCAATCTGCTCCGCTGTCTCCACATAATCCTGATAAAATATGCACAATTACTTAAGACTCCCCCATGAATATATTGGGAAAACCCGAATCCGGTGGTAGTCTGAAAACTCACCTGACTAGGAGGTCGCGCGGCGTGAAGCCCACGGTCCTCGGATGCGGGAGGAGGTACTTCGGAGGCCTTGAACAGCGCCTTCCAGGCGTCTTTATGCGTCATGCCATAGAGCCTCTGAAGCGTCTGGTGTTCGGCTGGGACGAACTCCCACAGATTGAATGCCCGCCTTTGGCACAGAAGAATCTGGCGAACGAGCATGACCTGGATTACGTTGAAAAGCTTGATGTACTTGTCCTTCATCCTCTTAATGCAGTTTTGGAGTCCGGTCAGCTCTGTAGATTCACCCCAGGCCAGGCCTTTCCTTTCCCAGGAGGTGAGCCGCATGGGGGTTCCGGATCAAAACTCGGGGGGCCGCCGCCCAGTTGGCACCGCGCGGCTCGGTGATTTAGAACCACCCTGACTGCCACCCTTTCACGGTCTCTGCAAAGGAGCCGTCAAGCGAGGTGACGTTAGGCACCCTGCCCACCATGGCCCCTCCGCACTCCGCTTGCTGGCCGCTCATGATCTTCGGCTTCACGCAGAAGATTTGCAGCCACAGGCCGAAGTGAGGCATGATGCAGAGGAAGGCCTCGCATACGACGATGAACGCCGAGATGTTGAGGACAAAATTTCGGGCTAGATCATGGAAATCTAGCCTGTAGTAGAACATGAGCCCGTGGATGAAGGGATGAAGTGGAAATCCTAGTCCACGGACGAATGGGGCGACAAACATGACCCTCTCGTGGGGTGCTGGAGTTGGAATGGTCTGCCCGGTGTCCGGTAGCCGGTGCATGATGTCTGCGGCCAAGTATCCGGCCGCCCGAAGATTCGCGATATGCTTCTCTTTCACGGTGGAGGCCACCCACTTGCCTCCTGCTCCAGACATGTTTAGCTGTGCGGAGAAGACTTGGGCTTGGGCGCTGGAGCTCGAGGGGGCAAGAGTGGGCAAAGGAGGAAGAAGGCGTGGGTAAAAATGGGGAACTCTTATCCCTTTATAGAGGCGATTTAAAGCGGTAAGCGCCTCCCCACTTGCCCGTTGAGAATCGCTATTTCCCCAAGCGCCACGATTGATGGCGTGATGGGATTATCCATACCCATATTGATGAGAATCCCGTGATAAGGGGACACGATCTCTGCTTTTACAAGACGTGTCAAGGAAACCGCCTCGCAATGTGCGTTGTGGCTGGTTGTGGGAAAACGGTTCGAATAATGACCCGACCATAATGACATGTCATGTTGTCTGAAAAGTTGTCAGCAGATTGCATTGGTGAAATATCATTCTCTCTACGGTGGTATATGAAGATCATTTTGCGGATCAGGACACGGCTTGAGTGTTCGATAACTATTTTGGAGTACTCGGAAAAGGAACCCGCCCTGCAATGCCGAAGACAAGACTGCGCGCCGGACTCATCGTCATTGAAGCCTGGTTCAGAGGCTACTGAGGGAGTCCTGGATTAGGGGGTATCCAGACAGCTGGACTATATACATCGTCCGGACTATCAAAACGTGAAGATACAAGACTCAAGACTCCGCCCCGTGTCCGGATGGGACTCTCCTTTGCGTGGAAGACAAGCTTGGCGATCCGGATATTGTATTTCCTTCCTTGTAACCCGACTCCATGTAAATTCCCTAGCCCTCTCCGGTGTCTATATAAACCGGAGAGGTTGGTCCTTGGAAGGCCGATCACAATTACAATCATAATCATCATAGGCTAGCTTCTAGGGTTTAGCCTCTACGATCTCGTGGTAGATCTACTCTTGTACTACTCATATCTTCAGTATTAACCAAGCAGGAAGTAGGGTTTTACCTCCATCGAGAGGGCCCGAACTTGGGTAAACATTGTGTCCCTTGCTTCCTTTTACCATCAAGCTAAGACGCACAGATCGGGACCCCCTACCCGAGATCCGCCGGTTTTGACACCGACACCCGAGTCGGAGTTGGCGATGATTGGGTCCGGGTTGACGGTGGCCGGGTTGAGCTTAGCAGCCCCCGGGCCGGGTTCAGCAGTCCCCGGGCCGGCTTGAGGTGCGGCCGGATCATCTAGAACGTGAATGGACTCGGAGTCCGACGATGGCTTGACGGATGGCTTGCGCATGTGCTCGAGGGAGACGCCGAATGGGATGGCTTGTCGTGTCGAGGCGATCTTGGCGAGCATGTCGGCTGCTTCATTTTCCGCGCGCGGGACGTGGAGAAACTTGCAGCCCTCGAAGGATCCGGACAGCTTCTGGACGAGGAAGCAGTAGCTTGCCATGTTTGAGTCGCGGGCATCCCACTCGCCGGAGCACTGCTTCACCACCAGGTCCGAGTCGCCATAGCACAGGATGCGCCGGATGCCGAGTTCCTTGGCAAGCCGGAGGCTGTGCACAAGGGCTTCATACTCGGCAATGTTGTTGGAGGTGGCGAAGTGGATCTGGAGCGCGTAGCGGAGTCAGTTGCCCTTCAGGGATGACAGTACGATGCCGGCCCCTAAGCCGAGTCGCATCTTGGACCCGTCGAAGTGCATGCGCCAATGCATTGAGTCGGGAGGCAGCGGCAGGTACTGGGTCTCGGTCCAGTCAACGAGGAAGTCGGCCAGGGCTTGAGACTTGATCGTGGTGCGGGGCTCGTAGAGGATGGTTTGGCCGGCTAGCTGGATCTCCCACTTGGTGACCTGGCCAGAGGCGTCCCGGCACCCGACGATTTCTCTGATAGGCACCGTGCTGATGACGGTGACGGCATGCTCTTAGAAGCACTGCTTCAGCTTCTTGGCGGTGAGGTACACGCGTAACACATCTTCTGGTAGTGCGGGTAGTTCTGCTTGGAGATGGAGAGCACCTCGCTCAGGTAGTAGACTGGGCACTGGACGGCTTGGATCTTGCCCTTCTCTGGTCGCTCGACCACCAGCACCGTGTTGACCGCCCGCGAGGTCGCGGCTATGTAGAGCAATAGCGGCTCCTTGTCGGTCGGTGCAGCCAGGACTGGCGCGATGGAGAGCATGCGCTTGAGGTCTTGGAAGGCCTCGTCTGCCTTGCCGTTCCATTCGAACGGACTCGTCTTCTTCAACAGCTGGTACAGGGGAGCGCCCTTTCGCCCAGCCGGCTTAGAAACCGGCTGACAGAGGACAAGCACCGTGAACCACGGGCGTTGCGCAGCCCTAGCCGGCTGCGCGATGCGCCGATGGCCTTGATCTTCTCCGGGTTCGCCGCAATGCCGCTGTTCGAGACGAGAAGCCGGTAGCTTTTCCGCCGGACGCCAAGACGATTTTTCGGGCTAAGCTTGACCTTGTATTCGCGGAGGTTGGCGAATGTTTCCTTTAAATCATCGAGGAGCGTGAGGTGTTGCTTGGTCTTCACCACAATGTCGTCCACGTACACGTGGATATTGCGGCCGAGTTGCGGTAGCAGGCATTTCTGCATGCAGCGTTGGAATGTGGCACCGGCGTTCTTCAAGCCGAACGACATGGTGATGTAGCAGTATGCCCCTAAGGGCGTGATGAAGGACATCTTCAGGGCATCGGCCGGGTCCAGCTTGATCTGGTGGTAGCCGGAGTAAGCGTCCAGGAAGGACAGGAGCTCGCACCCGGCGGTCGAGTCGATGACTTGGTCGATCCGCGGGAGAGCGAACGGATCCTTGGGACAGGCCTTGTTGAGGCTGGTGTAGTCGATACACATGCGCCAGGTCTTGTTCTTCTTTAGGACGAGGATTGGGTTGGCTTGACCACTGGTGAAACACTTCCATTATGAAGCCGCCGCCAAAAGCTTGGCGACCTCTTCACCAATGGTTCTTCTCTTCTCTTGAAAAATCGTCAGAGGGGTTAACGGACAGGCTTGGCGGACTTGCAGACGTGAAGTTTGTGCTCGGCGTACTTCCTCGGGATACCCGGCATGTCCTTGGGGGTACATGCAAAGATGTCCCGATTCTCACGGAGGAAGTCGACGAGCTCGCCTTCCTATTTGCTGTCGAGGCGGGCACCTACGACAACGTACTTGCTGCAGCTGGGGTCTTCTAGGTTGAGCTTCACTTTCTTGGTCTCCTTGGAGGGCTTGAAGGAAGCCTCGTCGGCCGGGTTCGTGGTCGGGATCGACACGGCGGAGGCCTCGCCTGCCAGGGCGACGATCCGGTCGAGCTGGCGCCGCTCCTCGGCAATGACCAGCGACTCGGCCAACTTGGCGCCGTCTCGGGCGCACTCCAGGGACTTGCGGTAATCGCCGGTGATGGTGATGAGGCCCTTGGGACCCGGCATCTTCATCTTCAGGTACGCGTAGTGGGGAACCGCCATGAACTTGGCGAGCGCGGGCCGGCCCAGCAGCGTGTGACACGCGCTGGACAGATCCACCACCACCGAATCCAGATCGGCTCGCCGGAAGTGGCTGTCAGAGCCGAACAGGACATCGAGCCGGACCCGGCCAATGGGAGAGCAGGAGAGGCCGGGCACGATGCCGTGGAAGATCGTCCGGGTTGGCTCCAGGTCCTCGGCCTTGAGGCCGAGCTTGGTCATCGTGTTGCGGTAGAGGATGTTGATGCTGCTGCCGCTGTCGATGAGGACTCGGGAGAACTTGCATGTGCGCCGCGCCACAATGGTGGGGTTGAGGACGAGGGCGTATCCACCTGGACTCGGCATGACCGCCGGGTGATCCTCCCGGGTCCATGTGATCGGCCGATCCGACCAATGCATGAACTCCGGCTTGGCCGGGACGACGGTGTTCACCTCCTGCCGAAGAAGGCGCTCGTTGCGCTTGTCGTCACCGAGGCTGGTGAAGACGACGTAGGCCGCGTTCTGGTCCCGGTAGGCGTCGTTCCGGATCACGCCGCCAGCGGGAGGCGGAGGCGGAGGTGGAGGCGGCTATCCTGCGCCTGGAGATGGAGCCAGAGCCGGTGGAGGCGAGACGTCTCTCCTCATGATGCGCTTGGTGATGGCGCACTGTCAAAGCGTGTGTGTGGAGGGTCTTCCGCCGTTGTGGTGCTTGCATGGGGCGTCGAGCATCTCTTCGAAACTCATGGCGGGCTGCCACGCCATCTTGCCGGTCTGCCGGCGCTTCGCCGTCGGGTCCGCCGCGGGCTCGGCGGCCGTGACAAGCCGGTTTTCGTGTCGTTGCGCCGGTTGGTCGGCCTTGCGCTTGTTGTTCTGGTGATGCTGCTGCCGGCTGCTTTCGCCAGCCGGCTTCGGGGGAGGAACCGGCTTCGCCTTGCCGGCTTCATCCAGTGCCACCTGGATCTTCATGGCGGAGTCGGCGTTGGCGTACTTGTCCGCCGTCACCATGAGCGCGGCCATGGTGGCCGGCTCGGAGCGCAAGAGCTTGTGCTTGAGGAGGGTGCCGTCTCGGCACCCGCTGATGAAGTACTGTATCACCTGGACTTCATGGACGCCCTCGCAGCTGTTCCGGAGCTTGGTCCAGCGTGCGAGGTACTCGCGAGCCGTCCCCGTCGGCCCCTGCACGCACATGGCAAGCTGGCTGGGGTGACCGGGTCGCTTGTAGGTCCCCGTGAAGTTGCAGACAAAGGCCTCCTCGGTCGACTCCATCGCGTTGATGCTGCCCATCGCGCACTATTCAACCACGTCTTGGCTGACCCACGGAGCATAAGCGGTGCGTAGCGCCGCGGCGAGACGGGCGATTGGCACCGGTGATGCCAATGGTCGTGGTGTAGTCGGTGAGCCGCCTTACGGCTTCACGGTCCCCTTTGTACTTGGGGGTGTCGGGGAAGCATGAACCCCTTGGGAAGGGCTCCTCCGAGATACGTACGTGGGCGGTAGGCCGCCCGATAGCACCGCTTCTCCTCCACCTCCGGGAGGCGAGCAAGCTGATCGAGGCAAAGTGGCGGCTGCCGGTGTTGTCGATGGCGCTGGTCGAGTCGATTGGCGGCGAACCCGAGGGGCGGGTCGGTTGGAGCCGGACGCCGCCAGTGCTGGCTGGTCCGCGCTGAGTCTCTGCTGCGGGCTCGTTGCCCAGGACGTCGGCGGCGGTGGCGGCCGGGTTGCGCCGCGTCCGGGCTTGGCCGGAGTGTGCTTTGCCGGGCGGCGAGGAAGCCGCCGTGTCGAGCTCGCTGGTCCGCCAAAGGCGGCCGGAGCTGACCCCGCCGCTTGGCGAAGCTTGTGCCGCGATCCTGCTGGGTGTTGGCGGTGGAGGAGCTCGCGCATCCGCCTGGCGCGCTTCTTTCAGCTCCTCACCCGTGAGCTGGTCGAGGCCGACCGCGGCTGCCTCCGCAGCACGCATGTTCTTCACTGGGGTCTCGTAGACGGTTCGGACGGTGCCGAGGGCCCGACCGATCGCTCCTCCCCGGGTGCGTACATCAGTGACCCGGCTTGGCTCGGCCGCGGCGGGCGCGAATCCGTGAGCGGCTTCGTGCTCCAACTGGGCGGCCTCTAGGCGACGCTTGGTGCCGGCGAGCATCTCGGACAGGTCCAGCATCTGCTGGCGCCTTTCTTTGAGCTAAGATCGGGCCTTGGTGACGTTGGTGGCGTCGATATCGGTGCCGATGGGGATGCGGAGGCTCTACATCGCGGCGCGCAGCGGGTCGGACGGCTCGGTCCGTTCCGCGGCGGCCCTGGCTTCCGCGTCCTTCCTCGTCTTGCTTGACAAGGAGGAGCCGCCGTCGCCGGTGACATAAACGTCCACATGGACGTCCATCGCCCCGGCGGCAATGCCACCACCGAGGGAGAGCGGAGAGTCGGAGTACCTGAGCACCTCGCTGGGGTACTCGTCGGTTGCGGACGCATCGGAGATGCGCAGCGCAGCGAAGGAGGCGGCGAGCGCGCCGACGACGTCGTCCGCCAATGCGACGGACTCGTCGGCGTAGGAGAAGGGCCCCGTCTGAAGCATGCTCCCGGCCAGCTCCTCGAGTCGCCCCATGGTGGGCGCCAACTGTCGTGGTGGGTGAGGGAGTCCTGGATTAGGGGGTATCCGGACAGCCGGACTATATACTTTGGCCAGACTAATGGACCGTGAAGATACAAGACTCAAGACTTTGTCCCGTATCCGGATGGGACTCTCCTTTGCGTGGAAGACAAGCTTGGCGATCCAGATGATAGATTTCCTTCTTTGTAACCGACTCTATGTAAACCCTAGACCCCTCCGGTGTCTATATAAACCGGAGGGTTTAGTCCTTAGAGACAGAATCATAATCATCATAGGCTAGCTTCTAGGGTTTAGCCTCTACGATCTCGTAGTAGATCAACTCTTGTAATACTCATATCATCAGGATCAATCAAGCAGGAAGTAGGGTTTTACCTCCATCGAGAGGGCCCGAACCTGGGTAAAACAACGTGTCCCTTGCCTCCTCTTACCATTAGCCTTAGACGCACAGATCGGGACCCCCTACCCGAGATCCGTCGGTTTTGACACCAACATTGGTGCTTTCATTGAGAGTTCCTCTGTGTCGTCGCTACAAGGCTTGATGGCTCCTTCAATCATCAAAAACAACATGGTCCAGGGTGAGACTATTCTCCCCGGACAGATCTTTGTGTTCGGCGGCTTCGCACTGCGGGCCAATTTGCTTGGCCATCTGGAGCAGATCGATAGCTACGCCCCTGGGCATCAGGTCAGATTCGGAAACTTGAACTATATGGCCGATGTCCGCAGAGACTTGACCTTCGATGGATTCGGGCCTACGCCAGGAGCGCCGAACTGTCATGATGAGCACGACTTAGACCTGTTGTCGGATAATACTCGGGATATCGCGCCCGCAGGAGCCCCGGACCTAAATCCGGGGCAGATTGCGTCGTCCGAGGATGGGTGGATAGACCCCGCCCCAGAGGCCGCACACTCATCGGCAGAAGAGCCGAACACGGGCTTCATCCCCAAGGAAGCCTGTGTCTCCGGACTCCTGGACTTGTGTCCAGTGGTAGGTCGCAGACCGTGCGCCCCCGAGCCCGCCGATTCTGGTCGGGCTCCGGTAATGGAATTTGCCGCTGCGGATATCTTCCAGCACTCGCCCTTTGGCGACATGCTGAACTCACTAAAGTCTCTCCCTTTGTCAGGAGACTCTTGGCCGAACTATGTCCGGCTCAAGGGGGAAGAAGGCGACGAAGAAATTCGTTGCCCACCCACCACCCACTTCATAGCCACTGTCGACGACGTAACAGACATGCTTGACTTCGACTCTGATGACACCGACGGTATGGACGTCAGCGCAGGGGACGATTTGGAACCACCACCCACAGGGCGCTGGACTGCCACCTCATCATACGATATATACATGGTGGACACGCCTAAGGAGGACGATAGCGACAAAACGGAGGAGAAAACCCCCAGACAAAAGCCAAAACGACGGTGCAAATGCCGCTCTAAGTCCAGCCACAGTAAAAACAGCGATAACAGCGCTCGAAGGTTCGACACCCCAGAGAACTCCAAAGGAAACAACGACCATATGGACCCAGCGACGGAGCCAGGTCACGCCGAAGACAGCCCGGAGCAGACGCCCGATCACAACGATCCCGAGGGCCAAACCCATCAACCCGCCCCAGGAGAGGAGCATAGTCCGGACGACGATGCATTCATCATCCCAAAAACACGTTTGGAACGAGATAACCTCCACAGAAAGCTCATGGCCACTGCGAGAAGTCTAAAGAAGCAGAAGCAAAGGCTTAAGGCCGCCCAGGAAACGCTCAATCGCAGATGGAATACAGTGCTAGACACTGAAGAAAAATACGGCGACGATCGCCGCACAAAGAGCTATCCAAAGCGCAAGCTGCTGCCAGAATTCGACGATAAGGCCATTCCACCGAAGAACAATACGACCAGTAGGCCGGACAAACCACTTCGTAACCGCAACAAAGCAGCCACTGACGCCGCACACGATTTACGTGAGCTACTGGACAAAAAGGCCGGCGCAACCAGGTCCATCTACGGATCTAGAGGACACGCTCCGGCGAAGGATTATGGTCACCAAAACAATCATACTAATCGAATACCAGCTCGGAATCAACACCGGACACAACAACAGTCGACAGCATGCCACAACATGTCCAGATACAGAGGAGCCGCTCACCCTCTATGCTTCACCAAAGAGGTGCTGGACCACGAATTTCCATAGGGTTTCAAACCCGTGAACATAGAGGCATATGAAGGAACGACAGATCCCGGGGTCTGGATTGAGGATTTTATCCTGCATATCCACATGGCTCGTGGGGACGACCTCCACGCCATCAAATACCTTCCCCTCAAGTTGAAGGGACCAGCTCGACATCGTTGAAAAGCCTCCCGAAAATTCAATTGGAAGTTGGGATGAACTCGAGGATGCTTTCAGGCCAATTTTCAAGGGACCTATGTCCGACCTCCGGACGCGGACGATTTAAGTCACATAATTCAACAGCTCGGAGAGTCTGCCCGCAAGCTTTGGAATAGATTCCTCACTAAGAAGAATCAAATTGTCGATTGTCCGGATGCCGAAGCCCTGGCGGCCTTCAAGCACAGCATCCGGGACGAGTGGCTCGCCAGACACCTCGGCCAAGAAAAGCCGAGGACAATGGCAGCCTTAACAAGCCTTATGACCCGCTTTTGCGCGAGTGAAGACAGCTGGTTGGCCCGTAGAGGCACCAGCGACCCAAGTACATCCGAACTAAGGGATGGCAATGGGAAGCCACGGCGCAATAAAAACAAACGTCGAAACAAGGAAGAAAGTCTGGACAACACAACGGTCAACGTCGGATTCAGGGGCTCTCGACCCGGTCAACAAAAGAAGCCATTTAAAGGCAGCAAAAAAGTACCGTCCGGCCTGAACAAAGTCCTGGACAGACTGTGCCAAATTCATGGCACCACCGAAAAACCTGTGAACCACACTCATAGAGAATGCTGGGTCTTTAAGAAGGCCGGCAAATTAAATGGAGAACACAAGGGAAGGGAAACACCAAGTGAAGACGAGGATGAGCCTCGCCAGCTGAACACTGGGGGGCAGAAAAAATTCCCACCAGAGGTAAAAATAGTAAACATGATCCACGCGACTCACATACCCACAAGAAGGCGCGAACGCGCGCTCACATACGCTATAGAGCCCGTCGCCCCCAAACTTAACCACTGGTCGGCCTGCCCGATCACCTTCGATAAAAGGGACTACCCGACTAGTATGCGGCATGGAGGATCAGCTGCCTTGGTGCTCGACCCAATAATCGACGGATACCATCTCACTCGCGTCCTCATAGACGGCGGCAGTAGTCTTAACTTAATATACCAGGACACTGTCCGCAGGATGAGGATAGACCCATCCAGAATTAGCCAAAGTAACACCACCTTGGAAGGGGTGATACCAGCGTTGAAGCCAGCTAACGCAGGGGCTCCCTCGTACTAGAGGTGACATTCGCTCCCGGGCAACTTCGTGGCTTAAGAACTACTCTTCACAATCGCCCATTCAAAAGTGGTTATCATGCCTTGCTCGAGAACGCCTTCGCCGCTTCAACGCAGCACCACGACTATGCCTACCTTAAACTCAAGATGCCCGCCCACATGGCGCCATCACCGGCCAACGGAAATACAGAGCGTTCCTTACGCGCGGAAGAGTATGAGACGGCTCTAGCAGCCCGACTCTAAGCGGCCGCTAATATCTAAATCCATGATTGGTCGTTAAGACCACGGACACGGTTAGACGAGTCCGGCAGCCCAGATAAACCTGAGCTGGGGTGCCATACATGTAATCCCATAGAGGACACCAGGGGCTATAGATATTTAATAAATCCCCATTGTTGGCTTGACCTTATTAACAGGCCAATGTCTTACACTTTTACTATTCATCACACGCTTACGTCATACTCTTCTACATGAGTTTTTCTTTTTACAGACACCATTCGTGCGATACCCTCCCAGGACACGGCACAACAGAGACAAAGGCGCAGACGTGCAGCAGGGCCCTGCTCAAAGGTTTCTCTTTAGATTAAGCCCCTGTGTAAACCTTTTTTATTGTCTCTTGTTGTTTACACATCCCATGGGTACTACACCCACAGAGGATACTGCCGTTATTGGCATTTCGCCATGACAGACTAATGCATTTACCGAAATACAGTGGTTCATAATGAAGGGCGTTATTCAGCCCAAAGATATGTTACAAAGTCCGAATACCTTCGAGTGTTCGGCGTCGCGAAGTTTGGCCTTATATGCATCAGCTCGAATCATGTCTTTGGTCAAATGTTGGGTTTGCCGGCTCCTGGTTTGCCGCCTTTACGTTCGCTTCTTATCGGCTAAAGGCGGCCAAAGGAGAACTACTGCGATTGTGCCCTTGTTATTCGGATGAGTTCCTCAAGAGAGAAAGCCGAAACCGATCATTCATGATATAGCGAGAGACTGTTCAACCGTCGAAGACTTATCGAATCTTTAGGATTCCTCCGCATTAACGGCGACCATTTCCGGTCATGTACACACGCACCGTATTTGGATGCACGCTGAAGGTACCAGGGGCTACATACTAGCCCCACCGTCAAACTCCTATGGCTAATGAAAGTGTTAAAGCTATATAGTCTATGAAGCTCAGCCACAGCAGCCATCCTCTCACTCAACGGCAATGGGCGCGTGGGAGCACTGAATTGCGACCAGAACAGCTTCTCCACTTCATTATCATTTTGATCCTCAAAAAACATGGCCGCATCAGCCGTACTCTTCGCCAAATCCGCATACGCATCTTCAGGGCTCCAGCGTCGATCCAGGGGAGCATACCTCGGATCTAAAAACTTCATCCGCAATAAATAGGGGTTTCCAGCCGTGATTTCTCCGGCCTGTCGAAGCTCCTCCTGCGCATCCCTGATTTCGGACCGCATCTCCTTGGCCGCATCAAGTGCCTTTTTCAGGTCAGCCGAATTAGCCTGATTCTCTTTTTCAAGGAGCTCATACCGGTCGGCGGCATTTTTCAGCTCCACAGCCATCTCGGCTATTTTGTCTTTGCTTCGGCGATGAGCAGCCTGTTCAGCTCTCAACTCTTCGCCGCCTTTTTAGGGCAGCTGCATTGCTAGCCCGGCTTGTTCCTTGGCTGTGGCAAGTTCCGCCATCAGGGCTTCCACGGCAGCAACACCGTCTGCAGTCCAAGCATATCACATTAATATTATGCTCCTTTCAATTTTTCCTATAAAAAGTAAGGAAAGCAGAGCACATACCTTGTGACTCGTTAAGTCGCTCGTTCACAAGTGTGATGTCGGCATCAATAACTCCAATCTGCATCCTCAGTTCGGCAACTTCAACGGACTGGTCGACTGCCGGATCCTTAGACACCTGCGCATAAATACAGCATGATCATTACTTAACAATGTGGTCCTCCATTTGCCGCCTAGGGCTGGCAACCAGAGTCTCAGGGGCTACTATCCATATGGAGCCCACCTAGCGCATGCGTCATAGTCAAAAATTATGTATTTTCATTACATACCTCAAAGCCTCTGAGCAGACTCGTAAAGGCTTCATTCAGCCCGCTTGTGGCGGATGAAATCTTCTCAAGTACCGTGTTCATTAATGAACGGTGCTCCTCCGGAAACAGCTTCGCTCCGAAGGCCGTCGTGTGTAATATGCGGACGCTTGAATCTGTGTCGGACCCTTCTTATCGCCCCCCGTGGGAGCCGAACGGTGCGGGCTCAGGGCGGCCGAAGTATTAGCTTCTAGCTTCGGCAAATTGGGACTCCTCCGTGACGACACCTCGGGGTCGCCCGCCCCATGAGGCGGAGAGGTTGGTGGGGTCACACTCTCCATCATTTCTGGAAGGAGATCCCCCGAAGACGAACTCTGTCGAGAAGAGCTGCTAGCCGGACTGCAAAGAATGGATCCTGGTTATTGTTCTCGGAGAAGGAAGCAGTACCTTTGTATTTATGATTAACTTACAGCTTGGCTGAGGGCTGGCCTATTGCCGGGCATGGCGCGTGAGGACGCCCTTCGCAGGGCCCCCGGTGAAGCTTTCTTCCTTGTCTGGGCACCTCTGTCTCCAAGTCTTCGGAGGCGGCCCTCTTCTTCCCGCGAGGGGAGGAGGCCTTAGATTCCCCTTCCCGGCTATCCTCCTTTGGGGAGGTAGCAATTCCGGTTTGGATGCGCAATGTGAAGTTCGCCTTCTCTGTTCTTCCTTCGTCTTTTCCCCGAGGGCACTTTACTTAGCACGACTCAAGCATCTTGGCTATGGTGGGACTAGGCGAGCCTTCGAAGTGGCGCCGGACACCTGATTCTCTCCGCTTTGCTGAGCATTCCTGGCCAAGGAGGATTTTCAGAATAATGTTATGATAAAAATAAACAAAGTGTTAGGTTTCTGGGTAGCTTACTTGGGTATCTGGGCGATTGCAGCTCAGGCCCGCATCCTCGGTGGTGTCCGGACACTTTACTTGTGGTCCGAAGAATAACTTACACATCCCTTCGTGCGTGACGCCGAAGAAGTGCAGAATAGTCTGCGGACCTTCCGGATTGAACTCCCACATCCGGAGAGGCCGGCATTTGCACGGCAAGATCCGTCGGACTAGCATTACTTGAATTACGCTTACAAGGATGATGTCCTCTCAAGAAGCTCCCGTGATGCGCTCGCAAAATTGGTACATCATTAGCAGTGCCCCCAACTCGCTCCCACGCTGGGCCCACATGACGCCAGTTGAGGCGAAGGGCCAGAACGGAAGTCAGGGGCAGTCACCCACTTTGTGCCTCTAGGAGCCGTGGCGTAAAACCACCTCCGCTGCCATAGATCGGACACCTCCGGGAAGGCGCCCACTGGCCAGGGGGCATCGGAGTTCCTCGCTATTACAGCACCGCCAAGATTCGCGTGTCGCCCTCAATCATCTTCGGCTTCACATTGAAGGTCTTGAGCCATAAGCCGAAGTGCGGGGTGACGTGGAGAAAAGCTTCGCACACAACGATGAACGAGGAGATATGAAGGATGGCGTCCGGAGCTAGATCATGAAAATCTAGCCCGTAGTAGAACATGAGCCCTCTCATGAAGGGATCAAGAGTGAAGCCTAAGCCGCGGAGGAAGTGAGAAAAAAATACGACGCTCTCATTGGGCTCAGGAGTAGGGATGATCTGCCCTGAAGCAGGGAGCCTGTGCCTAATGTCAGTGGTCAGGTATCCGACCTCCCTAAGCTTCGCGATGTCCTCCTCTGTGACAGAGGAAGCCACCCACCAACCTTGAAGGTTGGGTTCGGACATGATTGAAGATCCGGAGGGCTTAAGCTTGGGCTTCGGGTGTTGGAACTCGAGATGCGAAAAGGTGCAAGCGTGGTAGAAAAGAGGGATAGGCCTCGGCCCCTCTATAAAGGGGGTGAATATCAAGCATCCTCGGCGTAACCGCTTGGGGCTTACCTAAAAGACACGGAGTCATACCGACGGTCGTCGTGGGGTTGCGCACACCCGTATTGATGGAAGATCCCGCGATAAGGGGAACACGATCTCTGCTTTGGCAGGGCGTGCCACTAAAACCTTCTCGCAACGCGTATCGAGGCAGGCCAAGAAAAACCGGTTCGTGTTGGACCAGACCACGGTGTAAGAGCACATCATACAAAAATTTCCAGCGGATCAGATTTATGAAGTGCTATGCTCTCTACGGAGGTGTGCGGAAATTATCTCACGAAGCTGGACACAATCCTTACATCTGCTTCGGAGTATTGGGAGATGGAACCCGCCTTGCAATGCCGAAGACAATCTACGCGCCGGACTCATCATCATTGAAGCCTGGTTCAGGGGCTACTGAGGGAGTCCTGGATTAGGGGGTATTCGGACAGCCGGACTATATACTTTGGCCGGACTAATGGACCGTGAAGATACAAGACTCAAGACTTTGTCCCGTATCCGGATGGGACTCTCCTTTGCGTGGAAGACAAGCTTGGCGATCCGGATGATAGATTTCCTAATTTGTAACCGACTCTGTGTAAACCCTAGCCCCCTCCGGTGTCTATATAAACCGGAGGGTTTAGTCCTTAGAGACAGAATCATAATCATCATAGGCTAGCTTCTAGGGTTTAGCCTCTACGATCTCGTGGTAGATCAACTCTTGTAATACTCATATCATCAAGATCAATCAGCGAGGAAGTAGGGTTTTACCTCCATCGAGAGGGCCCGAACCTGGGTAAAACATCGTGTCTCTTGCCTCCTGTTACCATTAGCCTTAGACGCACAGATCGGGACCCCCTACCCGAGATCCGCCAGTTTTGACACCGAGAGTGGACGCACGGCTGATGCCAAGGGATGGCTAATGAGAGGATGAGGCTCGAGGGCGCTGGTGGGCTCCAGAGGCGAGGTTGGCATGAGCAGGCGCGGGACACCGGATGTACCCAGGTTCGGGGCTCTCCGGAGATATAATAACCCTAGTCCTGCCGAGTGTAGTTGAATGATCGATAGTACAATGTTGCTCCTGGAGCTGTATGAGGAGGAAGGAAGCTGGCCAAGGCTCAGGCTGCTCCTTCTCTCCGGTGTTGCGGCTTGGTGGCTAGTCCTATGCTTGCTTGTTCGTTCTGCTTCTCGCAGGCAGCTTTTGTGTATCTTCTGTTGCCTTGTATTCCATATCAGATGCCCCCGTAGGCGCGGGTTCCTGGGGCGTTTTATAGACCAACCCACCCAGGGTTACAATTGTAATAAGCCGAGTCGATGGGTCCGCATTGTCGGTGTCCAGGATCCTAGGCTGGGTCCCGCTTGAGGGCTTGTGGTTCGCCGGGTTCCCCCAGGTGCGGGCCCCGCGTGCCTAGGGGAACTGTGCGCCATCTTGTCGATCGTTAGGGCGTGGCCGGTCGAGTCGTGTCATGGTGCTTTCTCCGTCAGCCGCTTGCCGCTGGTGAGAGGGCGGAAGCACTGTTGCCACGCCAGCCCTGGTCAGCGGGTAGGTAAGGGGCACTGTTGCCACGCTCCGGCTGACCATAGGCATGGGTGAGAACACTGTTGTCTTGGTCATCGGTGATTGTCGTCTCGTCCCATCGTACGGCCTGGATGGGACGGGAGCTTGAACCATGGCTGGATTGCAGCGCACGCCACGGGTGGGTTGGCTTGTTTGGGAAGCCTTGGTCGCGCCGGGTTCGGTCGCCTTGCGCCAGTTGCTGAGTCCGGGTCGACGTATCTTGCCGGGTCGGAGGGATTGGCCGGGCTGCGGGCCTCGCAGGGTCGAGCGACCTGGCCAGGCGCGTGCCGGTTTTGTGGGGCGATGCGGGCCCCACCATTTTTTAAGAGGATCCGGGTTCCGATGCCTGCCCGGGGTTCATTCCCCCGACAAGGACCCTCCCGATGATGTCCATGAAGATGGTCAAGACCCCAAGTCCACGGTAGAAGAGAACCAATGGTAGAAGGAAGAATAGCCTCCAGGCACCGGACATCTAGCAAGGACCCCGGACATCCGGCCCCTGGAGATCTACACGGTCAGGACTCTGCAGAAGAAGCTACAGGGACCGGACATACAGCTCCCAGCCCGGACATCCGGCCCCCCTCACCGGAAATCCGGCCAAATTCTCGGACATCCGGCACCGGCGTCCAGGGAGCACAGAAGGTTGCCCCGACAACCCGGCCATCACCCCGGACATCCGGCGTCTCCCGAAGCACCGGATATCCGGCCCATCCGACCGGAGATCCGGCGCCGCCCATCCAGAGAACAGAACGGCCATCTTCACCAGCCCGGACATCCGGCCCCTTGCGAGCCACCGGACATCCGGCTCGACGCTCGGACATCCGGCCTTCCCTGTCTGCGAACAGTGTAGGGCCGAGGCCCATGTACCCCTCTTCTCCCCTAGACTATATATACTCCATCCCCACCTACGTTTTAGGGTTAGCATTGTGATAGCTCATTTGAGATAGAGCATTGCTCATCCGTACCGGATCTACTCCACGTGAGGGACCGCACCTCTTCGGGGAAGATCCATCCGGATTCAAGGCCTCCATCCGGAGAAGACAATCAAGACCTCCTCACGGAGAAGAACGGTTACTCTTGTATCGTCCTTTGTTGACTTTGGATCTCGTGTTACTTTGTGCTTCGGTGATCTAGCCCTTGTGTGATCAATCACTTGTCGGTCGAGTGTTTCTCTTGTTTTCCCCCATGATTTCCCTCGTGTTCTTCCGCGTGTTCTTCATGTTTCCCTGTAGGATCCACTCCAAACGTGAAAGATCGGCCCCTAGGGTTCCGCCCTACATCATCTTGGTATCATGAGCCACGTTGATCACGTTTTTGGAGCCCCTACCCCGTGATTTCTAGCTTGATTTTGTTGTTTTCGTCCTAAATCTGAAAATTCCCCACCAAAAATAGACCCAAATTTTTTTTGTGATTTTTTGGTGTGATGAAGTTTTGTTGGATTTGATTCACGGATCTGATTTGCATCGAGTGGATCTAGCTTTTCCCCATCTCTCCCGCGATTTCCATCCACCATTTCGTCCGAATTTTGCCCCAGAGTTGCCCTTTTCCCCGAGGAGTTCATCGTGTTCGTCCCCGATCCAGGAGCCCGGACATCCGCCCGTGTCCACCGGACATCCGGCCCCTGGCAGTAGCAACTCCATCCCCTGCGGCCATTTCCGCCTAGTTTCGCCCAATTTTTCCCCGGTGCCCACGCTTACTTCCGCATACCCCCACCGCTTTCCACAAGCACCACCACCGCTCACCGCTACCTCCTATGACAATTTTGACACGTTTGGGTATTTGAGATTTTGGGTTGTGGTTCCCGTGTCCTATTGTGTTTCGGCTATATAGGTATGGTTCGACGTCACCATCACCACCGCTCATTTCCATCGACTACTCATCGTCGCCAAGGACGGTAACCTCGACGACATCTTTGTCATACCTTGCAATTGCATTGATACCCACATGGCCTTACTTTTGCGTAGCTTACCCATCGAGACTAGCCATTGAGTATTGCCGGCAACGTGACTTGTGCACACTAGTGATCATACTCCATAGCATACATACCATACCATCGTGGTGCATATCTTGGCATCAACTTTTGTGTCACATCGTTGTCATCACATACACAATTGCTATCTTGGTTCGTGAAGTTTTACATAAGAAAAGAGCTCAAAAGTGAAAGAGCCAACCAAGATTTTAAGCAAAGAGCTTATAAGCAAGAACCATAGCATCATACTACATTAAGATTGTCATACTCGATCATCTTGGATCATAGCACCGAAATACCATACATATGGCATACTTGGGATAGAGGTCGTTGCATTTTTTCCTAGTAGGTTGTGCACAAGTTCCGTGATCCGCCTATTGTGCAATCGTGCTAAGCGTCTCTCGTATTGTGCAACAAGAGCATTTTCGTGGATTCCACATTTTGGCTCACTTTTGGTTTGCACAATCCCATTTATCTATTTTGCGTGTGTGTTTCCGTACCCTATTTGCTTGGTCTACTTGTTGCATCCGCAAATTTGTGAATCTTTTCCAACATTATTGAAGCTCACTTACAATTGCATCAAATTTTGTGCCACCATCCTAACCAAGCTCCACCATAAGCTTTTACTTGTGTAGGTGTGAGAACCGACAAGAATTGGTACCAATAGTGCTATTTCATTGTCCGCATTTGAGTGAACTTGATTCATCGTCAACATCGGTCAAGGTACATTGGTATAAGTTCTTCTCTTTCTACCACTCACATTTTTCTTGGAATGATGGATAGGCCGAGTACTTCTACCAACCCACTCTTTATCGAGCAAGACGATGACATGTCATCATACTTCACCAAGAGCCACCTCTTTGGTGCACAACGAGCGTTGCATCAAGAGAAACAAGCTATGAACACTACAAAAAAAATACACTTCCGTGATGATACGTGTTTGTCACAAGAGGTCGCTGCTTTTTGGTCATGCATGTACATCCATGACAAATTTATGATGTAATCAAGATAGTCATACCTGTGCTTTCTTAGAAGTTTTCCATGACATTACCAAAATTATCATCACGAAAGTGTCCACTTCCATGACGATAAATCCCGTCCATGTAAGTGCTTTCGTCAAGGGTGACCGACACGCGGCATCCACCGTAGCGGAACGCCGTTAAGCTATCGTGTCGGATTTTGGATCCGATAACCGTTAACGACCACGCGACCAATGCCGATTTTCCACGTGTAAAATTCTCATTGGCTGACGGATCCACGTGTCGCCTCCGGCGTTGTACAGTGTCACTCATCCAACGGTCGAGATGGTCCTATGATATGTTGACACGTGGACCGGCCCAAAAGTGGCCCACAAATTTTAAATGGGCAGGCCCAACCGAAGGCCCATAAGATTTAGCGGACCATAATGGGCCGGCCCAGCTAAAGGCCCATAAAATTTAGCGGACCATAATAGGTCGTCCCAGCTAAAGGCCCACAAGATTTTGTGGACCACAATGGGCCGGCCCAGCTTAAAGGCCCACAAGATTCTGCAGACCATAATGGGCCGACCCAAACTAAAGGCCCAACATTCTCTGTCAATCGGCCGTCACAACGGCCTGGTCTAAACTTGTCATCAATGCAGCCCATGGTCACTTCCTCGCCCGTTAACGGTCCGCTATAATTGGGCGAATTACGGCCGGTATTTTCGGCACATTAAAGGTCCGGGTTCATTTGGGCCCATTTACGTGCCATCAAAACTTTCGCCCATAAACGGCCGTGAAGGATTGGGTCATATTCGCCATGTATGCATCATTCGCCCTGTTAGAGGCCCACTATAGATTTGGCCCACTTTCGCCTATTGTCATTTTCGCCCGTTAACGCCGGACTACACCATGGGCCATATGTGGCCCAACGTCATATCGGGCCCATTAACGGCCCATATAAAAATGACGATAATCTAGCCCGACCGAAGTTCCGGCCTGTTAAAGGCCCGTGTATTAGGTCGGCGCATTTACGACCCGTCCGAATTTCGGCCTGTCAAATATCTGGATGGTAAATGGGCCACCGTTCCGGCCTGCTAAGTCTAGTGGGTTATTTGGCACAATCAGGGCCCAATCTCACTTTCGGTCTATTAAAGGCCCATGTTTTTATGGGCTCGACATATTTACACCTGTAACGGCCTACTTTTTCTTGAGGGCCCAAATTATGTTTAGGCCTATTAAAGGCCCACTATGGGCACAGGCCTACCAGAAAAATTTGAAAGCTTATGCTAATTTAAGCCCAGATATTTTTAGTGGGCTACATGCCAATTTTGGCCCGTAATCGTTTTTAGCCCAACTTTAATGGGCCCGACGAATGTTGGCATCTTGGGCTCCTACGAAGCTTTCGTCTGAATACATTACTAAGATAAACCTACACTATACAAAAATAGCGTCATAATTACTGCGGCAGTGGTCAAGATCATAAATGTTGTATCACAACAAAATAAATTCCAATCATACAACAAAAGGCATGTTGGCATAAAGTTTACAGTCCTTCCGTAGATAAAAAGCACCATCAGATGTATAGAAGCACAGATCATTTGACACGAAGTGCTAATGTTTCATCTTTGTCAGAATCTGATGGAGCAAAGACGATCTCCACCTTTTTCCGCCATTGCACTTCAACAACGAAGCGAATGTTCTGATAGTCTCGTTTCAAAACCATTCATATCTTGATGGCATTTCTCAACCACTATTCTTGTTTCCAAACAACGCCCATTAGGGATTGGACTTGTGTCCGAGCATGATATATCACTGCCTAGCAGCGTGAAGATTTTGTTCAAGAGGGCAATTTGGACGAGGTTACCTTGACAACCAACCTGCATTACACAGAAGGTGCTTTTTGCACTCTTAGTGGAGAGATACCGACGCCTTTATGACAAGAGGTGACATTGTGCACCGTAGTAGCCTCGTCACCTTCGTGTGGTTGTGGCTGTTCAATCATTTGTTCCATAGCTTCTGAAAGTTTGAACTTGTAGATTAGTGTACCAAGTGAGTTACTAATGAGACAAAAACAAACAAAGTAGGTTAAACGCTTATACATAACTTATTTTGGTGAACTACTATAATACATTAGCATGTATTGTAGTGCCAACTACATAATAAAATCACTTCCGGATCATATGTCCATGTAGCATGCCCTCTTGTATTGTCTATTTCCTCACATTCGTTGACATCTAAGGATAAAGAGACATGGTTTAAAGTAGGATGAACATAGTATGACATTATTCATATCATGGGCAAACAGATATAAAACAAAACAGGCTATTTTATCATTGTGTAAAGCGCGTGAACATAACAACTAGATTACAGATCAAGAGCAAAAGAATATCCTTCATCTCTTTTAAACCATGTAAGGTAAAATGATACGTTAAGACAACTGTGTATAAAAGTGAACAGAGTAACTGACATTGGCTGCAAACCAAGTAGTTAAATGAACACATCACAATACCAATCAGTTCAAGGCAGGAGGAGTAAGGACTTACAACAGCGGCTTGAACTGGTGTGCTCATGCCCTTCATCTTGCTGGTGTGGCAATCCTTGAAGATTTGCACTGCATTCAGTTCAGGTTCTTTTTGGTCCGCACGGGCTTTTCGCTGTATTTGGAACAAGTCAATATAGATACGATAATATGGCACAAAAAAAGAAGGAAGTAGCAGCTATTTACAAGAGCCTCGTAGTGTGCAATATAGCTACGAGATCCTGTAGTCTGTTGGAATTTCACTTTAGAACGGTTGGTTTGTTCTTCAAATAGTTAGCCTAGAAGAAGATACACTTGTAAGGCACATACATAAATACAAGTTCAATATGTGGTCTGATCAAATACATATAGCCTACCTCATACTTTGGATCGAGACCAGTGTTTAACGAGGGCTGTCCAGCCTTCATCTCGTAATATATTCCACTTTGGAGATGTTTGGGCGATTTCATTGTTAGCCTTGCCTTCAAAGTGAGATTTTCTAAGGTGGTACCGACATCGTCATGCAGAGCGGTGAAAAACATGAGTGCATGCTTGTTTAGTTGCATCATCTTTCGCATCCAACTTGAACCTCATCTGCTGAAAAAGAATGTGAGTCTTATTAGGAGGAAGCTAGAAAGTATGGGATGAGCAAGACAATATTACTAATTATGGCGAATAACATTACTTACGTATAAATGGTCAAGGAAGGTGTTCAACTGGGTATTGTCTTTCTCATTCCTGTATCGATCCACGTTGGGAGGATATGTGCATGACACCCAACGGCAACGGCTGCCTCTCGATACTAACTTGGCGACTCAGTAGCATCACGTGGCCTTTTTAAACCTGCCTCAAAATGGATCTCCATTCTTCCTCCTTTAGATTTTGTTAATCATCAAGCATTATCCACGATGTCTGCTTTCCGCTTGGGCCGTGGTGCTAGTTCAACAACGAATATGGAAAGTGTTAGTGTAATCAAATTGTGAGAGTACATATAAAGGAGCATGCAAGTGCAACTTGACTTCGGTCAGTACCGCCTTGGTGTTGATGCTCATGAGGTTCATCCGATCTTGCCAAGTCATGTTGTGTCAAGCGATGCTTCGAAATAGTGTTAGGTGTGAAGGCAGCTTGGGAACCGCCAGATTCGAGAAAACAAACGAGTAACTGGTTGAGATGCTTTGAGTACAGCTTGAAGCGGATGCTGCAGCTGGTGGAGCAGGTGATACTATGTTTGTAGATTTAGCCGGTGAACTTGAACCTTCTACTGCACTATAAGTACCAGCAGAATCTCGATGGCAGAGCCGTTTCCGTTTCATCCGACGAGTAATAGCACTCCCTACTATATTATTTTCCGTGCTCTTTCTTGACTTTGCCATGTCAAGCTGTACCCACAACACAAAAGAATAAAATCACTCTTCGGAACTCATTGATGCATGATACAGACAAGCAATACTTTGATGTAAGACAACCGTATGAGGATGGAATATGTAAGAAAAGCAGACGGCATGACATATTCAACAGCTACGATGTGCAAACTAAGCAGAAGGATTTTCAAGAAAATAGAAGTAATGCAATCTAGACACCATATGAAAGATGCAACCCATATTACTCTGCCAAGTTAAAAGTGTCTTGTCATAAGTGGCAATTCGAAAAATTAGAAGCAGTACAACGTATAAATCAATGCAAGATGCAACCACTATCAAACTGCCATATTAAAAGCGTCCAATCATGAGTTACTGATGCGGGATACACAACAGCAGTACTTTGATGTAAGAACAGGGTATGATAGATAGATGCAGTGTATTCTAGACACAGAAAGCCATGTCATATGCACATGTATAACGATAAACTCAGCAGGTGCAATTTAATCAAAATAGAAGAAATACGGGCTAGACAACATATGCAACATGAAACCAATTATCACACTGTCAACTTAGAGCAAGCACTGCGATGGTGGAGTCTGGAGATGAACTCATCATGTAGACTTGGGACTTCAACTTCATTAGCGATAGCGGTGGCAAATCTAGAGAGTCTCTGCTTTGCGTCGGTGCGGAGTACCACCAACATCCCCTAACTTACTCTTTTCCTTTCTATTTTCTCGATATTGCCTTATGAAGTCAAAACCACAAGAAGATGAATAAAATTAGCTCTGCATAACTGGTTGATGCATGATACGTATTTAACACTACTTTGATGTAAGGCAAGCGCAGGAGGATGGAATATATACAAAAAAGACAGCGTTTCATATTCACACGCATTTATAGGAGGATGGAATATGTATGAAAAAACGATGGCGGAAGGCATTTCAACAAAATTAGAAGAAATGAAAGCTAGGCACCATATGAACATGCAACCAACATCACTCTATCGTGTAAAAAGTGTCTCGTCGTAAGTGCCATTTCAAGAAATTAGAAGCAGTACAAGCTAGAAGATAATGCAAGATGCAACCTACATCACAGTCCCAAGTTAAATGTGTCTTATGGGTAAGTGATCGTTGCAGGTATAAGTTGTAAGCTACGCAGATGCAATACAAGCTAGACATCATACGCAACATGGAACCGCATATAATAGTGTCAAGTTAGAGCAAGCACCTGTGATGGTGGAGTAGGGGAGATGTGCTCATCATCTACACAGCTACGTGACTGTCTAGCCTTGCGTTGTCTTGCGAATCTTGTTGGGAGGATGGCGGAGTAGAATATGTAGAGAACCTCCGCTTCAGTTGCTTTCGGAAGGACCACCATCATCCAATGCCTTGCCAATTTCCTTCAGCTTTATTGATTTTTCATTGTGAGGTCATACCGACAAGAAAAAGGAATATCATTCGCTCTTCGTAACTCATTAATGCATGATAATCTTGTGAACACTACTCGATGAAAGGCAAAGTCATGATACGAGGATGGAATATGTACGAAAAAATGGACGGCTTGACATATTCACACCTATGATGTGGTAACTAAGCAGATGGCACTTCAACAAATTAGAAACACTGCAAGACACCATATGGAAGGTGCAATCAATATCACTCTGCCAAGTTAAAATTGTCTCGTCATAGGTGCGTTCATCAAACTAGAAGCAATACATGCTAGAAATCATATTCAAGACGCAAACCAATATCACACTGCCAACTTAAAGGTGTCCCATCATAAGTGACTGATGCACGGGATACACAAGAAGAGTAGTTTCATGTAAGAACATGGTGTGATAGACAGGATATAGTATGTACCAAAAACAGGAAGCGTGTCATATTCACATGTATCATGTGTAAGCTAAGCAGATGCGCTTACACTAATTAGGAGCAATACGAGCTAGACACCATATGCAACATGCAACCAGATATCCACATCGCCAAGTTAGAGCAAGCACCTTGGATGGTGGAGTAGGGAGCGGAGACTTGGACCATGTAATGCACTATCAAGACAAGGAGAATCGGCATGATGCTCGCGTTCACGTTCTTCTGCAGAGGACCACCATCATCGCCTTCCTTACTCTTTTCCTTCCTCTTTCTTGATTTTGCCTTGTCAAGTCAAACCCACAAGAAAAAGGAATAAAATTTGCTCTTCAGAACTTATTGATGCATGATACTGACAAACACTACTTTCATGTAAGGCAGCCGCATGATAGGAGGATGGAATATGTATGAAAAGCAGGACGGCGTGACATTTTGACATGTATGATGTATAAAGTGTAAACTAAGCACAAGGTTCTTGAACTTGTTAGAATAGATGCAAGCTAGAAACCATATGAAAGATGAAACCAATATCACTCTGCCAAATTAAAAGGGTGCCCTAACAAATGTATTTGACCAAATTAGAAGCAATACATGGCAACAAAGTTAGAAATAATATGCAATATGCAACGAATAAAGGTGACTCATCGTAAGTAATTGATGCAGGATACATAAGCGAGGTAGTTTCATGTAAGAACAAGGTTAACACATAGATGTAGTGTGTACCAAAAATAGGAAGGCATGTCATATTCACAGGTATAGTGTGTAAACTAAGCGGATGCAATTTACCCTAATTAGAAGCATTACAAGATAGACACCAGATGCAACATGCAACCACATATCACACTGCTAAGTTGGAGCAAGCACTGTGATGGTGGTGTAGGGAAGTGCTGTCTTCGTGTCGAAGAGCAACGTTCAATATCTTCATTTAGGCTTGCTGTTTCTTGAGAATCATGTGGAGAGGATGAAATTGCATTCTTTATAAGAGTATTGCGTCTCATATTAACCCATGCTGCGATCGTCTCATCATAAGCGATAGACGCAGGATACACAAGAACAAAGAGTTTGATGTAAGAACATGGTGTGATAGGCGATGTAGTATGTACCAAAAAGCAGGAAGGCATGTCATATTCACATGTATAATGTGTAAGCTAAGGAGATGCAATTTAACAAATTAGGAGCATTGATGAGGGATACACAAGAGAAGTAGTTTGATGTAAGAACATGGTTAATAGGAAGACGTGGTATGTACCAAAAAGCAGGAAGGCATGTCATATTCACGGGTATAATGTGTTAACTAAGCGGATGCAATTTACCCTAATTAGAAGCATTACAAGGTAGACACCATATGCAACATGCAACCACATATCACACTGCCAAGTAAGAGCAAGCACCTGCGATGGTGGTGTGGGGGAATTGCGGTGATCAACTAGAGAGCTACGTTGACTATCTTCATTTAGCCTTGCTGTTTCTTGAGAATCATGGGGGAGGATGACACTGCACTCTTTAAAGCGAGTAGGGCGTCTCACAAGAACTCCACCCGGTGACTATCTCATCATAAGTGACTGACGAGGGATATAAAAGAGCATTAGTTTGATGTAGGAACATGGTTAATAGACATATGTAGTATGTATCAAAAACAGGAAGGCATGTCATTATCAAAGGTATAATGTGTAAAGTAAGCAGATGCAATTTAACCAAATTGGAAGCAATACAAGCTAGACACCATATGCAACATGCAAACCACATTTGACTGCACGCGAAGTTAAAGCAAGCACACAGGATGGTTGTGTGTGGTAATTGAGATCATCAACTGCAGAGCTACTTTTACATCTCCAACTGCGACATCGCACTCCATTAGAGTGTTGAAACGCCATCGCTTATCTTCGAATTACAATGGAGCGACTTACATCTTTTCTTTCTCGCATTCATCAACACTGCGTCAGTCTGAAATACCCATGCATAAAAAACAATAGTGTGAGTATGGGTGAAGTGTGTACACAATTAGTACAGTGTAAAGGTAGCGAATGTGTCGGTGAGAAATAAATGACGGAGACATATGATAGCTCTACAACATGCATGCCACACTCAATTACTACAGGATTCTATGAAAATAACAATGACTGAAAGCAAATAGGTCGATCTATTTTTTACTGCACCGTCCGATGTACAAAGAAACGGGAGATCGCTTTCATCTACCTCCAGCCCGATCAAGGTTGACGATCTTCCTCGAACGCCCAACGACCACCGCCCAAGATTCCTCCCACCTGTGCCCTCCCTCGACCTCACCGCACCGCTGCTTGGCACCCCCCGCCATCCATTCAAGCCCTTGAGCCTCCGGATCGGCGCAAGCAGCTCCTGCGCCCCACACCCCTATGATAGACACCGACGCCGCTTCCCGTGAACAAAGGCGGACTAGGTTCTCCGCGTGCCTAAGCGGGTGCTGCTTCTTTAATTGCGGTTCAATGACCCTGAATTGAAATCCGAAGGGCTCTTGACCTCTAGCAAAGGTGAAATAGTAAAAGGAGGAAACCTTGTGCATTTAGTATCACGAAGAAGATGCGATGAAGCGCTCAACTAGTTTCTTTCGTGGGATGAATACGGTGTGGCGGAGACGTAAGATTTGCACGAATAAGGGAAGAGGAGTATCTCTTTCACTGGCAGTTGTGTCCTCCTTCGCTTTTTCCGACAATCTTGTTGTTCGCCGTAAACCGAAGTTGTGGAGGATGGTGCAGCCTTGGGCGAACCCATGGCAAAGTTGTTGAGTGTGAGTGCGGTGGCCGTCTGTCGGCGGCGGGGAAGCAAATCCGAGGCGGCGAACGACGGCGTGGCGAACAGCTCCGCGGTGGACGGTTCTTGCGGCAGTGGAGCCAGCAGCGGTGAGGCGCAGGACGGGCGTGGTCGAGTGGTTACAATGCAGCGCCGTCGGCGTCGGCATCGTGGAGGCAGCTCTGCCTCGGCTTCGGTATTAAGTCCTTGAGGGCATTGCGGTTGCGGTTGCGTTGACGGCCAGCGGCGTCAGTACCGGCTCTCGGCGTGATGGAGGAGGGCGGCGGTGGATTGGCCGCTATCGGGTGGAGGACGGAGGAGGTTGGGGTTTCGCGACTGGTGGAGAGGGCGTTTTCGCGCCCACGGAGTATGAATGGGGAATAGGAGGGAGGCGGGCTGGCGGGGAACTAAGGGGGAACAAGACGCCAGCGAATCTCGTCAAGAACTCTTTGTGCTTTGAAAACAGACATAGGGATACGTTTTTGTGCTTTGAAAACTCTCTCGAACTTAAGTAGACGATCGGCGGCAACCCTTTCACTAAGAACATTTTAGCCATTAACGGCTCAGGCCATACATAGTTGAACTCGATCACAACGTTGTTGATGTAGTCGATGCATTCCCCATTTTGGCTGCCATAGTCCGAAAGGAAGTGAGGTGCTACGGAGGCGGGTTTGTAAGAGAAATAAGAGGTGAATTAGCGCAGTTAAGAACTTCCTAAGGTCAGCAAAGAAAAGAAATCTTCTCCGGGTGACAGGGCACAGGAATGTGATATGGGACGTATCCCGCACCTCCCTTGATTCCGTGTGAAATCCATCCTAAAAAGCACGAGTTGGATCGGCGTGAAAGAACAATACAATAATGTGGTATTATCTCTATTAGGGACGTTTGGTTTGAGACGCTTGTTTGAAATTTGGGGAAAGTTACAAACTTTGCCCCCATCTAAAATTTCAGACATATTGCGGGTTGGGGTAGGACAGTCATGTCAGGTGTCCCAAATGTGGGCGGGATAGATTTCGGCCGAGCGCATGGGTAGGCGCCCACGGCGTATGAATGCTTCTCGGAGGCGGTTGAGACTGGCATCTTGGTGAAGTTACAAACCTACCCCGATTTAGACCTTTGGACATCGGGCCGATAGGCTACACGTCCAGAGTCAGGACAGTAATTTCCTACCACCAAACCATTAGTCTCACGCGGTTTCGGGTGACCAGAGGCCTATTTGGCGCTTCGTTCAATATTTGGGAGCCGAAGCATTAACGTTTTCGGTTCTCTTAAATTGAACTTTCAGGATTTGTCAAGCTTCACAAATCTTTACTCTTGAAAACCCTAAAGCTACGATTATTTTGGAATGGAGGGTACATTTTAATATACATTGTACACGAGTATATATTAAAAATATGCAACTTACCTCAGTTCATGCATGGTTCCGTATAATCTCCTTGGTTGCAAAAAAAAAGTTAGATATGCGTATGAATATATATACCATGTTCAAACTCACAACAAAGATTGATGCCCCTTTACATCTGATTTACAAATGCCATTATCTCGGGTTCAAATAGATGAATGCACTTCCTATGAATTGAATCTTGAAACCCCCTTTATGTTGAATTCGACATGTATTTTATTTTGTAGCTAGCAATTTGGAATGTATCCATGCAAGTGACAAATGTATAAAGTGCTTCACACTAACAACATGGAGTGCACTAATTAATGTTTATATATGAATTGCAAAAGCATCCATTGCCTGTATTTCAAACCGCTCTCACTCTATGGATCGATAATATGAAATAAACACATGCACATGCTAGAATTCAATAGAGTATGGGTGTCGATAGACCGATTTTTAGATCCATACGCAATTTTTCAGAATTCATGATCTCATCCAAAAATAATAATGGCATTTATATTTTAATTTAATGCGTAGAACCGCCTTTTACACGTAGATATCTCTCTATCTAACGCATAAGTGCACACACTTTATATGCATCGGCATTTCTCTTTCACACATGCTCACAATCTCTCTCAGGGTGTCGGGGTGTCTCACGCACATGCTCTCTCTGGTTCTCTCTCTCTCTCTCTTTCTGACTACTATGTACCACTCTTTTCACTAATCTCAGTTGGAAAACACTATTTCTCTCACATGCATATATACACATGCACGGTCTCTACTAGCCCTCTATACGCACATATATGTGCCAACGTGTCTCCCTTACACATTATCTTTAGGCCTCTCTACACACATTGCCCCCCCCCGACACACCTTTCTAATAGAGATATGATTTCATCATATCATTGGTAGGATATCCCTGGCTGTTAGGCTGGATGGTAATCTGAGGCAAAGTTTTACCCTAGTTCGGATCGGACCCTTGCAGCTTGAAGAAAGAGCCTACTCCCTGCATGTGTATATTAGTGTTAGGGGTGTGTACAAAGTACACATGAATACCAGGCATTGTGCGTGTGTGTATATATACTATCGACGAACTAGCCCCCAAGCTTGTATAACATGCTAAGGGCCTAGGGTTACAAATCATATATAGTCGGCTTATCACCAGTGGGGATAGAGTCCTCCGCGACTCTGGTAGCTTTGTGTTGTACGCCGAGTCCTCCACATGGGCCTCCGTACAACACGTCTCGGTCCAACCTATATGTGGCGCAGGATGGAACCGACCCATGAGTCTTCATGTTGACCCACCACAACTAGAAATGATGTGCCCACCACACCACACACGCAATCGGCCACTAAGAAAATAAGCATATATGAAAGTACAACGGTATCTAGCTCACGATACGTCTCCATATTTTATTGATGACACTGACGGACTTTGCATTTGATGCGTGCTCCGTATTTTGTTGACGACACTTACGGTCATTGTATTTGAAGCGAAAGCACGATATGGTCCTTTGGACTTGAGAATAAGCTCATCACGGTCACCACATACATTTATCGTCGTGCTAACCAACATGTGGTTGGATGGTTAGAGGACGATGGTTTCTCGAGCCCACCAAGGTTAAAGTCCCGGTGCTCGCATTTATCTTTGTTAATTTCAGTATTTTCGGCGATGTACGTTCGATTGGGAGGAGACGTTCCACTTTCGACTGAGGCACCTATGGTGACTTCATAAAATCTCAAGATCATATATGCTGGCCCACTCTCTCGAAGGTGCGTGGCGGACCGGATGGAGAGTGGTTTCGGGAGGCGGGCGGCCATGGCGGCGGCGGGCAGTGCGGCGGTGGTGGTTGGCGGCTCGGGGGTGGAGTTTGATGATAAACTGGAGGCCCTTGATTTCGTATCCAACGGCTGGAAAATCTAATGACCAGAGATGAAAAAGTCGGTCGGGACGTGTAGCCTCACCCGCACGTACACATGCACGCACGCAAGACACGCACGCATGTAGGCGTGCAATACTGACACGTACACATAACGTACACACACACGCATGCTGGCGTGCAACACTGACACGTACACATGCACTCACGAACACACGTACGTCGCACCCATGCATGCAACACCGAACGCACCCTTGCACGTCACGCACCCATGCATGCAACAACTGAAACGCACCCTTGCACGCACGCAACACTCGCACGCCTGCATACACACACATCACACGACGCAAGACACACGCTTAACTACATGAAAAAGATGACGTCACACTCAATGAACAATCATCGGTTTATGAAATGCCCGCTTCTGACCGCCCTGGCCCACCAAAGGTTCCTCTGCTGTGCGCTACCTGCGTTGGGTCACTGACATGCAGGCCATGCACCCAAAGAGCCCACACGTCAGTGGAAGAACGGCGCGGTGTCCTAGGTCAGAGTCGAGGGCGCCACTCGCAGCACGCTCGGCTGAACATGCCTCCGTGCGCATTCAAACACCTCCATGAAACCCGCCTGTGGAAGCCGAAACCCACTCGACACACGTCCGTTCATGACCGGGCCGGCGTAAAACGCAACGCCGGCCGAGCTCCTCCTGTCCGCCGTCTATTTAATCTCCTATTTATACGAGGCCAAACGGCGGCCAAGAATCGCACACCTCCGTCGCTCCCCTATCTCCTCCACCATTTTGTCCACTCTTACAATGGCTTACGAAGAGTAGTTATTCCGCATCCAAGCCGGTTGGGTAGCCCGCCGGATACGAGCTATGCAGCTCGCTGAACCACCTCCCTCCCCTCGCCCGACGGAACCAGTTGCCACCCCAAGCCGGCGCGCGGTTCAGCAACTCGCCGCTCCAGGCCAGCTCGACGAGGAGCGGTGCACGGGCGTTGTTGCTGCCGTCCACGCCGCTGCCTCGTACCGCGTCTCCCGTTTCTGTGGCGAGACTCCCATGCCGGCGCCCACACCATGCAAGCAGCTACAGCAGCCGGGTGCGCGGAGAGTGACGAGTCGGTGGACAGCGCCTCCGCATCCGCCACCATCATCGAGGAGAAGTAGAACACGGGAGGCCGCCGCCGCTTGGGTCCCATGAAGGCCACCGCGGAGGCGACGCCGGTGTACACAGAAGGTGTCTTGCCGGATCCTTTTGTTGCGAGGACCTTCGTCGACCCCGCATGGGCTCCATGGAAGAGGTCAATGTTAGGATGAACTCGAGCCGGTGCCGGCCATGGCGAAGTAGTGGCCGGTGATGAACTCAAACCGATGCCGGCCACCATCATCTTCGGCACTAGCCAATGATATCAGTTGGGCAGTGGGGAAGCGAGCCATCCTTTGCGCTGAAGCATATATCTCCGGGGCTCCGGCAGTCCAAATGATCGTCTTGCGGACATGAGGAACACAAATCGATCGGCGGGCGACCATTTAGGCCATGTATTATATACTGTGTTGTCCGTAATCGCACCGCGTAGTTCATTTGAATGTAATGAAAGTCGTCATGTTTGTGTGAAAATCCGGTATTTTATAAGATTTCCGTCGTTGTTTATATGAAATACTCCGGTGGTTGCGTGAATGAGTATCAGTTTGTCTACGTGTTTGCGTGAATTTCGTCCGGTTGGTTGAGTTGCTGTCATAATGTGTGCGGCTACGGTTGGATGGCGTAATTTGCGGGTCGCCCGGTCGGTCTGCGGCGGCTCGGGCGGCGTTAGGGACAAAAACACAGCTCGTGCGAGCTCGTCTCCAACGTCTTGTACTGGAGGATGAATGACAGCATGAGCACCCGAGCCGTTCCTCATTCATCGGTGGCAAAGGCATCGGTGGACAAAAGGGTCGCCAATATTTTGGCTACCCCGGGCAAGATCCAAACAGCCCCTCCCAACAGATTCAAATACCTCGTTCGCCGTGGAATTTTGCCATGTGTTGTTTTCATGGACTAGCAAGATGCCCGTGCATTGCACGGAACATCAAGATGCATTTTTTTACAAACTCCCACATGCATGCAAGGGATAATTAATGTCCTCCTTTGCTAGTACCATGAGGCAAACACCATTAATATTGCATCTATTAGTGTTAGTGGCCTTGTATATCTGCAAATTGTAATTTTGATAGTGGCCCCTTGTATAAAAAAATGGAGGGAGAAATATGAGAGATAAGGTGAGGAGGAGTGGGGCGTGGTGCCGTGGTGGTGACTGGTGGTCGGACTAGGCGGAGGCATGGGGATGGACGGCGCATTATGTCTAGGTTTGTATCTCTCTCACACACACCCACATAGGTGGGGAACGTGCGCGAAGAGAAGAGGTGCACGCACGACGCCACGTACTCCGTCTCTTTCCCAACCACACCCGACGGGTACACGGTGGAGCTCATTTCTGTCTGAAGAGGCAGCCCACGTGGTAATTTGGCACGATGTCTTGGTTGTCCACTTGGTGGAGGGAGGATCGTCTACCACGGCTGAACAAACAAATTGCGACTTAACGCTGTTATGTTAAATTAAAAAAGAGGCAAACCATGTGGGGCCTACCTTAGAGGCAAGGCTCTATACACTGGAGTACTTTTGATGTGTCCCGTCAACTAGCGAGCGAGGAGAAACTTGCTTAGTACGCCGTCTCCCGCCCACAGGCGCGGTGGCTCGTGAGGATGAGGTGAAACCGGAGTACTATGCACGCCTTCTTACGCTTCCTCCCTCGCCACGCCACAGGTGGCTCGCATGACGAGGAGAAAATTTTACTACACCTCCGTTTACTCCTCGTCACTACTACGTACTTTTGTTAGTACTCCCTCTATTTACTTATAAAAGGCCACTATAAAAAAATACATTTTGCATCCATACAAGGCCACAAATAGTAATCGAGACAAAAGTTACTACTCCCTCCTTTCCAGTTTATGGCTCAATTTCAAAATCTCTGCAACCAAGTTAGACGGTGAGTGGTCGAATTAATTTCGTAGTTTGCACAGTACGCTCATTTTTCTCAAGAAGTTATGTTTACCGAGGCATTAATTAGAACGAATGCATGAATGACCACTAAATTTCCATGAACTTGTACATGCATTGGTTAGTTTCCTCTTGACACTGCTTGCATCGGGTGATCTAACGCACCTCGAAATCCAACATGTAATGGTACTACTACTAGTATAGTACTAGAATTGAGACTTATCAAACGGAAAAACGAATGTTTTTTGGATGAGCCCTATAAACCCTAGTGGGTACGTACTCCGTAAAAACAGATTTTTCCAAAACTAAGTCGCTCCCTTTCATTAATTTCTGTAGTATACTCCTCCGTCGACGCTCCCTTTCATGAATTCTGTACTTCCTGTCACCGACATGTGGGACATATAGCAACCGGGTCGACATGTCAAGCACCAAATAACAGTGCAGAACAGCAGGGGGACGCACCCCACTCGTACCGGCCCAGTGTTAGTAATGAGCAATGGGACGTCAAATCACAATGCCGCACCTTCCCAGGCGGACGAAGCAACCATTATTTCACACTTCGGTTTGACATCATCTCAAACCACGTATTAGTATTGCTTCTGCCTCAAGAGGGACACGCGCATCGCCTTGGTACATCATGACACGTGGGACCGCATGATGTGCCATGCTCCCCCGCCGATCGCTGGGTAAAATCACCTCATTTTTACTATACTTCCTCCGGATCGGTTTACTACATGGCATGCACGTCGTTCTAGGTTGAGAATTTAACTGGCTATATATATATATATATATATATATGTGTGTGTGTGTGTGTGTGTGTGTGTGTGTGTGTGTGTGATGAACAGTATGCTAGCCTTTTAAAAAATGTATACTTTTGTACAGTAGTATTCCACTATCGATGGATAGCGCCATGGAGGAAAAATTGAAATTTTAAAAAAGGTGGTACGATAGAGAGCGCTAAATGCCAAATTATGCATATAGTACTATTAAAAAAGCTAGTACGTGCTTAATTGGGGTGCTAAATTCTATTAAAGAAATACTAGTACTAGTATGTACATCTTGAAGAGTTAAAGTAACGAGAAGAAACATAACATAGTTACTGTTTGGGGCTCAAAGACAACACACCCCTCAAATTAAACTAAGCACACCTGAAATTAAACTATGCAACTAATCCCAGGTGACACCGCATTAGAAGTTTAGAACTGCCATGAGCAACGACACTACCACCTTACTCGGAGTCCTCGTCCACGTCCTCGACTTCGTCCTTGTCCCTCTTCCTCTTGGCTGATACTTCTTTGCTTGAACCGCCAACTTGGCTGTTGCTCTTCATCCAACCCTTGTAGATATTGAAACAAAGGTAGCCATCCATTGCAGCGTAGTGGATGTGCTCTATATCTAGTACATTCCGCTGCCATGCATGACGATGAAAGCGTGTAATGAGGTTTCTCCGGTTTGCGGTACGAAGGATGAACCATGGCTCCTGCCAGGTCGCATTGAGGGCTGACGAGAGGGCACCGGCCGATTCTTACGGAGGTCGAAGGGTTGCCTACAACGAGGCATATCTGACGCAGGACTTCTTTGTCGTTCTTAAAGTCTACAGTAACGAATTTGACTGTTTTGTCCTCAAGGAAGTTCTTAAAATCCTGGCACTCAACGTCGGCATGGCATACGTGGTAGACCAAGCAAACGTTACGTACACAAACCTGGATCACGGCGGGCTTCTTCCTCTCTTCGTCCGTTAGATCCTTCTCTTGACCCACGACTGTGGTGTACTCAACATCTAGCCCAAATGACCCACTCATCATGTGAGTTTTCGAACATGTGTCCTGAAGCGAAAGCCATCCTTTCACCGTCATGAAGTATGGGTGTAGATGACGTCGAACTCATCGCCGGTGATGGTTCTAACCTTGTACTCACCGCCGATCGGGGAGATTTGGGACGCCATGGATTTGGGAGGAGGGTTAGGATTAGTGGAACTGCCGTAATGTGAATGGACGGGACGACTAGGAGCGAACCGCCGTAGTATTAAAGGACGTGCGGGAAAGAGTAGGAGCGAACTACCAGCGTGCGAATGGCAGGGTAGTGGCTTTCCATTCTCCCATGATACGGGCTTCCGAGAGCCCTTGGATCTGAGATCGAACGGTTGCATGGCGTGATTCTAGACCTATGGGTGAATATCCTATCCTGGAGGGTTATTCTTAAAATTTTCAGCAACTTAGCATGCGACCGCTTGATCTCGGATCAAGGGCTGCCAGACCCGTGATCATGGTCGCGCCTTACCACGACCGTCGTGGTCGCTTGTGGTCGCGCCTTGGAGATTTAACATGGTGCGTTAGGGCTATCTCGATGTTGGCATGTCGTACATAGTCATCACTTAGTCACTCATACTACAACAAGGTTGGCTATAAGGTTGGCTATAAGTGTATTTTTTACTCCTCTCTATCTCTTTCTTCAGATTTCTCCGTCCCATAATATAAGAACGTTTTTGACACTAGCTAGTGTAGTGTCAAAAACGTTCTTATATAATGGGACACAAGGAGTACTAGTATTTATTGCATTTGCCAAGGAGTGACCTCTTCCAATGAAATGGTGTTGCTAAGTTTGCTTCATTTAATTAGCTATAGACTCAAAATTGTCTCTTCACCTAGGTACAGCAGCTTAGCACCGTTTCTTCCTTGGGTCACCAAACTAGTCTCTCTCTTCTTGATTAACTTGCCACATCGGACTTTATGCCTATGTGGCAAGCTTAAGCACCTAGGAACAAGTAAGTACAATAGTGCGCTTTACATGGCATTTTTGCATATGTGGAGGAAAGAGAGGCAAGGAAAAAGTGGAGAAGTGGGCTCTCATGCAAGAGCCAGCCTCTACTACTACATGGTGGATCATTGGGAGAGGCACACTGTATGGAGGTGGTCAGAATCGGGAGACTCACGCCCGGTCGTGGGCCGGAGTTAAAATGATAATGGCAAGTCAAATCACGGGGCCCCACCTGTCCGCAGTACCTCATTGTCAAATCACACAGCCCCTCGTTTGCAGCAGCCTACTCCCTCGTCTTCTCGCGTCTCTGTCGAACCGACTAGGCGGAACTGCCCGCCTACCACGCAGAAAAAGCCCCGCCGTCGACTTTTAAATACAACTACTCCCTCCGTCGGATGCGTTTGGTTGAGGTATCGTATGAATGGATTGGGACCATTCAATTTTTTTGGGATTAAACCATTCAATTCATGTGTTTGGCTGAATATAAGAGATGAGCTAATTATTTAAGACGGGACCACCAGTCATGCTCACATAGTCATGCGTGCAAAGGGTGGCCATTTGATTCGACCGATTTGGTTGGGTGGAATGGTTCAGCATCTTCAAGGCATATTCTCTTTTTTTGACTCGAACCATTCATGTGCTTTATAACCAAACATGTCTATTTTCTGAACGATCCCAACCCATTCATGACCACCCTTGCAACCAAACGCACGTCATCTTACGAAAACCAAATAATCCCACAATACTAAGGCGCGGTGCATTAACTTGTACCTCGTTTCTTGTTTCTTCACATATCAACCAATAAGAATCCAATGATATACTTTTTGTGAAATAGTAACTCATATTTAGTTAGCCAAATGGATTACCTAGAACTACGTGCAGGCCCTATAAACCGAGACACCTACAAATAAAAAACAGAGACGGAGAGGGTAGTTCAGCACGTATATTTTAGATCAATATAGTCGGGATTCACCAAGGAGCAAAACCAAGTGGTAGGCTGCTCCTGTCGTGTTGGCGTAGCAACTCAAGCAGGGTCAGTCCGCACACGAAATGGCGACACACTTAACAGGACCCCTTTGGCCGACATGTGGCTCATCCACCGTCTTGTTCCACGTGCGATGCACCAAATTACAGTTCGGAGCAGCGGTTGGAATTGGAGGCACCCGGTAAATGGCGCCCATGATAGTAGAAAATGAGTGATGAGGGGTCAAATCACAAAGCCCCACCTTTCCCGCATTAAGTGGACGGACGAAGCAACCATCATTTCACTCTAGCGGCAAGAGCATAAAGAAAAGAGAAAACAATGATGCACGTGCAGCTACCTAGGGCACCCTAGGGTAGGGTCTCCACTACAGATCATTTCTTTAAAGCGCCTCCACTACAAATCGGCTTCTCCCTCGTCCTCTTGAAGAAAACCGATGATGAGTGCGGCGGTAGGGTTTGTAGGAGTACTACGGCGTGCGGGGCCACGTCGTAGTAAACGGGTTTGAGTCGACGCCTTAAATATGTGTGGGCCGCTTAGTTTTACGAGAACGAGGCAGCATTTTGGGTTTGGGGACCAGTGGAGATATAGCACGTACAAAAAATTGTGGACGTAGGTTCGACCGAAAGGCAATGATGCATGGGCCCTGCATTTTGATATACCCGGGGCCGCGTGAAATTTGCTACTCTACTCAAAACTAGTAAGGTACACATGTATTGAGCGCATGAGATTTCAAAACCAAATTATGAATAAATACACACTATAGCATGTAAAGCTTTGAGTCATATATGCATGATGTAGATGTTCGTTTAGTTCTTATAGTTCATCTCATTCAAAATCAATTAGTTTTATAAAAAGTTAAGATTCATGGGGTTGTGCATTGTAAATCATAAAGTAAAAAACAAATAATGGCAATTCATTTAGAAAAAATAATCAATTATGATACAGAAGATTCTAGAACAAAGGAGAAGTGCTTGTGTTTTGAGGTTTGTGCATTATGCTTAAGTTCAACCATGGAGTCTTCTAAATTGTACATGTGGCGAGATCTGGTGGAATGTTGATGATATCCAACGGCCAAAGAGTGCTCGGATTTGCCCATCTACTGCCTTTGTCGGGTTAGCTTCATCCAGCGACCATCTTTCAAAGTTACTTGGCACACTATATAGTTCTTGTGCCATAGTTGCATGTTTTGGAAAAAGCTACTAGTGGGTTGTACTATCTATTTAGGAATAGAAGATGCATATGTGGAAGTTGTAGGGAAAGAGATGACATGGAGCATCTCAATTCCTATGAGAGGGATTGGAAAAGAGATGTCATTTGGTTCACATCATAGGAACTTTTCTATTGAATCTAGAGATGACATGTATCTCAATTCCTATGAGGAGGGATTAGTAAAGAGATGTAATTTGGTTCATATCATAGGAACTTTTCTATTGAATATACGCTAATGTTTATTTTCCTTTGAAATTAAGGGAGTATAGGAATCCATTCATATGAACCAAGTGGCTCTAAAGCTATAGAAATGATATCATGTTTATTTCCTTTGAAATGTAGAGTATATGAATCTATTCCTATGAACCAATTGGCTCTAAAGGAAAAAAATCCTATAAAAATCATATCATATAGAGTTCCTATGATATTCCTCGACACTAAAGGATGGTTGAAATTGCTGCGGGTGATACGATGGTCTTTCTTTGTAGACTCCTCACCCATCTTTATAGTTACCTATTGAAGATGAATGAAATGATATATACAGGGTATTCTACATGTGCAATTTGGTACACGAAAACTCGGTAAAAGTTTGTGAGGTTCTAATTTTCAATAAAGCTATATGCACTGCATTTCGGAACAGAGGGAGCATCTGGCAGTTGCTAACACTCACGTGGAAGATTTGTGTGTAGGAGGAGTGGCTGTTACATTAAATGACATGGCAAAACCGACCTTTGTCGGATGTCGATCTAACGGTTCTTACGGCGTTCGTCAGGAAAAGGCTTGTGGCGAACGTTTGTCGGATAATGATTTACGGACACATGCATTGCATTGATACGTGCCCCCCTCTCTCTCTCTCACGCACACGCACCCTCACGAGTCACGACTCTCCCGAGTCCTCTCGCAGACTCGCACGTCGCACCCATCCTCTATCTGCAGGTAGACATCACGCACATATGTGCTCTTCACACCCTACCCTCAGAACTTCTAAAAAACTAAAGACGGTGCGCACATTTTATTTTAGCTCACACGTCACACACTTATACTATTACTCTTGCGGCGAACGTTCTTTGGGCATAGTATATATTGTACTCTCATGAAGAGAAGCGGTGCACGCACGCACTAGTTCTCTCACACCCACTCGTGGGTACACGTAGGGAGCGCATTTTTTAAGCCGGTACAACAAAATCACTCCTCTATATATAAAAGCAGGAGCCTTAGCGCTTGCTTTACTAGGGTTCCTCTCGTGCACTCTCTCATGCTCTCCAGATCTAAGCAAGACATAGGTGGCCACACTCTCTCTCTCAGCTCACGGCTGGTCACAAATCCGGCCGGACAACCTCGACCAGGCAGGGGTGTAGGTGCATCTTTCACTTGTGTCGTCGGTGACGAGGGGCAGAGACCAACGGCTGCCTCAGCGTCCCGATCGGGCGGCCGTGCCGTTCTCTCGAGAGAGCGCCCGGCTCGGGAGGGCCTCAAACCCCTTCTTCCTCCCTGCGGTATTGTGGCCAAGATCACGGCCTCCACGGCGCCGTCTTTGCCACATGCCGACGACCCTCAGTATATATTCCTTGAAACATGCCTTGCTCTACTGCCCCAGCTCTTCCCCCTTTGTGTGGATCCTTTTCTACTTCCGTCATGATTTACAAAGCCACCTAGACTTCTACTATTATTAGAAGTAAAGCTAGTTCATCTGATGAACTCAAAGCGTTGGTTCAAACAGGGAAGAAAGTGGGAAAGCTGTAGCATGAATCTAGGACTTGGTTCTAAGAGGAAGCGGGGAAAGTAGTAATATGTGTCACCTTGTTTAAATAACCATATTTTGTATTTAGCAAACAGGGATGTCTGTCTCCATATCGTTTTCGGGATGTCTGTCTCCGTATCGTTTCTATCCGCGCAATCAAAAGCACACACCTCGGTTTTAGTACAACTGCGCAAAATGAGATGGCTATCCCTCGTTGTAAATGCGTCTAACCTCCTGTCTTCAAGGTATCCCTACATTGGTAGTAACTAAGGTAGAATGACTAGCGCAATCTAAAAGAAGCTGATTCGTACGTTTTATTTCCTGATTGCAGTGCAGGGACGAGCGAAAACAACTGAATCCTAGTCTGGAATGCACTTTCTACCAGTTCATCCATGGACCGAGGACTAGCCGGGTCACACGGGCTGCAGCGATTTTTTTGGACAGGTCTTGTAGGACAAGAGGAGGCATTGTGGTCTGCTTATTTACGCAAATAGCGGTGCTTAAATTTAGTGGAATGCACAAGCATTTCAGCTGGTCGATACACTGCATGGTTCAGTTCAGCATTCCGGTGAGACCACAATTATAACTGGTTGATTCGGAATGAGAGAACCTAACCACGAATGGTGGCAAAAAGAAAAACCAGAGTGAACTCCGTGAAATTTAAGCCTGCACGGAGGCCCTTTGCTCGTGAGAAGCCTTGCTTGTTTTTCTTGATTTGTAAACCTTCTCACAACTTTGTCTTTTGCTGTGAACTAGTATATGTTTGTTATGTTCTATGAATCATTGGGATGTATAAAATTGCTTAATTTATGCTTTTCAAGATTTTTATGAAGGCGAAGTTTAATTGTGAGTGTTCCACATGGTATTTGGAGTAGCGTGTGAACGTTTGGAATTTATTACATTGTGGCCTCAATTAACTGCATGAACCACTATAACAAGATACATAATAGTTGCTTATATGTCAGACAGCAGATTGTTGATTGTTAGTTGGTCGATAGCCTAGTGTTGAAGCGAGCTAAGCCAATGTACCGTGTTTTGCACAACTGCTTACAAGTGGGGTAGCACCAACAGTGTTTACAAGTACTTATGTATATGTCAACAAGACGGTTCTCGAGCAGTGCTCTATTTCATCAAAACACACCTTTGCTCGTATGATAAACCGAGACAACTTATGTCTTACCATGCCATATTCATGAAAAAACTAGTGAGGGACGATCTCTGTTTTACGGCAACAATTACGATGGTTCTCACATGATTCACGGGCACACAAAAGTAGCAGCAGTTCCATAGACGGATTCAAACAGAAAGCACTAGCCCCGGAGGGGTCGATAATGAGCAAGGTTCGGATAATTAGACATAATCCAAACTACTATTAAACACTAGCTGGGGCAACTATTTCATGCCTCGATCTAATTTGGGCTGGACACAAGAGGGACCTTGCCATGAACATCATCGAGGGCGTCCCGCAGCAGCTCAATCCTGTGAACCTTCATGAAGACACCCTTGTGGCCTTGCCACTGATAAACTTGTTTGTGGAGGCATGCCACGTCATCTTCCTGTGTAAGCTTGACAAGAACGATTATGCCTCACAAGCGAAGGAGTAGCTTTGAACTTCTTGTGCTTTAGTACACCTCGACAACACGCCCGACAACAACGGTGAGGCTGGAATACAACTCTTCATTGGTATAACCGCAAATGGCTTCCGGGATCCAACAGCCTAAGAACTATGTTTTCCGGTCAAAGGCGTATATTCAGGTCGTCCGCCTCATAGCGAGTGACATGCAAAACCACACAATCCTTATGCGTGTCGTGGCTCTAATTGAAATGTAAACAAATTCTGAATTACTTTTCAAAGATAAGAACCACAAGTTATTTAAACCACTATGTATAGCATGGCATCGAAGCTAATAAAATTTTGCATTATTAATCACCACATACTTCCTTTTCTAAAAAAATCACCACATACTTAGATGAAAAACCATAATCGAGATAGGCAAAGAAGGAAATCACCTTGGGCAGCTCAGCGGGGGGGACACATCCTCGAAGGGGGAAAACTTCTCCTGCAGTGCCACGGGGGCTGTAACCTCAAACGGGGAGTTGACCATCTCAGTAGTGGCCGTGAGCGTATCTGGGGTCGGCTCGGTGGCTGCCTCCATCTTCTTGGAGCTCTTTGTCTCGTGGGGATCAGCCTCCCGCGTCTGCTCCAATATCGGCAGATCTTTGCCTGGTTCTCCTTGGTCCATCATGAAACTGACAATACTAGGAGACCACCGAAAGGAAAACACAATCGCAATGACAATGAAACAAAAAGAGAGTGAGCATCGGTTATCGCTTTGCAAAAGTTCTTTTTTTTCTCTGAGCGAAAATATACCAACATCACGGATCCGCTTACCTTCCCTTCGTTGGGAGAGAAGAACGATGGCGGAATCACGAGTGTTGCCTTTTCTTAAAGGCGGTGAGGGAGAAGGGGATTCAGCGAGGAGTGAAATGATGGTTGCTTCGTCCGTCAAACTTAGACTGATGGGAGGTGGGGTTTTGTGATCTGACGGCTCGTTTCTTTGCCGCGCTTCTGACTGGGTGACTCTCCTTTTGCATCTTGCCTGCTAATTTGGTGGATGGCATTTGGGCCCAGCTGCATGGCCCGCATGTCGGTGACAAAAGTATAACGGGATTGATGGAGGGAGACGTTTCAATGACCTAGGAGGAGCGAAGCGGTAGAGTGTATCCACTGTACTAGTAGTAATTGTTTTTTCTGGGTAGGCAGAGAGTGTCTCCACTGTACTAGTAGTAATTGTTTCTCTGGGCCCAAGACAAAACAGCCAATCCACAGTAGTAAATAGTAAAATCAATTCAAAAGGCGCTACCCACACCCAAAGACACCCCCTCCCCACAAAAAACACCTGGGTGCTCTTCTTCCTCCTTGCTCCCACCCACCTCACGTCGTCACCGCTCCCTCCTTACCCCCAAATTCCTCACCTCACTCCTCTGAAACCCCAGCTCCCCTTCTTCCTCACTCCTCAGAAACCCCAGCTCCCCTTGATCGCACTACAACTAGGCTCGTCACTCGTTACTCTGCTCAAATCCGTGAGCGCGAAGCGACGCCCTCGAGGAAAATGGAGTCGGCTGAACCCAGCGCCAAGAAGATGAGGCTCCCGCCAGCAACGCTTTGTAGTAGATCCCTTGCACCGGCAGCAGGGAGAAGCGGCGATCCCGCCCCACCGGATCCCAGAACTCAGAGAATCTTGGGTGGACCGCATCAGCGATCTCCGGGACGCCATCCTTGGGGAGATCATCTCGCTTCTCCCACCAAGGATTGCTGCCGCACCCAAGCCTTCTCAATTCGGTGGCGCCCTCTATGGCGCGCCGTGCCCCTTAATCTCGACTGTCGTCAGCTATCTCTCTTCAATGATTTTGAAATCCCCAAAGCCATCATCTCCTCCCACCAGGGCTCCGTTCAAAGCCTCTGCATCCCGTCATGCTACCTGAGCAAGCATACCATGCCCTGCATAGTGGGCCTTTGCTGAAATCCCACAATTCACAGAACTACAGCTGCTTGAGTTCTACTATTCCCTGAAATCACATACCACATGAGAATGCCATGAACTTGTGCCCTCAAAGACCGATGTCCATCTCATGGTTTTCCTCCTCTCCACACCGCCACCTTTGCGATGTGCTACCTTCCGCATAATCTGGTACTAAACCTTCGACTCCCATTTCTCAAGAAACTTTCACTTGTGCGGGTTCGTATATCGGAGGCCTCATTGCAAAGATCATCCACTCCGATTGCCTGCTTATTTGGAGTGCTTGGTGCTTGTTTTCACGATTAGAATCGGTTGTCTCCAAATAAAGTCGCCTGACCTTGTAAGAATTGGAATTTCTTTTGACGGAAGGCAGCTCATCATCCAAGATGCCCCTTCACTTCAAAGGTTGATCCTTGATTCTAGTTATTCACCGTTGCAAATAACCATCCTCTCTGCACCTAAACTGGAGACCTTGGGTGTAATACATGATCTCTGTGCTCATTTCAATATGGTGTTTGGCTCCACAGTTCTTCAGGTACTTTATATTATCATCTACACTTGTAACCATAAGCTGCATTTTAAATTTTGTGCATAATTTATATATCATCTTGGAGTACACATTTTGTACTAATATTATGTTCTATGCTCAATGAAGAGTTTCTCCATGGATGGCCTATAATGGTGCTGGATTCTGTCAAGATCTTATATATCCAAATGAATAGTTTTGATCTGAACAAGATTATTGGCTTGCTGCAATGTTTCCCATGTCTGGAGAAGTTGTATATAAAGGTGATAATTTCACGCACATTGGAAGCCCACATATAGTGTACTAGAATTAACCGTTCAATTTGTTGCTCTTTCGACACTCTTCTTTTAGACCTTAACTGCTTTTCAATTTTCATGTCTATTTAGGCAACAGACGGGTAAGAAAGTTATAACCAATCGGTGGATTCGTAAGCATCGGGATTTTCTCACTTCTCATGAGATTCGATTGAAGACAATAACAGCTAGAACGATATGTAGCCAACCGTGCAAACACAAGATTTGTCATATTCTTCCTGTGAATGCGAGGTTACTATTGTCCATCGGGCTTAAGTTTATCAATGACATGGTTTTGACGGATGGGTATGTCGAAGAGCAAAAAAGGAGTTTCAGGTGGGCAAAAGAGCTTACGAACGCGATGCGGGCTTCTATTTACAACATATTGTGGTCATAATCCTGTAAATTTTACGACCCAAGATGTTCATTCTATGGACCTGACTGATCCATTTGACTGTGACTGCCGAAAACAGTGCTGGAGTTAGATGTTGTTGCCCTTTTCAATCTGGGTTTTTTTTTTGTAAACCCGATGAACAATCAACCCACGTGCTTTTGTATAGTTTGTAAGCTGGAGTTAGATGTTCGTGCCCTTTTCAACTCGGCTGTGACTGTCATATTTTCTTTGAAACAAGGCAAATGGCTTGCCATTCATTTAATTTAGAGTGAAATATTGTAACAAATCACAACCAAGGGAAATAACATCACTCACGCCGGCTGCTTGAGCTCACTTGTGCATTCTGAAGCCAAGTGACTAGCCCCCACCACCCCACCCGCCAACCCTCGTACTCCCCTCCGCTGCGACCGACGCATCTTCCATGGCTCCTATTCGTTTCGTCCGAGGCCTCGCTGTCGTCCTCCGCCTTGCAGCCTTGGTTCGCTCGCCGTGCGCGGTGCGCCGGCCTCTTGTGTTGTCAACGTCGTCAACAACCGAGAGGAACAAGGAGATGACTGTACGTGGAGAGGATGACAGTAGCGACCCACCGGCGTCATGGCGATGCATAAGCAAGTGCCTCTATAGTACAAGCCCAAAAATATGGTTCCTCCTAATGGTTGGACATCCGGTGCTCACGCCATCGTCAACGTAGTCAATAAACGAGAGAATTACACTACGAGCGGCTGACACCAGGGACCCAGCAAGTCGCGCAGTTTTTTTTTTTTTTTGAGGAACAAGCAGCTTTTTTGAGACAATGAGGAACAATCAGTTGTTATTTATACTAGTTTTAGCGACGGATCGGGGTAACAACGGGGTTGTGGCCCGTCTAGCCAGGGTTTTATTTATGTTTACCACATCATGAGCCCAGTTGTGTTTTTTCTTGCTGAAAATGGCTAGCCAGTTCTATTTTTTTAAAGAAATACCCAAACAAGGCCTACTTGCTTTATCGGCCTATTTGGCTGCAAATGTTTCAAGACGAGGAGAGTTTCATTCGGTTTGCCCAGAAATGGCCTGTACATTTTTCAAACCGGGAATTAGTTTCATTTTTTTCATTACAAGATCCTAAATTCCATAGATTTTTATGCGTGGACAATTATTTTGATTTTCTATTTATATAAATTATTTTTCAAAATAGTTTGAATGTGAATCGATATTTCTGGATTAAAAACAGTTGACCGCACCTAAATATGCAAAATTTCGTATACTTTTTAACCGTGGCCACAATATGGGGTATAATGCTAACAAAAAGAAGATGGGCTCCTAAAAAATCTTAAGAATTAGCAAATGGGTTGTACATTATTACAAATAATGGCAGATGGGCTGAATGCTGTTTTCCACAGATTTGAGGCTGACTTGTGCGCCTACTACAGGTTGATGCATATGCTTTCATAAAAAAAGGTTGGCCTTTGCATAGCGCCCTGTCAACTTAGTCAACACACGAGAGGCGTTGACTATTGGATATCCATCCAACGGTACAGCCGTGCTTCTTCAATCTCTGCTCTTCATGCTCCAAGGCCGCTCAAACAAGCGCCGCGGGACTGCTGCTTCCTCCTCCCTGCTGCCTGCTATCTTGCTGCCAGCAGCCTCACAGCCCCACCAGTACTCCCATCGCTGGCCTAGCCATCCCTCTACTCACCCACACCTGCTGTTATTCTCCGGCGACGGTAGACGAACCAGTAAACCCTCGTACTCCTCCGCGTGGGAAACAACTGCTGAGTATTCCCTGGCTCCGTGTCGTTCCCTTCCTAGGCCTCGCCGTCGTCCACCGCCCTGGTGCTCTCGGCGCGACCTGGTCAACGTGGTCAATGAACGACATCCATCGGAAGTGGACTGTACGTGGAGAGGCTGACAGTTGGGTCCACAGCCGCACGCAAGGAAATGCCTCCTTATTACGCGCAAAATAATGATTCCTCAACCTGACAGCTAGGACCCACAGGAAGGGCCTTTGTATTTCGTGAAAAAAAACGTTCCCCCGCTGACAGGTCGAACCCACAAGCTATATCTTCGCCCGCAAGGAAGTGCCTCCTTATTACGCCCAAAAAAATGAATACCCCCCTGCTAGCTGGGACCCACCATATTGTTGGGCTGACTTGTGGTCCTACTAAGTTGAGGGGGACGGAGGGCTTTGTCAACTTAGTCAATACTCCAGTGACCGTATGATGTCCATCCAATGGCCATACGGCTTCTTCAACCTCTGGTCTTCTTGCTCCAGCCGCCCAAAGCAGCGCCGGTCATGCCGCCTGCTCCAGCCTCCCGTGGCCGGCTGTGCTACCGCCTGCTCCTGCCTCCCGTGGCCCGGCTCCGCGTCGTCCCCTTCCTAGGCCTCGCCGTCGTCCACCGCCATGGTGCTCTCGGCGCGGCGTGGTCAATGTGCTCAACGACCGACTTTCATTGGAAGAGTACTATGCATGAAGAGGCTGACAGCTGGGTCCACGGCAGCCGCAAGGAAGTGCCTCCTTATTACGCCGAAAATAATTATTCCTCCACCTGACAGCAGAGACCCACCGGACGGGCCACCAGTATTTTGTGAAATAAATCGTTTCCCCCTGACTGCTGGGACCCACCGGACGGGCCACCGTATTTCGCGAAAAAAACATTCCCCATTGTCGGCTCGGACCCACCGGAAGTGCCTCCTTATTACGCACAAGAAAATAAATACTCCCCGACTAGCTGGGACCCACCTTGGTGGGAGGCTGTCTTAATGGGCCTACTAAGTTAGCCGGGGCGAAGGGCTTTGTCAACTTAGTCAATATGAACGATTCTAGCTCCAAAGGACCGTAATGATGTCCATCCAACGGCCGTCAGCTTCTTCAACCTCTGGTCTTCTTGCTCCAGCCTCCTAAATCAGCGCCGTGTCGCATGCTCCCGCCTCCGTGGCGGCTGTGTCTTGCCGCGGAGGCCTCACCGCCCTACTATTCCCATCGGGCCAGGCCCTGCGGCGGCATGACCGAACCAAGTGAACCCTCGTACTCCTCTCCGCGCGGGCTTCCACTACCGTGTCTTCCCCGGCTCCGCGTCGTCCCCTTCCTAGGCCTCGTCGTCGTCCACCGCCGTGGTGCTCTCCGCGCGGCGTGGTCAACGTGGTCAAGGAACGACTTCCATCGGAAGAGTACTTTGTCACGTGGAGAGGCCGACATTTGGGTCCACGGCCACAGCCCAGTTTTTTGTGATTTGCCAATTAAGTCGCTTTGTCGTGCCTGTTGGGCTGTAAATCTTTCAAGACGAGAAGAGATTTTCATTCGACTGGCGAGAAAATGGCCCATCAAGAATGAGAAATTGGTTGTACATTTTTAAAACACATCAAACCGAATTAGTTTCAAATATATTTTTTTCATTTCAAGATTTTAAATTACATTAATTTTTATGCGTGGAGAATTTGTTGGATTTTATATTGATATACATTTATTTTTAAAATCAGTTTGAATGTGAGTCGAAATTTCGGGATTAAAAACAGTTCGGACCGCACCGAATATGCAAAATTTCGTATAATTTTTTAACCGTGGCCACAATATGGGCTGTAATGCTAACAAAAAGAATATGGGCTCCAAAAAAACCTTAAAAATTAGCAAATGGACTGTAAATTATTAGAAATAATGGCAGATGGGTTCTATGCTGTTTTCCACATATTTGAGGCTTTCCTAAAAAAGGTTGGCCTTTAAGCGGTGACGGTTGGATGTCCATCCAACGGGCCGTCGTCTTCTTCAATCTCTCTGTTCTGCTCGCCCAACCGCTCAAACAAGCGCCGTGGACTGCTGCTCCCTCCTCCTCAAGGGCCGGTCTTTGCTGCCAGCAGCCACACGGCCCCACCGTACTCCATCGCTGGCCTAGCCATCCCTCTACTCACCCACACTGCTGTTATTCTCCGACGGCGGGCAGACGAACGATAAACCCTCGTTCAACGTACTCCCCTCCGCATGGGAAACAACTGTTGAGTCTTCCCCGCCTCCGTGTCGTTCCTTCCTAGGCCTCGCCGTCGTCCACCATACTGGTGCTCTCGGCGCGGCCTGGTCAACGTGGTCAACGACCGACATGCATCTGAAGTGGACTGTAAGTGGAGAGGCCGAAAGCTGGGTCCACGGCCGCACGCAAGGAAATGCCTACTTATTACGCGCAAAATAATGATTCGTCCACGTGACATCAGGGACCCACCGAAAGGGCTTCAGTATTTTGCAAAAAAAACGTTACTGCCGCTGACAGCTCGGACCCACCAGCTATATCTTCGCACGCAAGGAAGTGCCTCCTTATTACGCACAAAAAAAAATGAATACTCCCACATTAGCTGGGACCCGGTATAGTGGCAGGCTGAGTTGTGGGCCTACTAAGTTGACGGGGACGGAGGGCTTTGTAAACTTAGTCAATATGCATGATTCTAGCTCGAGTGACCGTACGATGTCCATCCAACGGCCGTAGTGCTTCTTCAACCTCTGGTCTTCTTGCTCCAGCCGCCCAAACCGGCGCCGGTCGTGCCCTCGTGCTCCTGCCTCCGTGGCGGCTGCGATCTGGCGGAGGCCTCACCGCACCCTACTACTCCCACCGCTGGCGAGCCATCCCTCTACTCACCCACACCCCTGTTATTCTGCGGCGACGGCAGCCTCACACCGTAGCGAACCGGTGAACCCTCGTACTCCTCTGGCGTGGGCATCCCAGCATCGCGTCTTCCCGGCTCCGCGTCGTCCCTTCCTAGGCCTGTTGCCGTCCACTGCCCTGGTGCTCTCGGCGCGGCGTGGTCAACGTGGTCAAGGAACGGCTTCCATCGGACGTGGACTGTACGTGGATAGGCTGACAGCTGGGTCCACGGCCGCAGCAAAGAAGTGCCTCCTTATTACGCGCAAAATAATTATTCCTCCACCTGACAGCGGGGACCCACCGGACGGGCCACCATATTTCACAAAAAAAAAGTTTCCCCCTGACTGTTGGGACCCACTACCACAACCGCACGCAAGGAAGTGCGTCCGAAAAAAACGATTCGCCCCCCTGACTGCTGGGACCCACCAGCTACATCTTCGCACGCAAGGAAGTGCGTCCGGGCAAAAAAACCAAAACGATTCGCCCCCCTGACTGCTGGGACCCACCAGCTACATCTTCGCACGCAAGGAAGTGCCTGACAGTCGGGACCCACCTGGTCGAAGCGTACGTAGCGTTGTCATTCTGGTCGCGAACATGTACGTACATATATCTTTGGTGGATGTAGACGCCGCACGCGTGTCGTAGTAGTAGGCGCGCCGTAGCATGTACACGCGTCGTCTGATGGCGAGGGTGCAGAAAGAAAATACGGCCACGTACGTACATATGGGCAGGGTCCCTAACGCCTATCGCGCATACGTACATGGCTGGGTCGGAACGGAGAAACAGCGTCGTCGTCGTGTTCATGGGGAGCCAACCGGCTGGGTCGGAACGGAATGCGTCGTCGTGTTCATCGGGAGGGCTTGGACGGAACAGGCGATGGAAACGAGGCCTGGCGTACCGCAGAATGGAGGAAACGGCCTTGTGTTCGACCGGCCACGTTTGAAACGGAGTCCTGTTGATCGGGAGGGGCTGGCGTCTGCAAAAGCGGAGGAAACGGACCTCCCTACGGTCAAAGCAGGGGTCCTGTTGATTGGGAGGGGTCTGGCGTACCGCAAAACGGACGAAACGGACTTGAGTTGGAGCGCTACGGTCGAAACGGGGGGAGGGGTGTGGCGTACCGCAAAGCGGGACTCCACGGGATACTGTTCATCTCCACCGTCGACCTCCTCCAGCCTCCACGGGCTACCGTCGACCTCCTCCAGCCTCCACAGCGCGCTAGTCCACCGGCCTTGTTCAACCACCCTCCACGGGCACCCTCCACCGTTCTTGTTCATCCATCCCTCCACACCACGGGTCCTGTTCAACCACCCTCCACCGGTCTACTATTCATCCAGCCCTCCACACCACGGGTTCCTGTTCATCCGGAAGGCAACGCCACCGCTCACCATTCATCCAACCCCCGCCCCCATAGCGCTCACTTTGTTCATCCCATAAGCGGCATCGATCGGCTTGATTAGCGCAGAGCAAAGGAATCGCTCCATCGGGTTCGATTAACGACCATCGATCGATCGCTCGGGTTCGATAGCAGCGTAACTGCGTAATCAATCGGGTTCGATTTAGCCCAACGCCTCGCTTCGGCTTGATTAGAGCCAATGCCTCGCACACGCCAGCAGCGTCGTCTGAGAAACGCAGCACCGCCGCCCCGACCTCCCACCGTAATCGCAACTCCCCAAAATTTTCCTCCCCTTGCTTCTACCACGGTTTTTTCCGTCATGGGACGGCCCAAAGAATGTCATGCAGCTGCGTCTCCAGCCCGCCTGTGACGAAAAGCCCATTTACTGTCATGATTTTTAGACATAGAAGAAGGAGCCCACAACAACTATGATGATACCGTTTTAAGTCACACTTATCGACATAGAAGTGTCATATTTATGACAGAAAAAAATTCGTTCAGCCCAAAATGTCACAGATGTGTCTTTTTTTTGTAGTGGAACTAACGCATCGACAACCTCGCCACCGACTTGCGACTCTCCGAGCAACGTACCAAGGACTACTTCGACAACAAGCTCGACGCTCACAAGAAAGAGAATGATGCAAGAATGGACGAGATCCGGGCCTTGTTGGTGAACCGTCCTCCTTCAACTTCTTCATACTCAAGAAGAAGCCACTCAAGCCGACACTCCAACGACTCCTTCTCCGGCTCAAGTACACTGTCATCGAACACTCTTCGACGAGCGGCGCGTCAAGACCGTCATGCATCTCACAATCCGCTACACGACAAGCATTCACAAGAGCAAGTCGATGAGCAAGTACCTCATACTCAACCACACCAAGTCGCTTTTGCACAAGCTCAAGAACGACAACGACAACGGCGTTAAGAGGAAGAACGAGCGCGTCTACATCAAGTGGAACAAGACGCGGAGGCTCAACGTCTTCAACAACAACGTGAAGCGCAAGCTCTTGAGGCGCAACGTGCCCTTCAAGAATCAAGTCGAGCCAACCGCAATCACGAACGGCGCAATCAAGAGGAAGCCCTTCGAGAAGAAATCCAAGAGAGGAACTACCAACCGCGTGTGCAACGTCAAGTTCCTCAAGCTCCTCCACAAGCTCGTCAAGCTCCACCTCAACCTCAAGTTCAACAAGAGCAAGTTGATCATGGACTTCCTCCACGCCAAGAGCAACATCAGGATGATTACCCTCCACGTCAAGGGTGTCATAATCACCATCGCCAACAACACAATGAAGAGCAACGCTACGGCAAGCTAAAATTCACCATGCCCAAGTTCAATGGAAGCAATGATCCCGAAGAATACCTCTCCTGGGCATTGAAGGTCGACAAAATCTTTCGTTTGCACAACTATGAGGAAGAGAAAAAGATCGCTATGGCATCACTTGAGTTCCAAGACTATGTGCTCATATGGTGGGAACAAGTCCTTGAGCGCCGACAAGCAAGAGGTGACCCTCCAATCACCACTTGGACTCAAATGAAGGAAGTCATGCGAGCATGTTTTGTGCCCACCTACTACAACCGGGATCTCTTCAAGAAGCTACAACTCCTCAAGCAAGGAACAATGAGTGTTGAAGAATACTACAAGGAAATGGAGATAGCCATGATTCGAGCCAATGTCACGGAAGATGATGAGCAAACAATGGCAGGTTTCTTGAATGGACTCAATCATCCCATCAAGAAGATTGCCGACTTCCAACCTTACTCCAACCTCATTGAGCTCGTGCATCAAGCTACACAGGCGGAACGTCAAGTGCAAGATGACTTCAAAATGCACGAAGTACTCATCCAAGACCTACAGCTTCTCCAACAACCAAGCTTCAACAACTCCTCCAACCTCTACATCAACCAAGCCTTCTCCAAGCAATGATGACAAGTCAAGTTATAAGAAAACTTTGTCAAGTTCAAGTCGTCCTCCTCCTACTACAAGCAACTTCAAGCCGCGTGCTTCATCATCTACTCTGATCGATGAGACCGTCAATACAAGCTCCTTCAAGTGTTTCACTTGCGGCGGCCGAGGCCACAAGTCTTATGAATGCACAAACAACCGCATGATGTCTACTACACAACCTTCTTCTTGTAGACGTTGTTGGGCCTGCAAGTGCACAGGTTTGTAGGACAGTAGCAAATTTCCCTCAAGTGGATGACCTAAGGTTTATCAATTCGTAGGAGGCGTAGGATGAAGATGGTCTCTCTCAAACAACCCTGCAACCAAATAACAAAAAGAATCTTGTGTCCCCAACACACCCAATACAATGGTAAATTGTATAGGTGCACTAGTTCGGCGAAGAGATGGTGATACAAGTGCAATATGGATAGTAGATATAGGTTTTTGTAATCTGAAAATACAAAAACGGCAAGGTAACTAATGATAAACGTGAGCGTAAACGGTATTGCAATGATAGGAAACCAAGGCCTAGGGTTCATACTTTCACTAGTGCAAGTTCTCTCAACAATAATAACATAAATAGATCATATAACAATCCCTCAACATGCAACAAAGAGTCACTCCAAAGCCACTAATAGCGGAGAACAAACGAAGAGATTATGGTAGGGTACGAAACCACCTCTAAGTTATTCTTTCGGATCGATCTATTCAAGAGTTCGTACTAGAATAACACCTTAAGACACAAATCAACCAAAACCCTAATGTCACCTAGATACTCCGTTGTCACCTCAAGTATCCGTGGGCATGATTATATGATATGCATCACACAATCTCAGATTCATCCAACCAACACAAAGTACTTCAAAGAGTGCCCCAAAGTTTCTACCGGAGAGTCAAGAAAACGTGTGCCAACCCCTATGCATAGGTTCATGGGCGGAACCCACAAGTTGGTCACCAAAACATACATCAAGAGGCACGTGATATCCCATTGTCACCACAGATAAACACGGCAAGACATACATCAAGTGTTCTCAAATCAAAGACTCAATCCGATAAGATAACTTTAAAGGGGAAACTCAATTCATCACAAGAGAGTAGAGGGGGAGAAACATCATAAGATCCAACTACAATAGCAAAGCTCGCGATACATCAAGATCGTGTGAAGTCGAGAACACGAGAGAGAGAGAGAGAGAGAGAGAGAGAGAGAGAGAGAGATCAAACACATAGCTACTGGTACATACCCTCAGCCCCGAGGGTGAACTACTCCCTCCTCGTCATGGAGAGCGCTGGGATGATGAAGATGGCCACCGGTGATGGGTTCCCCCTCCGGCAGGGTGCCGGAACGGACTCCCGAGAGGTTTTTGGTGGCTACAGAGGCTTGCGGCGGCGGAACTCCCTATCTATCTTGATATTCGATGGTTTTAGGGCGTGAGGCTTATATAAGGCGAAAGAAGTCGATTCGGGGTGCTCGAGGGTCCACGAGAGGGGGCGCGCTACTCAGGGGGCGCCCCCTATCTCCTGGGCTCCTCGAGGTCTTCGACTTGATCTCCAAGCCTCCGTGAAGATAATCTTCCAAAAATCACGTTGCCAAAGGTTTCATTCCGTTTGGACTCCGTTTGATATTCCTTTTCTTTGAAATCTTTGAAACAGCAATAAAACAAACAATATGGGTTGGGCCTCCGCTTAGTAGGTTAGTCCCAAAAGTAATATAAAAGTGTATAATAAAGCCCGTAATCATTCAAAACACATAGTAATATAGCATGAATGCTTCATAAATTATAGATACGTTGGAGACGTATCACCGCACCATGATCCTCAACGACGATGGAACCTACAACTCCATGAGTGATGAGGAGATGGAAGCTCTTGAGCAAGTGGCCATGCACCGGCTCGTGAACGAGGATGAAGATGATCAAGTCTTTTGTGATGAGGATTCGAGCCCCGCTCTCGTTGTCTCCAAGGTCTCGACTCTTCAACATCAACAAGAAGAAGACCAAAGATGCCACATCTTCCACATAAAGGTCGGCATCAATGGAAGGTCCGATCCGTCAAGGTCATCATCGGTGGAGGTAGTAGTCACAACCTAGCAAGTGAAGAACTATGCTCCAAGCTTCAATTGGTCAAGATGAAGCATCCGGACCCATACAAAGTTCAATGGCTAAGTGACTCCGGCACTATACGAGTTGAGCAAACGGTCCAAGTCTCCTTCAAAATTGGTGCATATGAAGACACTTTGGAGTGTGATGTCGTCCCAATGTCCGTTTGCCACCTCCTTCTTGGTAGGCCATGGCAATTCGACCGTGGTGTCATCCACAACGGGCGTACCAATCACTATAGCTTCAAGATGAAAGGAAAGGAGTATGTGCTATGACCTATGTCTCCTAGTCAAGTTATAGCCGACAAGCAAGCCACCCATCGTGGAGAGATGAGTGAGAAAGTGGTCCACCAAAAAGTGAGTGAGAGCCACAAGCCAAACTTGAGCGCCTCTTCACCTAGAGAGAAAAACCTAGTCCTATTTGCCACCAAAAGTGAGATGAGAGAAGTGTGCGAGAACCCATCGAGTTTTATGCACTTTGTCCTTGTGTGCAAGGATGGAGACCCAAACAGTAACACCTCTCACGAGCTACCTTTAGTGTTTCAATATCTTTTGCAGGAATTCCAAGATGTTGTCCCCGATGAGCTACCTCTGGGTCTACCTCCTCTACGAGGCATTGAGCATCGAATCGACCTCATCCCTGGAGCGCCCCTTCCAAACAAAGCTCCATACCGCGTCAACCCCGAAGAATCTAAGGAGATCCAACGGCAAGTACAACAACTAATCGACAACGGTCATGTACGTGAAAGCCTAAGCCCTTGTGCCGTTCGGTTGTACTTGTTCCTAAGCAAGATGGAAGTTATCGCATGTGTTCCGATTGTGGACCCATCAATGCTATTACCGTTCGTTATAGGCATCCCATTCCTCGCTTAGATGATATGCTTGATGAACTTAGCGGTGCCGCCTTTTTCTCAAAAATTGATCTTAAAAGTGGCTATTCTCAAATCCGCATACAAGAGGGTGATGAATGGAAAACTGCTTTCAAAACCAAATTTGGCTTGTACGAGTGGTTGGTTATGCCTATGGGTTTATCAGAAGCGCCCGGTACTTTCATGCGTCTTATGCATTTTGTGCTTCGAGTATTGGAGTGTTTGTTGTGATTTACTTTGATGATATTCTTGTGTTTAGCAAATCCATAAAAGAGCATCTTAATCATGTTAGGGTTGTTTTGCAAACGTTTCGCAAGGAACGTCTTTATGCCAACATGAAAAACTGCACGTTTTGGTGTTGACAAGCTAGTTTTCTTGGGTTTGTCGTTTCTTCCAAGGGTGTCCATGTTGACGAATCTAAAATTGAAGCAATTAAAACTTGGCCCCAACCCACCAATTTGCAACAAGTGCGTAGCTGTCTCGGCCTTGTGGGTTTTTATCGTCGCTTCGTGAAAGACTTTAGCACTATTGCCGCTCCTTTGCATGCCTTGAGTAAGAAAAATGCTCCTTTTGTTTGGGGATCTTTGCAATCCACCGCTTTTGATGAGCTCAAGTCTTTGCTTACTCATGCTCTGATTCTTGCTTTGCCCAATTTTGACAAAACTTTTGAGGTTCATTGTGATGCAAGTGGTACCGGAATTGGCGGAGTTTTGATGCAAGAAAAACGAGCCATTGCTTATTTTAGTGAAAAGCTCTCCGGTGCTCAACTTAACTATTCCATCTATGACAAAGAATTGTATGCTTTAGTGCGTGTGCTACATGTTTGGGAACATTATCTTAGGCCTCATGAGTTTGTCATGCATACCGATCATGAAACGCTAAAGTACTTAAAAGGTCAAACTAAGTTGAACAAGCGTCATGCCAAATGGAGTGAATTTATTGAATCTTTCCCCTATGTGATCAAGTACATTAAGGGTAAGGAAAATGTAGATGAGGATGCACTTTCACGCATATGCACGCTTGCCACTAAACTTGAGTTGAATGTTATTGGTTTTGAGCACATAAAAGACTTGTATGCTAATGATCCATCTTTTGCTACTCCTTATGCTAAATGCTTGACACATACATCTTGGGAACAATATTACATCAAGGATGGTTATCTTATGAGAGCTAACAAACTATGCATTCCCGAGTCTTCTCTTTGTTTGCTCCTTTTGCAAGAGGCTCATGGAGGCGGACTCATGGGACATTTTGGACGCGACAAGACATTCGCCACGCTCTCCAAGAACTACTTTTGGCCCAAGATGTTCCGTGACGTCTCACGCTTCACCAACCGATGCTCTACATGTTGCAAAGCTAAGTCTAAAGCTCAATCCCATGGTCTTTACATGCCTCTTCCTATTCCTTATCAACCTTGGGAAGACATTAGCATGGATTTTGTACTTGGTTTTCCTAGAACTCAAAATGGAAAGGATTCCGTGTTTGTTGTTGTGGACCGATTTTCTAAGATGGCACATTTCATTCCTTGCAACAAGATAGATGATGCTTCACACGTTGCAAATCTCTTTTGTAGGGAAATCTTGCGCCTCCATGGAGTACCAAAGACAATCGTCTCCGACCGCGACGTCAAATTCTTGAGTTACTTTTGGAATACGCTATGCGCCAAGCTCGGAATCAAGCTCTTGTTCTCGTCCGCATATCATCCTCAAACGGATGGCCAAACGGAGGTGACGAACCGTACGCTCTCCACTCTACTTTGCGTGTTGATCAAGAAGAACATCAAGGAGTGGGAGGAGTGTCTACCCATCGCCGAGTACGCCTACAACCGTGCAAGACATTCGACTACCGGCAAGTCCCCTTTCGAGGTCGTCTGCGGCATCAACCCGTTGTCCCCATTGGACATTCTACCTCTTCCTCTACAAGAGCGCACCAACCTCGACACAAGTTCCCGTGCAAGCTACATCAAGAAGATGCATGAAGATACAAGGCACACCATCGAGCGCCAAGTACAACGACTCGCGACCAAGCTCAACGTCAACAAGCATCCCATGATATTCAACATTGGAGACCTCATGTGGCTACACCTTCGCAAGGACCGCTTCCCCAACGAATGCAAGTCCAAACTTCTCCCGCGAGCAGATGGACCCTTCAAGGTGCTAGCACGCTACAACAACAATGCTTACAAGATCGATCTCCCACGCGACAATTACAATGTAAGCGACATCTTCAACGTCTCCGATCTCTCCCCGTACCATGGTGATGAGGATTTTGATCCGAGGTCGGATCTTTCCCAAGGGGGGGGGGAGATGATGCGGAGCATCCTTCGGTCATCCCCATGGACCTTCCATCGTCTCACCAAGCACCAAGAGGACCCATGACTAGAGCACGAGCTAGAGCTCTCGAGACCGAGGTGACTTCTCTCCTTAGTGATATCTCATATGATCCTCTCGAGACATGGTTACTACCTAAGTCCGGAATGTTGTGCATGATTAGGTACCAAGAGGACCCTCCCGACGATGTCCATGAAGATGGTCAAGACCCCAAGTCCACGGAAGAAGAGAACCAATGGAAGAAGGCAAGAATAGCCTCCAGGCACCGGACATCCGGCCAGGACCCCGGACATCCGGCCCCTGGAGATCTACACCGTCCGGACTCTGCAGAAGAAGCTACAGGGATCAGACATCCGGCGCCCAGCCCGGACATCCGGCCCCCCTCACCGGAAATCCGGCCAAATTCCCGGACATCCGGCACCGGCGTCCAGGGAGCACAGAAGGTTGCCCCGACAGCCCGGACATCCGGCCATCACCCCGGACATCCGGCGCCTCCCGAAGCACCAGACATCCAGCCCCTCCAATCGGACATCCGGCGCCGCCCATCCAGAGAACAGAACGACCATCTTCACCCGCCCGGACATCCGGCCCCTCGCGAGCCACCGGACATCCGGCCTTCCCTGTCTGCGAACAATGTAGGGCCGAGGCCCATGTACCCCTCTTCGACCCTAGACTATATATACTCCATCCCCACCTACGTTTTAGGGTTAGCATTGTGATAGCTCATTTGAGATAGAGCATTGCTCATCCGTACCGGATCTAATCCATGTGAGGGACCGCACCTCTTCAGAGAAGATCCATCCGGATTCAAGGCCTCCATCCGGAGAAGACAATCAAGACCTCCTCACGGAGAAGAGCGGTTACTCTTGTATCGTCCTTTGTTGACTTTGGATCTCGTGCTACTTTGTGCTTCGGTGATCTAGCCCTTGTGTGATCAATCACTTGTCGGTCGAGTGTTTCTCTTGTTTTCCCCCGTGATTTCCCTCGTGTTCTTCCGCACGTTCTTCGTGTTTCCCCGTAGGATCCACTCCAAACGTGAAAGATCGCCCCCTAGGGTTCCACCCTACATCACGCGCGATGGACTCTCGCGCCGGTCGCAACTCCCACCCCATCCAGCCAGCCGGCGCCGCCCATGCCACCGGCGACTGTTCGGCGCTTCCCAGCCTATCCCACGCCGCGGCAACTTCTTCGCCCCACCGCCGCCGCCTCTAGTCCCGCCGCCCCTCGCGCGCGTCCGTCCTCCGAACAGCGCCCGGCCTTCAGCTACCGCTCGGCGCCCGCAGGTGTTCGACAAACGCCTACAAGGTATGTATTGCTCAAACTTCATGAATTTGGTGCATGTTGATTGTAGTTTTATAGCATAGTATTGAACATTGTAGATGAGTTCGTCAGATGATTCTTCGAAGAAGAATTTGATATGGAAGAGGAGGAGGATCTTGCAATGATCCTAGCTATGCATATCAATAAAAACCGAAGCACGGTGGTTCGGTTATGGGTCGGCAGAAAATTTGGAGAGATAGGATCGATGCCCATAACAGATTGATGAGGCACTATTTCGTGGAGAATCCCACATACCCGGAGTCGTATTTTTGTCGCCGGTTTAGGATGAGCACCGACTTGTTCAGCGCATTGCGGAGAAACTAGCGAGCCATGACCGGTTTTTTCAAAGAAGGAGGAATGCCGCCGGAGAGCTCGGGCATAGCACCTTTCGGAAGGTGACCGCTTTATGTATGTTGGCATACGTTATCCTGGCTGATCTAGTTGATGATCACTTGGCTATGGGTGAGAGCCAAGCCATCATGTGTGCTGAGCGCTTCGATCGAGAATTGTGCAAGTGTTTGGCGAGGAGTATTTGAGATCTCCCAATGTTGAAGACGCCGCAAGGCTATTGGCGATGAACAAAGCTCGCGGCTTTCCTAGCATTCTTGGCTCAATAGATTGCATGCATTGGAGTTGGAAGAATTGTCCAAAGGCATGGCATGGGCAATTCCACGGCCAAAAAAAGGGTTCCACTATAATCCTTGAAGCGGTGGCCGATCAAGAGACTTGATTTGGCATGCATTCTTTGGAATGCCTGGATCTTTGAATGACATCAATGTTGTCAACCGGTCACCACTGATGAATAAGATTGCAAATGGTGAGTTGCCACCGGTGCAGTTTGTAGCAAATGGCCGTACATAAAACTATGGCTATTATCTAGCGGATGGCATCTATCCAAAGTGGAAAACCTTCGTGAAGCCATTGAAAAAGCCGGAAGGTAAGAAAAATCTTGATTTCCACAATGCTCAGGCGGCGGCTAGAAAAGATGTGGAGAGAGTTTTTGGGATTTTGCAAGCCCAATTTGCTATTGTGAGAGGACCGGCTAGATTTTGGGATCAAAAATGCTTTGGTACATCATGCACGCTTGTGTGATCATGCACAATATGATCATCGAGAATGAGCGTGGCCAAGATTTAGACTACTCACAGTATTAGCTCTTGGGACATCCCGTGCGAGTGCGACGGAGGGCTGAAAGGGTGGCCCGTTTTGTTGCCTCCTATCATGCCATTCGGCGTCCCGCAGCGCACAATGATCTTCAGAAGGATCTCATTGAGGAGTGGTGGGCATGACATGGACGACAAAGAGCATGATTTCTGCGTTCGACATTGTATTGTTCATGAATTATTGTGTTTATTGCAGTATTTGTTGTACTGAACGATAAACTATTTGTTTGGGTTGTAATAAACGAAATTGCACTATTTATTGTTGATTTATTTTGTTTAGTTTGATCATTTTTGCTTCTATTTAAAATGTATATGTTGTTTGTGCGAGTCGCGCGTGCTGCATTTTTTTTATGTTGTCAGGAGCGTGCTGCCAAGGCCATTTTACCGCATGGCTGTTGGATCCAAAGCGTTGGTGGTCACAAGAAAATCAGGGCGAATGCAGCAAGCGCTGTTGGAGATGCTCTTACAAAAGTGAACGGAGGGAGTAGTCTGGTAGTTCCAAAACGCAAAGTTTGATCAAATGAATGAGCACAAAGACAATAGGGCCAAATTATCTGAGATTCGAGTCCAATCGAGACAAAGAGTTTAGCAATATATCATTTTAAAATTTCTATTTACATTACCATATAGCTGCAAGCGCAGAGGCGCCGGCGATTTTGAGCAGAAACGGTGAACAAAAAGAAGTGAAGAAATAACCCACGACCTACAAAAGAACTCTTGTTTCATCTTCTAGAAATCGAACCCACCGTCGGCGTCGAACCCTCCGGCCGAGTCGGAGATCATGTCGCGGCAATAATCTCACACCAGAACACGCCCAGCCTACTTCATCATCCCAAACTTGCGGAGGTAGTACTTGTGCTCATCATCCGAGTCGGACGTCTCGTCGCCGGTGCGTTCCCCGGGGAGGTAGACCCGGTACTTCTGGTCAGGGAAGCGAGCCTTCTCCTCCTCCATAAAGATATCCCACCGCGCCACAATCCTGGCCATGATTGTGTCATTGTCTTCTTCCGCGTCCGAGTCGTGGTACACCTTGTCGTACGGCACATCGTCCTCGTCCGAGCCGCAGCAGCAGGGCTTGACGACACCCGCCTCCGCGTTGGCCCTGCGGACCGCCGCCTCCGCCTCCGCCTTTGCCTTGGCCTTGCGGACCACCTCCTCCTTGTCCGCCTTGGACTTGGACTTGGACTTGGCCTTGGCCTTGAGGATCGCCGCAATCCTGACCATGAAGAACCCCTCCCGCGCCGACCCTGACGGTGAACGACCCGAGGCGGCTTTTGGTGGATTGGGGATTTCTCTGTCTCTCTCTCGCTGGGTCTGAACGAAAACGGGACGGGAGGAGGATGCGGCGGCGGGGGCTGGCGTATATATGTCCAGGCGAACAACCCAGGAGCCGCCTCGGGTCGGAGTCGGACTCGGCTCTCGTCTCCGGACTGGCCTCTTCTATCAGACGTACTTTTTTGTTTTTTGAGAACCTCTTCTATCATACTCGTTCATTGGGCCCCCATCACTTCTTTCTGTCTTTCTACTACTAGCTTGTCGCGTAATCTTCTCGAAAGACAAAAATCTACTACCGCTCAAATACAAAAACAAAAGATCTATGCTAGCGTTTTGCCAGCCTCTTTTTGGCTAGATTTTGTTATGTCCAATGATTTCTATTAAAATACATTGCAAAAAGGATATGTAAGAGCACAAGAGGTTTGTGTATTTCAAAAGACGTTCATGAATTTGGAAACAAATTTCCAGACTTTTAACAACGTTTGTGAATTTCAAAATCCATGGATTTTTAATATGTTAGCAAGCTAAAAATTTCGAATTTCAGAAAATAACCGTGACTCCAAAAATGTTTAAGATTTGTTTTTCCCCTGAATTTAAAAATATTCCTGCATTTAAACAATCATAAATTTACAGAAAAGCTTCATAATTTTTTTTACAAATTCCTGAATTTCCAAAAATCTTCATGAATTTTAAATATATGGTCACAAAAATTAAATATGCTTACGGATTCAAAACCAATTTCCGAATATGGAAAAATGTTCGTGGATATGAAAGAAATCAAAAATAAAAAAAATGTTCATGAATGAATTTCAAATATAATCATGAATTGAGAAGAAAGTAAAATAAAGATAAAAATAAAAAAACGGGAGAAACCTATTAAATCAGCAAAGAAAAATCGAAAAAAGATTTTCGCTGGAGAGAAGCTTCTAGAAGCAAACCTTCCCAAAACCGATGGGAGAAAGAACAATAGGCCGATCTATGATGCCCACGCACGGAATAGAAAATCCCGCTGATGCTCTACGAGGACTTTCCAATAAAAAGAAATGCAAAAAAACTACAGCTTGCAAACTTATGTTGTGAAGTGTAAAAAAACACTTGGTCCCACCACTAAGGGCATGCTCTTTGTGTTACACCATTTTACATTGCCACTAGTAATTACAAATGAAAAAGACTCAGAGTAGGGGTTTCCCTGCTATTTTTGGTCAAAGAGAAGTGTGCTCAGGGACGAGTAGCTCTGTCTTCACCTAGGAGATAAAACACCGCGTCCGTGCTTTGCTCCCTACTATGTACTCCCTCCGTCTCAAAATAAGTGTCTTGAGCTTAGTACAAATTTATACTAAAGTTAGTATAAAGTTGAGACACTTATTTTGAGACGGAGGGAGTAGTATATAGTATAAATTTAATGGTTATGTCACCATAAAATTGATTGGTATGCCGACAAGGAAAAATGAAACATCGAAGTTCAAAAGGCAAAGTAGGGAATAAGACTTCTCTGTTTCGTCAAATAACATGGGAGGCCTGCAAGAAGATTCAATACTTAAGTTCCTACTCAAATCAATTTAGCGTTGAAATCAAAAGGTTGGGCCAAAATATTGCTCTTTGAGGTAAAGGTTGGACCATGGGCCTAAATATTGCTCTTTGAGGTAAAGGTTGGACCTTTTTTCTTTGAACCATAGTGTAAGTTGGGGATCGTTTTTTTTCTTCTAAAAATTACTTCAAACTACTTCCTCACATGTTTTAGTATTTCCATGCATCGCAAATTCATCAGGTACTATTAAACTATTTTTTTGATGATGCAAACCATGATTTATGTACCTTCTGCACTGCATGTTTGCATTTGCTTTCATTAATATCATGTTTTTCCCCAATGCCAGCTACTTGGTCTTCTTAGCCGTTAATACAAACTGAAAGTTTATTAAGGATTTTGGTGGTCATTTTGATGAATGCCGAGTTATTTTGCTATCCATCATGCCATGATTCAATATTTAACAAAAATAAATATTGGTACTATCTTTATCAATTGAGAAATTGTTCAAACCACTCATTTGTGGAGAGATATTGATTTCTAGTGACTGAAGCAGTTGTTCAGCTGTTTTAACTCTAGGTTGGTTTGCTAACAAGTTATTCACATTCATATGCATCAAGGATTTAGTTTAAGACTATATTTTTCATTAGTGTTAGGTAAAAATTGCAATTTGGTACTTGGTACATTTTTTTGGCTTAGCTAATGCCAGTGTGCTTTGGTATAGGTCTGATCTCTCCTTCCAGCAGATAGTTCATCTGTTCTTTTCTTGCTTTTTTCCTGGCTTGATTTCTTTGGCTGCCATGTTTTCTTACCAAACAAGCTACTCCCTCCGTCCCAAAATTCTTGTCTTAGATTTGTCTAGATACGGATGTATTTAATACTAAAACGTGACTTGATACATCCATATTTAAACAAATTTAAAACAAGAATTTTGGAACGGAGGAAGTATAATATAATGGTGGTGTTATGACCTACTCGTCTTTTGGCGCACGACCAATTTGGTATCTTTTGCATTTGAGGGACTAAGCTTCTTGCGAGGAGGGTTTAAGGGGACACAATGACTACAAGGAGGTTGGTCAATTAGTGTGTCATTATGCTGCTTTTTGTTATTCTATTGCAATGCACGTACATTTAGCTAGTAATATTAAAAAGCACGAGAGTTGAGTTGGATCGATGCAAAGAAAATCAACCCATTAGCTAGCCCTACGATCATCTCGATCTCATGGCCCATGACGCTCTAATGTTGTATCTCCACTCATTAACCACGTACACTACATCTGACAATCAAAATCAACCCAATGGATGAATCAAACAACGACAACGCAACCCCAAAAATGCGTGCCCCACTCCCACTCTCGCACTCGCAATACGCGAGGTGCCCCATCCTCCACGGTGACCTCTTACAAACGCCCGCCTTCGAACGATGGCGCCAACCATCCATCCCATGTCGCCACAACCAGAGCTGAAGCTAATGTTACACAATGCACCGCTTAGCCATGGCATAAAAAATTGAAGCAACCATGTACTCCCTCCGTCCGGAAAAACTTGTCATAGAAATGGATGAAAATGAATGCATCTAGAATAAAAATACGTCTAGATACATCCATCTCTCTGACAAGTATTTTCGGACGGAGGGAGTATTGAATAAAGGTGTGTTCCACCAAACAACATTTTAGAACAACACATTATTATAAGTTTCATCACATTGTTATAAGTTTCCAACGTTAAGAGTATCTACAGCCGTGATCGGCAAATTCGGCCCCTCAAAAGTCCGCAGACGCTAACCGATCACGTCTTAAATAATGCAATCCACATCCGGATACCTTAAATTAGAAGCCTCAAATCCATATTATTGCGTACTCCCTCCGTCCGGAAATACTTGTCGAAGAAATGCATAAAAATGGATGTATCTAGAACTAAAATACGTCTAGATACATCCATTCCTCCGACAAGTATTTCCGGATGGAGGGAGTACAACGTAGCGATCTTTAAGCGGGGCTCATCCGTCCAGCAGCCGGCTGCGCTCCACAGAGTGTTGGTCCGGTCGCCGGCAAGGTAGAGTAGGGCATGGGACACAAGCCAGCTCACGGGACTCAAGGCACCGCCGTCTCCCATGGCCTACTCTTTCTCGTCGGAGCTCGGAACCGTTGTGTGACTTGGACGTCAAATCGATAATGGATCCGTCCTGGGACGAGCCGGCGACATCCACCATGATGCGGTTGCAGCGCTCGGACTGGTGCACCATACGAGGCGCCGGAGAATGCGACTCCACCTCACCGACGTCCACCGCCATGAGGGATGTCGCCGCCTCTCGCGCCCGCTGCCTCGCATGGGGGGCACATCGCGCCATGTTTGCATCGGACGACGCCCACGGTGCATCTATGGACTCAGCGCGCCAACGGAGGGGTTGCGCGTCTGCTACCGCGTTCGGACGCCAGACAAACCGCACCGCCTCCGGTGAGGCAGCAACGGCTGCCCTAGCGCCGGATCCATGCGTCGTTTGGGCGGACACAATGTATTTCCGACGGAAGGAGTCCAAGGGTTGTCGTGCACGGGCCTCCTCCCATGAGCGGCGGAGCGCAAGCCGGACGGCCATCTCCTCCTCGAAGCTGTGTGCGATGAGCTCGGGGTCGACAGATCTGGAGGTGAAGGACTCAGATGCGCTGCCTGTCATGCCAGAAATGGTTGGACGCCACCAGAGACGAGCTTGGGTGACGGATGAGAGTGGAGGGGGGGGGGGGGGTTGAAGTGAAGTGGCTAGGGTTTGATCAAGCGAGCGGATGGGGAGGAATATATATAGGGTCGGGTGGGCCACCATGGGCCGAGTCCGACGTCCATGACGTGCCCTGACGCCCCATATTAAGGGTATCGGTCAGCCCGGGCGTTTGAGATTCGTTTGACGCACCCGGCTGGCACCCGGTCGTTTGAGAAGGGTTGATGTGCCCGGCTGTAGATGTTGTAACGCGCCAACGCAAACACGTCAACCACAGGACTAGAATATTACTACAGTTCCAACCTGCAAAGTTTGATCAGATGAATGAGCACAAAGACAATACGGCCAAATTACCAGAGATTCGAGTCCAATCGAGACCAAAAGTTTAGCAATATATAATGTTAAACCTTGTACTTATATTAACCTTGTATTTTGAGCAGAAACGCGGAAACAAAACTGAAGAAATACCAAGGAAGTACTACAAAAGAACTCCAAAAAAAAAACTCTGGTTTCATCGTATCCCCTCCTACGCTCTACAAATCGAAGATCATGTCGGCAGTAATCACACACCACCAGAACATGCCCAGCGCCCCAGCCTACATCATCCCAAACTTGCGGAGGTAGTACTCGTAACCATCATCCGAGTGGGACGACGCGTCGCCGGTGCGTTGCACAGGGAGGCAGACCTGGTTCTTCTGGTTCGGGTCATACTTCTGGTCAGGGAAGCGAGCCTCCTCCTCCTTCATGAAGATGTCCCACCGCGCCACTATCCTGGCCATGATCGTCTCGTGGTCTTCCTCCGCGTCCGAGTCGTGGTACAGCTTGTCGTACGGCACATCGTCGTCGTCCGAGCCGCAGCAGCAGGCCTTGACGACCCCCTCCTCCTTCGCCGCCTCCGCCTTGGCCATGCGGACCGCCGCCTCCGCCTCCGCCTTGGCCCTGGCCTTGAGGACCACCTCCTCCTTGTGCGCCTTGGCCTTGGCCTTGGCCTTGAGGATCGCCGCAATCCTGACCATGAAGAACGCCTCCCGCGCTGACCCTGACGGCGAACGACCCGAGGCGGCTCTTGGTGGATTGGGGATGAAAGCCGGGTTTCTCTGTCTCTCTCGCTGGAGGAAAACGGGAGGAGGCGGCGGCGGGTGGCACATATATATATGTCAAGGCGAACAACCCATGAGCCTCTCTTTCTCGGGTCGGACTCGGCTCTCGTATCTGGACCGGCCTCTTCGTGAAGTCTAGATTGGTCCCTCAATTCCAAAACCGGACAACTTGAACCCTTAACTACTAAAACCGGACAAGATTCATCCCTGTTCATGGTTTTGAACGGTTTTGGGGTTGTCCCACCCCGGTTTTGACCGTGCTGACTCAAATTCGCGTACATTTCAATTCCGCTTAATGTTTTCAAATTGGGTAGTTTTTTCAAATACGTGAACTTTTTAAAAATTGTGTACTTTTTCCAAATCCGCTGCATTTTTCTAAGTTCACGATTTTTTTAAATCCAATGCACTTTTTAAAGTTCATGTGTTTTTTTCAAATTCATGTAATTTTTAAAAATTGACGTACTTATTCATATTCATGTACATTTTTTTCTTTTGAAAAAAACTACGTGGATTTGAAATTCTTTAACCCAAATTAGAAAAAAAATGTGTGGAGTTGAAAAATTATGTCAACTTGAAACAAGTATCTGAATTTCAAACAAAGTTCATGGATTGAAAAAGGAACACTGATTTGAAAAAAAAATACACGAACTTTACAAATTATGCTGATTTGAAACAAGTACGCGAATTTCAAAAACACTTCATGGATTTGAAAAAAAATACTTGGATTTGATAAAATTACATGAACTTGAAAAAAATAGACTGATTTGAAAAATACACAAATTTCAAAATAGTTCACGGATTTGAAAAATGTATGTTTATTCTTGAAAAAATTGCACGAACTTGAACAAACTATGTGGATTTGAAAAGAGTATGTGCATCTCAAAAAGTTCACGTATATGAAAAAATTATGCGAATTTGAGTCAGCACCGGTCAAAACCGGGGTCAGGTAGCACCAAAAGCGGTCAAAATCAAGACCAGAGACGAACCTTGTCCGGTTTCGTTAGTTGAGGGTGCAAGTTGTCCGGTTTCGGAGTTGAGGGACCAAATCTAGACTTCACCGAGAGTTGAGGGACGAAAAGTATACTTTTCTCTTCTTTCTACTAGCTGGTGCGTATCTCGAAAGGAAAAAAAATTACTACCGCTCTAAAGCAAAAGTCAAAAGAATGAATCTTTTTTTGAACACAACATAATCTTTTTTTGAACACGAGTATACACTCACCCATATGCACGCACACCCTATCCTATGAGCACTTTTGAAAGACTGAGACGACATATTATCTTTAGATTGACGAAAGAAACAAAATCTACTATAGAGTTTTGCCAGCCGTTTTTTGGCTCGATTTTGTTATTTCATATGGTTTCTGTTAAAATACATTGCAAAACCGATATATAAGAGCATTAGACGTTTGTGGATTTCAAAACACGTTCATGAACTTGAAAAAAATCTAGATTTTTAAAAAATGCTTGTGAATTTAAAAAGTTCTTGCAAGCTAAAAAATTCGAATTTCAAAAGATGTTGGCTTCATAAATGTTTAAGATTTATTATTTCCTTAATTTAGAAAATATGAATTTTCAAAAAATGTCATAATTTTTTTAAACATTCCTGAATTTCAACAAATCTCCATGATTTTAAAATATATGGTCACAAATATTGAATATGTTCATGGATTCAAAAAAATCTCGGTTATGGAAAAATCTACGCAAATTCGAAGAATGTTCATGAATGGCTTTCAAAAAATATTAATGAAATTTAATATTTACAAAATAAAGGAAAATAAAAGGGAGAAACATATAAAATCGGAAAAAGGGAATTTTTGCTGGAAGGAAGATTATAGAAGCAAACCTTCCCAAAACCGATGGAAGAAAGAACAGTGGACCAGCCTACGAACGCCCAGCGGGGGCATGTGGTCGGTATCCAGCGACCCACGCGTGGATAGAAATCCAATCGACTCTCTACTTGGACTTTCCAATAAAAAGAAAAGAAAAAACACTACAACTTCCAAACTTATGCTGTCAAGTGTAAAAAAACACTTGGTCTCTAGCACTAAGGGCATGAGACCTTTGCTAGACATGTATAATTTCCTTAGTTTTCCTTACTAACTTTGTAACATGCTCTTTATGTTACACCATTGTACATTGCCACTACTAATTATATATGAAAAAGACTCACAATAAAATTGATTCATATCTCTCTTTTCTACTATGATTGTTTGCTCCCTACTGTGTAGTCTATAGTATAAGTTTAATGGTTATGTCACAATAAAATTGATTCATATGCCGGCAAAGAAAATGAAAACATCAAAGGTCAAAAGGAAAAGTAGGGAATAAGAATACTCTATTTCCTCAAATATCATGGGAACTGCTAAAAAATCAATACTTAAGCTCCTACTAAAAAATTAGCATTGGAAGTGAAAGATTGGGCCTAAATCTTGGGTCATGCAGGGCCTATAATCGGCCGTCAAATGCACACGCCAAGGCGGAGGGGTTGCGGGGAGGGCAGGAAACAGTAGGAGGTGGAACGGCGGAGCAAGAAGAACATGACTGCATGCAAATTAACCAATGGTCATTGTACAAGCCTAAGATGAAAACATAGGGCAACCATTTTAGTTTTCTTAAAAAGTATCATTGAGCAAAGTTGACACAACCTACTGAACTAGTAGTATTGATGACGACTGAGCAAGAACAAAGTTACATGTAAATTAACCAACGGTCATTGTACAAGCCCTAAGATGAAAACATAGGCCAAACCCATGTTAGTTTTCTTAAATAATATCATTGAGCAACGTTGACACAACCTACTGAACTAATTGTATTTGCTTGATGACAGCGGAGCAAGAAGAACAAGGTTACCTGTAAATTAACCGACGGTCATTGTACAAGCCCTAAGACGAAAACACAGGGGCAACCATGTTAGTTTTCTTAAAAATATCATTGAGCAACATTGACACAACCTACTAAACTAATTGTATTTGGTTGATGACGACGGAGCAAGAAGAACAAGGCTGCATGTTAATTAACCAACGGTCGTTGTACAAGCCCTATGACGAAAACATAGGGCAAAACCATGTTAGCTTTCCTAAAAATATCATCGAGCAACATTGACACAACCTACTGAACTAGTAATAGTATTTGGTTGATGACATGAACATTTTTTTACCAACAAAACTGCGCACGAACAGAAGGAGATGCCCTAACAGGACTGTCTTTTTTCTTTATGGCGGAAACTCTAATAGGACTGCTATTCGCATCATTTTCTCAATGGCAAGTACTACTGTGCAGTCCTGATCCTTTTTGGCATGTATTGCGAAGCTCAGAGAGATTATTCACATCATTATTTTTTGACATTGTTACGAAGAACAGGGCCAGAGCTTGTTGGGATCATTTTCTTAACGGCATTATTGCCCAGATCAGTTCTGTTCTGCACGAATAAGATTGCACCCGCACAATGTTGGCAGTTGGCCTCCACCAAACAGCGCCATTAGAATGGAAAGGCGCAGCATACAGTGCCGAGTGTCGACACTGCCATCTACGACTATTTCGAACCGAAAGTTTCTTTCCTGAACCCACTCTTCCACTGACCCAGAGCAGAAATTTCCTCACAAGATGCGGAAAATTCCACCAGCCTATCGACAAAGGAGTCAACAAGAACACACCAGACTCTCCACAATTCATTCACCGTCACGCCAAGTTTCCAACATTAACGCGGCAACGCAAACACGTCAACCACAAGACTAGAATATTACAGTTCCAACACGCAGAGTTTGATCAAACGAATCAAATGAATGAGCACAAAGACAATACGACCAAATAATCAGAGAGTCAAGTCCAAACATGACAAAAAGTTTCACAATATATCATGTTAAAACTCATATTTACATTACCATATCACACTAGCAGCGCGCAGAGGCGCCGGCGATTTGAGCAGAAAATCCAAAGACAAAAGAACTGAAGAAATACCAAGGACGTACAAAAGAACTGTGCTGTTGCATATCTTATCCTCCCGAAACTGCTCTAGAAATCGAAGCCACCGCCGTCGTCGAACCCGCCGTCGTAGCCGCCGTCGTACCCTCCGGCGGAGTCGGAGATCATGTCGCCGATGAGGAGCCCGCCGAGCGCGCCTCCGAGGAGCCCCGCGCCGAGGCCCATCCCCATGCCGCTCTTCTTCGGCGGCTTCACGGCCTGCTGCTGGTAGCCGTACCCGGCCGGCTGCTGCGGCGGGTAGCCGTAGCCGCCGTACCCTCCTTGCGGCGGCGGGGGCGGGTAGCCGTACCCGGCCGGCTGCTGCGGTGGGTACCCGTAGCCGTACTGCGGGGGCGGGGCGCCGTAGGGAGCGCCGGTGCTGGGTCCCGCGGCGGCCGCTGGGTAGGCCGTCACTGGCTCGCCTGCCTTCGCCGGCTTTCCTGACGGACCAGCGGGTGGGTAGCCGGCGGGTGCGGGGTAGGCGGTGGATGGCTCGCCTGTCTTGCCAGCAGGTGGGTAGCCGGAGGGAGGCGGGTAGGCACCAGCGGTTGCTGCCCCGTCGGCCTTCGCCGCTTGTGGGTACGCGGACTGCGGCGGGAACGCGTTACCTGGCGGCGGGTAGGCGGACGGAGCCCCGTAGGCGTCGGCCTTGCCGGCCGGAGGATACGCGCCCTGCGGCGGGTAGGCGGCGGCCGGGGGAGGCTGCGCGTAGGCGGCCTGCGCACCACCGTAGGCGCCACCGGCCTGGCCCTGTGTCACCTCCCCGAGCTTGTACGAGAAGTTGAGGACCCCCTGGGGCTTGCCGGACCCGATCTTGCGGACCTGATAGGCGACGAACTTGACCGGTACGGGGCCGTCTGGTGCGCCGGAGAGCAGCTCGGAGAGAGGGATGTGGACCTCGCCGACGTCGCGGTCGCCGAGGGCGCGCTCGGCGCGGAGCAGCACGTGGACGGACCCCGCGGCGTTAGCCGGCACGGTGAACCTGACAGTCGCGTTCCAGGTCGGGTTGCGGCCGCCGGCGCGGTCGGTGGCGACGCGCTGGCGCGAGCGCGGGTCGCCGGAGAGCGAGACGACCGCGTAGACCTCCATGGCCGAGAAGAGGTTCACGTCCTTGAGGTCCTTGCCCGATATCAGGGTCAGCTCCAGCGCCCTCTGCGTCATGGCGTCGACGATCTTGGTGTCGATTGCGATTTGTGTGGATCGAGAGAGAGAGGAGAGGGGAGAGGAGAAGCAGATCTGGCTGTGGATGGATGTATCCGAAGACTTGGTGATGAGATCGTTGGGAGGGCAGCGGGCTGCGCGTATTATATGGCGGGGAGGGAGCGGAGGGGGTTGCGAGGGTGCTTCTCCCACGCGCTTGCTTAGCCTCTAAGGCTGACGCGTGGGCCAGGAAGGGCCACGCGCCCGCTTGTCAGTGCGTGTGGTGTGGTGTCTGTGGGTCCATGGATGAATGCGCGTCGTTCTCAGGTGGAGTAGTTCGTTGGAGGACACGGAGGGCGCGCAGCATGCATGACGCGTGGTCCCCGGCGTGCGGTGGAGCCCACGTGTCATCGAGGGGCGTGTTCTAGGCGGCGGCGGTTGCGTCACGAATCTTCGGCCCGTCCCCACAGGTGAGGGGCTGAATGAATTGAAATCGTCGTGCTGTTCAGGTTAGTGGGGTGGGGCCCGCGCGTCGGCCTCGTGGGCGGGGCTCCGCTCAACGGATACGACGTCCTTGGGTAGGCCATCCTCTGTACCCAGAGTGGACCCTACGCACGCACGTTGACGGCTGACCTGCGCCCATGTGGGGGCGGCGCAGCCTCGCGACGAATCTCGGCCGTCGTTAGTGGCGGCGGCGGCAGGTCAGGATTCGTATTCTCTACTGTTTCCTGGGCAGTTGCACTTGCAGGCTAAGGAAAAGAAACGAGTGCGCGTGACCGGAAGAGAAAGAGACAGAGAAGCCCTCCCTCTCGACGCGGGCACGACGCGGCTGCTCCGTCGCCGTAGCTTTCCGAGCACTGCACACGGAAGGAGGGATTCGTTCGGATTTGGTTGGGCCCCTGCATCTGCCGCATGGTGTGGCTCGCCGGACACCGCTCGAGTAGAGTAGACGTCCTACGCGCTATGATTTGATTTCCTCCGGCGTGCCTCGCAAGGTTTTTCTTTTCCGCGATGAAGAGGACCTCAGACATAGGTCGATTTTTTTAACACGGTATGGATGCAAGCGCTCATATATACGCGCATACATTCATTCGCATACGTTGAGTTTAAACTGCGTACAACCACTCACACCTTAAAAAGATAAAAAATTACAAACAGGTACCTGGGACCAATTCACCGCCCCGCTGCCGCCACCGCTCCCTCCTGGCCAGCAAGTACCCTTGGGCATGCGCACAGATCAGTGGTGAATCTACAAAAAAAATGGAGGGCGGGCTGGGTTGTCTGTGTCACGAGAATGTATGTTGAGCTGGACTGACAAATGGTTGTGTTGGGCCTTTAGACAAGTAGTAAAAGTAATTTTGCAAAGGGAAGTGTTTGTGGCCGGGGCGCCGGCCCAACCGTTGCGTCGGACGCGCTCCGTGTGTTGGCTCTCTTTTGATCCAAGGACGCTGTCTGCGCCACGTGTTACTGCACTCCATTTTTTAAAACGCCGCACGGGTTATCCTTCCCGCTTTTTGCCGCAACCGCAGTGTCATTTAGTGCGAGGAGGCAGGGCGACCGGCGGGCGACGGGCTTGTTGGCGCCTAGAGATCGTGGAGGCGAGGCGGCGGCCTGTATGGATCTCGATTCTCCAATGATCTATGCCCTCCCCCATGGTAACTCTCTCCCTCCTTTCTCCCTTTCGTTGTTGCCTCCTCCCCGTTAGCTTTAGGGTTAGGGCGGGTTATGGTGCGGCGAGCCGCTTTGTGTTCCTCACGGCCGCCCCGGCCGACGCCGACGGGGATGGGGTGGTGTTCATGGGTCGAGGGAGGGGGGTGGTGTTCCATGGAAGCGGAGGAAGGCGGGGTGGTGGATTTGAATATTCTGTTCGCTATGGATTTGGGATGGGGTTGGGATTACGATTTGGGATTTTGTTCATCCACGAACTATCGGATACAGGGAAATGGTATTGCTGTGTTTAAATAGTCACTGGACACTTCCGAGGGGAAACTGTGAGGAACATTTGTTTTAGATGATACAGTAGAACGGAGTAAACTTCAGGTCACTGCCACTAGTAGAAAAAGGGTCAAATGTGAGACACATTAGTCCCGGTTTGTAACAGAACCGACACTAATGTGTCCATTAGTGCCGGTTCCAACGGCTAGGCGGGAGGAGCTCTTTAGTACCGGTTCAGGATGGCGAACCTTTAGCACCGGTTCGTGCCACGAACCGGTACTAAAGAAAGTGGTGGCAGGATGACGTCTGAGTGGGGCCCTTCTAGCACCGTTAGGACCGGGTCGTGGCATGAACCGGTACTAAAGGTCGTCCTATATAAACCCTTCGTCCACCCGCACTCTGTTCTTCCCCCTTTCCCTTCTCCCTCTCCTCTGTTCTTCCCTTCTTCCTCTCGAGTTCATCACAAAATTTGCCCCAAATTTGTCAAGATTTCTGAGCCCCCATCCATTCAAATGATCACCAAGGTTAGCAACTTTGTCCTTTCATCTCTCATTGCTAGATTAGCTCTTGCATTGGTTTATATAGTGATTAATTGTGGGTTTTAGTAATTTGGGAGGAATTATATGTGGTAGTATTTGATTTATATGCAATTTGAGGTCAAAATAACACTTAGTTTGCATATGTAGGTGTGTTTTACTTAGTGCCTTCTAAATCTCCGTCGTAACCACCGTCGATCGCCTGCAGATCTCCGTCATAGGCACCACCTTGTGGTGAGCCTATTGTTCATGAAATTTTATATAAAAATTGATGTTTGTGTGATTTAGATATATAGTTACTCGTGATAATTATCTTACCCGTGCGTTGTTTGTTATACATAGTGCCATGGTTTTGATATCCGTCCCCGTCGGCCCTCGGCCCTTGTTATGATTAGGATGTGGTATATTCTCTTTTAAAACTATTTGTTGCATTTTGTGTTTATGAAAAATTATGCCCATCAAGTTGACATAGATATTTTTATCTAGGAGGTATGTGAACGGAAATTCCAACCGACCCTATTGTCGAGAGGTTAAATTTAGTTGAAAGAGAAAACGAGTACTTGAAAGAAAAATTGAAAAGAATTGAGAGGGAGAAGATGGAATTGGAGTTGCATGTTGCCGATGTCGCCGATGATCACAAGATCAAGATGGAGAAAATGCGCTTGAAGATTAGAAAGATTAGAAAATATGCCATCGATAGTGAGGCTTGGTATCATTATCTTTGTTGGATCAATTGTTATCTTAGTTGCGATCTTGATCGCATTTGTTGTTGCATTTAAATGCTTTAGCTAGAGAGTTATTTGTTTGTTGCATTTAAGTGTTGTATGAACTTTATGTATGAACTTGTATTAATTTGGTCTATTCGGTGTTGTGTAATGAAGATGAGCCGGCAATGGATGTCACGATGACCGATGCTCTCCCGATTCGTTGAGGGCGTGTATACTTTTCTCGCTATGGCCGAGGCAAACAAGCGGGCGGATGGTTTTATGCCTTGTCCATGTGCCTGGTTGTAAGAATGGTCGCAATTACTCTACGTCAAGAACCATTCACGCCCACTGCTTTGAGTCCGATTTCATGCCCCACTATAATGTTTGGACCAAGCACGGAGAAAGAGGGGTTATGATGGAAGACAATGAAGAAGAAGAGGACGACGACAGCCTATCCTGGCCATGGGTTCCCCGAATACGATGATACAACAATGGGGGAAGAAGTCGAGCGGTAATGCGGAAGAAGCTGAGCCGGCAATGCGGGAAGAAGTCGAAGAAGAGGCATCAGATGAGCCCGTTGATGATCTAGGTCGGGCCATTGCCGATGCAAATAGAAACTAGCAAGTGATTTGGAGAAGAAGAAGTTGCAGCGCATGTTAGAGGATCACAAAAATTGTTGTACCCAATTCATGAGGTGACAAGAAAAGCTGGGCACCACACCGGAATTGCTGCAATGGAAGGCGTAGAATGGTGTATCCGACAAAGGGATTTGGAAAGTTGCCGGTAATGATAAAGCGATATGCTTCCAAAGGACAACGAATTGCCCGAGAGTACGTAGGAAGCAAGAAGGATGTCTGCCTCTAGGGTTAGAGGTGCAGAAGATACATGCATGCCCTAATGATTGCATCCTCTACCGCGGTGAGTACGAGGATTTGAACGCTTGCCGGTATGTGGTGCATTGCGCTATAAGATCACCGCGATGACCACAGTGATGTCGAGGGCGAGCGCCCCAGAAGAAGATTCCTGCCAAGGTGATGTGGTATTCTCCTATAATACCACGGTTGAAACGCTTGTTCCAAAACAAAGAGCATGCCAAAGCGTCACGATGGCCTGAAGAAGACCGTAAGAAAGACGGAAAGTTGAGAGTACCCGGCGACGGGTCGCGGTGGAGAAAAATCGAAAGAAAGTACGGGAAGGAGTTTGCGAGATGACGCAAGGAGCGTATGGTTTGGTCTAAGCGCAGATGGCATTAATCCTTTTGGGGAGCAGAAGCGTTAAACCATAGCACCGCCCGTGACTCTATGTTTGTATAACCTTCCTCCTTGGTTGTGCATGAAGCGGAAGTTCATTATGATGCCAGTGCTCATCCAAGGCCCTAAGCAACCCGGCAGAATCGACATTGATGTGTACCTAAGGCCATTAGTTGAAGAACTCTTACAACTGTGGAATGGAACAGTGTACGGTCGTGGGATGAGCACATGGGGAAGAATTTGACCTAAAGGCGTTGCTGTTAAGTGACCATCAATGATTGGCCTGCTCTCGATAACCTTTCGGGGCAGACAAACAAGGGATACCGGCGGATGCACGACCGCTTGGATGATACCGACAAAGCGATATATTTGAATAGTTGTAAGAAGAATGTGTACCGACTTCGTCGATTTCTTCCCAAGCAAAGCATCCCATAAGAAAAGAAAGGCAAGCATTTCAAAGGTGAGGCGGATCACCGGACGAGGCCCTCGCCACCGTGACTTGATGTTGATGTACATGATATGGTCAAGGATTTGAAGGTGATATTTGGAAAAGTCTATCCCGCGGACAACCTGTTCAAGGACGCCGACGACGACGCGCACCCATGTGGAAGAAGAAATCTATATTTTGGGACCTACCATATTGGAAAGACCTAGAGGTCCGCCCAATCAACGTGATGCACGTGACGAAGAATCTTTGCGTGACCACCTGCTTGGCTTCTGGGCGTGTATGGGAAGACAAAAGATACACCGAGGCACGGAGGACCAGCAACGTGATGCACGGAGAAGACGGCATACATCAGGGGCTATGCAAGCTACGCCTACCAAAGAAGAGAAGGAAATCTTCTTTGAATGCTCTTTCGATATTAAGGTACCGTCGGCTTCTCGTCGAATATAAAGGGAATAATAAACATGGCAGAGAAAAAGTTCCAGAACCTAAAGTCTCATGAGTGCCACGTGATTATGACGAACCGCTTTCGGTTGCATTGAGGGGGCTTCTACCGAAAACGCGTTCGATTAGCCATTGTGAAGCTATGTGCATTTCTCAATGCAATCTCTCGAAGGTAATCGATCCGTAAATTATACCAAGGTTACGAGAATGATTTGGTGCAATGTCTTGTCGGTTCGAGTTGGTGTTCCACCATCCTTCTTCAACATCATGACGCACGTCCTAGTTCACCTATGCGAAGAGATTAGCGCTCTGGGTCGTGTATTTCTACACAATATGTTTCCCTTTGAGAGGTTCATGGGAGTCTTAAAGAAATATGTTCATAACCGTGCTAGGCCAGAAGGAAGCATCTCCAAGGGCCATGAAAATGAGGAGGTCATTGAGTTTTGTATTGACTTTATTCGACCTTAAGCGGAATTGGTGTTCCGAATCATGCATAAGGGCGCATCGATGGAAAAGGCACGATAGGAGGAACAAATAATATGTATGGACGGACATTCTCTCACCGAAGCACACTACACAGTTCTACGTAATTCGCCTTGGTGGCTCCAGTATATGGATGAACACAAGAATTTGCTACGCTCCAAACACCCGGAGCGGTCTCGATGACCGGATTACACGTGAACAAACCAGGAGTTTCGCCAACCTGGTTGCGCATATCGCATCATGCATGACACCTCTATTGATGATGATCTCGTACTTGCCGTCCCGCTACTCATCTTCGAATATAATGACTTTCAAAGGGTAACGAGATAAATGGTAATACATTTTACACGATCGCCCAAGATAAGAAGAGCACCAACCAAAAGCAGTGGTGTCCACTTTGATGCATAAACCAAGACGGGAAAGGAAACATATTATGGTTATATACAGGACATATGGGAACTTGACTATCGACGTGGTTTAAAGGTCCCTTTGTTTCGGTGCAAATGGGTCAATATGACACGAGGCGGGGTAACGGAAGACCCGCGTTACGGAATGACAACAAAGGATCTCAACAATCTTGCGTATGCGCAGACGAACCATTCGTCCTAGCCAATGATGTGCACAGGTTTTCTATGTGAAGGACATGTCTACCAAGCCAAGAAAAGAAAAAGATAAGGAAGCGAATGCATCGCATGACGATGAGCCAAAGCGGCACATAGTTCTTTCCGGGAAGAGAAACATCGGGAGTGGATGACAAGATGCCGGACAAGTCGGGAAGATTATGAAAAGTTTGATGAAATTGCTCCATTCCACAGTGAATATTGACCCGAGCATCCCGTTAAATGATGAAGATTTTCCATGGTTACGCGCAAAAAGGACACACGCTGAAGAAAAGTTTCACACCCAAAGATCTCGGGATGTGATCGGGCTTCACTATCATCACTTTCTTCAGTGTTTCTCACCCAGAGGAATCTCTGTAATAGTTAGGCTAGTTATGTGTTTTGGCATTTGAAACGCCAAGAAATTTTATGTGCAAACAAATTCTTTCATGCCTTCACTGATTTTTAAAGTTAAGTTATTCACAAACTAGTGATTCACACTAATTTCAAATAATTCAAAATTTAAACTATTCAAATTTGAAAACTACGGGCACTAACAGTAAAGTTTGTAATTTTTGTACCTAAAGCAAAAATATTCACAAAGAAACTCTAAATACACAAAAAAACAACACAAAAATAAATAAAGCAAAAAAAAAAGCTCACTTACTAGGCCAGAGCGGCCTGCATACGACTAGAAACCCAACCTGTTGTTGGGCTGTGATGCAGGCCCGCAAAGGCTGGCCAAGTGGGCCCACAGCGACAGAAGAACACGTAGGCCTAGTAGGCCTGCTTTGGAGAGGAGCTCGAGAGAGCGACCGACGGGTGTTTATAAACCAAGTGCGGTTGCCCTCGACTAGCGAGGTGGGACTAAACTTGCTTCAAGATCAAGACTGCGCTGCGTTAATAAGACTTCTTTAGTACCGGGTCGTGGCACAAACCGGTACTAAAGGGGCTTTAGTACCGGTTTGTGGCCCACCACCCGGTACTAAAGGGGGTCGCTTCCCGCCGCTTGGGCTGGCCAAAACTGGCATTTAGTACCGGTTGGTGGCACAAACCGGTACTAAAGGCCCCTCCTATATAAACAACACTTACGAAAATTTCAGTTTCTCATCTGGCTTCTTCTCCTTTGTACGCGTCTCCATCCTCGCCGCCTGGCCCTCGTCTTCGTCCCTGCTGCCACTGCCGCCTCGCCCTGCCTGCCCGTCTGCTGCCCCTTGCCCCGTCTTGCCTGCGCGCCACCTGTACGTCCCCTGGGTCATCGCCGCCTGCCCGTCTGTCTGCCTCCCGTCAGCCGCCGCCGCTCGTCTCACAGCCTCGTTGCCGCCGTCCTGCCGCTGTCTTTCAAGGCCACACACTTCAGTCGCCCTCGCCACAACTGCCACAAGCACACACACACATTTTTCGTTTTTAGTTATACAAATAGTTAGAAATTTTTCTGTTTTTAGAAATTGATAGAAATTTTTCTGTTTTTCAGAAATAGTTAGAAATGTTAGAATTGTTAGAATAGTTAGAAATGTTAGAATTGTTAGAATAGTTAGAAATGTTAGAATTGTTAGAATTTTGTCTGTTTTTTAGTTATAGAAATAGTTATAAAAAAGTTAGAATTGTTAGAAATTTTTCTGTTTTTTAGAAATTGTTAGAAATTTTTCTGTTTTTCAGAAATAGTTAGAAATGTTAGAATTGTTAAAATAGTTAGAAATGTTAGAATTGTTAGAAATTTTTCTGTTTTTTAGTTATAGAAATAGTTATAAAAAAGTTAGAATTGTTAGAAATTTTTCTGTTTTTCAGTTATAGAAATAGTTATAAAAATGTTAGTTATATATAGAAATGTTATAATTTTTTTCTGTTTTTTAGTTATAAAAATATTAGAAATGTTATAGAAATGTTAGTTACATATAGCATTGTTAGAAATGTTATAGAAATGTTAGTTATATAGAAATGTTAGAAATTTTAGTTATCAAAATCCAATCATTAAAAAAATGTTACTTTTATGGGCATATAGCTAGTATTTGTTCTCGACGATGCCCGACCAAGATCCTCGCCGCCGACACGTCATGACGACGTCCGCTAACCCATGTCCGGATGGGCTCCGCTGGCTGGCACTGGGAGGTGCTCTGGAGGGGCGCGCCGCTTGATGAGGAACCCGGCCGGGTCCGTCGTCGACCTCGATCTGCGTTTGGTGGCGTTCACGTGGGCCAGTTTGGCGCTGGAGGGAGCCGGCCCAGCCGGAGGTGGTACGTCGCCGTGTCGTGGAGGAGGACGAGCACGCCCATCGCTACATGGTTATGCGTTAGAGGGCGGCAGGTTCTCCAATACCGGCAGTTTTTTGAGGATCTCACTTCAGCTATGATCCCGTGAGGGTTCCTTCTCTTTGGGTGTCCACCGCCCGCGCAGAACCGCGAGTGTCCTAGATTCTTCTGGTAGTATCTCGATCTTTATTAGCTACCTAGCCAGTGATGTATTCGAGATTATATCTATTATTCGAGACGATGTATTCGAGATTATATCTATTATTCGAGACGATGTTTTCGAGATTATATCTATTATTCGAGACGATGTATTCGAGATTATATCTATTATTCAAGACGATGTATTCGAGATTATATCTATTATTCGAGACGATGTTTTCGAGATTATATCTATTATTCGAGACGATGTATTCGAGATTATATCTATTATTATTCGAGACGATGTAATTTGAATACTAAATTGTTTTATATTTCTTTTGGATTAGTTAAATAAAAGATATGGCGGACAATACCGTAGAGAGGGAGAACAGGCCATGTTCGATATGATACGCCATCCTCACGGGCCGTATGATGATCAGAATGAAGAAGATTATGACGGTTCAATTTCTAAACAACACCGGAGAGGGTGATATGATATTCGATCGCGACGACCGAATTGATGAAGTCATGAACTATGATTATGATGATGACGTAAGAAAATGTTGATCTTGAAACAACAAAGACAAAGTAGGTATATATATTTATATAAGCAGGCATCCGTGATCATCACATGTTTTAAATGACTTGAAGATATATTAACGAATCGATCTTTTGTTCTTTCAGCCATCCGGATCGAAAGCAAATCTTGAGGCAAAAGGACGAAACGAGGCCTTAACAAAAGTTGAAGGAGGGCGTAAAGTACAATATCGAGGCAATCAGACCTAATGGCGAACCATTAGCGCCTAAGTAGATTGCGGACAAGTTCGTTTCGCTGCCATGAAGTTGTTGTGAAGGACCAACTCCGATCTCCCTTTAAGAATGGAGAGAGCCAGCAAAGACAAAAGACAAAAGACAAAAAGGACGCTGCTCCATCGTCCGGATGTTACTTTTGTCGACAAAAGACAAAAGATCTCGCTTTGGGATACTCTCATGGAACATTTCACCCTACCCAGATCATTTCACGTACAGATGTGCGAGAAAGTCAAGGACGCTGCTCTTAGGAAGATGGCGGTTGCATTCACGAACCACAAGAATCGTGAATGGGACAAGTACGTCAAGGGAGGAAGGAAGACTCCGATGATTCGAGGGAACACTAGAGAACCAACGTGCTCATTGGGATGATTTCTGAAATTCAAGGATTCGGAATTAGCTAAGGAACGATTGAGAATAAACAAGAAGAATGCCGAAAAAAAGGATAAGTTCCATAAGTTGGGGCCGTGGCTATGCGGTGGCAATGCCTAAGTGGGATAAGTCCGAAAGAGATGGAGGATGCAGGTGTCACTCCGGTTACTAAGAGCTGGCCCCAGTGCAGGACTTGATTCTATGCGCATGGGGGAGTTGGACCCAAGACAGCAATGTTTCGACGAGGGCAAGTCTGAAGGAAGCCGACGATCGATACTTGTTGCAATAGAAGAGGCACGATCGGGGTGTTCCAGCCCAACAGAGAAACGACGAGCTTACGCTGCGTGCCACGGGAAATCCTCGAACACCCGGGAAGAACACGAGGCAAGGGCGCTATTCCGTGGTATGAGGGTTTTTGACCGGAAGTGCGAGAAAGAAGATTGCGGAGGAGAAGAAGAGGAAGATGGAGGAGGAGCGGAGGAAGCGGGACTATGAACGCCTTCAAGGCCTAGAAGCAAGTCAAGCGGAATTGGCGAACAAATTCCAGCGGCAGCAGGAGCGAGATCGACTCACTTAACCACCAAAGGAGGTTTCAAAGAGTCGCAGCAGCTTGCGAATGATCCAGCATTGGATAGCACCGCCCATCCATGCCGAGAAGCAGCGTGGGTTCCGCCCGGACGACGCAATGTTGATAGATACCCCGTGGATGACATCACGGAGAACACTAATCAGCGAGCTACACGTCAAAATGAAGAACATATCCATGAAGGTGGCGGACGCCGTTGCTTTTACAAATCCCCGAGGCAACCTTCCATTGCTACCCGATTCCAGCTGGCTATGCTCGTGTCTTGGTTGATGAGGTGGTGGACCCATATTCGGAGCTACAGCTTGACATTCCTGGAGGTGACGACGAGCACTTTCTCGGAGAGGCCAAACATCGTATCACCGGCTTCGTCTTGGACCACTTCATAATTGGAACGTTGAATGCTTGCGCTTCCTCGATACATGGAAACCACCTTGAGCCAAGCATCTTTGGCACGGATGTAAGGCCGGAGATGAGGGAGGTCTTCGAAGGATTGCTTCTTGGATGATGAAGAGAGCATTCTCATTGAATTGATGGTCCACGACCTCTCTAGGAGAAAAGTTGCCGGATCATGCGGATAGAAACCTTCTTCAATGATTCTCCAAAGGTTAGTGTTCACATGATTTAAATGACGCTTAAACGATAAACCCAAGAATCAAAATCCTCCTTTTTATCAATCTTAGGTGGTGGACCCGGCATGATTCAAATGAGTGGAAGGAATCGGTCCACCATAAAGCGGGAGGTTGCACATGGGCGAAGATGCGGTGCCATTCTTACCACTAGACGAGGGCTTTCTCACTAGTAGCTTCCCCTTATCGGAGTTAGCATCCGCTCCCGTGTTGGCGGGATCACCCACTTTCACGCGGAGTGCGGTGGAAAGTTTAAGCCCTTCTAGGAATTCCTTAAACATGTCCTTGACCTCGCTCGTCATGGAGTTTTTCAATGTGTCCAACGCCACATTGAATTCCTCACGAGATCGAGGTACTCCCATCTCCGTAGATGATGTCGGATTCGCACCGAGTGCTCCCCCACATCATCTACGACGCCAACTATACTCTACGGACGGTAAAGTCCTTAAAAAGAGACGAGGCTCGATACCAATTGAAAGGATCGATATGGTTGACTAGAGGGGGTGAATAGGCAACTAACAATTTTAAGCTTTTCTTTACCAATTTAAACTTTGCAATAATAAAGGTTGTCTAGATGTGCAACTAAGGTGGACAACCTATATGATGCAACAACACAAGCACACGAAAGGCAAGCAAGGATAAGAAAACAAATAAGCTTGCACAAGTAAAGGGATAAGATAACCAAGAGTGGAGCGGTGGAGACGCAGGATGTGTTACCGAAGTTCCTTCCTTTGAGGGGAAATGCGTCTCCGATTAGAGCGGTGTGGAGGCACAATGCTCCCCAAGAAGCCACTAGGGCCACCAGTATTCTCCTCACGCCCTCACACAATGCGAGATGCCGTGATTCCACTATTGGTGCCCTTGAAGGCGGCGACCAACCTTTACAAGCAAGGTTGGGGCAAACTCCACAACAACCGGAGGCTCCCAACAACAACAACAACACCACGAAGCTTCACCACAATGGAGTATGGCTTCGAGGTGACCTCAACCGCCTAGGTGCTCAACACCCAAGAGTAACAAGATCCGCAAGGGATAAGTGGGGGGAATCAAATTTCTCTTGGTGGAAGTGTAGATCTGGGCCTTTTCAACCAATCCCGAGCAAATCAACAAGTTTGATTGGCTAGGGAGAGAGATCGGGCGAAAATTGAGCTTTGAGCAACAATGGAGCTTTGGGGGAAAGAGGTAGATCAACAAGGAGGAAGAAGACCCCTTTATATAGTGGGGGAACTCAGCCAACCGTTACTCCCAATCGAGCAGCCTCGCACAAGATGAGCGGTACTACCGCTAGGGAAGGCGGTACTACCGAGGCTGTAATACCGCTCCTACCAAGCGGTACTACCGCTACTGAAGAGAAAGGCAGGCCATCGCCCCAGAGCGGTACTACATGAGTAGAGCGGTACTACCGCCGTAGCGGTACTACCGCTTCTACCGCCGCCACTAGAGTCAAGAAACCCGACACGAGAAAACATCGTCTCGAATCGAGGCGGTAGTAGGCGCTGGTAATTACTGAGGTACTACAGCCGAAAGCCTGAGCTACCGCTCTAACCGAAAGCGGTACATTGCTGTGAGCGGTACTACCGCTCACGAGGCTGTACTACCGCTGGGGGGCTTCGGCGGTACTACCGTTGTAGATCGCGGTACTACCGCTGGCACAGGGCGAAGATGGAACGGAAGAGAAGAGCAGCTCCAAAGAAGCGACAGGAAGACGACGGGTGTGAAAAGGATGTGTACGTGTTGATTCCACCCAAGTCTTACCAAAGTGGATCCCTCTTAATAGTACGGGTGACTCCTCTTAAACTAGTCCACCAACAACGAAACGCAGGAGCTACACCGTCTTGAATAACAACACCGAGGGGAGGAAATCATCTCGTGCCAATGGATGATCCTCTGAAAGAACTTAACGCACACGATTAGTCCGAAAAAGCATTGTCATCAATCACCAAAACCACTAGGGAATAAATATGCCCTTACAATCTCCCCCTTTTTGGTGGATTGATGACAATACGGGATTTGCATAAACACGATATATAGTAAGCATACAAACCCGACGGTCCTAACATGTAGATGGGCTCCCCCTTGATGTGTGCTATTTTAGATAAGTGCTTTGGACTGCACAGCACACATACTCGGATCAAAGCTCCCCCTACATTTTAGAGACCAATAATCTAAGCATGGTGTATGAGAGCAGCATAGATGATATAACAAGGAAAGCACGCAACTCATGAGCTAGATAGACATAGATAATGATCTTGAAAGGGTAAGGTAGCATATGTCTCACACCATATGACTCGAACTTAAGTCTTACACGAACTTAGGTCTCACGCATAAACCAACCAAAGCAAACCAACCAAAACACGAACAAGACAAGACACACGAAACGAGAGAGACGAAAGAGACACAACTCGCAAATCCCTAAGCTCTCTCCCCCTTTGGCATCGAGACACCAAAAGGAGAGGGAGCGCTGCTACGGCCCCAGGTGAGAGCAAATGAGGGACACACGCGCCGAGCCCAGCAGAATCATCGGCACCACCGTCGTCGATGCTGGAAGTGCTCGGCCTCGAAATCGGTCCATGGGCGGTCTTCTTTGAATCCACTCCTCCTCCTCGATGGTGATCCTCGAGATCCACTGGATCAGTAGCACCCAAGCCGGACGCATGAGCTCCTTGTGACGACCTCGAGCCTTCTTATCAGCCACGTGAGCCATGTCTTGACTGCGTGAGACTCCATGCGAGAAGAGCTTCTTTACCTTGGCCTTGAGTTTCTTGGCCCAAGATGGCTCTGTCCCGGAGGGCACGTAGTCATCATCCTCATCCTCAGCCTCGGCACCAAACTCCTCTTGATCTCCATAGCAGCGGAGATGACGGAACACCAGTCCTAGGGCCCGAGTGCCCCAGATATCGTTCTTCCTCGGGCGCTTGACATCGTGGAGAAATCAAGTCTCCAAGCTCCAGCGCCTCCTTGGGATAGACATGATCCCAGGCCTTCTCAATGAGCAGCATAATGAACGGACCATAAATCGGGCATTTGCGCTCGGAGATTGCAGAAACCAGCTCAGACCACATAACATGAGAGATATCCAAGGATTCTCTGGTGCTCTGCCCCTTCTCCCGCTGACAGAAGATAAGCATGTCCACAAGATAAGAGTGAACCTGGTCCAAATTCCCGATGCGAGGAAAAGAGTTTCTCTGAAGATACGGTGAAGTATATCCGGATAGGCGGGCAGCTCATAGGTCTCCTTCTTTGTCTCGTGGTTGATCTTGAGGAGTGAGGGGCCACGAGCTTGCTTGTGAGTGGCGATGGCTCGACGGTGGGGCGAAGCCGACAATGAGACTCAAGTCCAAGATCTTCCACCCCAATCAACTGCATGAAAGCTTTCCACTTGACCGACAACTTGCCATTTGTCATCCAGTCGAGTCCCATCCTCATCAGTCCCAAGGTGAACAGCGATTGGCATAGAACCGAGCCACAACATCAAGATCATAGTCCTTGTTGAATTGCATGATCCCGAGAATGTTCAGCTGAGTGCACATCTCAAGAGCTTCACCAAAGTAGTCAGGATCACTCTTCATATGCTCGATGTCGATGGAGTGCACGTTGACATAGAGATTCTTCTTGGCCTTGAGAACATCAAAATAGGTGGCAAACTGGAACCTGTTCCAGAACGGACGGTTGACCAAAGTGGGATCTTGGTCGACCTCATACGGGTTGCGTCGGCGCCTTGCCCAGAACTCCTTGGGCTGCATTTACAGCACAGTTTTGCCCGGCTTTGACTTGACCCCAGTCTTCTTCTGCATTTGGGGAGGAGGTGGAGCACTAGAAGATCCTCTGGCAGGCTCAGAGGTGCGGTAGCGCTTGGACGAGGCACGACTGGGGTTGACACGACAAGGTTGATGCTCAGGAACCTCATCACCTGGAACCACACACACGAAACACGCAAACAACCAGAAGAAACGAGTATAAGCCACAAAAACGAACAACGAGGATCACAGGAGGTAGGAGTAGGATGGAATCCGGTGAGGGCGGTAGTACTTAGTGACTCTTGAGCGGTAGTACGCTCTGAGAGCGATAGTACCCGCTCTCAGCAATGATAATGCAGCTTCGGGGAGAGCGGTAGTACCGCTCGAAGTGAGAAACAACGTTTCCTACTACCGTGGTCGATCCGTTACTTCCGTCCTACCAAATTCAAAAAATACTCCAACCAAACACTAATCCAAACTGCCAAGAAGCATTCTCCATCCTACTCAAGCCTAGATTTGGCCAAAAATCTAAGGATGCAACCGCCATCGCCCCTAAGAAGCTAGATTGGAAACCTAGACAAAATGAACAAGAGAACGGGGCAATACTGGGCATCCATGGAAAGAGGACGAGGTGGGGATCGACTCCACCGAAGGGAATGGAGAGACTGACGCCCGAGAGGGAGATCGGCGGAGCCCTCATGGCGCCCGGTTCTTTGGAGAGAGAGAGAGAGACAGGCGAGGGGGCGTGCGAATGGGTATGGGGGAGAAGAAACTCCCCCAGCCCCCCATAAAACCCCCCCCCACCCCGCCCACCGGGAGTACCTATGGGGGCGGAAATAGTACGCTTGAGCGGTAGTACGCTTACCAAAGAGCGGTAGTACCGCCAGCAACCAAAAGAAAGGCCTCTTAGGCAAACAAAAGAATAAAAAAAATACACCGAAAGGAACGGGAAGGCAACGACAAGAGAGAGACCAGCAAAACAACACACACGAAACACGAACCGGAACCCACTCCTTCAAAGCAAACAACACAAAAGGAGCGAGCTCAGGCCTCTCTCAAGAGAGGGCGGTGGCAGAGCCACCTATGTTTGGAGTCCATTGGTATGGCACCGCCAAGAATTATCCTTGGGTCCATGACCAAACTCCTCTTTGAAGCACAAGCACCATCAACAATGGCTAAAGTGAAAGAGTTGATCGTTTTATGCATAAAAGGGGAGGGAGAGTTCATTGAGAGAACAACACTCCCCTATGTCCATGCCTACACCTAAATCTAGACATCACATTGAGTGTGGTGGGGTTGCACGCAGGTTCAAGTCACATTGCTCAAATCAATGATATTTAGCTCATGCCTTAACTCGCGAAATCTTGCTTCATCCAAGGGCTTCGTGAAAATATCTGCAAGGTTATCATGAGTGTTGACATACTTGAGCTCGATCTCCCCGCCTAATGTGATCCCGGATGAAGTGATACCGAATCTCAACGTGCTTCGTCTTGAAGTGTTGCACCGGGTTGAGAGAAATCTTGATGGCACTTTCATTATCACACCAAAGAGGCACTTTGTCACAATTGACATCATACTCCTTTAAAGTTTGCCTCATCCATAGGAGTTGAGCACAGCAACTACCCGCCGCCACATACTCCGCTTGATGGGACGAGAGAGACACACAACTTTGCTTTTTGGAAGAACAACTTACCAAAGAGCAACCAAGAAATTGGCACCCTCCGGAAGTGGACTTCCTATCCACTTTGTCTCCGCCTAATCGAATCCATAAATCCTTCAAGCTTGAAGTTTGCTCCTCTTGGGTACCATAAGCCAAAGTTTGGGGTATGAGCCAAATATCGAAAGATTCGCTTGACCGCCACATACGTTGACTTTCCTTCGGTGCGGCTTGAAACCGTGCACACATACCCACACTCAACATGATATCCGGTCTAGATGCACAAAGGTAAAGCAAAGATCCAATCATGGAGCGATATACCTTTTGATCCACCACTTTACCATTGGGATCAATGTCAAGTTGGCACTTGGTGGGCATTGGTGTAGTAGCCAGCTTGACATCACTTAGCTTGAATCTTTTGAGCATGTCTTGAGTGTATTTGGCTTGGTTGATGAAGGTTCCTTCTCTTCTTTGTTTGATATCGAAACCAAGGAAGAACTTCAACTCTCCCATCGAAGACATCTTGAACTTGGAGGTCATGAGAGCGGCAAATTCCTCATTGAAAGCTTTTTTAGGAGAACCAAAGATAATATCATCAACGTATAGTTGGCATACAAACAACTCCCCATTGACCTTCTTAGTAAAAAGAGTGGGATCGATTTGCCCCACTTCAAAGCCACGATCTTGTAGCAACTCGGTAAGGTGGTCATACCACGCACGTGGGGGCTTGTTTAAGGCCATAGAGTGCCTTATCGAGTTGATACACATGATCCGGAAAGTAGGGGTCCTCGAACCCGGGGGGTTGCTTGACATAGACTAACTCATTAATGGGACCATTAAGAAAAGCACTTTTCACATCCATTTGTTGCAACTTAAAGTTGTGATGGGAAGCATAAGCAATCAACAAACGAATGGATTCAAGATGAGCAACTGGAGCAAAGGTTTCACCGTAGTCGATACCCTCGACTTGGGAGTAGCCTTGTGCTACCAATCTTGCCTTGTTGCGAATGATGTTCCCATGAGCATCTTGCTTGTTCTTGAAAATCCACTTGGTTCCAATGACGTTGTGGTTCTCCAATGGCCTTGGCACCAATCTCCACACTTTGTTGTACTCAAAGTTGTTGAGTTCTTCATGCATGGCATTGAGCCAATCCGAGTCTTCAAGCGCCTCATAGACCTTTTGAGGTTCAACACAAGAGACAAACGCGTGGCGTTCACAATAGTTTGCCAATTGTCTCTGAGTGCTTACCCCTTTTCTTAGGCTTCCAACCACATTCTCCATGAGATGGCCTTTGGTAGTGAGTTTGGAAGCAATCTTGGCGGCACGACGCCTAATTCCTCCTGAGGTGAGATGAGGAGGGGTCACTTGATCATCTTGAGCGCCGCCTTGAGCATGACCTTCATCTTGAGCATGCTCGAGGGAGAGAACTTGCCTTGGGCATCATTTAAGGTGATATCATCGCCTTGAGCACGATCTTGCCCTTGGTCTTGTTCTTGAGGTTGAGGGCCTTCACTTTGTTCTTCTGGAAGGCGTGTGGGCCTTGGGTTGGTGATGGCTCCACTTGAGTGGAGCATTGTCCTTCTCCTTCGCCACAAGGGGTTCCTCAATGGGTAGGATAAAGCCAACTCCCATTCTTCTTATGGCTTGGGAGGAATTTCATCACCTACATCACAAGTGCCACTTTGCTCCACTTGGGAGCCGTTATTCTCATCAAACTCCATGTTACACGTCTCCTCAATAAGTCCCGTGGATTTATTGAGGACACGGTAGCATGAGAGTTTGTAGCATAACCAACAAATATGCCCTCATGAGCTCTAGCTTCAAATTTAGACAAACGAACACCTTTCTTGAGAATGAAACACTTACACCAACACCCTAAGTACTTGAGATTGGGCTTTGTCACGGTGAGTATCTCATAAGGAGTCTTGTTCAAGCCTTTGCGGAGATAGAGCCGATTGGATGCATGACAAGCGGTGTTGATGGCTTCGCCCAAAAGTTGTATGGAGACTTGAACTCCGCCATCATGGTCCTTGCCACATCCATCAACGTCCGGTTCTTTCTCTCCGCCACACCATTTTGTTGAGGGGTATATGGTGCGAGTATTGATGTTGATTCCCTCATCACTAAGAAACTCATCCAAGGTGTAGTTCTTGAACTCGGTGCGTTGTCACTTCTTATAGTCAAGATCTTTGCATTACGTTGACGTTGAGCTTCATTTGCAAAGTCGATGACGGTTTGTTGGGTCTCACTCTTCCTCTTGAAGAAATATACCCAAGTGTATCTCGAATAGTCATCCACGATCACCAAGCAATACTTTCTTCCTCCAAGACTATCAAATGATGGTGGCCCAAAGAGATCCATGTGAAGGAGCTCCAAGGGTCTCTTTGAGTATATGATAGTTGTGGGAGGGTGAGCCTTCTCATGAAGCTTTCCTTCAATACAAGCACTTGCAAGCACGGTCTTTGGCAAAACTAACATTTGTTAGTCCATGAACATGGTCCCCTTGAGAAGACTTTGCAAAGATCTCATATTGACATGGGCTAAACGGCGATGCCAAAGCCATCCCATGTCAACTTTAGCTATTAGGCATGTCGCGGTCTTAGTGGGTCGCCTCAGAAAAGTTAATCACATAGAGACCGTTTTCGACATGCCCAACAAAGGCTACTTTAAGAGTCTTGCTCCACAAGAGGGCCACAGTATCAATGTCAAAGAAAGTAGCAAAACCCATGACTGCAAGTTGACGAACGGAAAGCAAATTGTATGCAAGGGACTCAACAAGCATGACTTTCTCGATCGTAAGATCATGAGAAATGAAAACCTTGCCGAGACCCAATACCTTAGAATGTGATGCATCACCCCACTCGACATCGGTGGGCATAGATGGAATCTCTTGCACGTCCACCACCATGTCCTTGCTCCCAGTCATATGATTTGTTGCTCCACTATCGAGCAACCATGATCCCCCACCGGAAGCAAACCCCTACAAGAGATCAATGCTTGGTTTTAGGTACCCATTTGGTAATGGGTCCTTTGATGTTAGTAACGAGGGTCTTAGGAACCCAAATAGACCATTCAATGTACTCATAAGAAGAACCAACAAATTTAGCATAAACATGCCCATCACTAGCACGCGGCACAACACATAAGAGGGGTTAAAGTCGCCGGCTATGTTCATGGGGATGACGTTGTCCTTCTTGGCATTGCCACCCTTTGCACTTCTTCTTCTTCTTGGAAGCACCCTCTCCCTCCCTCACAAAAGTTTGCTTGAGAGGGGGAGGTTGCTTGGTCTTGTCATTCTTCTTCTTGCTCTTGGGCTTGGGCGCGAACCTAATCCCCTCCTTGGCCACAACTTCCTTTTTGATTACTCAAAAGGTCGTTAAGGTTCTTCTCACCTTGAATGCATGTGACAAGGCCCTTTTCAAGTTGCTCCTTCAACTTAGCATTCTCCTCAACAAGATGCACATGCTCACAACAAGGATTAGTAGCATTTGCATTATCAATCAATATCATATGAGGAAAGGTGGCTTTCTCCTTGGTTAGCTTCACTAGGAGTTGATCATGAGACTCTTTGAGACTAGCATGAGCACCCTTCAAGACTTTGTGAGCCTTGTCGAGAGTGTCAAAGTCCTCGTTGAGTCTAGCAAGATCAACTCCAAGCTTTGCCTTCTCGGAACTAAGCACACGAGACACAACAAGAGTATGATCAAGGTCTTTCTTTAATTTAGCGTGATCATCGTTGTGTGACTCCTCAAGAGCCAAACGAAGGCCACGCTCTTCCTCAAGAGCATTGGAAGATCCGAAATCTCATCGGCATAGTCACGACTATGCCCTTCCATCTTAGAGATGGTTTCTTCATGAGTCTCGATCATGACATTGGCTTCACCAAGTTGTTCCAAGAGAGCAACGAAGTGCTTCTTGGATTTGCCCTTGAGTTTACTCATAAAGATCTCAAAATCATTTTCCTCTACATTAGTCCCCTCATGTTCATCAATGCAATCCGTCAAAGAGGAATGATTGATGATGGTAGTTTTGATGTTGGGAGTTACCTTGTTGGTGGCTTTAGCCATGAGGCACTTGGCGGTGATGTTTTCATTGGGTGAACCGAAGAGAGACACCGAGGAGTCATTGCAATGGCCACGGAGGCCATGGCAACCGTTCACCATCCTCATCATCATCATCATCCTCATTGTACTCTTCTTGAACCACCAAGGCTTTGTGAGGAGTCTTCTTTGGAAAGTTGCTCTTGTTGGGGAAAGACTTGACCTTGTCCTTACGGATGAGCTTGCCACCATTGTCTTCCCTCTTCTCATATGGGCATTCCGCAACAAAGTGACTCACATTGCCATAATGGAAACACGTCCTCACACGTTGCTTGCCCTTAGAGCCACTTGAATTGCTCTTGTTGAAGTTGGGCCTTGAGTTCTTCTTGCTCCAAAATTGTCTTGAAGCAAGGGCCATGTGTTCATGATAATCATACTTAGTATCTTCGAGGTTGCTCTCTTCTTCTTCCTCCTCTCCATCTTCTTCAACACAAGTCTTGGCCTTCAAAGCGAGGTTGGGCTTCTTTGCTCTTTGGGAGCGAAGCACCGCATTGTCGGCGGTCTTGTCCAATATGCTCATAGCCACAAACTCATCCAACACATCACTTGAGGACAAGGTGTGGAAGTCCCGATTGCGTTGACGGATGACGGAGGACATGGCTTTGAGGTATGGCATCATTGCCTTGAGAAATTTGGCGCTTAATCCGCTTGTCATCGGTGTCCTTACTTCCATGATCCCGGAGGGAGACGGCAAGCTTGGTTACTCTCCGATAGAGCTCACGAGGTTCTTCTTCTTCCTTCATTGCAAACTCATCGGCCGTCTTGGACCACTTCATAATTGAACGTTGAATGCTTGCGCTTCCTCGATACATGGAAACCACCTTGAGCCAAGCATCTTTGGCACGGATGTAAGGCCGGAGATGAGGGAGGTCTTCGGAAGGATTGCTTCTTGGATGATGAAGAGAGCATTCTCATTGAATTGATGGTCCACGACCTCTCTAGGAGAAAAGTTGCTCGGATCATGCGGATAGAAACCTTCTTCAATGATTCTCCAAAGGTTAGTGTTCACATGATTTAAATGATGCTTAAAACGATAAACCCAAGAATCAAAATCCTCCTTTTTATCAATCTTAGGTGGTGGACCGGCATGATTCAAATGAGTGGAAGGAATCGGTCCACCATAAACGGGAGGTTGCACATGGGCGAAGATGCGATTGCCATTCTTACCACTAGACGAGGGCTTTCTCACTAGTAGCTTCCCCTTATCGAGTTAGCATCCGCTCCCGTGTTGGTGGGATCACCCACTTTCCGCAGGTGCGGTGGAAAGTTTAAGCCCTTCTAGGAATTCCTTAAACATGTCCTTGACCTCGCTTTCGTCATGGAGTTTTTCAATGTGTCCAACGCCACATTGAATTCCTCACGAGATCGAGGTACTCCCATCTTCCCGTAGATGATGTCGGATTCGCATCGAGTGCTCCCCCACATCATCTACGACGTCAACTGCACTCTCACGGACGGTAAAGTCCTTAAAAAGAGACGAGGCTCGATACCAATTGAAAGGATCGATATGGTTGACTAGAGGGGGTGAATAGGCAACTAACAATTTTTAAGCTTTTCTTTACCAATTTAAACTTTGCAATAATAAAGGTTGTCTAGATGTGCAACTAGGTGGACAACCTATATGATGCAACAACACAAGCACACGAGCAAGCAAGGATAAGAACACAAATAAGCTTGCACAAGTAAAGGGATAAGATAACCAAGAGTGGAGCCGGTGGAGACGAGGATGTGTTACCGAAGTTCCTTCCTTTGAGGGGAAGTACGTCTCCGTTAGAGCGGTGTGGAGGCACAATGCTCCCCAAGAAGCCACTAGGGCCACCAGTATTCTCCTCACGCCTCACACAATGCGAGATGCCGTGATTCCACTATTGGTGCCCTTGAAGGCGGCGACCGAACCTTTACAAGCAAGGTTGGGGCAACTCCACAACAACCGGAGGCTCCAACAACAACAACAACACCACGAAGCTTCACCACAATGGAGTATGGCTTCGAGGTGACCTCAACCGCCTAGGGTGCTCAACACCCAAGAGTAACAAGATCCGCAAAGGGATAAGTGGGGGAATCAAATTTCTCTTGGTGGAAGTGTAGATTTGGGCCTTCTCAACCAATCCCGAGCAAATCAACAAGTTTGATTGGCTAGGGAGAGAGATCGGGCGAAAATGGAGCTTTGAGCAACAATGGAGCTTTGGGGGAAAGAGGTAGATCAACAAGGAGGAAGAAGACCCCTTTATATAGTGGGGAACTCATCCAACTGCTACTCCCACCGAAAGCAGCCTCAAGACAGAAAGCGGTACTACATCATTAGGGAAGGGCGGATTACCGCTGAGGCGGTAATACTGCCTCTACCAAGCTTGCACTACCATCACACAAGAGAAAGGCAAAGCATCGGGTCTCAGAGCGGCATTATCATGGAGTAGAGCTGCACATTACCGAGCGTACCATTACTGGCTTCTATCGGCCGCTACTAGAGCCAAGAAACCCTATTACCGAGAAAAACATCGCCTCAATCGAGGCGTAGTAGGCGCGAGATATCGAGATACATACCGAAACATGAGGAATCATTACCGCTTCACCGAAGGCATCTACCCTGGGGGCTTCAAGCAGACTATCACCGCATTGTATGGCTAAGATGGAACGGAAGAGAAGAGCAGCTCCAAAGAAGTGACAGGAAGACGACGGGTGTGAAAAGAATGTGTACGTGTTGATTCCACCCAAGTCTTACCAAAGCGGATCCCCTCTTAATAGTCACGGTGACTCCTACGAAACTAGTCCACCAACAATCGTAAACGCAGGAGCTACACCGCCTTGAATAACAACACCGAGGGGAGGAAATCGTCTCGTGCCAATGGATGATCCTCCTAAAGAACTTAACGCACACGATTAGTCCGCAAAAGCATTGTCATCAATCACCAAAACCACTAGGGAATAAATATGCCCTTACAAAGAGCGGGGCTACGAGTCGAGGTAGTACAGGAAAGTACAATGAAGGCAAGCGATATAAATATGGTCCAAGCCTCACGCCTCTTCCGCAGAGGCCTTATGACAAGTCCGAGGAGGAAAACGCAGCATATCGAAGGCCGAGGTGGAAGCCCATTTTGCAATCAAACCGCCACCGCCGCCAAGGGAGAAAGTGCACGAGGAAACGATTGACCACTTCATTACAGTATGGTTTCAACCACCAGCTCCCAAGCACATTGACCACAGGACTATGAGCGCCTACATCGGGAAGTTAAATCGAAAGCACGCCTACATAAGGAGGCGAGCTCGGGATCGAGCAAACAACAAGCAGCTGTCAAAAAATGCGGGAAAACCATTCCCCAGCTGGGAGAACAGGTGGCGCAATCGATCCCCTCGCTTGTTGTGCCAACAACACGTGATGCGATATCTGCGCCCAATATTATTGTGGGCAAACAGTTTACGCTCCCGAGGTGGGCAATGTGGTAATAACCAAGGACCATATAATGCAGGCTGAAGTTCTCAACATCATCATTGGACAATTCCTCGAGATCGAGCCCATGCCCGTGCTTACAGAGGATGAAATAAAACGGAAATATGTCCGGCCAACCTTTGGTCAAGCCGCATAAGGTCAAGAACCTCCCAACGAGAATGTATGAATTGCATCAATGGTACATGAACATTACCAAGATTTCAATCGATTGTCCCTCATGGTGAATGTCAAGGAGGAGCATTACTTCCATGAGAAAGCCCTGTCCGTTGAGTATTCTCGAACTGTTTCAGCTTATACAATCAAGACGACTCGACAAATCTATCGCCGCCATTGCTATTGTCTCGTAAGTGATTTCTTTACGTAATTTAAGTCTCAAGCTAGCTGTAGTGATCCTTTTGATCAATCATTACCTGTAATTATCCTCACTATATTCTTTTCTCGTGGTATATTATGCAGATGAAGATGTATGAAATGAAAAAGGTGGACGCTTTGGCATTGGGTTCATTGACCCAAACACCGTTAATGAATACACATGGCTAATAAATCCACATCATCAAAAGGCCGTAGAGGACAACATGCTAGAGTTCTTGAAGCGCCTCAAATACAATGAAGATATACTACTTCCTTACAACTTCCAAAGGAGTCACACCGCCTTGTACTACAAATTCTCTGCTTTTTGCCTACTAGCTAGCTACATGTTTTTGCTTACATATGCCCGCTTAATTAAGACATGCAAACGCGTGTGTGCATGCAGATTTCACTGGGTCTTGTGTATCATTAAAGTTGGCCTTGGAATAGTTGAAATCTTTGGACTCACTACTCAAAGAAAAAACTGACTATAACATCTTGTTTGGGATAGTCAATGTAATTTCAATCATTATTAACTATATATCTCGGCCTATTTAGTTCGTCATTTCATGATATGAACTATTTAATAACCCCTTTATTCATTTTCTTTGTCGGTGGGCAGGGCTTGGGCAAGGTTCATCAGCGTCACTCCGGGCGAATGGAAAAAAAGCTTAAATGGTTTCGACCCAAGGTAAGTAATTAAGTAGTACTAGCTAGCTAGCTAGCTGCCATCTCTTTAATTATCATGCTTGATTAATTATTATCTGATCAAATTCCATTCTCGTAAAGGCTCAAGCAAAGCGCGCAGGGACTGATCTGTGCATTCTGCTTATAGAACATTACGCATGATGGCGTCCGAAAGGAGCAAATCTCAAAGACGAGGAATGGGTACGCTTGTCGTAACACTATTCACAATTTTTACACCATTATCGATATCTAGTCACACAACTAATACACATGCATATTGATCTCCTTCTTAGCAGTTCAAAGAGGTGCGGAGAAGCTCCTAGAAAGCGGAGCGTAGAAGCACTTCAAGAGGAAATAAGCGGGATTTTTGCTCGACCAGGTCATAAATCGAAGGAGAATACTATTACCGCCACTGCCCCCATGAAAACCACTTCCAATTGTCATCGTGTTCAAGGCACCAATTAGGCTAATGCCACTTGGCTCCAAGGCAACATGCATATGTAGGAGAAATTGTATATATCTATACATGTGTGTATGTGTGAAATAAATAATATTATTGTTTGTGAGACATTGATTATATATATATTCATGATGATTGGTTCTACTAGAAATTATATATATATATATATATATATATATATATATATATATATATATATATATATATATATATATATATATGCATAACGTGTACAATGTGTAGTATCGTAAAATAAAATACAAAGCGAAAAAGAATTAAAATGGAAACACAAAATTAAATGAAAAGAAATCATAAAACTAAAACCCCTTAAACCTTATAGTACCGGTTGGTCTTACCAACTGTACTAAAGGGCCTCGACCCCTGAGCTGGCTCGTGCCACGTGGTTGCCCTTTAGCACCGGTTCGTACGAACCTGAGCAGGTACTAAAGGAGGGGGGCTTTAGTGCTCACACTTTAGTGCTTGCTATGGAACCGGCACTAAGAACCTTACGAACCGATGCTATTGCCCGGTTCTGCACTAGTGTGCATGTGAAGATGCATGCACACTGTTGTGTTTGTGTTTTGGTGTTGTATATACAGCCGAAATCAACTTCGCACTTTTGCAAATGTACGTGCACTTTGTCTAAGATCATCATCTGCAAGCATGTAGGAGTACTAGAGTTTACCAGCAAATGTACTAGATCAATATGTATTCCAAACCTTTTTTTTTTGAGTATGATGAACCATGTTTGAATTCCTCAGCACAACAACCCTGATTATGAATCGAGGATCATTCAGATTTGATTGCTGAAAATATAACAAACATAAATGAATTCATCTCTTAACATGAATCTTATACTGGTGGATTTACCAAGAGCTTACAAGGAGTGACGGAGTTATGACCCGGCCTTGGCGCCCGAACAGCGTGTTCGCAGCAGCAGAAAGTTACACGAAACCTCGTGAACTCTTACTTATGTATCTCAAGCTCCAGCGCTGAATAGAATGACGCTGAAAATTAACTTGTTTGAGATCCTGAAGGAATCACACACCGCACAGAGGCATCCTTGTTTGCCATGTAAATTTGTAAATAGGTTTCTTGGTGCTGCAAAATCTCCTAGGTTTTATTCTCAGAAAGTGACGATACTTTTATAAATGCTAATTTTAGAGTGCAATGTTTTATTATGTACATTTTTTATGTGTGCTTGTATGTTTCATAGGTTTTACAGATTTTTTTAGGTGTTCATGTATGTTTTTTCCTAACTACTGATGATGCAGTTTTAGGGTTTTATTGATTTGTTCTTTTCCTTTTGTAGATGTCGCAGGCAATCACCGGTGAGAATGAGGGGAGTAAGAAGGCTAAGAAGAAGAATAAGAAAAAAGGCAATCTATGTGGCTTTAAGTCAAGGTTTAACTCAAAAGGTGGCTGAGATTGGGAAGCAAGTAACACCGTGAAAAAACAGAGAATCATAAGGGAGGGACTGTTTGGAGACTTGTTGGACATCCGGTCTTTCAATGTGCCCCATGAGCTCATTGAGTTTGTTGTGATGAACACGAATCACATACTCTCTCGAGTTCAAACACAAGAACAAGTCCATCACCTTCAAAGAAGCTCATGGTGAAAAGGATTTTCAATGTGCCATCCGGTGATAGACCCGTGAAGCTTCTTAAGAAGAGTGATGAACATGATCTTTGCAAGCATCTACAAGGAGGAAACAGGGCTCCAATCGTCCATGTTGTCAAGTTGCTCACTAGTTGCAGCGATGAGGACGTGGTTATGATAAATAGGACTTGCACACTCCTTATGCGTTGTAGCAGTTTTGTGCCCGAGCACCGCAATATGGTGAATCTCGGTATCTAGCTTCCTTGGAAGATATGTACATTGAAATATGCCCTAGAGGCAATAATAAAAGCATTATTATTATATTTCCTTGTTCATGATAATTGTCTTTTTATTCGTGCTATAATTGTATTATCCGAAATCGTAATACACGTGTGAATACATAGACCACAATATATCCCTAGTGAGCCTCTAGTTGACTAGCTCGTTGATCAATAGATAGTCATGGTTTCTGACTATGGACATTGGATGTCAATGACAACGGGATCACATCATTAGGAGAATGATGTGATGGACCAGACCCAATCCTAAGCATAGCACAAGATCGTGTAGTTCGTTTTGCAAGAGCTTTTCCAATGTCAAGTATCTCTTCCTTAGACCATGAGATCGTGTAACTCCCGGATACCGTAGGAGTGCTTTGGGTGTACCAAACGCCACAACGAATCGGGTGATTATAAAGGTGCACTACATGTATCTCCGAAAGTGTCTGCTGGGTTGACACGGATCGAGATCGGATTTGTCACTCCGTGTTACGGAGAGGTATCACCGGGCCCACTTTCGGTAGTGCATCATCATAATGAGCTCAAAGTGACCAAGTGTCCGGTCACGGGATCATGCATTACGGCATGAGTAAAGTGACTGATACTTGCGAACGAGATTGAACGAGGTATTGGGATACCGACGATCGAATCTCTAAAGTAACATACCGATTGACAAAGGGAATTGTATACGGGTTGTTTGAATCTCGACATCGTGGTTCATCCGGCGAGATCATCGAGGAGCATGTGGGAGCCGACATGGGTATCCAGATCCTGCTGTTGGTTATTGCCCGAGAGCCGTCTGCCATGTCTCACGTGTCTCCCGAACCCGTAGGGTCTACACACTTAAGGTTCGGTGACGCTTAGGGTTGTATGAATATGAGTATGCAGTAAACCGAATGTTGTTCGAGTCCCGGATTAGATCCTGACGTCACGAGGAGTTCCGGAATGGTCCGGAGGTAAAGAATTATATATAGGAAGTATTGTTTTGACCATCGGGAAAGTTTCGTGGTCACCGGATTGTACTGGGACCACCTAAGGGTCCCGGGGTCCACCGGGTGGGGCCACCCATCCCGGTGGTCCCAATGGGCTGAACTGTGGAGGGGAACCAGCCCATAGTGTGCTGGTTCGCCCCCCTTGGCCCACCCCCTGCGCCTATGGTTGTAACCCTAGGGTGGGCGCCCACTTGCCTTGAGGGCACTCCACCCCCTTGGCCGCCGCCCCTTGGGAGATGGGATCCCCAGGGCCGGCGCGCCTCCCGGGGCCTATATAAAGGGAGGGGAGGCAGCCGCTGAAGTTACAGCGCCTCCTCTCCCTACTACACCTCTCCTCCTCCGCCACGAAGCTTGGCGAAGCCTGTGGAATCTGCTGCTCCACCACCACCACGCCGTTGTGCTGCTGCTGGAGCCATCTTCTTCAACCTCTCCTTTCCCCTTGCTGGATCAAGAAGGAGGAGACGTCGTCCGCTCCGTACGTGTGTTGAACGCGGAGGTGCCGTCCAGATTCGGCACTTCGGTCATCGGTGATTTGGATCACGGTGAGTACGACTCCATCATCCACGTTCTAGTGAACGCTTCAAGCACGCGATCTACAAGTGGTATGTAGATGCAATCTCTCTCCCATGACTCGTTGCTTAGATGAACTCATAGATGGATCTTGGTGAAACCGTAGGAAAATTTTTAATTTTCTGCAACGTTCCCCAACAATGTCTTTGGTGCATGAATTCGCTTAGGATGAGCACTTGTTGGCACGAGCGGTGGAGGAGGTTGGAGTCTTTCAAGAGAAGAAGAGTATGCAAGCAAATACAGAAAAAGCAACAGAGTTTCAGATCGCTTCATGCCTCCCCATGTTAGCGGTATGCAACGCAACATTATGAAATACCTCCATCTTTTTTCTTTGCTGCATGAAACCTTCTGTACATTTCTATAGCTCGCATTTATGTTTTTGTTGGCTAATGTCATTTTTCCATTCTATGCAGATCATATACATGGATCATATTGATATCCCGCCGGCCTCCCAAATGAGCATGCCATTGATTATTCCGTGCCGAGGATACGCTTTGTTTGCCAAAAGGATTTTGATTGGTTGGATAAAGTTGACAAGAACAAGCTCACTCTTGTCCAACCTTTCTACGGGAAACACACCCAAGTAATTTTGCTACATCCCGCCTATGTATTTTCCTTTTGCCAATGGAGTATTAACACCCCCCCTGTTTTTTGCTCACCGAATTTGCATGTAGCAATCTTTGCTTTTCCATTTAGGTTATGGCAGCCTTCTTATTTGTCTCCCCTCATGTTTTGTTTTCCTAGATCCGAAGTTTGTGCAACACCCCCTATGCAGCACAATTCATGGGACAGGAAGTTGGTGCTGAAGCAGCCAGTGGGCAGGGAGTTGGTGCTGAAGCACCCTAGTGGCAAAGAAACTAGTGGCCAAGGAAGCCAAATTCAAGGTGTTGACATTCAAGCAAAGGACTCTCAATCAAACGAGGCTCAACAAAATGTTGATGCTTTGAACCACACCTATCATCATCGCTCAACGATTGGCTGCAGCAATCATTCCCTAGCATGCAAGATCTAAGGGTACTCTTTCCCAATCTACACTATATTTTTCTTTGTATTCATTTCCTGTTTACCTTTGGCTTTGCATTATTTACTTTACCCAGTTGCAAGTGTATATTTTGTTTGCTGCATCCCTCATTCTGATGTGCTACAACTATGTTCTATTTTTGCTTCATATGTGGTTTAAGTTCATACCTACTAGGCTTTTTTGCTGCATCCATATGTCTAGTGTGCTACAACTACATTCTGCTTTTTTTGCTTCAAACATATCATAATTTTGCTACATCCATATCAATAATTTGCTACCTAGAGGTATAGACCATTTATTTTTTATGCTTCATCCATGACAAGTAAATTGCTACAATCATAACCTGTTTATTTGATACATAGTGACACAAAGAGCACACCTACTTGTTTCTCGCTTCATCCATACCTCTAATGTGCTACACCCACATTTGTGTTTTTTTACATCCATACTTCTCAAAATCTGGATATACTTGTCACTAAAAATGTTGGCCACTTGCCTTCTTGTAGGTACCAACTCAGTTTCAAATGCTCTACGACAAGCACAAGGGTATTTTTGCAGCAGAGGTGGATGGTGTAGTAGGCAAGTTTGGACAGTGTTTAAAGGAATTGCAGTGCAACCAGATGGCCGCTCTCCTTCGTGATGTTGGAGATGCCATCACATCTACCAATGAGCCCAACTTTTCCTTTGAAGCACCTATCATGGATGAATGTCGCGGAAAAGAGAATGATGCTAAAGCTGCAAATGCCGACATTGGTGCTCAAGCTCAAGCTCAAGGTACAACACCTAGCATCAACAAGGATGAAGTCACCGGATTGAACCTAGAAGTTGCAACAGAGGCTGCGGAAACTCGTGAGCAACAAAGAGTGAGTTTCGAGAAGGAAGGCAACGCCTCACCTCACAGCCCCCCACTCTTCTATGATACACCCAGGAGTGCGACAACCGGCATTTGGGACGCACGAGCCATCCCGTGAGTTGTTCCCAAAGGGCTCAAGACTATGAGATGATGCATTCCACGGATGAGCCTATAATTAAGAAGAGCACAGTCAGCCCCATCTATGCAAACATCCCCGTGTTTCCTCGTTTAGAACGATGATGACAGCCCAAGTATGCTTCCTTCCTCTTGCATCATTTCGCTTTTGTTTTTCTCCATATCATTTTTTCACATTTGTGTGATTCCAAAGCAAATTCTTTTTGTACAATCTCTTGCAAACTCATCCATTTTATTTTTTTGCTACAGCTCCTAAGATGGTCGCTCTGAGAAGAGCATTTTGCTAATGCAAGCGAGGGCCCTAGCACACATGACAAGAACACTAGGAAGAAGAGGATGACCAAAGTTCCAGCCATAAAAAATACCAAGGCAAAGAGGCAAAAGGTCGACAAGGCTGCAGAAATGTATGAGAGGTTTGTAAAGCATGGGAAACCATTGAGGAAATCACAACCCAATGAACAAGTGTGAGCTACCTAAGCCTTATATGTTTTTGCTTTCTATTTTTTATTTTTTCTGCTTGAAACAAATGATTCATTCGGTTGCATCTATGGTAACAGGACACCTTTCATCAAGCTAGGTGGATTTTTCATTGGATACAAGAAATTCCTTGTATGCTTCAAGCCTCGCGGGGATATGAATGATGAGGTTATGTCACTATGTATCGAGATGAACAACATCACATCCCGTGCAGCAAAAGAAAGGGAGATGAAGAAATACATTTTCTCAGTCCACGCGGGGGTAAGTTTTTGTAGAAACAAGCAATGCTTCATTCCTTTCTTTCTTTCACATTTTCGTTGCAACACACACTAACCATTTTGTTGTATCTTTCAAGTAGATCCTACCAAAACAAGACCCATCAACTTTCCAACCAGCAAAACTCATGGCTGAGCTTGAAAGGGCTATGAAAGTGTTCAAGGTTCAAAAGTTTGACCTCGTAAGTTTCACGAAGCTTTCTATTGTTCCACACCACAAATAACTTCCAAATATGATCCAATGATGTGACGCGGCTGTAACATTTTTTACATGTTCTGAGTACCTTTTTGCCTTTATTTTGTTTTTTGCAGCTCTTTTTCACAATTGTTCATGATCGCCATTGGATAGTTGTTTGCGCAAACTTGCTTCACAAGCACTGGAATGTATTTGACTCAATCCATTCAAAAGGAAAACAATCTCCTTTGAAGAAGCAAGCCAATAACCTGGTAGACTCATGCTCTCTAATTTTTTATGTTTACCCTTCTCGATTCATCTACATAAATGCCCTATTGTCATATTTACACACCTCATTTTATTTTTGAAACTTTTGTGTGTGTTTTCGTGCTAGATCACAAACTTTGCAACCCTCAAGCACAAGAGTGCAGCGAATTCAATGTCAACGTTGGATCCTTCACCGTGTTGACCTAGAGGATTACCCAAAGCAAGATACCCTGTGAGATTTCTTTTTGAATTTTGCTTCAATCATGTGTTCCATTTCAACATTTTGTTTTTTCAACTACGCATGGGAAGTATGATGGAGAACTTTTTTTATCTCACAGATGTGATTGTGGCTTTTTTGGGCTCAAATATGTGGAGAAATATGATGGGAAGTCAATGAGAGAGTTCAAGCAGGTACACATTTTTATTTTTTTGTCTTGTCATTTTGTTACAATCTACTTTCTTTGTTTTCAATACTCATGCAACAGAAGAATACCATGTTTTGTTTTTGCTTCATATGTGGTTTAAGTTCGTACCTACTAGGCTTTTTTGCTACATCCATATGTCTAGTGTGCTATAGCTACATTCTGCTTTTGTTTCATCCATATCATAATTTTGCTACATCCATATCAATTTTTTGCGGTGGATGGATGTGAACTTTTTTGCATTCATCACTCATGCAACACAAGAATATCTAGTATCATACTTGTTTACTTTTTGTTTTCAATACTCATGCAACACAAGAATAACTAGTATCATACTTGCTTAATTTTTGGTATTCATTTTTTACAGGAAGACATGGCGCGATACCACATGGATGTGGCATACAACCTTTTAGTCACCCAATGAACAATCCCCCAAAGGAGTGGGCGTTCAAGGATGAGTTGGCGGCTTGATTTTCTGGAAGGTTCAAGACGAACAAGCTTGTTTCTTTGTTAGGTCTAGATCATGTCCGAGGTGGTAGCATTCTGATAGGATTAGAGTAGTGTGCGTTCGTATGTAAACTGTTGATACCTCCAGTAAACGTATGTGTCGTTTTGCTATGTAAACCGATGATAACTTGATATTTGGATGATGCACTTATGTTTTTAATGGATGCGTTCTTCTGTTTTTCCAACATGATCATGCATTGACAATTGTTTTTTGTTTCGCTGGTTCTGAAATGTGAAATTATTTCAAACTTCATCTATCGAAGTTTCAAGGGAATCTCTGTTCATTTTTCCCCTCAAAACATATTTTCTGAAAAAAATAATATGTGAATGCTACTTTTGTCACACACTTAAATTGCTGGAAGCTCACAAGAAATAGCGACAACCTTCTGTTAGATTTGTTGCAGAGCCAAAATATATATTTTTACCTGCAAATTAGCTACATCCCTACAATATTTTTGCTGGAAGCATAATGTAAATAAGCTTCCTTTCCCAACTTTTGTTGTACAGCTAAATCAACACTTTAAATCATTCAAGGCTTTTTCCTTTTCAAACTTGTTATTTTGCTTCAACCATGTTTTAAAAGCTTCAACCATGTTCGCAAAAAGCTTCAACCATGTTTCCTAAAAGTTGCAACCATATTTTGAAAAAGTTTCAACCATACTTTGAAAAAGTTTCAACCAAGTTTTTAAAAGCTTCAACCATGTTTCCTAAAAGGTGCAAGCTTGTTTCTGAAGCTTCAACCATGTTTTTAAAAAGCTGCAACTATGCTTTTCAGAAATCTTCTAAACATGTTTTCTTAAAGCTTCAAACATGTTTCGTAAAAGCTTCAACCATATTTTCAAAAAGATTCAACCATGTTTTTCAAAAGCTTCAACCATGCTTTTCAAAAGCTTAATACATGTTCTTTCTAAACATGGATCAAGTTGTGGTTACAACAACCATTGGGTACTATTTTTAAAAAAAAGGGAAAACCCACATTCTGCTTTTTTAAAAAAAATTCTACAAATTTTGGCACCATCATACTACAAAAAGTAAGCTCTCACAAACATATAATAATAAGAATTTTTTTAAATCAACTCTTGTAAAAAGCAACATTCTTCTTTTTTCAAACCACACATGTAGTAATATGTTGCAATCCCGCAAAACAAACATTCACAACTAGTCAACACAACTTTTTATCATAAGTCATGGGGTGTTACAAGGCAATTCATCATTTTTTCCCTCATGAAAATATCCTAAAGTGTAAGGATTGTTTCGACACCCGGAGCTTTCACAGCCTCCCAAAGAAGAAAAGCTGCAAGGAGTTGGCAATCCTTCACGTTGTGATCTTCATCTTCACAATATTTGCATGGAGTCTTCTTTTCCTTGGCTTTGGAGCTTTCTTCGTTTCGCGCGTCCTTCTTTGCTTTCTTCTTCATTTCATCTTCTCGAATCTCAATTAGTGGCTTCCTCGCTTCTCTTTCTCCTTTGGCCTCCCCTTCTTTCTTGACTTTGGTGGGTTCCCAGATCCTCACGGGGTGGATCCCAACGACCTTGTACTTGTACCCCTCGACACTTGTTCATTTGCTGCATGACCTTGGGCTTCTTCTTCTCCTGCAACCCCATCGGTTGCTCTAGCTTTTATTGCAGTAACCCAACACCGCCTCGATCAATTAGCCCAAAGACAAAACTATAAGCTTCATCATTGAAGCATGCATCAGAAGCGAGTTTCCCAAACTTCCGGCATAGAGAGTTAAACTTTAGGGTGTTTGTCGTGGGGACGCCGAAATGCATAGCTCTATGCCCATCGCCCGGTTTAGGCGCAAGGTCGGTTGCTCTCTTAGACCATCTTGGAAGCATGTAAGTCGCAGGTATCGTTTGCACGTTCAGGTGCACCATGACACGGATGATATGTGGGCAGATCAGCCCACACATCTCAAACATATTGCAGGTGCACATGTATGTCTGATCTTTAGGAGCAACACGCACCATGTACACTTTTGGGTTGACGCCATAATTTGCAGGAAGGCGAAACCGGATGACATCCCCTTGCGGTGATATTGCGGACCATAGCACATTGATTTAGCCAATAGTTTTTGAAACTTGGAAAATACCTCTACGGTATAGAAATCGCAGCTTGCTTTTTAATGTTGTAATCGCAAACAAAAAAGCTTCCAACATCAATAAGAATTGCTACATATGTTTCAAAGAAATGCTGCAACCACACTTTGTCTTTGGAAAACTAAAAAAATGCTACATGACTTTGGACTTACTTGCCCCAGAGTGGCGGCCTCGTCGCTTCATTGATGAAGCCAGCATTGTCTTCACGATCAAGCATTAGCTCCTGGCAAAGCTCAAACTGCTGGACAAATGTCCAAACCGAGTCTCCATGATGATTTAAAGTCTTGAAGTAGGAATTGAGGCCCTCGGACCGCCCGGTTGTTCCTGTGAATGGGAAGAGCTTATTCCTAAAGTACACAGGAGCCCACATCTCCCTGCTGTCCCACATGTTCTTGAGGTGTTTCTTATCAGCCACACCAAATAACTCGACCATCTGCTTCCACCGTTCTTCAAACTCCTCAACGGTATCTGAATCATTGATGCAACCATAGAATGCTTCAGCAAAAGGCTCATCCTTGCCCAACATCTTCCCTAGTTTCGTCCTTGCAACCCGGAAGACGTGCCACTTGCAACATCTGTGTGTTGAATCTGGAAATACCATTGAGATGGCTTTAGCCATTGCCTGGTCTTGACCAGTCATAATGTTCAACGGATGCTCGTTATTCATTGCCAACATCCATTCTTTGGAAGACCCACTCGAAAGTTTCGATGGTCTCATCGAGCGCAACAAAGCGCACCCCAAGAAAACAGATGTCTGTGGTTGTTAATGCCAACAATCCAGAGCAAAGGGCAAGTTGTAGCGATTTGTGCAGAATGAGGTGTCTAAAACACACAATCTTTGTACTTTGGATACAAGGCCCTTGTTCTCCGTCAACCGGAAAGAAGTGCCCTAACAGCTCCATCTTCTTCTAGCTTCGAGAAAAATAGGTTGGGATTCTCCACTTGTCTTCTCTCAAAGTACTCGATTATCGGCTCAAATCACGCTCTGACAGGCCCCTTCGCAGCTTTGCTCTTGCATTTGTCACATCAGCCTTCACATACGGCAAACTCCTTGGATCGCAACACCGTGCATCTCCAAGCAAGCCCATCATATTAGCCGTTGATATGTTGCGATAGTGCAGCGAAGTGATGTATTGCATGTCTGCATCGGGGATCTTTCTGTGAGAGCGGCAAAATCTCCGACGCCCCCTTTGCAACATCAGCTGGTGTGTGTGATCGGCCTCAAAAACTGTCACAACCTAGCTACCGTCTTTGAGGCTAACACCCATACGAGCCTTGCAATCATACCGCTCCAACCGGTTTCTTCGCCTCTTGTCGCTCACATCCATATAGATGCCAGCTTGTTTGCTTGGAGATTTTTTATTACTAGCATAGCTCATATCAACATCATCACTCTGATTTGTTGCAGCGCAGTCAGAAATGCTTCCACCAGCATTATTGGAAGGATTTTTCCGTGAGTGTATGCACTCAAAACTCTATAGATTAGGATGCGCTTACGCTCCAAGCTATTTTTTCCTACTATGCTTTGACGTCTGTCAATGCGAGTTCCAAAGCCCATCTTTGAAGCATATTCATTGTAAACACGCTTGAGCTTGTTCAACATTGTCAAAAATCATTCCAACAAAAGGGACAATTGCTGTGATGATATATCTTAAATGCGGTTCATCAACAAGTGTTGCAGCATTTCCATTGGCATTGTCACCGCCACACGGGCATTGCAATGGTTTGGAGCTGCACCATCCGTGTTCAGCTGCAAGGAATCGTCACTATCATGTCCCGGGTATCATTCAGATCAATGCCATCATCTTGTTCTTCGTGCGCAACATTTTGCATAACATCATCAAGGAAAATCGATGGCTCAGCAGCAACATTCTGCAACAAAATCAGCACCCAAGTCAGTTTTTTTTTGCTGCATGAAAATCATGCAAAAAACACAAACAAAAAAGTGGATGCAGCATGTCAATCACAATTCCAAAACAACTCCTGCATGCAGCATTTTAGGATGTAGCATGTAACATCCAAGCAAGTAGCACGTAGCAAATGCAACACATACTTGTAACATTTTACTAGCGAGACAGCGGGGAAGATGCTAGCATTAATTGACAACATGTCGTAAAACATTACACAAAAATCAAACACAAGTATGTTGAGAACATCTCTTTTAATCTCATGCTCATCAATTGAAATCAAAAGTTGCAACATTTTTTTGTGAACAAAAGGATCTAGGGTTGCAATTGGAAATCATACCAGATCAATTTCATCCCGGCCACACCAGGGTTGTAGTACCGTTGCAGCACCGGTCCACTACCACCAGGGCCTTGCCGCCTCAGGGGACTTGACCATGAACGGCAAATAAGCTCGAGCCCAAATCCATGGAGGCAAGGAGGTCATTACGGATGTAAGACATGATTCGGCCGCGAGGAAGCAATTCCAAGGCCGCTTGATAGATGGGGGAGCCCCTCCTCGACGTGATTCGGCCGCGAGGAACTTAAAACAGGCGGATCCGGCCGCCGCCGCCGCGGATCAGGGACGGGTAGACGCGGGGGATCCAGCTCCCCTGTTTTTCTGGTTGTGGCTGTTCGTACAACGGTTGCAACAAAACGTGTCTTTTTTGCTGCAACGGTTGGTTCGGTACACACTCGCGCGCAGATCTAACGGTTCGCGCTAACCGCATTGGACGGCTCGGGCTCGACCGGCCCAACAGTTGAGCCGGCCGGTGCGCCGGCGCAGATCGCTGCCCTTTTGCAAAGCTGGAGGGGGGGCCGTTTGAGCCTGTTAAAGACCCCGTGCTAGATTCGCCACTGTCACAGATTGATGACGGGCGGGAAGTCTACACCTTCGATCCAAAAGGACCAACAGTCCGAGAGAGGATTAACCAATAGAACAACATTACATGCGCCTGCTTAAGACGTCTCGACAAGACACTGCCGCCGGCGAAATCCAATAGATTTGAGGCTCATAAAGCAAAGCCTCCTACATACCTTAGCAGTCCACATCGCCATTGTATGGAACGTCATATGACGACAACAGGGCCCAAGGATGTGATCACCACATCACACGACTGTCGTCATCGCCCTTGACCGCGCAAGGGGCACTAAACCTCGAGGCAAATTTGACAATTTTGACCCATGGATGAAATCATTTCACAAAATGAACTGTTTCTAAAAAAATTCACTCGGCTGACCTTTTTTAGTAGCGCCCGACACGAAGGCGCCACACTACACTGTGCAACGCCTCACAGATAGGCGCTACACGCCTAGCCAACATCGCACCCCGGACTGCCTAAAAATTACTAAGTCAATGTGCAGCGCCTACGAGCTAGGCGCCACACTATACAGTGTAGCGCCTAACCTCTAGGCGTTGCACTAGTGGTTGCCTACCAAATGAAGGAACCACTAGTGCAACGCCTAGAGGCTAGGCGCTAGCGTCTAGCTCTCAGGCGCTGCACACTGACTTCGCAATTTTTGGAGCACACGGGTGCGACGTTGGCGAGCGTATAGCTCTTATCTCGTGGAGGCGCTGCGGTGACAATAGTGTGGCGCCAGTGTCGGCGTCACTAAAAAAAGTCAGCTGAGTGAAATTTTTTAGAGGCAGTTCATTTTGTAAAATGATTTTATCCACAGGTCAAAATTGTCAAATTTGCCAAACCTCGACGGATCTCCGGACATGATGAAGCTCAACACCATGGCGTTGATACTACGTCATAGTGTCGCTGATATGTGAGGTCAAGGGTCCTCCATAGATGCCATAAAGTTGTGCAAAAGTACTGATGCCACCGAATGATTCGTTTTGTCTGTTTCCCTAAAGGGCAGCGATAGCGCGGCCAAGCCGCCCAAATTTGGGCCGGTCAATCATGCGAAAGTCCGATGCCACTTGTTCTGCACCGTCGATTAAAATAACGCTTTCACTTGTCCTTCTTCCCTCGCTCAGTCCTTTTCGCATCTCGGCATCTCGCATCTCCACCCCAAGCGAAGCACCATTCGGGCGTGTCTCGTGGCGGTCGTCGATCTCGGCCGCCGATCATCGCACCAGTCGCCGTGTCGCATACGCCCTGACGACAAATCTCAGCAAGTCGCTGGTCGATGACCCCGTAAAAAGGATGTAGCAAAAATCACAAATGGTGGTAGCAAAAATTAATACAATGGTAGCAAAAAAGTAAGCTGCTTCCAGCAAAATCAAAAGACAATGGTAGCAAAAATCACAGCCAGTTGCAGCAAAAGTTCCAAAAAAATAGGTTTGATGTACCAAAAGGAATTAACCGGTTCCAGCAAAAATTTACGTTGGTTCCAGCAAAATAAATCCCATGATTGCAGCAAAAACAAGTCGCTCCCATCGGTCACAACAAAAGTCTCTCATATGTCCTCGCAACAAAAATCTAGCGAGTTCCAAAGAAAAAACTTGCCGGTTCCGGCCAAAAAGCAGGCTCGACACCGTCTGATCCGGCCAGATGAAAAGTGGTTGCAACTTTTACGGCGCCCGGTTCCAGCAAATAAAATATGTGGTTGCAGCACCAAAAGCCGCCGTCTTCGCCACCGGCATTGCTGGTTGCAGCACCGGTGCCCTCCTCGCCCGGCTGAGGCAGCTTCCTCCGCGCGAGGTGTCGACCTTGTAGCACATCCACCAGCTGGTTCCAGCAAAACGAGGCATCGGTTCCAGCAAAAATAAAATAAAAAATCATTAAAATCGAAAGGGGATGGTAGCAAAAAAAGAAATGGTTGTAGCAAAAATAACGGGCGGATCCAGCAAAACGGACCTGTTCCAGCACAAGTTCATCGCCGGCGTGGTCGATTGCAACGCGGCTGACTGGGCGATGAGCATGGCCCTAATCGCGGGAGATGGGGAAGGAGATGCGGTAGGATGTGGATGGGGGGAGGGACGAGCGCTGCTCACGATTGCGGCAGGATGTGGATGGATCCAGCGGCCCGGCTTTGGAGATGAGTGGATCCAGCTGCCGGCGGCTATAGCGACAGCCGCCTCCTTGGTAGCGGGTGGGGAGGGAGATGCGCGAAGGATGTGGATGGGGATGAGCCGCCGAGCACATGTGTGCCACGTGGTTGCCCTTTAGCACCGGTTCGTGCTGAACCGGTACTAAAGGGGAGGGGGGGCTTTAGTGCCCACACTTTAGTGCCGGTTATGGAACCGGCACTAAAGGGCCTTACGAACCGGTGCTATTGCCCGGTTCTGCACTAGTGTGCATGTGAAGATGCATGCACACTGTTGTGTTTGTGTTTTGGTGTTGTATATACAGCCGAAATCAACTTCGCACTTTTGCAAATGTACGTGCACTTTGTCTAAGATCATCATCTGCAAGCATGTAGGAGTACTAGAGTTTACCAGCAAATGTACTAGATCAATATGTATTCCAAACCTTTTTTTTTTGCGTATGATGAACCAAGTTTGAATTCCGCAGCCCAACACCCCTGCTTCTGAATCGAGGATCATTCAGATTTGATTGCTGAAACTAGAACAAACAGAAATGAATTCATCTCTGAACATGAATCTTATACGGCGGATTTACCAGTAGCTTACAAGGAGTGACGGAGTTATGACCGGCCTTGCGCCGAACGCGTGTTCGCAGCAGCAGAGTTACACGAAACCTGTGAACTCTTACTTATGTATCTCAAGCTCCAGCGCTGAATAGAATGACGCTGAAAATTAACTTGTTTGAGATCCTGAAGGAATCACACACCGCACAGAGGCATCCTTGTTTGCCATGTAAATTTGTAAATAGGTTTCTTGGTGCTGCAAAATCTCCTAGGTTTTATTCTGTAGCAGACGTACTTTTATAAATGCTAATTTTAGAGTGCAATGTTTTATTTTGTACATTTTTTATGTGTGCTTGTATGTTTCATAGGTTTTACAGATTTTTTTTAGGTGTTCATGTATGTTTTTTCCTAACTACTGATGATGCAGTTTTAGGGTTTTATTGATTTGTTCTTTTCCTTTTTGTAGATGTCGCAGGCACCGCTGGTGAGAATGAGGGGAGTAAGAAGGCTAAGAAGAAGAATAAGAAAAAAAGGCAATCTATGTGGCTTTAAGTCAAGGTTTAACTCAAAAGGCTGGCTGAGATTGGGAAGCAAGTAACACCAGGAAAAACAGAGAATCATAAGGGAGGGACTGTTTGGAGACTTGTTGGACATCCGGTCTTTCAATGTGCCCCATGAGCTCATTGAGTTTGTTGTGATGAACACGAATCACATACTCTCTGAGTTCAAACACAAGAACAAGTCCATCACCTTCAGCAAGCTCATGGTGAAAAGGATTTTCAATGTGCCATCCGGTGATAGACCCGTGAAGCTTCTTAAGAAGAGTGATGAACATGATCTTTGCAGCATCTACAAGGAGGGAAACAGGGCTCCAATCGTCCATGTTGTCAAGTTGCTCACTAGTTGCAGCGATGAGGACGTGGTTATGATAAATAGGACTTGCACACTCCTTGCGTTGGCAACAGTTTTGTGCCCAGGCACTGGCAATATGGTGAATCTCGAGTATCTAGCTTCCTTGGAAGATATGTCTGTTGGAAATATGCCCTAGAGGCAATAATAAAAGCATTATTATTATATTTCCTTGTTCATGATAATTGTCTTTTATTCGTGCTATAATTGTATTATCCGGAAATCGTAATACACGTGTGAATACATAGACCACAATATGTCCCTAGTGAGCCTCTAGTTGACTAGCTCGTTGATCAATAGATAGTCATGGTTTCACGACTATGGACATTGGATGTCAATGATAACGGGATCACATCATTAGGAGAATGATGTGATGGACAAGACAATCCTAAGCATAGCACAAGATCGTGTAGTTCGTTTTGCTAGAGCTTTTCCAATGTCAAGTATCTCTTCCTTAGACCATGAGATCGTGTAACTCCCGGATACCGTAGGGAGTGCTTTGGGTGTACCAAACATCACAACGTAATGGGGTGATTATAAAGGTGCACTACGGTATCTCCGAAAGTGTGCATTGGGTTGACACGGATCGAGATCGGATTTGTCACTCCGTGTTACGGAGAGGTATCACTTGGGCCCACTTTCGGTAGTGCATCATCATAATGAGCTCAAAGTGACCAAGTGTGCAGTCACGGGATCATGCATTACTGATGCAGTAAAGTGACTTGCGATAACGAGATTGAGCGAGGTATTGGGATACCGACGATCGAATCTCGGGGAAGTAACATATCTGGAATTGACAAAGGGAATTGTATACGGGGTTGTTTGAATCCTCGACATCGTGGTTCATCCGATGAGATCATCGAGGAGCATGTGGGAGCCGACATGGGTATCCAGATCCTGCTGTTGGTTATTGCCCGAGAGCCGTCTCGGTCATGTCTACGTGTCTCCCGAACCCGTAGGGTCTACACACTTAAGGTTCGGTGACGCTAGGGTTGTATGAATATGAGTATGCAGTAAACCGAATGTTGTTGAGTCCCGGATTAGATCCCGGACGTCACGAGGAGTTCCGGAATGGTCCGGAGGTAAAGAATTATATATAGGAAGTATTGTTTCGCCATCGGGAAAGTTTGAGGTCACCGTGTTGTACCGGACCACCAGAAGGGTCCCGGGGGTCCACCGGGTGGGGCCACCCATCCCAGAGGGCCCCATGGGCTGAAGTGGGGAGGGGAACCAGCCCATAGTGGGCTGGTGCGCCCCCCTTGGCCCACCCCCTGCGCCTAGGGTTGGAACCCTAGGGTGGGCGCCCACTTGCCTTGAGGCACTCCACCCCCCCTTGGCCGCCGCCCTTGGGAGATGGGATCCCCAAGGGCAGGCGCCCCTCTGGGGGCCTATATAAGGAGGGAGGGGCAGCCGCCAAGTTCCGCGCCTCCTCTCCCTACTACACCTCTCCTCCTCCGTCACGAGCTTGGCGAAGCCTGCTGGGAATCTGCTGCTCCACCACCACCACGCCATGGGTCAGCTGCTGGAGCCATCTTCTTCAACCTCTCCTTTCCCTTGCTGGATCAAGAAGGAGGAGGCGTCGTCCGCTCCGTCTGCGTGTGTTGAGCGCGGAGGTGCCGTCTGCTTCGGCACTTTCGGTCATCGGTGATTTGGATCACGGCGATGCGACTCCATCATCCACGTTCTAGTGAACGCTTCGCCTACGCCGATCTACAAGTGGTATGTAGATGCAATCTCTCTCCCATGACTCGTTGCTTAGATGAACTCATAGATGGATCTTGGTGAAACCGTGGGAAAATTTTAATTTTCTGCAACGTTCTAACAATGTCTTTGGTGCATGAATTAAGCTTAGGATGAGCACTTGTTGGCACGAGCGGTGGAGGAGGTTGGAGTCTTTCAAGAGAAGAAGAGTATGCAAGCAAATACTGAGAAAAAACAGCGAGTTTCAGATCGCTTCATGCCTCCCCATGTTAGCGGTATGCAGCGCAACATTATGAAATACCTCCATCTTTTTTCTTTGCTGCATGAAACCTTCTGTACATTTCTATAGCTCGCATTTATGTTTTTGTTGGCTAATGTCATTTTTCCATTCTATGCAGATCATATACATGGATCATATTGATATCCCGGCCGGCCTCCCAAATGAGCATGCCATTGATTATTCCGTGCCGAGGATACGCTTTGTTTGCCAAAAGGATTTTGATTGGTTGGATAAAGTTGACAAGAACAAGCTCACTCTTGTCCAACCTTTCTACGGGAAACACACCCAAGTAATTTTGCTACATCCCGCCTATGTATTTTCCTTTGCCAATGGAGTATTAACACCCCCCCTGTTTTTTGCTCACCGAATTTGCATGTAGCAATCTTGGCTTTTCCATTTAGGTTATGGCAGCCTTCTTATTTGTCTCCCCTCATGTTTTGTTTTCCTAGATCCGGAGTTTGTGCAACACCCCCTATGCAGCACAACTCATGGGATAGGAAGTTGGTGCTAAAGCAGCTAGTGGGCAGGGAGTTGGTGCTGAAGCACCTAGTGGCAAAGAAACTAGTGGCCAAGGAAGCCAAATTCAAGGTGCTGACATTCAAGCAAAGGACTCTCAATCAAACGAGGCTCAACAAAATGTTGATGCTGAACCACACCTATCATCATCGCTCAACGATTGGCTGCAGCAATCATTCCCTAGCATGCAAGATCTAAGGGTACTCTTTCCCAATCTACACTATATTTTTCTTTGTATTCATTTCCTGTTTACCTTTGGCTTTGCATTATTTACTTTACCCAGTTGCAAGTGTATATTTTGTTTGCTGCATCCCTCATTCTGATGTGCTACAACTATGTTCTATTTTTGCTTCATATGTGGTTTAAGTTCATACCTACTAGGCTTTTTTGCTGCATCCATATGTCTAGTGTGCTACAACTACATTCTGTTTTTGCTTCAAACATATCATAATTTTGCTACATCCATATCAATAATTTGCTACCTAGAGGTATAGACCATTTATTTTTTATGCTTCATCCATGACAGTAAATTGCTACAATCACACTGTTTATTTGATACATAGTGACACAGCAGCACACCTACTTGTTTCTCGCTTCATCCATACCTCTAATGTGCTACACCCACATTTGTGTTTTTTTTACATCCATACTTCTCAAAATCTGGATATACTTGTCACTAAAAATGTTGGACACTTGCCTTCTTGTAGGTACCAACTCAGTTTCAAATGCTCTACGACAAGCACAAGGGTATTTTTGCAGCAGAGGTGGATGGTGTAGTAGGCAAGTTTGGACAGTGTTTAAAGGGATTGCAGTGCAACCGGATGGCCGCTCTCCTTTGTGATGTTGGAGACGCCATCACAGCTACCAATGAGCCCAACTTTTCCTTTGAAGCACCTATCATGGACGGATGTCGCGGAAAAGAGAATGATGCTAAAGCTGCAAATGCCGACATTGGTGCTCAAGCTCAAGCTCAAGGTACAACGCCTAGCATCAACAAGGATGAAGTCACTGGATTGAACCTAGAAGTTGCAACAGAGGCTGCGGAAACTCGTGAGCAACAAAGAGTGAGTTTCGAGAAGGAAGGCAACGCCTCACCTCACAGCCCCCCACTCTTCTATGATACACCCAGGAGTGCGACAACCGGCATTTGGGACGACGAGCCATCCTGTGAGTTGTTCCCAAAGGGCTCCGAAGACTATGAGATGATGCATTCCACGGATGAGCCTATAATTAAGAAGAGCACAGTCAGCCCCATCTATGCAAACATCCCCGTGTTTCCTGTTTCAGACGATGATGACAGCCCAAGTATGCTTCCTTCCTCTTGCATCATTTCGTTTTGTTTTTCTCCATATCATTTTTTCACATTTGTGTGATTCCAGCAAATTCTTTTTGTACAATCTCTTGCAAACTCATCCATTTTTATTTTTTTGCTACAGCTCCTAAGATGGTCGCTACAGAAGAGCATTTTGCTAATGCAAGCAGTGGCCCTAGCACACATGACAAGAACACTAGGAAGAAGAGGATGACCAAAGTTCCAGCCATAAAAAATACCAAGGCAAAGAGGCAAAAGGTCGACAAGGCTGCAGAAATGTATGAGAGGTTTGTAAAGCATGGGAAACCATTGAGGAAATCACAACCCAATGAACAAGTGTGAGCTACCTAAGCCTTATATGTTTTGCTTTCTATTTTTATTTTTTCTGCTTGAAACAAATGATTCATTCAAGGTTGCATCTATGGTAACAGGACACCTTTCATCAAGCTAGGTGGATTTTCATTGGATACAAGAAATTCCTTGTATGCTTCAAGCCTCATGAGGATATGAATGATGAGGTTATGTCACTATGTATCGAGATGAACAACATCACATCCCGTGCAGCAAAAAGAAAGGAGATGAAGAAATACATTTTCTCAGTCCACGCGGGTAAGTTTTTTGTAGAAACAAGCAATGCTTCATTCCTTTCTTTCTTTCACATTTTCGTTGCAACACACACTAACCATTTTGTTGTATCTTTCAAGTAGATCCTACCAAAACAAGACCCATCAACTTTCCAACCAGCAAAAACTCATGGCTGAGCTTGAAAGGGCTATGAAAGTGTTCAAGGTTCAAAAGTTTGACCTCGTAAGTTTCACGAAGCTTTCTATTGTTCCACACCACAAATAACTTCCAAATATGATCCAATGATGTGGCCTTGGCTGTAACATTTTTTACATGTTACGAGTACCTTTTTGCCTTTATTTTGTTTTTGCAGCTCTTTTTCACAATTGTTCATGATCGCCATTGGATAGTTGTTTGCGCAAACTTGCTTCACAAGCACTGGAATGTATTTGACTCAATCCATTCAAAAGGAAAACAATCTCCTTTGAAGAAGCAAGCCAATAACCTGGTAGACTCATGCTCTCTAATTTTTTATGTTTACCCTTCTGATTCATCTACATAAATGCCCTATTGTCATATTTACACACCTCATTTTATTTTTGAAACTTTTGTGTGTGTTTTCGGTGCTAGATCACAAACTTTGCAACCCTCGCACAAGAGTGCAGCGAATTCAATGTCAACGTTGGATCCTTCGCCCGTGTTGACCTAGAGGATTACCCAAAGCAAGATACCCTGTGAGATTTCTTTTTGAATTTTGCTTCAATCATGTGTTCCATTTCAACATTTTGTTTTTTCAACTACGCATGGGAAGTATGATGGAGAACTTTTTTTATCTCACAGATGTGATTGTGGCTTTTTGGGCTCAAATATGTGGAGAAATATGATGGGAAGTCAATGAGAGAGTTCAAGCAGGTACACATTTTTATTTTTTTGTCTTGTCATTTTGTTACAATCTACTTTCTTTGTTTTCAATACTCATGCAACAGAAGAATACCATGTTTTGTTTTTGCTTCATATGTGGTTTAAGTTCGTACCTACTAGGCTTTTTTGCTACATCCATATGTCTAGTGTGCTATAGCTACATTCTGCTTTTGTTTCATCCATATCATAATTTTGCTACATCCATATCAATTTTTTGCGGTGGATGGATGTGAACTTTTTTGCATTCATCACTCATGCAACACAAGAATATCTAGTATCATACTTGTTTACTTTTTGTTTTCAATACTCATGCAACACAAGAATAACTAGTATCATACTTGCTTAATTTTTGGTATTCATTTTTTACAGGAAGACATGGCGCGATACCGCATGGATGTGGCATACAACCTTTTTAGTCACCCAATGAACAATCCCCCAAAGGAGTGGGCGTTCAAGGATGAGTTGGCGGCTTGATTTTCTGGAAGGTTCAAGACGAACAAGCTTGTTTCTTTGTTAGGTCTAGATCATGTCCGAGGTGGTAGCATTACGATAGGATTAGAGTAGTGTGCGTTAAGATGTAAACTGTTGATACCTCCGATAGCGTATGTGTCGCTTTTGCTATGTAAACCGATGATAACTTGATATTTGGATGATGCACTTATGTTTTAATGGATGCGTTCTTCTGTTTTCCAACATGATCATGCATTGACAATTGTTTTTTGTTTATTTGGTTACGAAATATGAAAATATTTCAAACTTCATCCATCGAAGTTTCACGGGAATCTCTGTGCATTTTTTCCCTCGAAACATATTTTCTGAAAAATAATATGTGAATGCTACTTTTGTCACACACTTAAATTGCTGGAAGCTCACAGGAAATAGCTACAACCTTCTGTTAGATTTGTTGCAGAGCCAAAATATATATTTTTACCTGCAAATTAGCTACATCCCTACAATATTTTTGCTGGAAGCATAATGTAAATAAGCTTCCTTTCCCAACTTTTGTTGTACAGCTAAATCAACACTTTAAATCATTCAAGGCTTTTTCCTTTTCAAACTTGTTATTTTGCTTCAACCATGTTTTAAAAAGCTTCAACCATGTTCGCAAAAAGCTTCAACCATGTTTCCTAAAAGTTGCAACCATATTTTGAAAAAGTTTCAACCATACTTTGAAAAAGTTTCAACCAAGTTTTTAAAAGCTTCAACCATGTTTCCTAAAAGGTGCAAGCTTGTTTACAGAAGCTTCAACCATGTTTTTAAAAAGCTGCAACTATGCTTTTCAGAAATCTTCTAAACATGTTTTCTTAAAGCTTCAAACATGTTTCGTAAAAGCTTCAACCATATTTTCAAAAAGATTCAACCATGTTTTTCAAAAGCTTCAACCATGCTTTTCAAAAGCTTAATACATGTTCTTTCTAAACATGGATCAAGTTGTGGTTACAACAACCATTGGGTACTATTTTTAAAAAAAAGGGAAAACCCACATTCTGCTTTTTTAAAAAAAATTCTACAAATTTTGGCACCATCATACTACAAAAAGTAAGCTCTCACAAACATATAATAATAAGAATTTTTTTAAATCAACTCTTGTAAAAAGCAACATTCTTCTTTTTTCAAACCACACATGTAGTAATATGTTGCAATCCCGCAAAACAAACATTCACAACTAGTCAACACAACTTTTTATCATAAGTCATGGGGTGTTACAAGGCAATTCATCATTTTTTCCCTCATGAAAATATCCTAAAGTGTAAGGATTGTTTCGACACCCGGAGCTTTCGCGCTCGCACTCCCAGCAAGAAAAGCTGCAAGGAGTTGGCAATCCTTCACGTTGTGATCTTCATCTTCACAATATTTGCATGGAGTCTTCTTTTCCCTTGGCTTTGGAGCTTTCTTCGTTTTCGCCGCGTCCTTCTTTGCTTTCTTCTTCATTTCATCTTCTCGAATCTCAATTAGTGGCTTCCTGCGCTTCTCTTTCTCCTTTGGCCTCCCCTTCTTTGCTGACTTTGGTGGGTTCCGCAGTCCTACGGGGGGTGGATCCCGCTGACCTTGTACTTGTACCCCCTGACACTTGTTCATTTGCTGCATGACCTTGGGCTTCTTCGTCTCCTGCAACCCCATCAGTTGCTCTAGCTTTTATTGCAGCAACCCCAACACTGCCCTGATCAATTAGCCCAAAGACAAAACTATAAGCTTCATCATTGAAGCATGCATCAGAAGCGAGTTTCCCAAACTTCTGGCATAGAGAGTTAAACTTTAGGGTGTTTGTCATGGGGCCTTGAAATGCATAGCTCTATGCCCATCGCCCGGTTTAGGCGCAAGGTCGGTTGCTCTCTTAGACCATCTTGGAAGCATGTAAGTCGCAGGTATCGTTTGCACGTTCAGGTGCACCATGACACGGATGATATGTGGGCAGATCAGCCCACACATCTCAAACATGTTGCAGGTGCACATGTATGTCTGATCTTTAGGAGCAACACGCACCGTGTACACTTTTGGGTTGACGCCATAATTTGCAAGAAGGCGAAACCAGATGACATCCCCTTGCAGCTGATATTGCAGACCATAGCCTGTTGATTTAGCCAATATTTTTTGAAACTCGGAAAATACCTCTCTGGTATAGAAATTTGCAGCTTGCTTTTTAATGTTGTAACTGCAAACAAAAAAAGCTTCCAACATCAATAAGAATTGCTACATATGTTTCAAAGAAATGCTGCAACCACACTGTACTGGAAAACTAAAAAAATGCTACATGACTTTGGACTTACTTGCCCCAGAGTGGCGGTCTCGTCGCTTCATTGATGAAGCCAGCATTGTCTTCACGATCAAGCATTAGCTCCTGGCAAAGCTCAAACTGCTGGACAAATGTCCAAACCGAGTCTCCATGATGATTTAAAGTCTTGAAGTAGGAATTGAGGCCCTCGGACCGCCGGTTGTTCTGTGAATGGGAAGAGCTTATTCCTAAAAGTACAGGAGCCCACATCTCCCTGCTGTCCCACATGTTCTTGAGGTGTTTCTTATCAGCCACACCAAATAACTCGACCATCTGCTTCCACCATTCTTCAAACTCCTCAATGGTATCTGAATCAATGATGCAACCATAGAATGCTTCAGCAAAAGGCTCATCCTTGCCCAACATCTTCCCTAGTTTCGTCCTTGCAACCCGGAAGACGTGCCACTTGCAACATCTGTCATGTGTTGAATCTGGAAATACCATTGAGATGGCTTTAGCCATTGCAGTCTTGACCAGTCCATAATGTTCAACGGATGCTCGTTATTCATTGCCAACATCCATTCTTTGGAAGACCCACTCGAAAGTTTCGATGGTCTCATCAGGCAACAAAGCGCACCCCAAGCAAACAGTATGTCTGTGGTTGTTAATGCCAACAATCGGAGCAAAGGGCAAGTTGTAGCGATTTGTGCAGAATGAGGTGTCTAAAAACACACAATCTTTGTACTTTGGATACAAGGCCCTTGTTCTCCCGTCAACCCAGAAAAGTGCCCTAACAGCTCCATCTTCTTCTAGCTTCGAGAAAAATAGGTTGGGATTCTCCACTTGTCTTCTCTCAAAGTACTCGATTGTCAGCTCCAAATCACGCTCTGACAGGCCCCTTCGCAGCTTTGCTCTTGCATTTGTCACATCAGCCTTCACATACGGCAAACTCCTTGGATCGCAACACCGTGCATCTCCAAGCAAGCCCATCATATTAGCCGTTGATATGTTGCGATAGTGCAAATGAGTGATGTATTGCATGTCTGCATCGGGATCTTTACGTGAGGCGGCAAAATCTCCGGCGCCCCCTTTGCAACATCAATTTGGTGTGTGTGATCGGCCTCAAAAACTGTCACAACCTAGCTACCGTCTTTGAGGCTAACACCCATACGAGCCTTGCAATCATACCGCTCCAACCGGTTTCTTCGCCTCTTGTCGCTCACATCCATATAGATGCCAGCTTGTTTGCTTGGAGATTTTTTATTACTAGCATAGCTCATATCAACATCATCACTCTGATTTGTTGCAGCCCCGTCAGAAATGCTTCCACCAACATTCTTCGAAGGATCTTTCCGTGAGTGTATGCACTCAAAAACTCTATAGATTAGGATGCGCTTCTGCTCCAAGCTATTTTTCCTACTATGCTTTGACGTCACAATGCGAGTTCCAAAGCCCATCTTTGAAGCATATTCATTGTAAACACGCTGAGCTTGTTCAACATTGTCAAAAATCATTCCAACAAAAGGGACAACTGGCTGTGATGATATATCTTCGTCTGGTTCATCAACAAGTGTTGCAGCATTTCCATTGGCATTGTCACCGGCCACACGGGCATTGCAATGGTTTGGAGCTGCACCATCCGTGTTCAGCTGCAAGGAATCGTCACTATCATGTCCCGGAGTATCATTCAGATCAATGCCATCATCTTGTTCTTCGTGCGCAACATTTTGCATAACATCATCAAGGAAAATCGATGGCTCAGCAGCAACATTCTGCAACAAAATCAGCACCCAAGTCAGTTTTTTTTGCTGCATGAAAATCATGCAAAAAACACAAACAAAAAAGTGGATGCAGCATGTCAATCACAATTCCAAAACAACTCCTGCATGCAGCATTTTAGGATGTAGCATGTAACATCCAGCAAGTAGCACGTAGCAAATGCAACACATACTTGTAACATTTTACTAGCGAGGCATGGGGAAGATGCTAGCATTAATTGACAACATGTCAGAAACATTACACAAAAATCAAACACAAGTATGTTGAGAACATCTCTTTTTAATCTCATGCTCATCAATTGAAATCAAAAGTTGCAACATTTTTTTGTGAACAAAAGGATCTAGGGTTGCAATTGGAAATCATACCAGATCAATTTCATCCCGGCCACACCAGGGTTGTAGTACCGTTGCAGCACCGGTCCACTACCACCAGGGCCTTGCCGCCTCAGGGGACTTCGGCCATGAACGGCAGCGAAGCTCGAGCCCAAATCCATGGAGGCAAGGAGGTCATTACGGATGTAAGACATGATTCGGCCGCGAGGAAGCAATTCCAAGGCCGCTTGATAGATGGGGGAGCCCCTCCTCGACGTGATTCGGCCGCGAGGAACTTAAAACAAGCGGATCCGGCCGCCGCCGCGCCATGATCGTGGACGGTAGACGCGGGGATCCAGCTCCCTGCTTTTTCTGGTTGTGGCTGTTAAATTACAACGGTTGCAACAAAACGTGTCTTTTTGCTGCAACGGGTTGGTTCGGTACACACTGCAGCGCCAGATCTAACGGTTCGCGCTAACCGCATTGGACGGCTCGGGCTCGACGCCCATTAGATTGACCGGCGGTGCTTGGCCGTATGATCGCGCCCTTTTGCAAAGTGGAGGGGGGCAGTTTGAGCCTGTTAAAGACCCAGTGCTAGATTCGCCAATCTCACATATTGATGACGTTCTTGAAGTCTAAACCTTCGATCCAAAAGGACCAACAGTCCGAGAGAGGATTAACCAATAGAACAACATTACATGCGCCTGCTTAAGACGTCTCGACAAGACACTGCCGCCGGCGAAATCCAATAGATTTGAGGCTCATAAAGCAAAGCCTCCTACATACCTTAGCAGTCCACATCGCCATTGTATGGAACGTAATATGACGAAATCAGGGCACAAGGATGTGATCACCACATCACACGATCGTCGCCGCCCTTGACCGCCGCAAAGGGCACTAAACCTCGAGCAAATTTGACAATTTTGACCCATGGATGAAATCATTTCACAAAATGAACTGTTTCTAAAAATTCACTCGGTGACCTTTTTTAGTAGCGCCCGAACCGCGGCGCCACACTACCTTTGTCTGCGCCTCACGGATAGGCGCTACCGCCTAGCCAACATCGCACCCTGGACTGCCTAAAAATTACTAAGTCAATGTACAACGCCTACGAGCTAGGCGCCACACCATACAGTGTAGCGCCTAACCTCTAGGCGTTGCACTAGTGGTTGCCTACCAAATGAAGGAACCACTAGTGCAACGCCTAGAGGCTAGGCGCCACACCTGCATGCTGTGGCGCCTAGCTCTCGTGCGTTGCACACCGACTTAGCAATTTCGGATCACCACGGTGCGACGTTGGCGTAGATAGCTCTTATCTCAGGAGGCGCTGCAAGGTAGTGTGGCGCCTTCAGCAAGGCGTCACTAAAAAAAGTCAGCTGAGTGAAATTTTTTAGAGGCAGTTCATTTTGTAAAATGATTTTATCCACAGGTCAAAATTGTCAAATTTGCCAAACCTCGACGGATCTCCAGACCGCGATGAAGCTCAACACCATGGCGTTGATACTACGTCATAGTGTCGCTGATATGTGAGGTCAAGGGTCCTCCATAGATGCCATAAAGTTGTGCAAAAGTACTGATGCCACCGAATGATTCGTTTTGTCTGTTTCCCTAAAGGGCAGCGATAGGCGCCGGCGCACCGGCCCAAATTTGGGCCGGTCAACTGCGAGCCGTCCGATGCCACTTGTTCTGCACCGTCAGATTAAAATAACGTTTCACTTGTCCTTCTTCCCTCGCTCAGTCCTTTTCGCATCTCGGGCATCTCGCGCATCTCCACCCCAAGCGAAGCACCATTCGGGCGTGTCTGGCGGTCGTAAATCCTCGGCGCCGATCATCGCCGCGATCGCCCGTGTCGCACGCCCTGACGACAAATCTCAGCAAGTCAGCTGATCGATGACCCCGTAAAAGGATGTAGCAAAAATCACAAATGGTGGTAGCAAAATTAATACAATGGTAGCAAAAGTAAGCTGCTTCCAAAGCAAAATCAAAAGACAATGGTAGCAAAAATCACAGCCGATTCTGCAGAAAAGTTCCAAAAAATAGGTTTGATGTACCAAAAGGAATTAACCGGTTCCAGCAAAAATTTACGTTGGTTCCAGCAAAATAAATCCCATGATTGCAGCAAAAACAAGTCGCTCCCATCGGTCACAACAAAAGTCTCTCATATGTCCTCGCAACAAAAAATCTAGCAGGTTCCAGCAAAAAAACTTGCCGGTTCCAGCAAAAAACGAGCTCGACACCGTCCTGATCCAGCACAGATGAAAAGTGGTTGCAACTTTCTGGCGCCCGGTTCCAGCAAATAAAATATGAGGTTGCAGCACCAAAAGCCGCCGTCTTCGCCACCGGCAAATTTGGTTGCAGCACCGTGCCCTCCTCGCCCGGAGGCAGCTTCCTCCGCGAGGTGTCGACCTTGTAGCACATCCACCAGCTGGTTCCAAAGAAAACGAGGCATCGGTTCCAGCAAAATAAAATAAAAATCATTAAAATCGAAAGGGATGGTAGCAAAAAAAAGAAATGGTTGTAGCAAAAATAACGGGCGGATCCAAAGAAAGCGGACTGTTTCCAAAGACAAGTTCATCGCCGGCGTGGTCGATTGCAACTTGGCCGCGGCGGCTAGACGATGAGCATGGCCCTAACTGCGGGAGATGGGGAAGGAGATGCGGTAGGATGTGGATGGGGACGAGGACGAGCGCTGCTCCCTGATTGCAGCAGGATGTGGATGGATCCAGCTGCCGGCGGCCTGGAGATGAGTGGATCCAGCTGCGGCGGCCATAGCGACGAGCGCCGCTCCTTGGTAGCGGGTGGGGAGGGAGATGCGCGAAGGATGTGGATGGGGATGAGCCGCCGAGCACATGTGTGAAGAGATAAGGAAGGCTGGACGGTGCGTGGGGCCCACTAGCCACGTGATGTTGTTTTGATCGACAGTAGATCGCACGGACGTGGTGAGACCGGCGCAACGGTTCGGCCGGCGCCCCGGCCACAAACATTACCCTTCCCTAAAACAACCTGTCATTGTATTTCGTTTTGTTGGATAATTTTACTCTTACTTTTTTGGGAAACGTTTCCAGCCGGGGCACCGGCCGAACCGTTACGCCGGTCTCACGCAAGCCGCGAGATGGATCGTAATCATGCGGCCAGAAACAGTGCACCCCTTCCCTTATCTGCAGCACATATCCTTCTTCCTTCTCCATCGCCAGCTCCCCGCCCCATCCCCACAACTCCGCTCCTCGTCCCGCACCACCGGGCGTCGCCGCAACTCCGTCCCCCGTCTCGCACCATCGCCTTTCGCTGCGACCCTCCTCCTCTTCCTCCCCCCACCCTCGCCCTCAATCTCCCTCCTCCTTTTCCTTTCTTCGATGGCCAACGCCGCCTCGAATCCCGTGATCCCGACGACCATCTCTCATCGGAGATGGACACGACGGCAACGAGGAGCCTGCGATGTCGAACCAGATCTATTTTTGCTGCAACCTGCCGCCAAAACGTTGGAACCGGCCAGCTCAAAAGCTAAAAACGGACGAGACTAGATGCTACGAGCGGCGTAGGTGGATCTCGATTTGACGAGCTTCAAATGAGAGGCGACCGATGCTGCAACCAGCGTGGATTTGAGCTGGAACCGGCCGAAAAAATAGCTGCATCCAGCGTGGATTTTTGCTACCATAAACAAGGCGTATTCCGACCGGCAACAGGCATAATGCTGAAAGCTTCAAGCGGCAAGGAAAAAGGCTTCAACCGACATAAAAAATGCTTCAACCATGAAAAATCATAAACAAAAAAAGCTTCAACCCGTGCAAAAAAAATTTGACTTGTGCAGAAAAGGCTTCAACCGGTGTGTAAAAAAGCTTCAACGGGCGAAGGAAAAAGCTTCAACCATGAGAAAAAGCTTCAATGGGGTGGGAGAACAGTTTCAACCATGGAAAATATCTTAAGAGCGATGCTGGAAAAAGCTTCAACCGCTGTGTGAAAAAGCTTCAACTGTTGAATGAAGAAGCTTCAAAATGTGGAAAATGTTTCAACCGGGAAATAAAAAGCTTCAACCGACAAGGAAAAAAGCTTCCACTAGGCGGCGGCATGATGACGATGTGCGAGCGGTTAGACGCGGCTGGCGGCATGGCGGTGCTACGACGGCGGCGGTTAATTGCAGCAACGACGAAGGGGTCGGGCGTCTTACGACGACGGCGTTGCTACAGACGAGGACGGAGTGCTGCGATGAGGTCTCTTCGCTGGAACCATCGAGCACGGGTGTTGCGAGGACGACGATTGGCGGCGGCGACGGCGACCGGCGGCAAGGATGGCCGGCGACCAGCGGCGAGGACGCCCGACAAGGATGCGGGAGCACGCATGGTTGGGGTATGGTGGACGGGGCTAATCAAGAGGAAGCACGTTAACTCAGATTGAAGACGACGGGAAGAAAGAAGATGGGATCCGATCAGACGGCTCTGCGCGCATGCATCGGGCGGCTGCGGTGCGACCGGCCGAAACTTTCGGCCGGCGCACCGGCGCAGATTACTGCCCTACTTTTTTCTTGCGGTGCGGATAATTTTACTCTTAATCCCTGGTGGCTCGTGCCAGACTGATTGTTGTTGTGATGTACGACAGGGTGTCATTGGGTGCTAGTCCACTACTCAAGCGGAAGTCAGCTCATATATATTTTTCTGTTGGCGAAATAAGTCAAGTAATGGTTGGGACTGTTGTTTTTAGAATAATATATGTGGGACTCGTGAGGAACCACTTTACTAGAAAATAATGTTCTTGCTGACCAGTCATTGCTAACGGGCTTAAAAAAATCAGTCATTGCTAACGGGCTTCAAATACTCACTTTTTTTGTATTTAGTCTGCACACTACTTTTATCAAAAACAATATAAATATTTACAATATCAATTATATATGATAAACTACTCAAAAATATTAGTTATGATATAAAAATATATTTAATAATGAATGTAATCGTACCAATTTGACGTTGTAGATGTTAATATTTTTCCATAACTATGGTCAAAAGTTTACAAAGTTTGATTTAAGACAAACATAAAATGCACAATAAATAAAACAGATTCGTGAACTTTTCTGTTTTAATCAATATTTTTCTGTCTTTAATTCGCGATTATTGTCCTAATTTGTGAACTTTTTATTCAAACTCGTGAACCTTTAAAAATTCATGATCTTTTCAAATTCATTAACTTTTCATTTTAAAATTCATGAACTTGCCTTGATTCGTGAATTGTTTTTCCAAATAATGAACTTTTTCATATTTTTGATTTGTTTTTTCAAATAGAGATGTGAACTTTTCATATTCGTGAACTTCTTTCAATATCCACGAACGTTTTTCGTGTTAAAATACATTTTTTAAGTTTATGAACTATTTTTATTTCCAAACATTTTTAAAATCCCTGAACTGTTTTTGTATTCACGAACATTTTTCAAATTCGTGAACTTCTTGTGTATTTTGCGAAAAAAAAATCAACCCCTAAACTTCTTTTTGTATTTGAGAAGTTTTTCCCAAATTTTGAAAACAACGGTCAACTGGGGTATAATAGTTAGTGGTCAAAGGTCAAACGGTCAATCGACGAATGTAACGGGCTGGCAAAGATTGAGCGAGCGTCCAAATCCTATTTGGTGCCCGTTTCGCCGGGTAAAGACATTGACACCCCCCCCCCCCCCAACCTCCATCGATGTTGCATGAGCCGACCCATTTAGAAGGTATACGACGGAGTCGATTGCTGCTTTAGGGAAGCTTCCCAGACTTTTTTTGGTATTTTTTTTGGACCGGTTTTGTTTGGTTTTTAGGAGGTCTCTCACAACTTTTACAAAAGATTGACCCTAAGGTAAAGGTGTTTCACAAAATTATCTGATTTGAGATTCATGGGAATAAAATGATGTTGCTTTTTTGTGTGTGTGGGTGTGGGCGTGTGGGGGGGGGGGGGGGGGGGGGTTTACATTTTTTACATTAGACATTTGCATAAATGTTGGTGATTCACTAGAGGATTATTAAAATGCTTTTGGGTACCTTGCAAGGTTCGAAATATCATAAACCGGGTTCGTATCAGCTTGGTTTCAACACACTTGATGTTGAATATCAGAGTGATACATCGGGACGATATGTAGTTATATTAAAAAAAACGACGGCACATTCGACGGTGCAACCCGATGAGCAGAAAAGTCGGCTAAACCAACCCGATGAAACGCCCGAATTTGGCAAACCACGTGCAAGCCGCGGCAGATGCCGCCGAGGTTCCGGTGTATTCTACAGTACGTATGTAGCAACGCAAATCAGTGGACCTACCGGAGAGTGACACGCACGTATATCATGTTTTGGACCATGCGGCCCCATCCTCTTGGAAGTTTGGCACGCGACGCGAGCGCCATCGCCGAGCACCAGCATCAGCTTCCAGGCAGGCACACGTCGCCTCCAGAATATCTCATGCATCCTCCTCAAAAGAATTGAAAAATCGCACGAACGAGACCACGAGGTCCACGACGCATCCGTCACACACGAGGTCCACGATCCATAGCCTTACTCTCGCGAGCATTTTCCTAGTAAAAAAGAAAAAGGAAAAACGAGCATTTGCTTGAGCCGTTTTAGGTGGCACTCCGCACTCAACAACAGAGATAATACCCACGCACTTCCTTTTTTGGAGGGGCGATAAGGCACACTCCTTTTTTTCCTAACAGTGAATATGCACCTTTTTCTTTTCTAGCATGACCAATCACAGAGCAATGCGTCTGTTGTCACCCCCCACGACCAATCAAATTTCACTAAAGGGACGACGGTGAGAGATTCCGCACCAGAATTTTGATTGAAAGGGACCAAAAGTCAACAATAATAGTAATATTCTTCTCCTTCCTAAATATAAGTATTCTAGATATTTTGATAATCTTAGTCACCAAAACGTTGTTATATTACTTTATTTATGCGAAAGATTACATACAAGAAAGCTGAAAGTGAGTTTTTTTTTTTTATTTAACAAAACTAGTGAATCTACTCTTTAAAATACGTGTATATACATGCATATGTAGTCGGTATTTAAATCTCTAAAAAAAATGTACCCCCATAAATAAATAAAAATATAGACGCCTTACTTCAACGACAGGGCTCGGCTGGGGTCAAAATTAGAGACCACAGATTGATACGAGCTCGAGCCAAAAGGGGTCAGAAATGCGGAAACTGAAAAAGAAAGCGCGCGATTTATGCGTCACTACAGAGATACCGCCTTCTCCCGAGCAGAAACGGAAACGGAAACCTGGCCCGCCCGCCCGCCCACCACCGTCCCAAGAGCCAAAAGGGAGAGAGGCGAGAGACCTGGCCTGCCCGCCTCCTTCCCAGAAGCCGCCCAGCCCCGCCCCCTCGTCCCTCTGCGCGCCGCCTTGCCTCGCGCCGCGGCCGCCGTCGCCATGGGTGCGGGCGCGGCGGAGGAGCCGTCGCAGACGCGGCGGGCGCTGGTCGACACGCTCGCGGGCGCCATCTCCGGGGGCATCTCCCGCACCGTCACCTCCCCCCTCGACGTCATCAAAATCCGGTTCCAGGTCCCCTCCCCCTCCCCCGTGAACCCACCCTCCAATTCCGGTTGCTTCCCCGTCGCTCAATTTGGGAGCCCGTAGCCGCGAATTCGTCGTCTCGCCAGTCTGGGGATGGTCGGGGGAATTTTTGTTGTTTCGCAGCGGAAACCGTAGGGATTGCGCGTGCGCTGGCTGGAGGATGCGGCTGTCTCCGCGGCTCGCGCGTGCATTTGTTTGTCTCCGGGAAATTGGGGCCGAGGGGCTTCAGGAGGCCCCGGGTGTCCGCGTCTGCGTGGATTCGCGACGGGCGTGCGGGAGCTGCCTGGTTTGGGGAATTTTGCGGGTGCATTTGGTCCATTTAGGAGCACACGCTCACAATTTGGTTAACCGTGGCTATGAGGAGATTTTGGGAGCTGTTTTGTTGTTCGAGTAAGCACGGTGGGGTTTGGAATAATCCTCTACTGTTTAGCGTACGTGGGCGTCACTGTTTGAATCCTTTAGTGCGCAGTTTGACGCTAACGAATCCGTGTCAGAGCTGCTGTTGAATTATGATGTTTGAAGATACTGCGAGAATCGGTATTTCTGGAGCATCACTTCGGTAAGACGAGCTTACCTAACGCTGACACTCCTTACTCGTAAGGATTTCCTTGGAGGGATAATGTAGCATTCTAGCAGCTCCCTTAACACTTTGGGATGCTGAAGAGCTGCCTCCTGTTATGTACCTTCTTAATACCACTTCTTATTACTGTCCTATTGTGGTTTGTTCACCCTTGATTCCACACAGAGCTGCCTATTCGTTTGCAAATGTTTCGTGCTACATCACCATTTTTGGTTTGAACACTGTTACATAAACTCAGATGATCATTTTCTGGGAGTTTTTGTTGAATGTGTTTTAGGGGTCTTATTTGTCAGACCATTGCAATATGGTGGAATCTATTTTAGTTGGATACCTACTGATTACGCTCTTTATACGGCAGAATAGTATTTTCTTCACTAGATTGATGACTTCTTTTCTAAATCTTGACCGTTGTATTGAAGCACTCATAATTGTGTTGGGTGCAGCCTAACTGTACCAATCTATAATCATATTTTGGTTACTGATATGCTCTTCAATGCCTTTTTCAGGTTCAGTTAGAGCCGACGGCAAAATGGGGTGTACTTCGGAGGGATGTCTATGGACCTTCCAAGTACACTGGACTTTTGCAAGCAACTAAAGATATTCTGCGAGAGGAAGGTTTGCCGGTATCTGCTTTTCTTCAAACACTCAGCTCATGCTTTATTTAGAGAAACTTGTCCATGGACTAGTGATCATTAACTTGTTTTCTCATGCCAAATCTCAGCCTTAATATTTGTCTGTGAGGTTTGTTCTGTGAATCTTACCAGGCTGAACATGGGCCTAGAATTGAGGGTTACAGTCATGTTAGTTCTTAGTTGTAAATTATGCTTGGGGAAGGGAGTCCAATGCTATAGTCGGTATGGAACAATGCTAACTGCTATGATCAGTATTTAGTGGACTGGTCCAATTCTTGGTGGGGTCTTAATTTAACGAGTAAATTACAAAAAACGACCACATTCAGGAAAGCGGTAACAAAGAAATACCGTTTTGGGGCTGGGTCATGAAATAACACTGTTCCTGGGCTGAGAGCGTTTTGACAGTGAATCTGATTACCTGGGCCTGTATGTCCGGGCTGATGTATGCGTTCTGGTGCCACATGAGTTTTTACTAGTCTACCTGTACGTCCCAACTGCCATGTACTCTCCCGTCTCTCTCTCGAGACGACGTGCAGCCGTGGCTCAGCGAGGCGCAGAAGTGTGTCGGTGGGTCGCTCTGTGTCTCGCTCTCTCTCTCTCTCTCTCTCTCTCTTGACGACGTGCAGCCATGGCTCAGTGACGCTCAGAAGACCTCATCATTGCTGAACTGCTTCACGTCTCCTGAGGTGGGGCGCACGAAATGTTGTCTGACTGCTTGTGAAGAATCTTCAATCCATCAGTTCTCCATGAATATATCAAATGGCTGACATGTAGTGTTAATATTGCTTTTACTTATGAGGTGATGTCATTGGTTGCTGGCTTTTTTGGGAAGTGTTTATTCCCTAGATTTCTATTCTGATATCTACTTTGCTTCTTTTTCACCCCCGGCACTTCTTTTGGTTTATCTACCTTGGGTTTATGCATGCTCTATGATTTAAATAGTCCATCTCAAACAATTCCGTGAAATATGCTCTTACTGTGCGAGATGCTGATCTTTCAGGGATTCTGGAGAGGAAATGTTCCAGCCTTGTTTATGTATATGCCATATACTGCTATACAATTCACAGTTCTACACAAGCTAAAAACATTTGCATCAGGTTCATCGAGAACAGGTATGCCCTTTCAGCTTGGTTTTCAGTCTATATTTTAATAGTTTTTTACCCAAACTTTTAATTTATACAATTGATACATTATGAAATTTGATACTCCCAGAATTATATTGCTATTTGGGATTCTCATCTCAGTGCAATGATAAATGTTCAAATCCATGTTTCAGAACTGAAGCTTTAATATGATTTCTCACATCTCTTTAGTACTTATCTGGTCTATTGTTTCTTCGCAGAGGATCATCTGCACTTAAGTCCTTACTTATCTTACGTAAGTGGGGCTATCGCAGGAAGTGCAGCAACTGTAGGGTCATATCCATTTGACCTTCTCAGAACTATTCTTGCGTCACAGGGTGAACCGAAGGTAAATCTGATCTTATTTGTGATTTCTGGAACTGTTTGTTTCCTTGGAGTGTGAACATTTAAACTTAGTTGCAAAATTATGGTGCCACTAGTTTGGTTTTGCAAGATTGTAGTTAGATCCCTGGTCATCTTTCTTTACATTGAGTACTTGCAGTGATTTGTAGTACTTCTGTACTTTACTTCCATGCCGATAGTTAGTACTCACTTTACTCATAATATGGATATATCATTGTTAGATTGCATTAAGTTGAATCCTTTTGTTTTACAGTAGAGTTTGATTCAGTTTCATTTTGAACACAACGGACTTCCCCTTGCATCTTTTTTTGGTTTTGTCATGAAGCCCAGGCTTCATTTTTTTTTCTTATTTTCTTTTCTGATCTTTTTTTAGTTTTGTGTTCCATCCAGTGTCAACTATCTGCACAAAAAAATTGTTGTTAAGTTATACTCCCTCCGTCCCAAAATAAGTGGCTCAACTTTGTACTAGCTTTAGTACAAAGTTAGTGCAAAGTTGAGTCACTTATTTTGGGACGGAGGGAGTACATGGCAAATCATTTTGTGTTAGCAACAGTTCAAGTCTTCAAGGTAGCCTTGAACAGAGAATTTATCTTCTGTATAGAACTTGATAGAACATTGATAAATTATTAAATGAGAACACCTAGGAGCAAAGATATTATTATTCTTTCCTTGAGAAGAAAAAATAGCACCCAATTCTGAAGTAGAGAGGACTGCAACCTGAGTTGGGGGTGTATACCCACACCTCCCACCAACTGAGCTAGGCTCAGTGTACAATGTTGATTTGTTTATGTGATTCTAAAATAAAAACCGATATTTTTAATTCATAATATGAGCTTTTTTCATTCATAAATGTATTCACAATATGGAATACAATAAATCTTATAACTGCAATATACAAAATACAAGTACACTCCTTGTCTTTTTTGGACTGTGCGTGATCTTGCTCTTAAATGTTTTTTGCAGCTGTGTGTTCTATAATTTTGTATTTTTTGAGATGCACATGTGAATACAAATCAAGTGTACACATTATATTACTATGCACTTATTCCCTGTGATTGATTTTTTGCACAATCATTGTAAGCCAACTGCTTGATGGATACTCTTGAGTTGACAATTCTATCATGATGCTTTCTCGTTGATTCACACAAAGTTTTATTTTTCTCTCTAGGTTTACCCCAATATGCGGTCTGCACTTGTTGATATAGTTCAAACTCGTGGTGTTCGAGGGCTGTATGCTGGTTTAACTCCAACTCTTGTTGAAATTATACCATATGCTGGCTTGCAGTTTGGTTCATACGACACTTTCAAACGTTCAATGATGGTAACAAAGCTAAACTCACTGTTTTACATGTACCCTCCAATGATTTTGAGATGATCTCAGCTGCGAGTTTTATTGTATGATCGTATTACATGTTGTACTCTTTCCTTAGTTTGTTATCCTTCTAGAATATGGGATATTGAGGTACCAAGAAATGCATTTTTTATGAAACATAAAGTATATGGCGTGCTCATATAGGTAACAAGAAACTACTGGTGTTGTAACAATTTATTCAAGACAAGCTTGTTTCTTCATAAGAAAATTACACTTGATTTTTGTTCTCAACTTTGATTAGTATGTGTCTCTGAATTTCGGTTACGCCATGCTTCCCTGACCGCATTTTTTTCCCATATAGTCATGGAATAGATACAGATATGGAATTGAGGAGGATGACTCGCATCAAGCTTCCAGCTATTTCTTTGTGGATTCAAGCAGCTGGAACATTTTCAAAAGCTGCATGTCACCCACTTGATGTTGTTAAGAAGAGATTCCAGGTAATGTGCATGCCTATTTTGTGGTGGACACTCTGTTCCAGTTCAGTACTAGCCTATTTAGATGTGCCTATGAATCACTTGGGTATGATTGTGAGACAATGCCGAGTCCTTTGTATATTTTGGAGCTAATATTTCTTCCAACATCTTGCAGATTGAAGGATTAAAACGGCATCCTAGGTATGGGGCGCGGATTGAGAGCAGCACATACAAGGGCATGTACCATGCCCTAACAGAGATAGTTGTTAAGGAGGGCTTTGGAGGCCTCTATAAAGGGCTTTTCCCATCGGTGGTGAAATCGGCTCCTGCTGGTGCAGTGACATTTGTGGCCTACGAATACATCTCGGACTGGTTAGAGTCATTACTCATGTGAAAGATCGCCATGCAGTATTCTTTCTCTCCTCGATTTGTTTTGAGTTGTCCATAGTCCTTCTCGGATCTGTATTAGTAAATGGATTTGTTTCTGGAAGAGGCTGCATTTCCCTTGGATATTGCAGCCAATTCAAGATTTTGGGAGCCTACAAAACCAGCCGGATCATTTATGCTTGTAAGCTTCTTTCATGCAATTTTGAAAACAACCTAAGTTACTCAAAATATGCAGTCAAATCCATGATTAAGCATTTGCCTTGCTAAGTATCTACTCAGACAGGCATGCTGTTACTCCCTCCGTTTCTAAACATTCGTCTTTTTAGAGATTTCAAATGGACTACCACATACAGATGTATATAGACATATTTCAGAGTGTAAATTCACTCATTTTGCTCCATATGTAGTCACTTGTTGAAATCTCTAGAAAAGACAAATACTCCCTCTGTCCCAAAATAAGTGTCTCAACTTTGTACTAGCTCTAGTACAAATTTGTACTAAGCTCAAGACACTTATTTTGGGACGGAGGGAGTATTTAGGAACGGAGGGAGTACAATTTAATTGCATGTGCATCATGTCACACATGCAAGTTACTGAATCTGAAATTGTTTTACAGGATAGGGGCCAAGGCCGGAGTTGAGTGAGTCCTTCAATTGGATGAAGGAGCTAACAGCACCCGCATTCTTGTCATCAGCGGGAACTTTCAGTTGTTTGGAGACCGCAAGGTCGATGGAGAAAGAAAGTGCATACGATCATTCGTTGAGAGTTGATACCTGTAAAGCCTTACACATAGAGCGAGCTATTTTGCCGTTTTCTCTCCCTTAATTTTTTTTGCCCCCCATCGCCTAATGTTGTGATAGTGCATTCCTTGAGCTGTAACAGTGAGGCTGAGTAAAACTAATATAGAGCCTGTGACTTGTGATAAATGTCAAGAGCAGCAGGCATTTTTGTTGAGATGCGATCATCGTACGCTTGACTGCTTTCACTCAAATGTTATCTTTGTCGATCCGCGGTTGCATTTGTATCTGTTTAAGCCATTTGCTTGCTTTGTTGCGTTGGTTATGTTTTTGCATATGGCTCGGTACCGTGGAAGACTGGAAGTGAGTCGCTATGAATACACAAGCCTGCGCACCAAGAGGTTAACTGCTGCAACCTGCATTTGGTACCGGTCCTGGCCTGTCTGGCTGTCTCTCCAGGCTAATGTCGTAGGAGGGCGAATGGATGGCAGCGATGTGGTCATTTATATATGCAAATCATGTGCAATACAGGCTTTCAGCTATCTGTTCACTGCATCACAATGGTGGCAATGCAGGATTTCACATCTCCTCTTCAAACTTTTATTTTCATTCGAACTGACGCTCTGCATAACTGACTATCTTCGGCGGACTTGAAAATATTTATTTTTTTCAGTCAGTATTCAGATACAGTAATTTTTACCTGTCACTTAAAACTTGTGAAAATCTCAATGCCAAAATCAGATGGTTTTTATATTCAACTTAGCTATAGTTATTTGTCAGTCGCCTAAGTAATAAAGAAACCTGTGCATAATTTAAGATAAACCCAATGAAAAATTGATCTATTGCAGGATCTGTATCATCGATTCCCAAGCCGCGCTGTAACACGTCAATGCCAGTGCGGATTGTACATGTGCGACGGTGTTGAGCACATAAGAGCATTTCTAACCGATCCCATATAATTTAGAGGGGCAAACGCTTGAGTATCCTTCGTAGTAGTATATTTGCTCCGCTAAAAATGCATTTTCTAACTGATCCTTTAAAGTTAACTCCCTAATAACTTTTGCCAAATCCTTTTATTTTTAATTTAAATACTACTTCCTCTGTCCCAAAATAAATGTCTCAACTTTAGTATAACTTTGTACTAATCTTTGGTACAAAGTTGAGACACTTATTTTGGGACGGAGAGAGTACATTTCAACTACATATTTGCACACATATTAAATCCAAATATGATAACTAAGGTTATAGGACATATCCGGTGCATAGGAGCTCCCACACAAGGTGGGGTATGGGGAGGGATTATAGAAACCTAGTCTTACCCATGCGAATTGCAATGCAGAGAGACTAGTTCGAACCCAGGACCTCTTGGCACAAGTGGGGAGGAGTTCGCCACTGCGGCAGGCCTACCCTCTATGATAACTAAGGTTCGAACAACTGAATTATTCAAATTCAAACACACCGAAGGGTTAACATGAAGCAAAGAGCATGATAAAAACACAACTATGAAGTGCTATGGAGATGCCACTGAGGCTCAACAAGATCATCTTGGAGCTGGATGTGAACTTCTCGGTTTTTGATACTTCAATGCACCGCGAGAAATCTCTGTATCTTGTTTGCCTCGTGCTCCGGCTCAATAGCATCCCCATTGGGGATGTACCGAAAGTTCTCAAGCATGTCCCTCTCATCTTCAATGATTATGTTATGCAAGATGGTGCAATATGTCATTATTTGCCATAGGGTCTTGGGGTTCCAATACCCTGCAGGACCACGAATGATGCCAAAGCGCTTTTGAAGCACACCAAATGCTCTCTTCATATCCTCCCTTGTCGACTAACCAAGTTTGTAAGGGTGATCCAACTTGTTCATGGAATGCAATGGCATGGCATTTGCAAGGGTGATATGCAACACAATCTGAAGCAGTAACCAAGTTAAGTGAAGTGTCGACCACACACAATGGTACTTCATATTTAAGAAGGGTTCCATCTCGTTTAGCTACACATCAAGTGTTGTTTAGCTTGAAATGGGGTGAAACGGAAGTAAACTACCATATCTAGTCAATTTAAATGGGATGGAAAACATTTATATATATAGTATTTCCCAAAATACCCCATGTTAAATAAAATGTTAATTAAGGTTCTGCACTAAAAAATATTTTAGAGGTGGTCAAACAGGAAAAGTAATAGCATGGTTGCAATCTAAACATTTTCCTGGTCATTTTACATTTATAACATGTCTCACTACGAGTTACGGATGAAAAGATATAATATGTGCAAGTTCAATCACGCTGCCTGTAATTCAGTATAAAGGATTCTGGAATACCCGCCACTTGGGGGCTTCGCGGGTGAGAGTGCCCTCTGCACCGTCCGATCTGCATAAACGACATGCACCTGTGCGACCCCCCTCCCCCGGGCTCCATGATGGGTGGACCCCCAACAGGAAGGGCCCACCGTCATGGGGCGACTTTGTTCACGCCCCTGGGGCCTCTTCCGTGTGCCCTCTCGTGCATGATGGGAGGACGGACCCGGCTGTCGGCGTCCTTCAGCCCCGGGCTGGTTTGTCTCTTGCGCCAGCAGACCAGATGTGTGCGCCCGGCTCGCGCGAGTTGCTTGCTCGGCCTTGACGTTTGGGGTTCTGAGAGGTTTGGATGACCGGCGATGTTTGCGTGCGCCCGGGCATGCGCTTTCGCCTCGGCTATGTCGGCCCGGAGCCTTGCCGCCACGAGCCCTAACCAACTGCTGGCATCTGTGGGGTGGTTTTCCCGACTCACCTGTTGGTCTTGGTTGGATGCAGTGGTGCTTTGCCTGCCCATTTTCTTGTCATCTTCTGGCCTGGCCGGTTGCCCATTTTCTTGTCATCTTCTGGCCTGGCCGGTTGGTGTGTTTTCAAATGCATGCACTTTTTTTACCACGGGAATGAATGTCTGGCCATGCTCTTCCCCTGGATCATCTGATTGATTTGCTCAGTTATATTTTGCATAAGTCACCCCGGGTTAGTGTAGGGTTGATGACCCACAAGTATAGGAAATCAATCGTAGTCTTTTCAGTAAGTAAGAGTGTCGAACCCAATGAGGAGCAGAAGAAATGGCAAGCGATTTTCAGCAAGGTATTCTCTGCCAGCACTGAAATTATTGGTAACAAATAGTTTGATAGCAAGGTAATTTGTAACGAGCAACAAGTAGCAATGGTAACAAAGGTGCAGCAAAGTGGCCCAATCCTTTTTATAGCAAAAGGACAAGCCGGAACGGTCTCTTATAATAAGCAAAGTGTTCTCGAGGACACATGGGAATTATTATCTAGTTACTTTCATCATGTTTATTTATTCGCGTTCGCTACTTTGATAATTTGATATATGGGTGGATCGGTGCTTGCAAGCTGCTCTTACTTGAACAACCCTCCCACTTATGATTTACCCCACTCGCAAGCATCCGCAACTACAAAAGAAGAATGAAGATAAATCTAACCATAACATGAAATATATAGATCCAAATCAGCCCCTTACGAAATAACGCATAAACTAGGGTTTAAACTGTTGTCACTCTAACAACCCATCATCTACTTATTTCTCCACAATGCCTTCCCTTAGGCCCAAGTATGATGAAGTGTCATATAGTCGATGTTCACATGACACCACTAAAGGAAGCAACAACATACATATTATCAAAATATCAAATGAATATACCAAATTCACATGATTACTTATAACAAGACTTCTCCCGTGTCCTCAACAACAAAAATAACTACTCACAAATCATATTCATGTTCAAGATCTGAGGAGTATTGAATATCATCAAGGATCTGAGCATATAATCTTCCACCAAATAAACCAACTAGTATCAACTATGAGATATAATCAACACTACTAGCAACTCACAGGTACCAATCTAAAGTTTTGAGACAAAGATTGAATGAGATGAACTAGGGTTTGAGATGAGATGGTGCTGGTGAAGATGTTGATGAAGATTGGTCCTCCCACGATGAGAGGATCGTCGGTGATGTCGATGTCTTCGATTTCCCCCTCCCGGCGGCGCTTCGTCCTGAAAGTGCTCTCTTTATTTTTTTAGGCCAAAACTCTTCATATAGCAGAAGATGAGGGCCGAAGGCTAGCTGTGGGCCCACAAGGCATCAGGGCGCGCCCAGGGGGTGGATGCGCCCTGTTGCCTTGTGGGCAACTGGTGCCCCTCTCTGGTACTTCTTTGCTCCAATATTTTTTTATATATTTCATAAAAATTCTCGGTGAAATTTCAGCTCATTTGGAGTTCTGCAGAATAGGTATCTGTGACGTAGCTTTTCCAGGTCTAGAATTCCAGATGTCGACAATCTTCCCCTTCGTGTAAATCTTTGCAAATTAAGGGAGAAAATGCATTCGAATTGCATCATAATGTGTTATATTGATCAAATACATTATAGATATGAGTAGAAAACATAATGCAAAATGGACGTATCATGACCGGCTTCTTGCCTGAGATGTTTCACGTGGATGTTCCGATCGGTTCTCTTAGTTTTGTTTTGCATGTGTTGTTCCAGGTGGTAAGCTCATCTGGATAAGGCCAGTGGCATTCCCATCAAACATGCACAAGCCAGTGCCATGGAGGTGGCTGGGGACCGTTACCCAGATGTGCTTGCGAGCGATGTGGCGGGCACGATCGCGGTATCGCGATCTTTTTCTTCTCTTACGCCAGCCCGCATCGGATGGGACATGTAACATCGGTTTGCTTCCGGTCGTGCAGTCAGATGTTTCTTTTTTTGAGGATCAACGCCGCCGTCATATATTAAACGAAGCTAGGAATGTCGTCCGACAAGAACTCCAGAATGTACTCTGGGGGAACAGAAAACTACACTTTGCATAAGTCATCACCTAACCCTACCTTAGCTAATTTGTCGGCGACTCGATTTGCTTCACGGCTCCTCCACGACACCTTCACTTCAAATAACTCTTGGAGCAGATTCTTGATCTCCTGCACAACAGGTCCAACCACGGACAGATCCCTCTCATCGCTAGAGATAGCGCGAGCCACAACCACATGTCCAGCTCCAGGTGTGATACGTCTCCAACGTATCTATAATTTTTGATTGCTCCATGCTATATTATCTACTGTTTTGGGCAATATTGGGCTTTATTATTCACTTTTATATTATTTTTGGGACTAACCTATTAACCGGAGGCCCATTTCAGATTTGGTCGTTTTTTTTTGCCTATTTCAAGATTTCAAGAAAAGGAATATCAAACGGAGTCAAAACGGAACGAAATCAATGGAGAAGTTATTTTCGAAGGAAACCCACGGATGGACTTGGACCCCACGTCAGGAGCTAAGGAGGTGCTCACGAGGGTGGGGGCCGCGCCACCCCCTAGGGCGCGCCTCATGGGGCTCCCCTGGCTCCACCGACGCATTTCCTGCACTCCATATATACCTCACGTATCCTAACACTTCTGCAACAGAGATTAGATCGGAGTTCCGCCGCCTCAAGCCTCTGTAGCCACCAAAACCTCTTGGACTTTGCTCCCAAGACTCGCCGGAGGGGGGAACCTCACCAGTGGCCATCTTCATCATCCCGCCGCCTTCCATGACGAGGAGGGAGTAGTTCACCCTCGGGGCCGAGGGTATGTACCAAGAGCTATGTGTTTGATCTCTCTCTCTCATGTTCTTGATTTGGCACGATCTTGATGTATCGCGAGCTTTGCTATTATAGTTGGATCTTATGTTTCTTCTCCCCTCTACTCTCTTTGTAATGAATTGAGTTTTCCCTTTGAATAATCTTATCGGATTGAGTCTTTAAAGATTTGACAACACTTGATGTATGTCTTGCCGTGCAGTATCTGTGGTGACAATGGGATCTCACGTGCCACTTGATGTATGTTTTGGTGATCAACTTGCGGGTTCCGCCCATGAACCTATGCATAGGGGTTGGCTACACGTTTTCGTCGTGATTCTCCCAGAGAAACTTTGGGGCACTCTTTGAGGTTCTATGTGTTGGTTGAGTAGATGAATTGAGATTGTGTGATGCATATCGATAATCATACCCACGGATACTTGAGGTGACATTGGAGTATCTAGGTGACATTAGGGTTTTGGTTGATTTCTGTCTTAAGGTGTTATTCTAGTACTAACTCTAGGGCTGTTTGTGACACCTATAGGAATAGCCCAACGGATTGATTGGAAAGAATAACTTTGAGGTGGTTTCAGACTCCTACCATAATCTCTTCGTTTGTTCTTCGCTATTAGTGACTTTGGAGTGACTCTTTGTTGCATGTTGAGGGATAGTTATGTGGTCCAACTATGTTATTATTCTTGTGAGAACTTGCACTAGTGAAAGTATGAACCCTAGGCCTTGTTTCCTATCATTGCAATACCGTTTATGCTCACTTTTATCATTAGTTACCTTGCTGTTTTTATATTTTCAGATTACAAAAACCTATATCTACCATCCATATTGCACTTGTATCACCATCTCTTCGCTGAACTAGTGCACCTATACAATTTACCATTGTATTGGGTGTGTTGGGGACACAAGAGACTCTTTGTTATTTGGTTGCAGGGTTGCTTGAGAGAGACCATCTTCATCCTCGCCTCTCACAGTTGATAAACCTTAGGTCATCCACTTGAGGGAAATTTGTACATCGTCCCTACAAACTCCTGCACTTTGCAGCCCAACAACGCCTACAAGAAGAAGGTTGCATAGTAGACATCAAGCTCTTTTTCTCGCGCCGCTGTCGGGAGGTGAGTGCTTGAAGGTATATCTTTAGATCTTGCAATCGAATCTTTTCGTTTCTTGTTTTAGCACTAGTTTAGTTTACAAAAGAAAACTACAAAATAAATGGAATTGAGTTTGTCTCATACGCTTCATCTTTTTAATATCTTTCGTGAGTATGATGGAAAGGAAAATTGTGCTCAAGTACTAGAAGAAGAATTACTGTAACATCCCAAAATTCTAAATTTTGGAATGTTATAATAAATAGATAGATTTGATTATTGTGTGATTGATTGACTGAAAGTGAGTGAATTTGAAACTTTTGAAAGTTAAATGAGAGGGAATAAAAGGACTTTCCCAAACTTTCATTTTTGCTTTTATGCTCTCCGAGAATTCAAATTCTTTTCACCACAAAACCTCGGAGAGAAGATGACATGACTTCTTCCATTTATTTAAATGACAAGGGTGTTGAAAATATTTGAATTTCATTTGAGAATATTTCCAATTTCTGAAACTTTATGCAACTCAATGACGATTTTCACGAGCTGATTTATAAAATGACTTCTTCAAATTATATGAAATATGAGTTGGGAGTTTCAAAGAATTAAATTCAAAGTTCTTTGAATTTATTTTCAATTTGGAGTTATTTGAGTCTTATTCAAATTATTTTTCTTCAAAAATAAAATATATGGAAAATAGGGTAACATGATTCCCTACATCAGAAAATTGGAGAGAAATAATTTTGAATTAATTTTGTTATTTTTAAAATGTTTTTTATTGGATTTTATTAGACCAGTAGCACTCTTTGAATTATCTGATTTTGTGTGTATTTTATTTAATGTTAGAAAAATGTTCACGTTGTAGGGAATGTTTTTCTGAAAATTGCGATATATTATATGCCTATATATTATTTTTTTATTTTGCTTTCTTCTTATTTTTGTTTTTCTGGAAAAAAATGTTTATTTAAAAAAAAACATCTTCCCTGGGCCAAGATAGCGGGCGAAGCCCGGCCCAGCAGCCACCAACAACGCCTGCTTAGTCCCGCCGTGCCCGACAGGGACTTCACGAGTCCCGGCTTCCCACGCCATGGGGGCCTCGCCCAAGGAAGGCCTCGGCCTCGTGCCTTTATAAAATTGGTCGGACCCACTCCTTCCTTCCTCGCGCCCACCCTTTACGCCGATCCGCGCCCATGAGATCTCGCCGCCATCACCGCTTCATGCTGTCCCACCGCGCCGCCTCTTGCCTTCGCCATGGCTGCCTCTCACCTCGCTTTTGCCGCACGCCTGCGCGCCTCTGCTGCACAAGGCTGGCCGACTCCGAGACCTTGCAGCCTGGAGTTCGGCCACACTCGACCACGGACGCCCGACCGGTCCATACCAAAAAACTGTTGGTTTCTATTGAAAACCGAACCGGTAATAAACCGCTTTGGTTGTTTTTTCTTTTCTTAGGTTTTCTTTCAAAACCCTAGATCGGTTTTATAAAAAACGTTTGTTTAGATTTACTTATGTAGCGAACGTTCTTTAGTTTAGCCTCTGTAGTGGATTTCCAGTTCGTCACTTATGTTTCAGAGTGAACGCTTGTGTAGATTTTTTTTCTTTTTCTTTTTAGTATTCAGCCAGGGACCCATCCGTGAATATTATATTTACAGATTAGACCCTATACTTCAATCTATCACAACTTTTTACTCGTTTATCCAAATTCAACGAAACCAACGCCAATTTCTTCGTTATGAACCCCTCTATCCAGTAAAACAACTTAAACATGTTTTTGAAAATTTTAAAATTTGAATTAGAACATATTTCTATTCAAACTTCGTTTGATCGTAAGTTGAGTTTCGTAGCTCCGTTTGAGTTGATTCTTTTTGCTAATCGAAGCTCTTGACCTAAACTTTCTGATAAGGCCAAATTCACATAATTTTTTGGTATTGTTAGAAATTGTTTTATGTTGCAAGAGTTATTTGCTTGGTTTTGAAGTTTTCCAAATCGTCTTTTTTCGTTCATCCCGATTTTTGAGTGATTGCTTATGTGTGGTTACTACTGCTTGCTTACGATAGATTGACCGGAGTGTGACGAGTAGAACTATCAAGAGTTTTGAGTGCGAATCATCTTCATCAACATTGCAGGCAAGTTCACACTTTGATCATATACTTTTCATACCCAGTTTTATGCATTAGATCAATCCTCAAACATTGCATGATTAGGATCTAATTAAATTGTGGGTTTTGGGAAGTAGTTTGAGGCAAGACCTATTACACTCATTTATTATCAAACACTTGGGAGTTACTTCTCGCTTGCTTTTTATGCCATGCTATGCTCAGAGACGTGGATTGGGTTTGAGTGTATCCATGACAGATGTGAGATTGTTAATTAATGGTTTACTTAAGGTGGCAACTTAAACACACATCCGGTGGATTGAGGTACCTGTTTCGATTTGCCTGCTTTTTCTTCTGACCGCCACCTGTGCTCAAAGGGATCATGAGATTATTCATGCTAGAAACTTCCGTGTGCAGCCACATGCTACTATGGGCTCTAGCAAAGTTGACTAAGTCGTGCGAACTCTTACAGTGGTAGACTAGCTGATGCAGGGGTTGTAGGTTGGTACGGTCTACCCATACGTAAGGTGCAAGCGCTTCTGAAAAACTATGTCTCGGTCATCCGCTTCTCAAACACCATGTAGTCACGAGAAATCAAACGGAGGAGATCGAGTCATGTGGGGAAAAGTGCACAAACCTCTGCAGAGTGTATAAACTAATCATGATTAGCCGTGTCCCCGGTTATGGACATTTTGAGTATCTAGTACTTGGATTATCAAGTGAATCTCATCATGTTACTTTAATTAATTTTGTTGGGTTTTAATGAAGATGCTTAATTGGGATTGAGAATGCTGTCAACCATTCTCAATGTTTAACAACCACCATGATAGTTAAATAAATTTATTCCTTTGCAGTAGGGAAAAATTGGCTTTTCGCAAAAACATTATAACCATAGAGCTTCCCACCAGCCAAATATGCATGTAGTGATAGCTTTATTCATCATTATCCTATGGTGTGAATTTGCCAGTACATTCAATGTAATCGACCCTTTGTGGCTGCATCGTCTCATGTTGCGTGATCTTACTAACGAGTAAGTGATAATGTTAGGGTTACGATTTCTACACTCAACTTTGCCGTTGGTGTTGATGGGAATCCACAACCTTGTTACTTCCGCTTATTTGGATTGAGGTAATAGTATTTACGTTATTTTATACATGTGATTTACCTCTGTTATAAATCCTCGAGTACTGTGTGTGTCAGCATACCGATCCAGGGATGACACTTAAGCACAGAGACTTGATCCATTCGGGTCGGGTCGCTACAATTACATAGAATGCTTGGCATAAAATATGTGAATGATGAGCATAATTGCAATGTTGTTTGTACGAATTCTTTGAATATCCATGATACTAATGATGATTGCACTAGTTATGATGAAAATGTCTCCTATAAACATGTCAATTTTTGTGGAGTACATTGGGTTTGCAAGTACACACCAAATAGGGAAGATAGATATTGCAAGAGGCATAAGTATTTAGAAACTAAATTGTTGCAAGAAAGTCTTGATGATTCTTATTTGAAAGATTCAATATTTTTCGCCCTTGTGAACTTTGCAATGAACATGGTCATTTAAAGCTCCAATGCTATTTGTTTCATGATCAAGTCGTGTCCAAATATTGTGATAATTTGATTACCCTTGAACATCATAAAGAGCTTAGCCTCCTTTTGGGTTATGAACAAATGAAACGTATAACTGAGGGTATTCCAAAATTTAATCTTGATAGAATTCTTGATTTTGATCTAGAAAAGATCTATATGTATTGTGCGGTGAATTGTATTGAAAATGCTTATATTGCCAATTACATAAAGAAAAGAAAACAAATAGAGGATGAAACGAATACTAATGAAAGGGAAGAGACTTCCCAATATCCTCCTATTATTTCTTATGATGAATCAGGTAACGAGGAGGAGCCTTCTATTCAACCAATCTCATTAATAAGGAGCTCCAAAAAGAGGATTGAACCCACAAATGATGTGGTGAAGAAGAAGAAAAGAAAAAGGAAGAGAGGACTAAGTTCATGATAAATTTAAGTTCAATTAATCATATTACTTAAGAACTCCCACTTAGAAAGACATCCCTCTAATCTTCTAAGTGATCACGTGATCCAAATCAACTAAACCATAACCGATCATCACGTGAGATGGAGTAGTTTTCAATGGTGAACATCACTATGTTGATCATATCTACTATATGATTCACGCCGACCTTTCGGTCTCCGTGTTCCGAGGCCATATCTGCATATGCTAGGCTCGTCAAGTTTAACCCGAGTATTCCAGCGTGTGCAAAACTGGCTTGCACCCGTTGTAGATGGACGAGAGCTTATCACACCCGATCATCACGTGGTGTCTGGGCACGACGAACTTTGGCAACGGTGCATACTCATGGAGAACACTTTTATCTTGAAATTTAGTGAGAGATCATCTTATAAAGCTACCGTCGAACTAAGCAAAATAAGATGTATAAAAGATAAACATCACATGCAATCAAAATATGTGACATGATATGGCCATGATCATCTTGCGCCTTTGATCTCCATCTCCAAAGTACCGCCCTGATCTCTATTGTCACCGCATGACACCATGATCTCCATCATCTTGATTTATATCAATGTGTCATCACGTGGTCGCCTCACCAACTATTGCTCTTGCAACTATTGCTATCGTGCATAACGATAAAGTAAAGCAATTATTTGGCGCTGTATCTTATGCAATAAAGAGACAACCGTAAGGCTTCTCGCCAGCTTGCCGATAACTTCAACAAAACATGATCATCTTATACAACAACTTATATCTCATCACGTCTTGACCATATCACATCACAACATGCCCTGCAAAAACAAGTTAGACGTCCTCTACTTTGTTGTTGCAAATTTTACGTGGCTGCTATGGGCTGAGCAAGAACCTTTCTTACCTACGCATCAAAACCACAACGATAGTTCGTCAAGTTAGTGCTGTTTTAACCTTCGCAAGGACCGGGCGTAGCCACACTCGGTTCAACTAAAGTTTGAGAAACCGACACTGCCAGCCACTGTGTGCAAAAGCACGCCGGTAGAACCACCTCGCATAAGCGTCACAGCGTAATGTCCGTCAGTGCCGCTTCATCCAACAATACCGCCAGAACCAAAGTATGATACGTGGTAAGCGGTGATATGACTTATATCGCCCACAACTCACTTGTTTTCTACTCGTGCATATAACATCAACGCATAAAACCCGGCTCGACGATACCCTTTGTTGGGGAACGAGTAATTTCAAAAAATTCTACGCACACGCAAGATCATGGTGATGGCATAGCAACGAGAGGGGAGAGTATTGTCCACGCACCTCGTGAGACCGTGAAGCGGAAGCGCTATGACAACGCGGTTGATGTAGTCGTCATGTCTTCACGATCCGACCGATCCAAGTACCGAACGTACGGCACCTCCGAAGTTCAGCAAGACATCGCTCACCGATGACGATCCCCGACCATCCAACAAAGTGTCGGGATGAGTTCCACAAGACGACGGGCGTGGTGGACGATGATGATGTTTCATCGCGCAGGCTTCGCCTAAACTCATGCGACGATATGACCGAGGTGGAATATGGTGGAAGGGGCACCGCACACGGCTAAGGAACGATCCGTAGATCAACTTCTGTCATGGGATGCCCCCTGCCCCCGTATATAAAGGAGTGGAGGAGGGGAGGGCCGGCCCTCTCTATGGCGCGCCCTAGGGGAGTCCTACTCCCACCGGGAGTAGGATTCCCCCTTTCCTAGTCCAACTAGGAATCCTTCCAAGTATTAGGAGTAGGAGACAAGGAAGGGGAGGGAGAAGGAAGGAAGGAGGCGCAGCCCCTCCCCCTAGTCCAATTCGGACTAGGCCTTGGGGGGCGCGCGGCCTGCCCTAGGCAGCCCCTCTCTCTTTCCCGTATGGCCCAATAAGGCCCAATACTTCTCCCCCGTATTCCCGTAACTCCCCGGTACTCCAAAAATAACCGAACCACTCGGAACCTTTCCGAACTCCGAATATAGTCGTCCAATATATCGATCTTTACGTCTCGACCATTTCGAGACTCCTCGTCATGTCCCCGATCTCATCCGGGACTCAACTCCTTCGGTACATCAAAACTTATAAACTCATAATAAAACTGTCATCGTGAACGTTAAGCGTGCGGACCCTACGGGTTCGAGAACTATGTAGACATGACCTAGAACTATTCTCGGTCAATAACCAATAGCGGAACCTGGATGCTCATATTGGCTCCTACATATTCTACGAAGATCTTTATCGGTCAAACCGCATAACAACATACTTTGTTCCCTTTGTCATCGGTATGTTACTTACCCGAGATTCGATCGCCGGTATCCAATACCTAGTTCAATCTCGTTATCGCAAGTCTCTTTACTCGTTCCAGTAATGCATCATTCCGTAACTAACTCATTAGCTACATTGCTTGCAAGGCTTATAGTGATGTGCATTACCGAGAGGGCTCAGAGATACCTCTCCGACAATCGGAGTGACAAAACCTAATCTCAAATACGCCAACCCAACATGTACCTTTGGAGACACCTGTAGTACTCCTTTATAATCACCCAGCTTACGTTGTGGACGTTTGGTAGCACCTAAAGTGTTCCTCCAGTAAACGGAGTTGCATAATCTCATAGTTACGGGAACATGTATAAGTCATGAAGAAAGCAATAGCAACATACTAAACCATCAAGTGCTAGGCTAACGGAATGGGTCATGTCAATCACATCATTCTCCTAATGATGTGATCCCTGCTAATCAAATGACAACTCTTTTGTCTATGGCTAGGAAACTTAACCATCTTTGATTCAACGAGCTAGTCAAGTAGAGGCATACTAGTGACACTATGTTTGTCTATGTATTCACACATGTATTATGTTTCCGGTTAATACAATTCTAGCATGAATAATAAACATTTATCATGAAATAAGGAAATAAATAATAACTTTATTATTGCCTCTAGGGCATATTTCCTTCAGTCTCCCACTTGAACTAGAGTCAATAATCTAGTTCACATCACCATGTGATTTAACACCAATAGTTCACATCATCATGTAATTAACACCCATAGCTCACATCGTCATGTGATCAACACCCAAAGGGTTTACTAGAGTCAATAATCTAGTTCACATCATCGCTATGTGATTAACACCCAAAGAGCACTAAGGTATGATCATGTTTTGCTTGTGAGAGAAGTTTAGTCAACGGGTCTGTCACATTGAGATCCGTAAGTATTTTGCAAATATTATATGTCTACATTGCTCTGCACGGAGCTACTCTAGCTAATTGCTCCCACTTTCAATATGTATCTAGACCGAGACTTAGAGTCATCTAGATCAGTGCCAAAACTTGTATCGACGTAACCCTTTACATTTAACCTTTGTCGTGTCCATAATCGAGAAACATATCCTTATTCCACTAAGGATAATTTTGACCGCTGTCCAGTGATCTACTCCTAGATCATTATTGTACTCCCTTGCCAAAATCAGTGTAGGGTATACAATAGATCTGGTACACAGCATGGCATACTTTATAGAACCTATGGTCGAGGCATAGGGAATGACTTTCATTCTCTTTCTATCTTCTGTGTGGTCGGGCTTTGAGTCTTACTCAATTTCACACCTTGTAAAACAGGTAAGAACTCTTTCTTTGACTGTTCCATTTTGAACTACTTCAAAATCTTGTCAAGGTATGTACTCATTAAAAAAACTTATCAAGCCTCTTGATCTATCTCTATAGATCTTGATGCTCAATATGTAAGTAGCTTTACTGAGGTCTTTCTTTTAAAGAACTCCTTTCAAATACTCCTTTATGCTTTCCAGAAAAATTCTACATCCTTTCTGATCAACAATATGTCACTCACATATACTTATCAAAAAGGCTATAGTGCTCCCACTCACTTTATTGTAAATACAGGCTTCACTGCAAGTCCGTATAAAACTATATGCTTTGATCAACTTATCAAAGCGTATATTCCAACTCCGAGATGCTTGCACCAGTCCACAGATGGATCGCTGGAGCTTGCACATTTTGTTAGCACCTTTAGGATTGACAAAACCTTTTGGTTGCATCATATACAACTCCTTTTTAAGAAAACCATTAAGGAATGCAGTTTTGACATCCATTTACCAGATTTCATAAAATGTGGCAATTGCTAACATGATTCGGACAGACTTTTAAGCATCGATACGAGTGAGAAAATCTCATTGTATTCAACATCTTGAACTTTGTCAAAAACCTTTTTCGACAAGTCTAGCTTTGTAGATAGTAACACTACTATCAGCATCTGTCTTCCTCTTGAAGATCCATTTATTCTTAATGACTCACGATCATCGGGCAAGTCAATCAAAGTCCACACTTTGTTCTCATACATGGATCCTATCTCGCATTTCATGGCCTCAAACCATTTCGCGAATCTGGGCCCATCATCGCTTCCTCATAGTTCGTAGGTTTGTCATGGTCAAGTAACATGATCTCCGTAACAGGATTACCGTACCACTCACGGTGCGGATCTCACTCTTTTACCTACGAGGTTCGGTAGTAACTTGATCTGAAGTTACATGATCATCATCACTAGCTTCCTCACTAATTGGTGTAGGAATCACGAGGAACTGATTTACATGATGAACTACTTTCCAATAAGGGAGCAGTACAATTACCTCATCAAGTTCTACTTTCCTCCCACTCACTTCTTTCGAGAGAAACTCCTTCTCTAGAAAGGATCCATATTAAGCAACAAAGATCTTGCCTTCGGATCTGTGATAGAAGTTGTACCAACAGTTTCCTTTGGGTATTCTATGAAGACGCACTTCTCCGATTTAGGTTCGAGCTTATCAAGTTGAAACTTTTTCACATAAGCATCGCAGTCCCAAACTTTAAGAAACGACAACTTTGGTTTCTTGCCAAACCACAGTTCATAAGGCGTCGTCTCAAACGGATTTTGATGGTGCCCTATTTAAAGTGAATGCAGTTGTCTCTAATGCATAACCCCAAAAGCGATAGTGGTAATCGGTAAGATACATCATAGATCGCACCATATCAATAATGTGCGGTTATGACGCGTTCGGACACACCATTACGCTGTGGTGTTCCATGTGGCGTGAGCTGTGAAATTATTCCACATTGTTTTAATCAAGGCCAAACTCAGAACTCAAATATTCGTCTCCCACGATCGGATCACAGTAAACTTTATTTTCTTGTTACGATGATTTTCTACTTCACTCTGAAATTCTTTGAACTTTTCAACTATTTCAGACTTATGTTTCATCAAGAAGATATACCCATATCTGCTCAAATCATCTAGTGAAGGTTAGAAAATAACGATACTTGCCACGAGCATCAACACTCATTGGATCGCATACATCGGTATGTATTATTTCCAATAAGTCGAAGATCTCGTTCCATTGTTCAAGAACGGAGTTTTAGTCATCTTGCCAAAAAGGCACGATTACGCAAGCATCAAATGATTCATAACCAAGTGATTCCAAAATCCATCTTTATGGAGTTTCTTCATGCGCTTTACAATCGATATGACCCAAACGGCAAAGGTGCCACAAATAAGTTGCACTATCATTATTAACTTTGCATCTTTTGGCATTAATATTATGAATATGTGTATTACTACGATCGAGATCCAACAAACTATTTTCATTGGGTGTATGACCATTGAAGGTCTTATTCATGTAAACAGAATAACAATTATTCTCTTACTTTAAATGAATAACCGTATCGCAATAAACATGATCAAATCATATTCATGCTCAACGCATACGCCAAATAACATTTATTTAGGGTTTAACACTAATCCCGAGCACGATAGGGAGTGTGCGATGATGATCATATCAATCTTGGAACTACTTCCAACACTCATCGTCACTTCCCCTTCAACTAGTCTCTATTTATTCTCAGAACTCCTGTTTCGAAGTTACTAATGTTAGCAACCGAACAAGTATCAAATACTCGGGGCTACTATAAACACTAGTAAAGTACACATCAATAACATGTATATCAAATATACCTTTGTTCACTTTGCCATCCTTCTTATCCGCCAAATACTTGGGGCAGTTCCGCTTCCAAAGGACCAGTTCCTTTGCAAGAGAAGCACTTTCGGTCTCGTGCTTAGGTCCAGACTTGGGCTTTCACTTGAGCAAAGAACTTGCTTGCTGTTCTTCTTGAAGTTCCCCTTCTTCCCTTTGCCCTTTTCTTGAAACTAGTGGTCTTGTTAACTATCAACACTTGATGTTTTTCTTGATTTCTACCTTCGTCGATTTCATCATCACGAAGAGCTTGGGAATTACTTTCGTCGTCCCTTGCCTATTATAGTTCATCACGAAGATCTCATAACTATGTGATGGTGACTAGAGAATTACATCAATCACTATCTTATCCGAAGATTAACTCCCACTTGATTCAAGTGATTGAAGTACCTGCACAATCTGAACACATGCTCACTAGTTGAGCGATTCTCCTCCATCTTTTAGCTATAGAACTTGTTGGAGACTTCATATCTCTCAACTCGGGTATTTGCTTGAAATATTAACTTCAATTCTGGAACATCTCATATGGTCCATGACGCTCAAAACATCTTTGAAGTCCCGATTCTAAGCCGTTAAGCATGGTGCACTAAACTATCAAGTAGTCATCATATTGAGCTAGCCAAACGCTCAAAACGCCCGCATCTGCTTCCTGCAATAGGTCCGCATCACCTAGCGGTGCATCAAGGACATAATTCTTCAGGCAGCAATGAGGATAAACCTCAGATCACGGATCCAATCCGCATCATTGCTACTAACATTTTTCAACATAATTTTCTCTAGGAACATATATAAAAACATAGGGAAGCAACAACGCGAGCTATTGATCTACAACATAAATTGCAAAATACTACCAGACTAAGTTCATGATAAATTTAAGTTCAATTAATCATATTACTTAAGAACTCCCACTTAGAAAGACATCCCTCTAATCTTCTAAGTGATCACGTGATCCAAATCAACTAAACCATAACCGATCGTCACGTGAGATGGAGTAGTTTTCAATGGTGAACATCACTATGTTGATCATATCTACTATATGATTCACGCTCGACCTTTCGGTCTCCGTGTTCCGAGGCCATATCCGTGCATATGCTAGGCTCGTCAAGTTTAACTCCGAGTATTCCGGCGTGTGCAAAACTGGCTTGCACCCGTTGTAGATGGACGAGAGCTTATCACACCCGATCATCACGTGGTGTCCGGGCACGCATTTAACTTTGGCAACGGTGCATACTGTGGAGAACATTTTATCTTGAAATTTAGTGAGAGATCATCTTATAAAGCTACCGTCGAATCTAAGCAAAATAAGATGTATAAAAGATAAACATCACATGCAATCAAAATATGTGACATGATATGGCCATGATCATCTTGCGCCTTTGATCTCCATCTCCAAAGTACCGTCATGATCTCTATTGTCACCGGCATGACACCATGATCTCCATCATCTTGATCTATATCAATGTGTCATCACGTGGTCGTCTCACCAACTATTGCTCTTGCAACTATTGCTATCGCATAACGATAAAGTAAAGCAATTATTTGGCGCTTGCATCTTATGCAATAAAGAGACAACCGTAAGGCTTCTGCCAGTTGCCGATAACTTCAACAAAACATGATCATCTTATACAACAACTTATATCTCATCATGTCTTAACCATATCACATCACAACATGCCCTGCAAAAACAAGTTAGACGTCCTCTACTTTGTTGTTGCAAATTTTACGTGGCTGCTATGGGCTGAGCAAGAACCTTTCTTACCTACGCATCAAAACCACAACGATAGTTCGTCAAGTTAGTGCTGTTTTAACCTTCGCAAGGACCGGGCGTAGCCACACTCGGTTCAACTAAAGTTGGAGAAACAGACACCCTCCAGCCACCTGTGTGCAAAAGCACGTCAGAGAACCAGCCTCGCATAAGCGTGGCGTAATGTCCGTCCAGCCGCTTCATCCAACAATACCGCCAACCAAAGTATGACATGTTGGTAAGCGGTATGACTTGTATCGCCCACAACTCACTTGTGTTCTACTCGTGCATATAACATCAACGCGCATAAAACCCGGCTCGATACCTTTGTTGGGGAACGTAGTAATTCAAAAATTTCCTACGCCACGCAAGATCATGGTGATGGCATAGCAACGAGAGGGAGAGTATTGTCCACGTACCCTCGTGAGACCGTGGCGAAGCGTTATGACAACGCTGTTGATGTAGTCGTATGTCTTCACGATCCGACCGATCCAAGTACCGAACGACGGCACCTCCGAGTTCAGCACACGCTCAGCTCGATGACGATCCCGGACTCCGATCCAAAGCAAAGTGTCGGGGATGAGTTCCACAAGACGATGGCGTGGTGACGATGATGATGCTCTACCGGCGCAGGGCTTCGCCTAAACTCTGCGACGATATGACCGAGGTGGAATATGGTGGAAGGGGGCACCGCACACGGCTAAGGAACGATCCGTAGATCAACTTCTGTCATGGGATGCCCCCTGCCCCCGTATATAAAGGAGTGGAGGAGGGGAGGGCCGGCCCTCTCTATGGCGCGCCCTAGGGGAGTCCTACTCCACCCAGGAGTAGGATTCCCCTTTCCTAGTCCAACTAGGAATCCTTCCAAGTATTAGGAGTAGGAGACAAGGAAGGGAGGAGAAGGAAGGGAAGGAGGGCGAGCCCCTCCCCTAGTCCAATTCGGACTAGGCCTTGGGGCGCTGGCCTGCCCTAGGCAGCCCTCTCTCTTTCCCGTATGGCCCAATAAGGCCCAATACTTCTCTCCTGTATTCCCGTAACTCCCGGTACTCCGAAAATACCCGAACCACTGAACCTTTCCGAACTCCGAATATAGTCGTCCAATATATCGATCTTTACGTCTCGACCATTTCGAGACTCCTCGTCATGTCCCCGATCTCATCCGGGACTCCGAACTCCTTCTTGGTACATCAAAACTTATAAACTCATAATAAAACTGTCATCGTAACGTTAAGCGTCATGACCCTACGGGTTCGAGAACTATGTAGACATGACCTAGAACTATTCTCGGTCAATAACCAATAGCGGAACCTGGATGCTCATATTGGCTCCTACATATTCTACGAAGATCTCTATCGGTCAAACCGCATAACAACATACTTTGTTCCCTTTGTCATCGGTATGTTACTTACCCGAGATTCGATCGTTGGTATCCAATACCTAGTTCAATCTCCTCTTTCGTCTTCGTTTATCGGTAACTTTACTTGGAGCTATATTTTTATTCATCACATGATATGTGTTTTGTTTGGAGCGTCATGTCATTTTATTTAGCTTTGCTTGCTGTTTGAATAAAATTCCAAGATCTGAAATTTTTAAATGGGAGAGTCTTCACATAGTTGTATAATTATTCGACTACTCATTGATCTTCACTTATATCTTTTGAAGTAGTTTGTTGTTTGCTCTAGTGCTTTACTTATATCTTTTAGAGCACGGTGCTGGATTTGTTTTATAGAAACTATTGATCTCTCATGCTTCACTTAGATTATTTTGAGAGTCTTAAATAGCATGGTAATTTGCTTAAAAAATCCTAATATACTAAGAATAAATGATTTTTAAAAATTCTTATGAGTGTGTTGAATAGTAAGAATAGTTTGATGCTTGATGATTGTTTTGAGATATGAATATGGTGATATTAGAGTCATGCTAGTTGAGTAGTTGTGAATTTGAGAAATACTTGTGTTAAAGTTTGTGATTCCGTAGCATGCACGTATGGTGAACCGTTATGTGATGAAGTCGGAGCATGATTTATTTATTGATTGTCTTCCTTATGAGTGGCGGTCGGGGACGACGATGGTCTTTTTCCTACCAATCTATCCCCCTAGGAGCATGCGCCTAATACTTTGCTTTGATAACTTGTAGATTTTTGCAATAAGTATATGAGTTCTTTATGACTAATGTTGAGTCCATGGATTATACGCATTTTTCTCACCCTTCCATTGCTAGCCTCTCTAATACCGCGCACTTTTCGCGGTATGATACACCCACCATATACCTACCTCAAAACACCCACCATACCTCCCTATCATGGCATTTCCTTAGACAGTCCGAGATATATTGCCATGCAACTTTCCACCATTCCGTTTATTATGACACGCTCCATCATTGTCATATTGCTTTACATGATCATGTAGTTGACATCGTATTTGTGGCAAAGCCACCATTCATAATTCTTTCATACATGTCACTCATGAATCATTGCATATCCCGGTACGCCGCCGAAGGCATACACATAGAGTCATATTTTGTTCTAAATATTGAGTTGTAATTGTTGAGTTGTAAGTAAATAAAAGTGTGATGATCATCATTTTTAGAGCATTGTCCCAGTGAGGAAAGGATGATGGAGACTATGATTCCCCCACAAGTTGGGATGAGACTCCGGACGAAAAAAAGAAAAAAAAAAAGAAAAAAAAGAGGCCAAAAAAAAGAGAAAAGGCCCAAATAAAAAAATAAAAAATAAAAAATAAAAAAATGAGAGAAAAAGAGAGAAGGGGCAATGCTACTATCCTTTTACCACACTTGTGCTTCAAGGTAGCACCATGATCTTCATGATAGAGAGTCTCCTATGTTGTCACTTTCATATACTAGTGGGAATTTTCATTATAAGAACTTGGCTTGTATATTCCAATGATGGGCTTCCTCAAATGCCCTAGGTCTTCATGAGCAAGCTTAGTTGGATGCACACCCACTTAGTTTCTTTTTGAGCTTTCATACATTTATAGCTCTAGTGCATTCGTTGCATGGCAATCCCTACTCACTCACATTGATATCTACTGATGGGCATCTCCATAGCCCATTGATACGCCTAGTTGATGTGAGACTATCTTCCCTCTTTTTGTCTTCTCCACAACCACCATTCTATTCCACCTAAAGTGCTATATCCATGGCTCACCCTCATGTATTGCGTGAAGATTGAAAAGTTTTGAGAATGTCAAAAATATGAAACAATTGCTTGGCTTGTCATCGGGGTTGTGCATGACTTAAACAAATTGTGTGGTGAAGATAGAGCATAGCCAGACTATATGATTTTGTAGGGATAACTTTCTTTGGCCATGTTATTTTGAGAAGACATGATTGCCTTGTTAGTATGCTTGAAGTATTATTATTTTTATGTCAATATTAAACCTTTGTCTTGAATCTTTGAATCTGAATATTCATACCACAATTAAGAAGATTTACATTGAAATTATGCCAAGTAGCACTCCGCATCAAAAATTATCTTTTATCATTTACCTACTCGAGGACGAAAGGTGAAATTAAGCTTGGGGATGCTTGATACGTCTCCAACGTATCTATAATTTTGATTGCTCCATGCTATATTATCTACTGTTTTGGGCAATATTGGGCTTTATTATTCACTTTTATATTACTTTTGGGACTAACCTATTAACCAGAGGCCCAGCCTAGATTTGTCTTTGTTTTTGCCTATTTCAGTATTTTGAAGAAAAAGAATATCAAACGGAGTCAAAACGGAACGAAATCAACTGGAGAAGTTATTTTCGGAAGGAAACCCACCGGATGGACTTGGACCCCACGTCAGGAGCTAAGGGAGGTGCTCACGAGGGTGGGGGCGCGCCCCCCTGCCTCGTGGGGCCCCCGAAGCTCCACCGACGTACTTCCTGCACCCATATATACCTACGTATCCTAAAACTTCCAGAACAGAGATTAGATCGGGAGTTCCGCCGCCGCAAGCCTCTGTAGCCACCAAAAACCTCTCGGGACCCTGTTAAGGCACCACCCGGAGGGGGGAACCCTCACCGTGGCCATCTTCATCATCCGGCGCTCTCCATGACGAGGAGGGAGTAGTTCACCCTCGGGGCTGAGGGTATGTACCAAAGAGCTATGTGTTTGATATCTCTCTCTCGTGTTCTTGATTTGGCATGATCTTGATGTATCGCGAGCTTTGCTATTATAGCTGGATGTTATGTTTCTTCTCCCCCTCTACTCTCTTGTAATGAATTGAGTTTTCCCCTTTGAGTAATCTTATCGGATTGAGTCTTTAAAGCTTTTAGAACACTTGATGTATGTCTTGTCGTGTGTATCTGTGGTGACAATGGGATCTCACGTGCCACTTGATGTATGTTTTGGTGATCAACTTGCGGGTTCCGCCCATGAACCTATGCATAGGGGTTGGCACACATTTTATTGCCGTGATTCTCCGGTAGAAACTTTGGGGCACTCTTTGAGGTTCTATGTGTTGGTTGAGTAGATGAATTGAGATTGTGTGATGCATATCGTATAATCATACCCACGGATACTTGAGGTGACATTGGAGTATCTAGGTGACATTAGGGTTTTGGTTGATTTCTGCCTTAAGGTGTTATTCTAGTACGAACTCTAGGGCTGTTTGTGACACCTATAGGAATAGCCCAACGGATTGATTGGAAAGAATAACTTTGAGGTGGTTTCGTACCCTACCATAATCTCTTCGCTTTGTTCTCCGCTATTAGTGACTTTGGAGTGACTCTTTGTTGCATGTTGAGGGATAGTTATGTGATCCAACTATGTTATTATTGTTGAGAGAACTTGCACTAGTGAAAGTATGAACCCTAGGCCTTGTTTCCTATCATTGCAATACCGTTTACGCTCACTTTTATCTTTAGTTACCTTGCTGTTTTTATATTTTCAGATTACAAAAACCTATATCTACCATCCATATTGCACTGGTATCACCATCTCTTCGTCGAACTAGTGCACCTATACAATTTACCATTGTATTGGGTGTGTTGGGGACACAAGAGACTCTTTTGTTATTTGGTTGCGGGGTTGCTTGAGAGATACCATATTCATCCCACGCCTCCCACAGTTGATAAACCTTAGGTCATCCACTTGAGGAAATTTTGCTGTGTCCTACAAACCTGTGCACTTGCAGGCCCAACAACGTCTACAAGAAGAAGGTTGCGTAGTATACATCAAGGTTCAACCTTTGCACGTTGATTTCAGCAGCCACCTGAATCGCCCGTTTGCACGCCAAGGCTTCAGCTGTCTCCGGGCTCACCACGTTCTTGAACGAGTGGCATGCGGCAGCCAGAAAGCCCCCGTTGTGGTCACGGAGAACAACACCAGCTCCTCCCCTCGCCCTTTGTATGCTCAGCGCCCCGTCGGAGTTGGCTTTCACCCATCCGGCCTCCGGTGCCGTCCATCTGGCCTGACCCCGTTGCTGCGCCTGTGGAGGAGGACGCTGATGGACCTCCTTCCACTCCGCCATGAGAGCCACCACACGGCGAGCGATTTTCAGAGGTTCTTCGATGCGCTTCCCATCCCTGGTCTCATTGCGCACTAGCCACAGGGCGTACACCGCCTGGATCACCAGCGCCCTCTCATCCTCGTGCGCAGCAGCCAGCCAATCCAGCAACCACCGTTGGAGTGCGCTCTGGGAATCGATATGCCAAGGTGGGATCGCCACCCTCATTCCCGTTTCTGAGCACAACCTCTTCCAGAAGAGAGCCGAGTGCGGGCATCCCCAGAATCGATGGAAGATAGTCTCGTCTCGACCGCAAGCTGCACAGAAAACCCCAGCTTTGTTGCTCCTTCTCCTCAGCTCACTCCCGACAGCAAGGCCATTTCTCATCAAGCGCCACATGTGTATCTTTGCCTTCCTCGGAGCATTTGAATCCCAAAGGGCCAGCCAGCATTTATGATCCTTCACAAATGAGGACTCCGCCTTATCTTTCGATGCCTTGTTTAGCTCCAGCCACAAGTGGTAGGCCGAGCGGACCGTGAACTGTCCGTTCTTCGTATAGTTCCATGCAAGGCAGTCCTCGACGCCAGGCCCGCCCACAGCAAGTTGCTTAATGTCCTGGGCATCATCTCCAGAGAACATGGCATCCAACTTCTGATCATCCCACCTTGCCCCCGACTGATCAAGCAGATGGCAAACTTTTGTTACCCCCGGGATGAAAACTGCACCCAGTGGTGTCAGACTCCCCTTCCTCGGGATCCATTGATCATGGTGGATATTGACTTGCATGCCATCGCCAATTCTCCAGACCAGGCCCGCCCGCAGCAAGTCACGCCCGTGGATAATGCTTCTGAAAGTATACGGCCCTCCCCCCGGGCAGGTAGCATTCAGAATGCTCCCACCTCTGTAGTACCGAGCCTTAAAAACCCTTTCACATAATGAGGACGGCACCTGCAGCAGCCGCCACGCTTGTTTTGCTAGGAGAGCTTGGTTGAAAGCTTCGGGATCACGGAAACCCATGCCTCCCGCCCTCTTGGCTGAACACATCTTGTCCCAGGCAATCCAGTGTACCTTGCGCTCACCAATGATAGCACCCCACCAGAATTTAGAGGAGATAGATGACAAATTCCAGCACATCTTCTTCGTGAGGTGGAAACAACTCACGGTAAACGTAGAGATAGACTGCAGACCCGATTTCACTAAGACCTCCCTAGCTTTCTTGGAAAGGCCCTGCCCCTTCCATCCCGAAGTCTTCTTCTTGGAGCTCTCTGTTACATATTTGAACACTCCATCTATAGCTCGCCCGACCACCGTTGGCAGGCCAAGGTATCGCTCGCTTAGAGCTTCAGACTCAATCCCAATGGCCGTCTTAAGAGCTTTCTTTTGTCCCTCCTGACAGCCCTTCCCAAAATAAATAGAGGACTTGTTCATATTCACCTTTTGCCCCGAAGCCGCCTCATATACCTCCAAGATGCCTTTAAGCTTCTCCATGTTATCCACGGACCCTTGGAGGAAGATGATACTATCATCAGCAAACAGAAGGTGTGTCACTTGGGGGCCAGTGCTCCCAAATGACACCCCTCTCAACTCATTCTCCTCCTGAGCCCTCTTTAATAGCGCAGAGAAACCTTCCACGCAGAATAAGAACAGGTAGGGGGATAGGGGATCCCCCTGCCGCAAACCCCTGGATGGATAGAATCTACGGGAAAAACCACCATTAAGCTTCACCACAAAATTAGCGGAGGTGACACAACGCATAATCATAGCTATCCAATCGGAATCAAAACCAAATCGAGCCAACATCCGCTCAAGAAATCCCCACTCCACCCTATCATACGCCTTCATCATGTCTAGCTTGACAACGCAAAGAGGTCTCTTCCTCTTCCTCGTCCTGATCGCATGAACACACTCATAGGCCACAAGCACGTTATCAGTGATAAGCCGCCCAGGAACGAAAGCACTTTGTTCTTCAGAGATAAGGACAGGCAAAATGAGCTTTAGCCTATTTGCAAGCACCTTGTACGCGATCTTGTAAAGGACATTGCACAGACTGATAGGGAGAAATTGTGAAAGCAGCTCCGGTGAGCTAACTTTCGGGATCATGACAATCACCGTAGCGTTGAAAGCGTCCGGTGCAGCCACACCAGCCAAGAAGTCCTTGACAACGCGGCAGACATCGTCCTTAACAAGCGACCAGTGTCACTGATAGAACAACGCCGGGAGGCCGTCCGGGCCCGGCGCCTTCGTCGGACCCATCTGGAACAAGGCCGTCTCCACCTCATCATCAGAAACCGGTGCGGTTAGTTTAGCATTCATCTCAGCCGAGACCACTTCATTAAGATTACCAAGAACAGCTTCAGCATTCGCAGATCCTTTAGAGGTGAAAAGTTGCTCATAAAACCCCGCGGCCAGCTCCCGCATTTCTTCATTAACCTCACACTTGGAGCCATCCTCACGACGCAGCGCCCTGACAGTGTTCTTCCACCTCCTATGAGATGCCCTCCCTTGGAAGTATTTTGTGTTCATATCACCTGCCTGCAGCCGGTCCACCCGGGAGTGTTGGCGCTGGAGCACCTCCTCCCTAGCGTACATCTCCCGGAGTTGATCCTCAATCGCTCGAACCTCTGAAGAGTTCTCTGCCTCTAGGCCTCGGAACCTGGCCTTTTGAAGCTGATCTTTGAGGTGCACAAGTTGCTTGCGAACTGATCCAAAGACTCGCCTGCCCCACTCCTGCATACCTGCCGTCATGCCCTTGAGACGGCTGCAAACAGCAGCCAGCCCCGACTCCCCCATGGAGGCACTTGCCCACTACTCAGCCACCATCGCTTCATAGTTTTCATGACGAATCCATGCTTCCTCGAACTGAAACATCCGTCCCTGCCGGGGTTCAAGCGTTGGAGCCGTCTCCAAAACATGAACCACCAGCGCCACATGGTCACACTCTTCCGTGATGATATGCTCCACGAAGGTGCTAGGAAACATGGCCAGGAACTCATCGGTACACGTAGCCCGATCCAACCGCACCTGGATGTTGTCATGATCGCTCCGCTTGTTATCCCACGTGAACGGATATACTGCAAAGCCCAGGTCCGCAAGGCCACAATCATCAAGGCAGTCCCTAAAAGATTCCATCTGCAGAAAGCCCCTCTGGTTACCACCCTTCTGCTCCGATTGAAAAAGAATTTCATTAAAGTCCCCAACACACAGCCACGGCAGATTATCCTGCCTCTTCAGATACCTGAGAGCATCCCAAGATTTGCATCTACGCTCAACATCCGGTTCCCCATAGAATCCAGTGATCCTAAAGGTTTTGCCCTCACAGACCACCACAACATCGAGGAAATATTGGCACCATGGCCTAACTGTGACCTGTACATGGTCCCTCCACCAGAGGGCAAGCCCCCCACTTTTGCCATTGCAATCCACATCCACCCCACACCTAAAACCCACCCTCCACATGAGCTTCTCCATAGCCCTCGCCCTCTTCTTAGTTTCACTCAGGAACACCACCGCTGGGTTGTGAGACCCTAATCAGTCGTCCAGTCATAGATTCGCCCCTGTCGAGTCCAACCCCAGTCCCCGACAGTTTCGGGCAAGGACATTCATTGCTCCCGGCGGCCCTGGCTCCCAGGGTCCGCCGATCTCCCATTGTCATCAGAGATGCGATCAAACACCGTCGACTTTTACGTTGAGTATCGTGAACGAAAGCATCATGCCCCTCCTGTTTGTCCACTCCGCCCTTCGCCACCCACACCTGCCGCTGGCCTCTTTTCCTACTCTCATATTCACCCCTGTCCCGTCGAGCCATGGCATGATCCTGCCCCGAACCCTGTCTTGATTTCTTCACGTAGTAACCCCTTCGCCTCTCCCGCTGCGCATGCATGCTGGGCTCACCAAACTGCCCCGACCGGCCTAGCTCATCAGCAAAATACGCGCTCGAGGAGCCCCCACACTGTCTTTGCCTTTTAGAACCCCGGGCAGGTCTCGAGCAGAATCGCGCTCCCGCTGAGAGTTTCTATCCAGCAGCCTGTCTCTCAGCTCATGCTCCTTCCGCTGATCCAGCTTGTTTCTCAGGTCGGGTGCATGCGCCGTCCGGTGAGCCCAGTGGCCCTTTTCTGGACTGTTGACCTCCCCATCTCGCTGTCCGCCATGGCCGCCAGTGCGGTATCCATCAGAACGTGAGAAGTCCGAACTTAGGTTTCTCTTTGTTGGGATATCACGGATCCGAGCACCATCATTACGCTGCCTGCCACTCCCATCATCCCCCGCCTGAGAGTTGCCAAAGCTGTTAACACTCCCCGACGCTCCACCCCCTGCCCCCTCCTTCGGCCCAGACCTGCCCGGTGATGCCCGGAGCCAGCCCCCCCATTGAGAGGAGGAATCGACAGGCGGCTCACATCCCCTCTTCCCATGCACAAGCCGTCCACACTCAAAGCAGAAGTGCGGCACTTTTTCATAATAGAAGTCAAACCATGTCCCTTGCTTGTCCTCCTTGGATTTCTTCAAGTAAAACCCTCGGACCAGAGGCTGAAACACTGCTATTCTGGCCCGCACTCGCAACTGATTGCCTCTAGCAAATCCATCTGCATCCACATCAACTTTCACAACCTCACCCAACCAATTCCCCAGGGCTCTCCCGAAAGATTTAGTCCTCTTGTTCGGCGGGAGCTCTATCACCCTGACCCATATGTCCACAGAATCAAACACTATTGCCGATGGCCTCGTCTTCCCCTCATACTCCTTGAGAACCAGGACGCTGAAATCAAACTGCCATGGGCCATTGTGCAGGGCATGTTTGTAGTCTCCATCGCTACCAAAATGCACCACAAAAATATTGGAACCCATGTCTCTGAATTGTGCTTCCCGATGCAATCCCCAGGCCCTCTGCATAGTCCTTTCTAGCACCGTTTTGTTGAAGGGGCGAGAAGAGTAGACCTTACCCACAGCAGACATTCGAGTACACTTGGGCAGTTTGGTCTCCGGATCTTCAAAGAAAAAGCCCTCGGCCTCCTTCTCCATCAGCACCATTCCCCCCATGCGTGCGGACAAGCTCGAAAGTGGGATCGGGGGTTTTGTTGCCCGCAGGAGAACACGAGGAACCCTGCTCGCAGAACCGCCACGGCGCGCCTTTGGAGTTGCCGCCGCCGACGGCATCGATCCCGGGGCCGAGGACGCCGTCGTCCCCGCCGCTGGGCTCCGTCCCGCAGGCCTTGACGAAGTCGCCACGCCCCGCGCCGTCCCCTCCGCCTTGCCATCCTCGGTCCCAGCCGTGGACGCCATCCACAACCAAGAAGCGAAACGCCCCAGCCAGCGATCGCAGAGAGCGCCGTGCGCCCGATCGCGGCCGAGTCAGGATGTTTCATGGGCATTTCAGTCTATCCTTTAGGTCAGTTGTTTTTTCTATAAATCCTTCACCCCACCGTCGCACATCAAGCAAATTCCCCTAGCTTCCTCTCACTTCACTCCAACCAGTTGCCCGAGGTTCATACATTGTTTCTTTAATTCTTGTGTGAGCTCTCGTATGCCATATCGTTGTTCATTGTCTTTCTCTTTGTGCGCATACAACCATTGTGAGTTTCTTTCGGTATTCTCTTGCAGACGCTTTCTTGGTTATTTGCCTCGCTAACGTGGGATGGCATGCCTGATGTTGGCAAGGGCGGCGCTTCCATACCGTTGATACCCTTTGGTGTATGTTGTGTCGTTATGCCGGGTATCTCTCGTGAGGTGTTGCCTAGTCGATGTAGTATCCTTACTCCCTGGGTCCGGTGTGTCCTCATCGGTTGTAAGCGCTCTATGAGGGGTCATGCTGGGTACCTCTCGTGAGCTATTGTCGGGAGAGCGCTAGCCATTGAGGAGATTAAAGAACTTATATTATAATTAGCAAGATGGTTGTGCTTTGTAGGATGATTTTTCGTGTATTTGAAGCGTATGTACCGCCCGTGGTGTTTTTGGTGTCAGCCTTCAGTCACAATGGAGGCTGTTTGACCACTCCCAATCCACTTTGTGTTGCAATGATGTCATATCAACCATCCAAAAATTAATCCATGATCCTGCGGAGAACCTGCGGATCCAGGCGGGAACACGGCGAGGCAATGGTGTCAGAACGTTGGAAAGGCAGCAAAACATGCAACCAAGAGAGGTGCTATATGTCCTATCCCCTATGAAGCACCGATACAGCGACATCCATACGGCGATACGGATACGGGGATAAGAGATACAACAATTTCTAAAAAAAGAAATACGGTGATACGGCGTGTCGGAGTAATGGGCCACGGGTAGGCTAACCCGAGACCCATAACCTTTCAAGACATCGGGGCTGACTGCACCCCTCAAGACACCGAGACAAAGAGCCGCCTTCTGGAAGCCGACTGAAGGAGTAGCCGGCTTCCCATGGGCGGCCGAGTCCTGGATGCGAGGCTGAGTCAAGCCGACTCCCGCCAGGCGGCTTCCAGAGAAGCCGGCCTCAGGGAGTCGGCCCGCGACACCTGCAGAGCCTGTGCTCTCGTCAGGAGGACGGGACGGGGAGTGGCTACAGAATAACCCATCCCCTCCTCCAGATCAGGCAAGCATGGCCACAGTGCCCCGTACCGGCGGAGATCTCCGCCCGGCGCGGCACTGTTGCCACCGTTTCCCTGACATCACCCCGTGTGGGCGGAGTCCTGTTCCCACGACGGCCTGTCTATACTGTTGGAAATATGCTCTAGAGGCAATAATAAATTAGTTATTATTATTATATTTCCTTGTTCATGATAATCATTTATTATCCATGCTATAATTGTATTGACCGGAAACCGAAATACATGTGTGGATACATAGACAACACCATGTCCCTTGTAAGCCTGTAGTTGACTAGCTTGTTGATCAATAGATGGTTACGGTTTCTGGACCATGGACATTGGATGTCGTTGATAACGGGATCACATCATTAGGAGAATGATGTGATGGACAAGACCCAATCCTAAGCCTAGCACAAAGATCGTGTAGTTCGTATGCTAAAGCTTTTCTAATGTCAAGCATCTTTTCCTTAGACCATGAGATTGTGCAACTCCCGGATACTGTAGGAATGCTTTGGGTGTGCCAAACGTCACAATGTAACTGGGTGGCTATAAAGGTACACTACGGGTATCTCCGAAAGTGTCTCATTGGGTTGGCACGAATCGAGACTGGATTTGTCACTCCGTGTGACGGAGAGGTATCTCTGGGCCCACTCGGTAGGACATCATCATAATGTGCACAATGTGATCAAGGAGTTGATCGCGGGATGATGTGTTACGGAACGAGTAAAGAGACTTCTGCCGGTAACGAGATTGAACAAGGTATCGGGATACCGACGATCGAATCTCGGCAAGTACAATACCGCTAGACAAAGGGAATTGTATACGGGATTGATTAAATCCTTGACATCGTGGTTCATCCGATGAGATCATGCGTGGAGCATGTGGGAGCCAACATGGGTATCCAGATCCCACTGTTGGTTATTGGCCGGAGAGTTGTCTCGGTCATGTCTCTGCATGGTTCCCGAACCCGTAGGGTCTACACATAAGGTTCGATGGACGCTAGGGTTATAGGGAAAGTATGTACGCCTTGTTACCGAATGTAGTTCGAGTCCCGGATGAGATCCCGAACGTCACGAGGAGTCCGGAATGGTCCGGAGGTGAAGATTGATATATTGGACGAACGGTTTTGGAGTCGGTGAGTGTTCCGTGGAGGTACCGGGTGATGACCAAAGATGACCGAAAGGTGTTTCGGGAGCCCCGACAAGTGTTGGGGGCTTCATGGGCCAAGGGAGGGGGCAAACCAGCCCACTAAGGGGATGTCGCCCCCTCACGTATTCCCACGTGACCCAGGGGTTTGGGGCGCCCATCTAGGGTTCCCACCTCCCGGCTTGGGGCCAGGTCACCCAAAGGGGAGATCTCATCCGCCTGGCCGCCGCCCCTAGGGGAAACCCTAGGGCGCCCCCTCTCCCTTCCCCTATATATAGTGGAGGTTTTGGGGCTGCTCAACACACGAGTCTCTCTCTCCCAAGGCCGCCCTATCTCTCTCCCTCCTCGTCTCTCGTGAGTGCTTGGCGAAGCCCTTTGAGTACCAGCTCCTCCACCACCACCACGCCGTCGTCTGCTGCTTTGGACGGAGTCTTCCCAACCTCTCCCTCTCCCTTGCTGGATCAAGGCACGGAGACGCCATCGGGCTGCACGTGTGTTGAACGCGGAGGCGCCGTTGTTCGGGCGCTTAGATCGGAATCAACCGCGATCACGAATGCGCTACGAGTACGACTCCTTCATCCAGCGTTCTTATAACGCTCGCTTAGCGATCTACAAGGGTATGTAGATGCACTCCCTTCCTCTCTTGTTGCTAGAATCTCCATAGATTGATCTTGGTGATGCGTAGAAAATTTTGAATTTCTGCTACGTTCCCCGTCATATACGGCCCAAGGACGATGGGCCCCGCCAGTCAGCGAGAGTCCAGAAGACGACGAAGAGCCCTACCAGTCGGACCCGATGGAAGTCGGCCCCTAGGAGTCGGCTGGCCCCTTCCCCGGGGCCCACGTGCCATCAACCAGATAAGATGGGGAGTGGCTACAGTAATCGCCCGCCAGGCGGCGGGGCTGTAGCCATGACCTCCCGACCAAGCCTGCGTCATTAGAGACGCGGCTACCGTGATCAGCTGCCGGCAAGCCCGAGGCCGGTGGAGTACGGCTTTGTCGGCCCGCACCCTACCGGTCCGGCGGGCCCAACAATCGGCGGAGAAGCCAGCGTAGAGAGATCGACGGTCGGGCCCTACCCCGGCCGGATTACCAATGTACCCACGGGGTAGGCCTATATAAAACCCCTGTGGCACCCATGCAAAGGGTTCCTGGACACGAGATAGTTAGACCAGATCATAGAGGAAAGGGAAGAGCTAGCCTTGCCTTCTCCTACCTCTAGCATACAGCTCGAGGAGCACTTGTGTATTCACTTGAGCCTTAGTGATCATGCGGAGACCCCTGCAGAGCAGGAGTAGGGTGTTATCTCCTAGGAGAGCTCAGACTTGGGTAAAGTACGCCACGCGTTCGTGTTCACACCTCATCCCGCTTCCGGGCACCGCGACGTTCTACTCGCTTCCACCATGATAAGCCATCCTTTGGCATATGTCGCACCCAACCCCGACATTTGGCGCCCACCGTATGGGTGCACTGGTCAGTCACGGAGACCACATTACCGGGACAGGAACCCTTTTCCTCCCTGGCGAGCACAGCCAGCCCGGCACACCAGACGGCGTCTGTGCCGAGGTGCTGCATGGTGCAGAAATGGCCTGCGCGGCGAGCTGCCTCGCTGATCTCGTCGGCGGAGTCCGCCTCTCCGACGAGCCCGCATCCGACGCGGGCACCGATGGCCCCGAGAGCCTCCTCGCGGGCCTCCTCGATCAGCTCCACATCTCCAGCGAGCCGAGCCGTGGACTGAGTTGGTAGGCTCCACCGACCCGATGTTGGTTGACTTCGACGCAGCTGCCGCCGGGACGTTCCCCACCAGCGTGGTGAGCCCATACGACGAGCCGCTCCCTCACGTGGAGAGAGGCGGCGGAAGCTGCCGTCCGCAGCGGTGCTGGTCATCGACACGCAGCGAGCACTCCGGGCGGAGGTGCTCGCGACCCGCTCGACGCGGCGCTGCAAGACCTGTCAGCGCCCATTCCCAAAGATGCCGACACCGAGACGTTGGAGGCACGCCGCCTCCAACTCATTGAAGGCGCCAAGAAGCTAGCCGACATGAGACGCCTGTCAGAAGCCTACCAGCGCGAGATGGATCGTGCTATGGGCGGCACGCCGGCTCCCACTGGGCCCAACCGCCTTGGCACGGTCCAGCAGCGCGGCGTGGCCATCGCGAACCTGTTCGGGGCAGATCGCCCCGTCTATGCGACGCCTGCGGAGAACATCCGAAGCCGCCAGCGGCGGCGAAGAGCTGGACAAGTTCGAGGGCGAGGCGTCGCCAGATGGCGGGCTGCTGCCAGCGACTCCTCGGCAGCGACGCCGAGCAGCCGCGAAGCCGGCTGCCGCACGAGGTGCTTGCGCCCGGCAAAACAACGATTTGCCTCACCGCCGAGATCAAGGTGCGACCTCTCGGACGCCGACTGGTGGCGCCCGTGCCAGAAAAGACAAGGGGTCAGCTGCCAGCCGCAGTCGGACTCGGCTCTCCATAGAGCGCGACCAAGATGGCCGCCCAAGAGTAGTGGAACGGCGGGACGACTGTCCGCCTCCTCCCCCACGCAGGGAAAGGCGTGTTTCCTCGCCGCCTGTTGACCACCCATCACTCGGCGACTGCCTCGGCCGCCGAGAAGGAATCGGAGAAAACGATGCCCGCCACCGGATCGACCGCCTCAACCGATCCCTGGTGCTAGAAGAAGAAGACGGGTTGGGTCCGCCTTGTTTCGGGTCCCTCAGATACGAGACGGAGCCTTCTCCAAAGGGTTCACGCTCCGAGACACACCCAAATACACCGCTCCGTGAAGCCGGAGGACTGGCTGGTCGGCTACTCCACGTACGTCCAAGATAGCAAACGGCAACAAGCGAAGTTGCGGAAATACGTTCCGCTCATGCTCCAAGGCACAGCCCGGACATGGCTGAACAGCCTGAAGCCCCGAAGCATCAACAGTTGGGTCGACTTCACCGACGCCTTTGTCTCGCAACTTCACCGGCATAAGCGGGCCGCCCAAGCCCCGCCACTCTCCTTGTGCGTACAAAGGCTTCGATGAGTCAACTCGCGATTATCGCTACGCGCTGGGCGCGAAGCTCAACTCTTGCGAGGGCGTGCACGAGGTGCAAGCTACCGAGTACTTCACCGCCGGATGTCGAGAGGGCACCCTCCTCAAGCACAAGCTTCTCTGCGATGAGCCGGAAACCCTCGACGAGTTGCTGATCATAGCAGACAAATACGCCATGGCCGACTCCTCCATGAAGGCGGAGATCCAAGTAAATGCATCTGGCAAGATGGCCCCTCAGGCTCCCAGAACTCCGGCTGGAGACACAGGTCGGCGTCAACAGCAGAACGACCACAAGCGCAAGGCCCCGCAGCCGGCTTCCACCAGCCGGCAGGTGGCGACAGTCGAAGACCCCGGTGACCCGGAAAGGCGAGCTCCTTCCAAGCGGCGTAAGGGCGGCAAGTCCAATTGGCTGCCGGCTTTCTTGTACGAGCAGACTTTGGATGCACCATGCAAATTCCATAGCGGCGCGAAGCCGTCAAACCACACCACTCGGAAGTGTCATTGGCACACCAGGATCGCAAAGGGAGACGGCCTCTCGCCTTCCCGCTTTCTGGGCAAAGAGCCTCCTCCTCCTCCGCCCGGCAAAGGCAGCTGCATCACCGAGCTCGAGCCATACAGACGAGTTTAGTTCCGTAAGAGCATGGAGCATATGTCATTATTCACCAGCGTGGCCGATGACCGCGCAGCCTTGACGAGCAAAGAGGCAAGAAGTAACGCAGAGCAACTAAGGTCCCGAGTTCATGCATTGGTCGGAGAAAACCATCACCGGAAGCAGAGCCGATCACCAGAGGTGATGCCCAAACCCGGCTCCTATGCTCTAGTTTTGGATGCCACCTTTACCCACGGACAAGCGAGCTGCTCGTTTCTCCCGGTTCTACGATGAGCGGTGGCAGCAGCATCAACATCCTGCATAAGGATACTATGGAGAAGTTAGGAATCAAGCAAAGATAGCTTCAAATTTCAAATTCCGGACTATCTTCCACGGCATAGTTCCTGGTCTTTCCTGCTCACCAATCGGCAAGATCCAGATAGACGTCCTCTTCGGGGACAAAGATCACTTTCGCCGAGAGCAGGTCTGGTTTGAGGCGGTGGACCTTGAAAGCCCCTACCATGCGCTGCTTCGCCGGCCTGCTCTGGCCAAGTTCATGGCGGTCCCCCACTACGCCTACCTCAAGATGAAGATGCCGCGTTCCAAGGGGATTCTGACCATACCCGGCGACTACCAGAAGTCGTCCGCTGGCCATGCAGCAGAGCAGTCGGTTGGCCAAGTCCCTCGTGATCGCAGCTGTGAAGCGGCTCCTTGACCGGGTTGTGGCGATGGCTGGAAAGCGGCCGGAGATGCCGCCTGACCCCAAGGAGTCAGAAGCTGAGGGCTCGTTCAAGCCAGCCAAAGAGACAAAGAAGATACCCTTGGAACCGGAGCACCCGGAGAGGCACTGGCCCTGTCATAGGTACGGGCCTCGGCAGCCAAATAGGAAGGCGAGCTCGCTGATTTCCTCCGTGAGAATCGGGACATCTTTGCATGGTCCCCCAAAGACATGCCAGTGTTTCACGGATTTCGCCGAGCACAAGTTACACGTCCGGCCCGATGCCAAGCCCGAGCAGCTCTTCGCGCCGCTGAAGAGAAGAGAAGAGTCGTTGGAGAGGAGATAGCCCGGCCATTGGCAGCCGGGCTTCATCATGGAAGTGTTCTTTCCAGAGTGGCTAGCCAACCCGAGTCTTCGTCTTGAAAGAAAAAACAAGTAGTGGGCGTATGTGTATCGATTACACTAGCCTCAACAAAGCATGCCCAAAGACCCGTTTGCTTTGCCAAGAATTGACCAAGTGATAGACTCCACGGCCGGATGCGAGTTGTTGAGCTTTTTGGATGCATATTAGGGATACCACCAAATCAAAATTTGAATCCGGGCCGACAGATGAAGACCGCCTTCATCACACCATTGAAGCCTTCCGCTACACGACCATGACGCTTGGCTTGAGGAATGCAGGCGCCCACCTTTCAACGCATGCGTAAGTGCCTCCTCAAGCTAACTTCGGCGAGAACGCCCATGTTTACGTGGGCGATGTGGTGGTGAAGACGGAGAAGCGGAACGCTGCTAGAGGACCTCAAGGAGACCTTTGAGAATGCTACCGATTTCAAATCAAGCTCAACCCAGAAGTGCGTCTTCGGATTGTACCAACCGGCCAGCTTCTTGGATTCATAGTCTCTGAGCAGCGGCATAGAGTGCAACCACAGCGAAGATCAAGGCCATCGAGAGGATGGAAGTACCTAGCCGCTTTGGATGTGCAGAAGTTCACTTTGGCTGTTTACGCGTCCATCAGCCGCTTTATCGGTCGGTACGGGAGAAGGCTCTTCCTCTGTACCAGCTCATAGAAGAAACCACCTTTTTTCGAGTGGAGCGACATGGCGGATGAAGCTTTCCTCCAGCTCAAAAGATGTTGATTACTCCACTGTCTTGGCGGCCCCGACTCCTAAAGAGCCCACGCTCCTTTACATCCTTGCGCCACCAATGAGTGGTCGGCATAGTCATCGTCAATTGGAGCACAAAGAGGAAGGCAGGCACTACCGGTCGAGGAGACCGATGTATTACACGAGTGAAATGCTGTGGAGCCTCCAAGCAGAACTAGCCCCATTACTAGAAGATGTGTTATGGTGTACACTTTGCCGCCAAAAAGCTGAAGCCGTATTTTCAAGAGCACCCTATCACTGTGGTCTGCACGGCTCCATTGGCCGAGATCATTGGAAGCCGAGATGCCTCAGGCTGAGTCACCAAATGGGCCATAGATTTGGCCCCCTACACCATCTACTACCAACCTCGCACCACCATCAAGTCGCAAGCGCTGGCCCACTTCCTCGTCGACTGGGCCGAGACCCAGTGCCTGCCACCAGCGCCCGACTCCACTCATTGGCGGATGCATTTTGATGCTTCCAAGATGCGCACCGGGTTGGGAGCCGGCATCATCCTCACATCTCCTAAAGGCGACAAGCTCAAGTATGTGCTGCAAATCCATTTTGCCGCCTCCAACAACGTCATTAAATCTGAGGCACTCATTCACGGGCTCCGGCTTGCCAAAGAGCTCGGCATCCGCCGGATCCTGTGTTATGGTGACGCTACGACTTGATAGGGTCCAGCCGATGGTCGTCAGCGACTAGGACACCAAAGATGCAAACATGGCGAGCTATCGTTTCCTCGTACAGCAGCTTAGTGGATATTTTGAGGGGTGCGAGTTTCTCCATGTGCCAAGGAATGACAACGAGCAAGCAGACACCTTGGCAAGAATCAGCTCCACCCGTCGAGCAATACCGACCGGCATCGCCCTTCAACGCCTCCTCAAGCCGTCTGTCAAGCCATCACCAGAATCAGATTCTATCTTCGTGCGGCTCCTCCTGACGGCAGTCGGATCCGACTTTGAGAGCTCCAACAGCCGGCAGGAATTACAGCGAGGCGACCGGGGGGCAGCGGTAGTCGCACCCGGCACCCAGGGACTCGTGAGCTGCCAGCCCGGGGACTTCAGAGCTTCGGCCCGGACTGCATCACCAATCGGCCGGGACTTCATCGACCCAAAGAAGCGGTGCCGGCTCCAACCCGCCGCTTCGACCCAACCGCCCCTCGTCAAAGTTGCGGTCACGGCGGTCGCGATCGCGGCACCTTCATGGGCCCAACCCATCCTCAACTTCCTAGTCAACAAGAAGCTGCCTCTCGATGAGATCTCGGCCCGGCAAGTGCAACGCCGGGCCTGACCTACCATAGTCAGCAGAGGCTGGTCGGTAGTGATGTCATTGGTGTTTATCAGCAGCTGCGTCGAGCCGAGCAAGGCCAAGCCATTCTCAAAGATATCCACCAAGGCGAGTGTGGCCTGCAGCGGCTTCAAAACGCAATAAGCCAAAGCTTTCCGCCCGCGGTTTTTTCTCGGCCGATTGCTCTAGAAGACGCCATGAGTTTGGTCCTAAAATGCAAAGGGTGTCGGATGTTCCGCTCCAAGCCCACATCAGCCAGAAACTTCAGCACTCAAGACTATCCCCATTGCAGCCCTTTGCCGTCAGGGGGGCACAGATATGGTGGGACCATTCAAGGCGGCCCAAAGGCGGCATGACTCATCTGCTTGTCGCTGTGGACAAGTTTACCAAGTGGATAGAGGCAAGGCCAATCAAGAAACTGAATGGGCCGACTGCCGTGACTTTCATCGCCGACATCACCACTCGGCACGGCATACCGCTGTGACGCCCGGCTAATTAGGCTACAGTAATCCTCCCCCACCCCCCGTTAATGATGCCATGTCACCATTATTACTGTTACTAATCTCTCGTTAGTTCAAAAGCCGATTCAAATTCAAATTCAAAATCAAGAAAACAATAAAAGTTTTTCAAATATTAAAACTAAAATGTTAGGAAGCTGAACAAAAATAATGCAGTATTGAGTAATTATTGTGGAGAAACCACAATTTTATAAAATGTTTAAAGGCTCTAGAGTAATTAAAAGAACAGCTATGACAATTAATTAAATGCCTTTTATAATTAATAATAATGCAAACTATTTTAATTAGGTGTCAAACTTTTGGGGCGATAGAATAGAATTATAACATTAATTTAGGAGTTGTATTTATCTTTTATAAAACAGAAATTAAAAGAATATAATAGAAAATAAAATAGATAAAGAAAAGAAAACAGAAAACAAAACTAAAAAAAAAGAGAAAGCAAACCCCCAAGCTGGCTCTGGCCAAAGAGCCATCGGTAGCCGGTGAGGCACCCACCGGCCGCACCCATATCCCCCCATAACCCTAACCCACCCCTGCGGCACCTCCCAGCTTCCCTTCCCCGCTCCCTCGCTCCCCACTCCCGATCCCCTCTGGATCGGGTCCACCAGCACTGTGGCGTCCGGCGCCCGCTACCTACCACGCCGCCCAGCGGCATGACCTTCGGCTGGACCTCGCCCAGCGCCGCTTCAGCCATGTCTCTTCCCTTGAGACCCCCCTCGGCTACGTTGCCACCACTGCACTTGGCGCCCCTGTCGGCCGTCCTCGGCGCCTCCTCACTGACAGCGCCTGGCGCTCGCTGCCCCGATGTCGGCGACGCCCCCTCGCCCGCCTCGGCTGGGCGCCCGCTGCCTCGGCAGCCTTGCCCTCGACATGGATGACCCGTCGTCGTCCACCCGTCGCCTGCCCGGCGCTTACCCGACCCAGCGCCACCTCGAGCCGCTGCCTCCCGTCCGGCTCACTGTGAGCCCCCATCCTCCTCTCTCTCTCCCCAGCGCATCGCGCCGCGCCCGAAAGCCAGCGGCGCGTCGCCCGCCCAGGTGCATCTTCCCGTGCGTTGTGGTTGTACATGCGACTTCATCGCGCCCATGCGTCCTTGGTCACCCCTGCACCGCGCCGTCACTGCCTTCCTCGCCAGTCGAATTGAGGCCGGACCGCGCCGGCACAAGACTCTAACCAGCGCCGGCCTTCCCGTCGTCGGTCTTCTATCTGACCTCGTCTTCGCTTACAGAGTGCCGTCTTGTAGCGCCGCCAACGCCCGGCAGCCTGCTAACGCCACACCGTTATGGCCCCACATGCTAATAGCGGGGCCCCATCTTAAAACGTTTTAAAAAAAAGGAAGCGAAAAATAACAATAATAATAATAATAATAAGGCTTTTTAAAAATAATATTAATTAATTAATTAAGACAATCAATTAACTTAATTAACCCGGTGTTAGTTAATCTAATTAACCAATTTAAACTAATAAATCCTGTTTAGTTACTCTAAGAAAATGACATCACGGACCCCATCGTCGGCTAGACCCGATCGACACCTACGCTAGCTAGCTTTGGCGTCATCTTGTGGCGTCGACGCACTAATACGGATAATGTTGATTAAATTAATTAATTAAATCCTAAAATGATTTAAATCTTTGAAAATTAATATAAAATAAACCGTTGCTCGAGATGAAAATACTTTCTACATGAAAGTTGCTCGAGCGATGAGGCGAATCCGGATCGTAGCCGTTAGGTCCGCCACACATCCCCTAACATAGCAAACCGCGCAACTTTCCCCCTCCGGGTTTCATGCGTCGAAAATGCTAAACACAGGAAACATTCCGGGATGTTATCCCCCTCGGCGATAACGATGTAGCACGGCGTTAGAACCGCATCTAAGCGCTACTGTTATCTGTTATGCTCTTGCTTGCTATGTATTTCTTTGTTTCTTCCCCTCTTATCTCCGGTGAACTACGAGACCGGCTGCTGGCTGCCCGAGTTCACTACGGAGTTGACGACCCCTCTCTCTTGCCGGTGCAACCGGGCAAGCCCCCCCCTTGATCACCGGATATATCGCCTATTCTTCTCTATCTTGCTTGAATTAGAGTAGTGTAGCATGTTCTTGCTTCGATTAATCCTATCTTTGCTGCATAGCCTTTGTCCTTGCTACTCTTTTGTTGTTACCTTTACACCTTTATCCCTATTGCTTAGTATAGGATGCTAGTGTTCCATCGTTAGCCCTACTCTTGTCGAAATGCCATGCTATACTATTGGGCTGTGATCACTTGAGAGAGGTGATCACGGGCATATACTATATACTTTACACTATTACATTACGTAATCTTTGTTAGGAGATGGGGGCTGAAATTTGAGCCAATTGGCTCCATCCCATCCAGTAGAGGTGGGCTGGGTTCAAGCCCGGCCCCCATTACTTTGTGGCGGAGGCTGACAGGGCAGGTTGAGACCGCCTAGGAGAGAGGTGGGCTGGCCTGTCGGCGTCCATGCGGATACTAACTGCAGCTTAGCGAGATCTTGGTATTTGATCTGAGTTGGGTCGTTGACCTTATAGGCACTAACCGCCACGTGGGACAAGTTATGGGCCGGCCAAGCATCGTGGTATCGGCCAAGCATTTCTTGGCGGTCGACAGCGGAGGCGCACTGGATTGGGCTGGGCATACTAGGCTGGAATCTGCCTTTCGGCCGCCACATAGCGTGCGAGGTGTGTGCTAAGGCGATGGGCCCGGACCCACAATGCACTTAGGTTTAGAACCCGGCGTCTTGACCTCTCTCTTATGCCCTAGGTGGGGCTGCGGCGTGTTGATCTTCACGTACGGGAATGACCCGAAAGTGTGTCGGCCAAATGGGATCGGCGTGTTGGGTAATGTGGTGCACCCTGCGGTGATTAAACTATTCGAATAAGCCGTGATCTTGATAACTTGGGGCGACTTGGGTTGTACCTTGACCTTATGACAACTAGAACCCGGATGCTTAATAAAACACACCCTTCAAGTGCGGATACAACGGTGGTGGCTCTCTCTCAAGGCATTGAGGAGGGAACGCCGGGTAGGATTATGCTATGCGATGCTACTTGGAGGACTTGATCTACTCTCTTCTACATGTTGCAAAGGCGGAGGCTGCGAGCGTAGTCTTCGGCGGATTAACTATCCCCTCTTATTACGGCATTACTGCGATTCGGTCCAACGATATGGCCCTTTACACATATATCCATGCATATGTAGTGTAGCTCCTTGCTTCTGCGAGTACTTTGGATGAGTACTCACGGTTGCCTTGTTCCCCTTTTCCCCATACCTCTACCCGATTGCTGCGACCCGGACGATGGAGGCGCGGGAATCAGACGCCACCGTCGATGATGACTACAACAGGCGCCTACTACTACGTGCAGCCAGCGGGCCAGCGACCGAGGAGTAGTTAGGAGAATCGAGCGGGAGGCTGCGCCTCTTTCGATCTGTATCCCGGTTGTGCTAGCCATCTTATGGCAACTTGTTTAACTTATATGCATACTCGAGATATTGTTGCTTCCGGTGACTTCGTCTATGATCGAGCACTTGTATTCGAGCCCTCGAGGCCCCTGGCTTGTATTATGATGCTTGTATGACTTAATTATGTTTTAGAGTTGTGTTGTGATATCTTCCGTGAGTCCGTGATCTTGATCGTACTGCGTTTGCGTGCATGATTAGTGTCTGATTGAATCGGGGCGTCTGAAGTTGGTGTCGAGTCGTGCTGTAGAATCCCCTTTCCAACTCCTTGGCCGAAGTTGAGTCTAGTCATTGAAAAAGTTTTTACTAACATGGCTGTGCGGCCCATGGGCCCACGTCGCCATTGGGTGGTAGTAGGATCTTTTATTCCTCAACCTATACTCTGGGACCCTGATCTCTCTTCTATTCGGGTTAAATGGTTTTGCTAACTCTAACTCTAGGTTCTCGTAAATACTTTCTCCCGGAGAGCCCCTTCATTCCAGATGATGGCCTGCTGCACCAGAAGTTTCCGAAGATGCTATTCGATGTTTTACCGAGACACTTGTGCCCACCGCCTTTGTAAATTCACTACCACCGAGACATCCTTAGGGATAAATACATACACTTGCCGTTCTTATTTCTATTCCCAGTTGATCTTGTTATTACAAGATACCTTGAAATCGTTTCTATTGTTTTGAGAATATTTTGTGCTTACTGCCTTGCAGTTCCTTGCCACCTGAATATCCCTACGGAAAATTTCTACGCCCTTATCGATATCCGCTCATCCCACTGTTCATGTGTTTCACAATTGTCTTGAAATACTATTCGATCCTCCAAAATTCCTCGATAACTTATTGCTCTGCCAATACTTGTCTGCCTTGCATTATGGATGCTTTCCATATATACGGCATTATTCGTTAGTATCCTTAGACAAGTGATTTTGATCCCTAATGACTCAACATGAGTGCGAATTGCGCAATCATCGATTGATCCTTTTAAATTATCTTCCGGCTCGGTGACTGATTCTCAACCAATACAATTGTAAATCGATTGTACCCTAAGGCTATTCAACTTATCCATCCCAAATCAGAACATTGCTTCTGATCCCTTGATTTGAAAATCACCATTCCTTTGCATTTGAGCTCTGGATTAGTTAGTTGTTTCTATAATCCAATGCCTTTGCATTGTTACTTACTCTGGTTGTGTGCCGATGTTCACATCAGCTACATTATGGACCGTCGAGATCCTTTGTTGGATTTTATCGACAACGCCCTTCATATTCAATAACCTTGTGAGCCTTTCCTACGATACATAATGCCTTTGGTAAATTGTATCCTCTGCTTTCTCAACCATGCTCTGCCTTGACCATGAGTTAATTACTTCTAAAAGATTACGGTATATGATTCTAAGTTGCCCAGATGGGTTGAACCTATGCCTTCCTTAATATGTGTGAACTTCGAAAGTTTTCACGAGTCGTACTCTTACGGTATTTTTGCGGATAAAATTTCAACACTACAACTTCATTGAGCGAGAAGTGAATGAAAGGTTGTGCATTGGAGAAGTGGGATTCGACCTTGAACTTTGTGTTCATGCCCATGGACCAGGTGGAACTTATCATGGAAGCTTCTCGTAGTAATAATAATCCCCTTATTATAGCTTCTTCTCTTATCTATGCTTGGTCTTTTTGACCCGTGGATTCGACCATATTGTTCTTCTTTGATCCCATTTCTTGGACAAGTTTAAGTGCACTTGCATACCTGCAAATGATTTCACTTGTCCAACCTCTATCTGCTCTACCCTTGAATATACCCTCTGGTAACCTTGAGAATATCATGGAACTACATAACTTCTTATGGGTTCTTCATCAAGCTATTATTTCTCACGGATTCCAATTTTCATGGGTTACGGTTATTTCACTTTCGAGAACACCGATAAGTGAATCGATTCCACACACCGATTCAATAACTCTAAGTAATTTTCATTGCTTATGAGTTTAATAATCCTTCAAGTCAGTCCTAGCACGATCGGCTATATCATTGTACTAAATTTTAAAGCTGTACTACGGTCCTTCTTCCCAGAGCATAATTTTCTTCGTCATTCTTCCTCGTCATATCATTTGCCTTGAATAGCAAAGCTTAATTATGAGTTTATGTAAATGGTAGTGGATCCAATAACCTTTCGCTTCATCATTCCTTGGACTTGATATCATGTAGATCGATTACACCTTCATGAAATCTCTCGACCAAGGTGTCGTGATCATCAACATTCTGAGCTCTTCCAAAATATCTATTGAATTCTTGATGGGAAATACCATCCTTGCCCCTCGATGGTTTGTATTATCATCATCGACCACGTTATTGCCTTCCTCAACACAAACTTGTTAGGTGTTTTGTGTTGTACCTATGGAGTTCCTTGGTCGCCTAGCATTGTCCTTCTTTACCTTGAAATATTACCACCTTTTATGTCAAGAAAGTGGTGAGAATTTCACCACCTCTTAAGAATTCTTGGTATGGTGAAACTTTTCACCATCACCATTCTTCTTGGGTCCTTGTGTTGATTCCAACCGGAGGACCAACAGAGTGAGCGGTGCTGTTTGGATTACGCCCTTCTAGCAACCCTATTGCTTTGAAGTTAATGGTCGGCCGTTCATTCTTAGACTATTGATTATTGAATCATATTCCGACGTTGGTCGTGCAACCCAGCCCATATTTCGGGTGCAGCTCTCATCCAATGTTTAACTGTGTATGTTCTCGTCGAGCATACACCATTTTATCATTTGATATGACTATTGTTATCTCCTTGTTCACCTAATTGTAGAAATCCATATTTTTGGAAATCTTGACGAAATGTTGCTGAATCCATCAGCCACCTCCTCATCTCTCCTTGGATTAATGATGAACTCTTGTTTCGGGACTCGCTTCCATAGTTCATTTCCTGAAAATCTTACAATGTCAACTTTCGTCAATTGTGTTTGCACCTTTTTCTTCTCGGGCATCCAAAGTGAGGTATCCACCTTAATTAGATCTGAATCTCGGTCGAGATATGATGGTTGTAACTTATTTCCAAGAGTTATAACATTGGTCTTTATGTGACCCGGTAAGGTGATGTCGTGCCTTTAGCACACTGGCGGAGGCCTATTGATATAGATTCATTTTTCGGCCAGCAGGTTATCCATTCTTCCGTGAGGAAATTGTAAGACTTATTCCACAAGTTATACCTGATGGATCCTTTGTGTTTCCAAAGTCTGACCTTTGCTTGAAGACCATGTCGATGTTATCTCGAAGCATGACTGTGGTAATCCAATTTTCAATAAGAGCATTTGGATCACAATGCAAAATTTTCTTTATCATTTATCCTAACACCGTTGGGTAATATCATGAGATTCCTTCCCCCTTACCTAAATGGTTTTCTACTTTCTATCCTGTCATGGATATCATGCCTACTTGTCCTTGGGAAGGATATACCCCGAAATATATGTGTGTATACACATTTTCCTCCCCAACTGATACGATTAAACCTGGTAATCCACCTTTCCTTTCCATTGGTTTGCTTAACCCTTCTTGTAATCTATATTATATAAGCAGTAGTATTCTTACGCTTATGTAAAACACCTCTCAGAGTGTCACGGCCTTTCTGTCCCGGTGAGACCTCATATCTATCTTGTTGATGACTTTTTCCATTAACCGCCGATGGGCCGAGAACCTTGCCTATTGATCCGCCTCGTTCAGCGAGCAGAAAAATGGTTCTCTTCGTCCCTCGCCCAATGCTTGATGTTGTGGCCGACATAAGCGATAGGCTATCCTCGACATACCTTGCTTGCATGATCACGCAAGAGCGTCTCCGCCCTTCCTACTTTAACCCACATGGTAGGCCCATAACCCCACAGTTCCTCGGGATCGAAACCTCGACTCTCCTGTACACCCCCTGTTCCCAAAGAAGTTATTCCTCAATGCGTGGCCTTCGTGTGTAATTCACGAGCCACCTTCCGAAAGTGCTCTCAATACGGTATCGGGGCGCTATACTTACTCTCGCTACTACTGAACCCCTTTCTCACTACGGTTCAGACTTGAGCAACTATCTATCTGCTTGGAACCTCTTATTGTACCTTGAACCTCACTCTCGATGTGTTTTATTTGTTCAACTCGAGAGGTACTCATATACTCATTCATGGGTTAATCCCAGATTATTACCCTTATAGCATTCTCCGTAAATTGCCGATCGCCCTGTTACCTATTACATGAAATGCGATGAAGATCCCGAAGAAAGGATGTTACGACTTCATCATGATGACCGGAAGCAAAGGAATGAAGACATCAACGTATTGGACCGGTCTCTTCGAGAAGAGCAAGCCAGAATGAGAAGACCCGCTAGATTAGATTTGCAAACCTCCCCCCCTTTCACTACCTCTTAAATCTCGGGATCTAGATTTCTTGTAATGGAGGGAGAATTGTGACGCCCGGCTAATTAGGCTACGATAATCCCCGTTAATGATGCCACGCGTCACCATTATTACTGTTGCTAATCTCGTTAGTTCAAAAGCCGATTCAAATTCAAATTCAAAATCAAGTAAACAATAAAAGTTTTCAAATATTAAAACTAAAATGTTACCGGAGTGAACAAAATAATGCCGCAGGTAATTATTGTGGAGAAACCACAATTTTATAAAATGTTTAAAGGCTCTAGAGTAATTAAGCGACAAACAGCTATAACAATTAATTAAATGCCTTTTATAATTAATAATAATAATGCAAAACTATTTTAATTAGGTGTCAAACTTTTTGGGGGCGATAGAATAAATTATAACATTAATTTAGGAGTTGTATTTATCTTTTATAAAACAGAAATTAAAAAAGAATAAAGAGAAAAGAAAAATAGATAAAGAAAAGAAAAGCGAAAACAAAACTAAAAAAAGAGAAAGCAAACCCCCGGGCTCTGGCCCGTGGCCTCGAGCCGTCAGGCAGCCGCCAGCCGGCCCACACCCATATCCCCCATAACCCTAACCCACCCCACTTGGCACCTCCCACTTCCATCCCACTCCTCGCTTCCCCCACTTCTCGATCCCCTGGATCAGAACTAGCATTCCGTGGCGTCAAGGCGCCCGCTACCTACCCTCGCCCAGCCCGGCCTTGAGGCCTTTCGGCCCGGACCCTAGCCGGGCGCTACCATCGCTCTCTTTTCCCGCCGGACCCCCTCATTACGTCACGCCACCACCGCTCATGGCCTTTCGCCCGGCCGTCCTCGGCGCCCTCCTCCACAGCCCAGCCTTCCTTGCGCCCCGATGTCAGCGCCTTCGTCAGCTTCGCCGACGCCTCGGCTGGACGCCCCCACTGCCTCGGCATAACGCCCCTGCCTGCGACATGGGCGACCCGTCGTCGTCTGTCGCCTACGCCCGGCGCCACCCGACCAGCGCCACCTCGAAATATTTCTCTGCCTCCCGTCCGGCTCTGTGAGCCCCATCCTCCCTCCTCTTCTCCCCCGGCGCGCTCGACCCGCGCCCGAAGACGCCCAGCGCCCATAACCCGCACCGTCTGCGCCCGCCCAGGTACCATGCGCGTTGTGGCCACGCCACAGCCCCACGCCCCCGCCGGTCACACGGTCACTGCAAAATCACTTGCACTTGCCAACAAGTCAAGGGCTGACCGCCCGGGCGCGCTTAACCTGCTGGCCTTCCCCTGCGCTGCCTTGCCCGTCGTCGGTGCCCATGGCCCGGCCTGCGTCTGCGCACTGACGGCGCCCGCTGACGCCGGCATGTGAACTCAAGACTTTCCGTTATGGCCCCCTCGCTGCGATAGCGGGGCCCCATGCCCAAAACGTTTTTTTTAAAAAGGAAACGAAAAATAACAATAATAATAATAATAAGGCTTTTAAAAAATAATATTAATTAATTAATTAAGACAATCAATTAACTTAATTAACCAGTGTTAGTTAATCTAATTAACCAATTTAAACTAATAAATCATGTTTAGTTAGTCTAAGACAATGACATGCGGACCTCTATAAGGCCACTTTCATTGACTCAGATCAACACCTCTGCATTACGACCGGCGTCATGATGACTCCAAGAGACGCACTATTACGAGATAATTTGATTAAATTAATTAAATAAATCCTAAAAATGATTTAAATCTTTGAAAATTAATATAAAATAAACCCGTAGCTTAGATGAAAATACTTTCTACATGAAAGTTGCTCGAGCAACTGACGAGGCTAATCCGGATCGCAGCCCGTTAAATCCACACATCTAAATAGCAAACCTGCAATTTTCCCCTCCGTTTCATCACAATAGAAAATGCTAAACACAGGGAAACATTCCGGATGTGTTATCACCGCCATCACGATAACGTGTAGCACCGCGTTAGAACACGCTCTGGCGGCGCTTGTCTCTATTATGCTCTTGCTTGCTATGTATTCTGTTTTTCTTCCCCGTCTTCTCTCCGGTAGACTACGAGACCGGCGATCTTTGCTGCGCCCGGTTCGACTCACGGAGTTGGCGGCCTCTCTCTTGCCGGTCTGACAGGCAAGCCCCCCCCGATCTGCCCGGATATCGCCTATTCTTCTCTAATCTTTGCTTTCATTAGAGTAGTGTAGCATATTCTTGCTTTTCGATTAATCCTATCTTCTTTGCATAGCTGTCCTTGCTACCTAAAATTGTTACCTTTACACGCTATCCTATTGCTTAGTATAGGATGCTAGTGTTCCATCGGTGGCCCTACACTCTTGTCCAAATCTCGCCATGCTATATACTGATTGGGTTGTGATCACTTGAGGAGGTGATCACGGGCATATACTATATACTTTACACTATTACATTACACAATGATACTGTTGGAGATGGGAAATTTTGGCTGAAAGAGACGGTGGCTCCATCCCGGTAGAGGTGGGCACGGGTTCTGACGACCCCATTCCGCTACTTTGTGGTGGAAGCGACAGGGCAGGTTGAGACCGCCTAGGAGAGAGGTGGGCGCTGGCCCTGCTCGCGTGAATCATGAGATACTTAACATGCTTAACGAGATCTTGGTATTTGATCACGGAAGTTGAATTCGCTGACCTTATACGCACTAACATCACGTGGGACAAGTTATGCGGCAACCGGCGTCGTGGTATCAACCGAAGCTTGTTCTTGACGTCGGCTGACGGAAGCGGCCTTGCCAGATTGGGACCGGGCCAACGCCACTAGGCTGGAGTGCGCTGGGCCGCCACCTGCTGCGTCGCAGTGTGCTAAGGCGATGGGCCTGAGACCCCTGCGCTTTAGGTTTAGAACCGCTGCGTGCTGACCTCTCTCTTATGCCTAGGTGGGGCTGCGGCGTGTTGATCTTCCGCGGCGGGCATGACCCGTGAAAGTGTGTCCGGCCAAATGGGATCGAGCGTGTTCCGGGTAATGTGGTGCACCCTGCGGTGGAAGTTAAACTATTCGAATAAGCCGTGATCTTGATAATGAGGCGACTTGGAGTTGTACCTTGACCTTATGACAACTAGAACCGGATACTTAATAAAACACACCCTTCCAAGTGCCGGATACAACCCGGTGGTCGCTCTCTCGGGGGGCATTGAGGAGGGAAGCGGTAGGATTATGCTATGCGATGCTACTTGGAGGACTTGATCCTACTCTCTTCTACATGTTGCAAGACTGGGAGGCAGCCCGAGCGTAGTCTTCGGCGGGATTAGCTATCCCTCTCTTTATTACGGCATTTCCGCTTGGATTTAGTCCACCGATATGGCCCTTTACACATATATCCATGCATATGTAGTGTAGCTCGCCTTTGCTTGAGTAGTACTTTGGATGAGTACTCACGGTTGCCTTGTTCCCCTTTTCCCCATACCTCTACCCGATTGTCTGCGACTGCAGGCGATGGAGCCCGAGTCGAGCCACCGTCGATGGCGACTACTACACCGGAGGCGCCTATTACTACGTGGCAGCCAGCATGACGGCGACCGAGAGTAGTTAGGAGGATCCTGAGCGGGAGGCCTGCGCCTCTTTCGATCATGTATCTAGTTTGTGCTAGCCATCTTATGGCAACTTGTTTAACTTATGTCCGTACTTTCGAGATATTGTTGCTTCCGCTGACTTCGTCTATGATCGAGCACTTGTATTCGAGCCCTCGAGGCCCACAGCTTAGTATTATGATGCTTGTATGACTTAATTATGTTTTAGAGTTGTGTTGTGATATCTTCCCGTGAGTCCACGATCTTGATCGTACATTGCGTTTGCGTGCATGATTAGTGTCTGATTGAATCGGAAGGCGTCCACAACCACATAACATCATCACCGACAATGGCACAAACTTCGCCAAGGGGCGCCTTGGCCCCGTTCTGCGCTTCGACACAGTGGCATCGACTGGACTTAAGCGTCCGTTGCCCACCCGCAGATCAAGCGGCCAAATCCAGTGAGGAGCAAGCGGCCTCATCTTGTCCGAAGCATCAAGCCCGGTACGAGGTCGAGCCTGCTGAAGCGTTCGGCAGGCTGGCTGACTTGACGAGCTACTCTGCCCAGATCCTCGGAGCCTGTGCACAACTCCAAACAAGTCAACCAGCTTCACGCCTTTCTTCCCTCGTCTCACGGTGCCGGGCCGTCATCCCAATCGGACATAGAGTTCGACTCCCCTCGAGTCACCATGTACACCAAGGAGGCGGAAGAAAGCCTGCGACAAGGCGGCGTCGATCTGCCGGAAGAGGGCCGGCTGTTGGCACTCAGCCAGTCCGGCATCTACCAGCGAGAGTCATGCGATACTACAACCCGGAAGGTCAAAGTCGAGATCTTTCCAAGAAAGGGAGAGACCTTGTGCTCCGGCTGATCTCGCGAACAGCCGGCCAAAGCATAAGCTCTCGGCACCTTTGGAAGGCCCCTTCATCATCGTAAAGTATTGGGCAGCGACTCCTACTACCCCTGATCGGCCTTTCGAAGCCTCGAGCATGCAAGAGGGGCGACTCCGGCAAGGAGGCGGGCGGCCATGGAATGCAAATCTCCTCCAAAGATTTTTACAGATTAATGCAAAGTATGTACCACGCTACCTTTTGTATGAAAGTACAAAGACTCTGGGTCCCCCGAGAAGAGCTCGAGGACTGCCCTCTTTTATCTGTATGATAAAGGTTATGCCTACAAGTATGTCACCCTTTCGTTATACCGCTTGGCACCGGGTTCGACCAGCTGGCCCGGGGACTTGCCGTCTGGAACTATGAAATGCTTCCTGCAGCCGGACAAGTAATGTGTGGCACCTAAGCCATCTCCTACTACTGAAGCCTTACGGCTCGTGGCGGCGTGATGGTAGGCGGAGCAAGGTAGAAAGGGTGCCCACCGAAAAATGGTATTAAGGACTCAAAAGCCTTTGCATAGTTTAAGCCGGTTTCGGCCTTTCTTACAACCGACGCTGTTCAGCGATCGGCTGGCCTTTCCTATTCAACTTGCTAAAACTCTAAAGCGGCTAAGTACTTACCTCCCCAAGGTAGCCAGGAACTTGATCCAGCAACAGACCGCAGAGCAGCTGCTTGGCTGACAAGGCAGCAACCAAGGGAAGGCAGCAAAGGAAAAAGCCAAAAAGCGATAAAGCGAAGAAGAGAGTCGAACTTCCGGGAAAATATTTACACAATAAGGGCCCTTAGCCCAGTCTTCAACAAAGTTTAAGGATACAACCCTTGGGTGGAATTGTGTGAAAATTAACAAGTTCATTTGAGACTAATAGGCAGTGAAACAAAGATAAAGCGGCCGAGTCTAGGAAGCTGGCCGAGAAGGAGTTTGGAGGATCGAGTGGTCATGCGGTGCCTGAGGCGCCCGGGCCGGCAGTGGTCGGTCTCTTCGCTTGATCGCCTCCGCTGATAGCTGGCTCGGATCGAGACGGCGGCTCGTTCTTTGGTACCCAGTCACCTGGCCGAAGCTGAGGCCGGCGGTCCGCTCCGACCTCTGGGCGCCTTAATCGCCTCCCTCCTCCGTCTCGCCTTCCTCCTCGCCCGGCAGAGTCGATCACCTCCACCCGAGTCCTCGCCGTCGGCGGGTTCAGCCCGAACCATTACAGCGGCGCCTGCGTCGCCGTTTTCATCCCGCTCCGGGGCGAAGATCTTTGGTGTCGGTGTACTTTCGGCGATCGGCGCCCTTGCAGCGGCTTGACAGATTGTCCTCCACGGCCGCCAACTTCGGGCTTGAAGCCTCCTGCCGAACGTGGCGGTGGGCTGAATTCAGCCCAGTGGTACCACGCCAGCCGAACTCAAGGCCCGGGCGCACCCCAGCCCGAAGAGCCCTTCCGGGCCTCAAGGCGGCGGCGCTACATTTCAACCGGTCGGCGATCCGGCCAGAAGTGCAGCCGTATGTTCCGGGCCATGTCCGGCCGCAGGCGGTGATTGCTCTGGGCACCAACCTGAAGCTGAAGCGGCGCAACATCCGGTGAGCGGCCCGAAGGCGAGCCTCAATGCTCGGGATGCGCTCGTAAAGGGATCGGAGGCGTCGGCGGCGATCTTCGCATCGTCCGCCCTCCGCCCTTCGCCCGCCTTTAATAAACCGATGGCGGTTGGCGATGTCCGGTGGCCTGTGGGAAGAAAGTACGCCAGAAGCGGAAGCAAGAACAAAATTAAAAGACTAGAAGCCGGGTTTTGACCAACGACGGCAAGGCGCAAGAAAGAAAAAAGCGAGGGAAGACTCACCATCGACTATGTCCTCGATCTGCGTGGAAGCTGGAGGTCGACGCCATCGCCTCCCCTGTCCCGGACCAGCCAGGAGGAGCGCTCGCTCGCGAATTCAGCCAGGCGAGACTGACTCCTTGTCCTTCGCCTCCTTCTTAGCCTTCTCGAAGAGCTCATACTGTTCTCACGCCAGTGCGCCAGCGGGCCGGTCATTGCGCTCTTCCCTGGGATTGGCTGCGCTCTTCCTCCTTGGCATGGAAGCCAGCGGCGTTGGCCTCATCCAGCGTTTGCTCACTGTAAAGGCGGCGTTAACCTGCGAAAAAGAAAGAAAAAGTAAGCGTTTAATGCGCCCGGCCGAAAAGAAATCGTGATCGCCGGGGAGATCGGCCCGGCGCTTTCAGTGATCAATCCGAATCTCGGGAACTACAGCCCATGTTGTAGTGCGCTACCAGCGCGTAAAAAAGAAAGAAAGGCGTGACTCGGTTGTCGACAGAGTCGGCGGTTTACAGCCCGACAGCCAGCTCCTGGGCGTTGGAGTGGAAGGCGTCTACGCGAGATATTGTGGTAATCTGCGACATAAAATCTCGACGGTATTAGTACTCGAACTGCGTCGATTAGAGTTCCGAGTCACCGCCTTTGCTCGGCAGCGGCCCAGCTTCGAGGACTACCTGCCCCCTTTGATGTGCTAGGCCCCACAGCTTACAAGAAACAAAAAGCGAAGAAGCGAAACGCGCGAGCGGCTTCGCGACCTTTGCCAAAGTGCGCATTGTTGCGGTTCTTCAGGGCCTCGCTTTCGGCTCGGATCTTGGCAGGCGGTAGGCGGCGGCGATCCACGGGCCCGTCCGCCTCCTCGCACCACACCGAGTAGGCGGCGGCACTTTCGTCGCCTCGGTGTCGAGGATCCGAGAGCTTCGTAGCGCCGGTCTCCAGCCGGGCGTGGTGTAAACGCCGCCGCCAGAGCGGCGCGTTGGTTCGCCGACCCCAAGATCGAGCCCGCGCCCACCTCTTGATCCGGAAGGGCAGCCGGGCTGATCCGCCCGGCTGCCGCCGCCTCGGGCGCTCCCGCAGACGGCGGTGGCGGCGCGAGGCACGTCCGGCATGGAGGTGTGTGGCCGCGTCCGTCGTTCCTTGATTGGGTGCTCACCGCCGGCCTCCACAGTCTCGCGAGAACTCCGGGGGTGGCGGGGCAGAGAGTTCGAGGAAGGCAGCGAAGATCGCCGGATGATGATGCGGCTTCTTGGCCCGTTTCTTCGCGCGTCAGCGTCGTGATTCGGCCTTCGCCAATTTCTCCTTAAGCGGCGGCCTCCGCCTTCTTTCAGGCAGGCGGCCTCCTTCGCTCTTCATGGCGCCTCGCGCTGTTTCCAGCTTCTCTCGCCTCCCAGAAGGTCGGCGGCCGGGTCAATCTGCCCGAGCTGTGGCGGAAGTCTGCGCCGACCCCATGATGGAGGCGGCTACCTTCTGAAGAGAAAGGGGAGCCCTGGACCCAAGGAAAACAAAGAAGAAAATTCAGATCAGATCGATGAAGAGAAGACAAAGATGCAAGGGAGGAAAGCACTGCGGAGACCAGTTGCGGCGTCTTCACCTCCCGGCGGAAGCGGTTGACCTTCGCGGCCGCCTCTTCCCGCTTGGTCTCCGCGGCCGAGCCCTTAGGCTTCTTCGGCCGGCTGCCGAACAAGCTCGGCGTGGCCCTACGCTTCTTCGCGCCGCCTTGCCGTAGCAGCCGAGAGAGCTTCGCGCTGGATGGCGGCGGCTCCCGGTTGAGTGTCGCGGGCGACTTCCCCCATCGTCATCGCCAATCGCCGAAATTGAGGCTGGACCCCATCCTCAGCGCCGCTGCCCTGCCGCCTCCTCCTCGTGTTAGCCGTCTTCCAGGCCGCCCCCAAGTCGAAGTCGTGGACATCGCTCTCCACCTGTCGGGGAGAAATTACGTAAGCCAACCCACATGATCACCCGCATTGCTTGGCGGAGGAGAGGGTCTGACGAAAACCAGTCGGTCCGATCCGACAAAAGGCGGACTCGGCAAGAAGGAATCAGAGGAACCGGAAAAAGTAACAACTCACTATGGGCGGAGGATTGGCGCGCGAATACGGCTCCTTGCCGAACTGCCACTCTTCTGAGAGCTCGCAGTTTGCAAGGTAGTTCACCATGTAGGCCACCTCTTCGTGAGGCATCTCCTTGGTGCACAACCGGCTTGGATCCCGGTGGCCGCTCATCTGGCAGATCATGTGAGGACGGCCTTGAAGCGGGAGCACTCGGCGTGCCACGAAGGTGGCCAGCAAGTCAGGCCGGTCAGAGCCCTCCGACTGCGTCATCACTTTCGGAGTCCGAGGCGGCGGCATCAGCTGAAGCGCCCGGCGACTGGCCCGGTACCAGCCCGATGCGACCAGGTGGAGCTGCCTCCAGCCCGGCCCAGCCCAGCTTCCTGCGCCAACAGGTTGGGATTGACGCCGCCCTCAGCGAAGGCGGCTCTTCCGTGAGAAGTATGACCCATTTGCCACATCTTCATCGACTTTTATGCTCCGGTCACGATGGGGGAAACAGGTTGTCGGCCCCATCCTCCGCATCGCGATGAGCGCACCGACTGAGCGAGCCCATGCGCTGCGACATGGGTGCCAAGCTTGGTGTAGAAGAACTTCCCCCCATAGCTCAATGGTGGGGAGAAGCGCCCGAGGGAAACGCCGCGCGGAGTGGCGGCGGAACGATAACACCACCGTGTCCGGAGTGAGGTGGTGCGGCCTGGAGTCCGTGAGAACTTCGAGGAAGGAAGTGGAAGAAGCCGCTTCGCCCGTGCCCAGACCAAAACGCAGGCCAAGCAGTCTGACGAAAGGCGACCGCTCGCCTCCGCCCGGCACCCGGCAGATTTCTTTCTCCGGGTGCGGCGGACCTTCACGAATTCCTGGCGAAGACGCTGCGCGTCTTGCCGGAGGAAGTCGATGTGGTATTCATGAACCTCGGAGCCGTCCACTTCCCCGAGGCGCACCGAGGCGTGGCCGGTGGAAGAGGAGCTCATCGGGGATGGAGTCGCCGCGACTGACCTTCGGCGTAGCTGAGGCAAGCGCCGGGCGGCGAGAGGAAGAAGGAAGAGAAGGCAAGAAAGGCGCAGGCAATGAGGAGGGGGGACGCGCGTGCCACTGCCGCTCCCCTCCCCGCCACTTATAGACCCTCGGCCGCCGCCGAAGCGAGGGAAGCGGGATTAACTGCACCGATACCCCACGCCCCCCACGATCAATCCACGCGAGTTACTGCGGCGCAGATAACTCCAGCGGGATCTCAACCGCCGCCTCGTCCGCAGCAGATCCGCTCGAGGGCCGAGGAGATGATGTGAGCGATTGGCCGTGGCCGGTCCAAGACATGTCCCATCGGCAGCGTAGTGACGGGCAGACTAGCCGACGCCGCGCTTACCACGTGTGAGGCCCGGCGGGCGGTGACACGAAGCTTAGCTTGCGCCACATGGCTCTCGCCGGTATGTTCGAAAGTTTGGTCAAGATGGGTTGAGGCGAGGGCCGACTCCAACCCGATTAGCGTGTGGCGAAGGCGGACAAAGCTCTACGCTCGGGCACCGAGAAGAAAGCTGCTGAGGCACCACCGACCCGATCGCCCAGCGGCGCCTCACCAGTTTCTGAGGACTACGCCGAGTAATGCTGGGCCCGGGTAGGCTAACCCGAGATCCATAACCTTTCAAGACGCCGGGGCTGGCTAGCGCCTCAAGACGCGCCGGGCGAGACGAAGAGCCATTTTCTGGGCGGCCGGAAGGAGGTAGCCCGGCTTCCACCATAGGCGGCCGAGTCCTGGATGCGAGGCTGAGTCAAGCCGACTCCCACGCCCGAGGCGGCTTCGGCGAAGAAGCCTTGACCTCGAAGTCGACCCGCATTTTCGCCTCGAGCCACATGCGCCTCGTCGAGAACGCGGGCCGAGAGCTCGCAGAATAACCCATCCCTCCTCCAGATCGGGCAAAGCATGGCCCACGGTACAAACCGTGCAGCGGAGATCTCCGCCAGCGGCGGCACTGTTGCCACCGATTTCCTGACATCACCCGTATGGTGATCCTGTTCCCACGGCGGCTGTCTGTCTGACCCAAGGGCGATGGGCCCGCCAGTCGGCGAGTCGAGGAAGGCGATGAAAGAGCCCTACCAGTCGGACCCGATGGAGGTCGGCCCCTAGGAGTCGGTTGGCCCCTTCCCCAGGGCCCACGCGCCATCAACCAGACAAGATGGGGAGTGGCTACGATGTCCTTGCCGGCGGCGAGGCTGTAACCATGACCTCCCGATAACCTGCGTCATTAGAAACCAGCAGCTACGGTGATCGACCGCCCGGCAAGCCCGGAGGCGGTGGAGTGCGGCACAATAAAGCCCGCACCTACCGGTCGGCGGGCTTGGTATAAGAGAGACTGACGGCCGGGCCTACCACGGCCGGATTACCAATATGTACCCACAGGGGTGGCCTATATAAACCCCAGGGCACCCATGCAAAGGGTTCGGGACCTGAGATAGTTAGACCAGATTATAGAGGAAAGGGAAGAGCTAGCATTGCCTTCTCCTACCTCTAACGCATACAGCTTCGAGGAGCACTTGTGTATTCACTTGAGCCTTAGTGATCATCGCGGAGACCCAGCGAGGCGAATGAGGGGTGTTATCTACAAGAGAGAGCCCCGAATCCCTGGGTAAAATACTGCTTGGCGTTCGGGCCTCATCCCGCTTCCGGGCACCGACGACGTTCTACCCGCTCCCACCATGATAAGCCATCCTTTGACATATGTCGCACCCAACCCCCGACACGGCGAGTACATATAAATAATTATTAAAATGCCATGGTATGAAGACAATGGATTGAATGCGTGAGATGAGATCAAAATACCGCCCATTTATTGCATCCATGCCTCTTTCTCGATGACTGAATGACCATCACTTTACTCAATCCTCGCCTCTTGGATGACTGAATTATCATCAATTTACTTAATCCTCATAGTACTTGCATGCTGCAGTGGCCAGCGCCAAGCAGCAGCCAGCAAGCACGCACACATACATAATAAACACGCATGTATGGCGGCAACAGGCACACTGGCCAGCACACCCAGCCCGCACACCCGCATCATGGTCACGG